>OY987328.1:74062043-74799526 GCA_963920685.1 Polydrusus tereticollis
AAAATGACTTAAGATGGCTATTTCAGTTTTTTTATAAAAGTACAGGAAAAGTCAAAAAATCGCCTTGTCTAGTCTTGGTTGGATAACCCTGTACATAGCAGATTTTTTTTATAAATATTAATATTTATTCCAATTTATTTATTTTCATATTATTCTTGCTTCTATATGAGTATTTATCTACTCAATATTAGAATAATTAATATCTCAATTATCTGCCTTTCTCTGTAATTATAATCAAGTATAATTTTTATTATAATTTTTATTCTAATAAACTACCTGTAGTAACTCCGCTGTTACAATACTTTCATTCCCCAAACTCGTCTTTCTATTGTATGCAAATTAGGGTGACCCTAATTAAGGACGTATTCGGGGTGTGTAAGTCTGAAATATGGAATCTTTAAAAACTATCATTGCAATTTACCTAAAATTTACAATGCAACCTTTAAGTTGTCCACCCTACTTATTGGGTCCTGTCATTGCAAATTTACATTTTATTACTCTCTCGCATTAAGCAACAAAGTATAACGATTTGCTGGAGATCTCTTAAATGCCACTGGTTCATAAATTACGTGTAACTTAATTCTCACGCAAGGTTTCCTTGCACTTGCAAGCTTACTTGCGCTAGCAAACCGATTATACACTAAAGCTATAAATAGCTACTTACTTTACCTTCCCCGCATTTGGCACCATCAGGAGTTAATCCCGGATCAATCTGATCCGTTCCTAAATCTACAATAGCACTTTTACAATAAAATATTTGGTCGTTCCTCCTGACAAAACTAGACGAGAATTCAGCTGCCGCTTCCATGCCGAACTCCAGTCTTCCGTTAAGATGCTCGCAATGAATCATGCCACATAATACATTCCTAAAACAGCATAAAAGAAGTTTATATAGATATTTTAAGTAGCGGTAAAAAAACATGTTGTCTTAAAAAAATACAATTATATCGATTTTTTTATTGATTTTTTTACTATAAATAATACAAGTTGCTGTTTTCATGTAGACATGCAATGCAATAGGAACGGACTGGCAAAATGTACTGACACAAACTAATACGGAAACCGAGAAAGACCTTGAAAAGACTTAGTCATCGTCAGAACTGAATAGCATCCCTCCCTATTTTTATTGATTGTAAACTTTAAACTGAAAAGATTGACAATCATAAAGAGTCAGATTGGCTTTGTCCGAAGCGGGAACGTGGATATCGATCAAAACATGAGCGCCTAAACTACTCATCCATCAAGGAATTTTAACCTATCAGTCTAAAGTGCTTTAAACCTTAGAGAAACTGTTAGATAGGCATAATAAAACGGATGATGTGATGCGCGATGAGTCACTTCATCAAGACCAGCATGCCTACTAACATCACAAAATGGTGAGGTAATGCTCAGAGGCTCAGAGTATTCCTGGACACTAAAAAAAGAGCATCTGATAACACTCCTTTACCTCCATCATGGATAGATAACATGCACAGGTATTAACCTCTCTTCTGTGCGATACTCAGGCGGTCCAAGAAGCAAGGGGAGGGGGGGATTTCTCTCTCCCTTGTTCTGGAACCTTGTCATGAATAGCCTTCTAATGGAACTCGGTGAAGAGGGACATTCAACTTTGGGTTACTGATGCGGATGATTTAATCATCATCAGGAAAACTCAACACTACCGTAAGATAGAATGCACTAAAGGTAGAAGAAAAATGGGGTAAGACGGGAAGGTCTACATATCAGCCTACGAAAGAACGTCATAGCCCTCTTTATAAAGCGAATAAAAAATAGTTCCGGCTGGTGAAGTGAAATATCTGATGGGGGGTCATCCTGGACTCTAGATTCAAATGGAGAAAATCAAGGAGACTGTACGGAAAACAATGGATATACCCTAGAGTGGCCATACTCTCAATAACCTATTAATATATAAGCATTGGCGGTCTGGTCGCCAAAAACTCTGCAAAAAACCTCCATACTGAAGCTAGGTAGTATTCAGAGACTGGCCTGCTTAGGGGCAATAGAATCGACCCCTTTTGCAGCGATGATGCGCAGTCTTAACCTCCCTGTTCTTTAATTGTTAATACATGGAGGGACGAGAATTGGCCTCTATCGCCGACCTCTAGAAAAGAAATGGTAGATCACGAACTTATAAAAGAAATAATACCTGTGCTTCAGATGGCACCAAAACATGTTACACTCATCCTTTGAGATAAGCATTCAGGATCGAAACGTGTGGAAAAACAAACTTAAAGTTAAGTCTTAAGCTCTGGTGTGATTCACCGACGGATCCAAGACTAAAGAATGGTACATGAGCTGGGTTAAGACCATCACAGTGACGTTCCTGGTAACCAAAGAACTGAGGAACTTGCGAGGCCAGGGTCAGCTGCACCATAAATTCGTCCTGATAACCAGCTCTAGGAGTATCTATGTGCACAGTCAGCACAGTACGAGAAGCTATAAAGCGATGGACTAAAAAAGAATACAGTGGAACAGCAACCAGGAGCTTAATTATAGCAAAAGAGTTACACTGTTTACAACAATTCCTTAAATCATGGAGCGTTCGTAAGAGAACTTGCTTCACGGAGCCATCTTGGAATTAACTCTCAATTGCCTTTAAATCGCAAGCGTACGTAAGAGCACGTGCTTCGTGGAAGACTGCTGGCTTCACCCTTACGCCCGTGCATCTTACTGACTCTCTCAAACGGCGCGCGATGCGACCCAACCTATTTTTAGCCCAATAGGAAGTTCGCGTCCCAAATTGACGTTTTACAAGTACCGTCGCCTTGCGCTTTTGACTAGCTACGTGACTGAATGCAAATAATTGCGTGAACAAATTATAACCCTTATGTAATTAGAAAAAAAATAGCAGAGATTGATATCGCACGCACACAGCATTTACCAACCTATTCTCCTTAGCGTGTTGATACACGTTTCCCCAAAAACCTTAGTAGAAATCAACTAAAAATAATAACGGAATTTCTAACAGAAAGTTTCGATGTCAAGAGTCCCCAGAATAAAATAAAGATACGCAATGAAGATCTTAGCTGCAGGCTCTGCAGCAAGAGTAGAGAAACTGTCTACTATACAGTGCGCGTCTAAAGTTGTTGGGGTCGAGTGATACCTCGTTGGAAAGGTATCTTCAATCTATGAACGATCCCCAAGTTTGAAAAGATTACACTTTTGCCAATGTGGGTTTAATTTGATTTTTAAGCAATAAAACTGTGAATGAGTTGATATCTTGCCTCATTTTGATGAATATTAGCTGCAGCTATGAAACTTACTTCCACCCCTCCCTTGTTTTCGAGGGTGGAGAAAACCAAAAAAATAGTCAAAACCTTTCTTACCCCCGAAACCACCCTCTTTCGCAATATTTTCGTGGTAATGCGTATTTGGAGGGAATGATAGAGATTTTCATGAGAGTTTAGAAATAAGGAAAGGGCAATGATAGGGTCTGGGCTATAACAACCCTTAAGACAAGGGCCAAGGAAACGAACCCCTCATAACCCATTCCATGTTTCTAAACCCTCTTAACAATCCCAATCTTACCTTTCCAAATACTCATATCTACTAAAAAGCGGGGAAAAGGGTTGTTTTAAAAAGTTTTGATTCTTGGAGAGGCGCAACGTAGCTATCATGCTGCTGAGCGCATTTTTAATGAACGTTTCCCTGATCGACCAATTTTAAGGAAATATTTGCGGGAATTAATTCAAAAGTTCCAATCAACTGGAAGTGTTGGAACCACTTTTTATCTAGGGAAATTTAACTGGACGAGTGTATCTGGATATGATTGAAAATACCGTAGAACATTTAATTCTGGAGTATGTTGAGGAAAATCCTGATGAATTTGGTGATATGCCTATAATATTTCAACAAGATGGAGCTCCGCCGCATTATAGTAGAGATGTTAGGAACTGCCTTGATCAGCACTATCCCGGGCGCTGCATTGGTCGTCGTGGTGCTGTCGAATGTCCTGCTCGCTCACCGCACTTAACTGTTATGGACTTTTTTGCGGGGATTTATTAAGTCCAAAGTATTCATAACTCAGCCGCAGTCATTAGACGATTTGCGTCAGAGAATAATTCAAGTGTGCACATTAATTAGTCAAGAAATTTTTCATAATGTTCGCGAGGAATTTCACGATAGGCTATACATGTGCCAAGAAGTGAATGGTGAACATTTTGAGCATCTTAAGTAGTGCTTGTAATTTTAGTAGTTTTTTTATTCTTATAAAATACTAAAAGTATTGCCTAGCCGCCAGTAGGTTCCTTTACTATTGCTTAAAATTCAAATTAACCCACATTAACAAAAGTGGCCGCCATATTGAAATGAATCGATAAAATCTTTTCAAACTTGGGGATCGTTCATAGATTGAAAATACCTTTCCAACGAGGTGTCACTCAACCCCATAAAAATTTTATTCAAGATGGCGCCCTGCCGCCATCTTAAAAAACTGAGTCCAGAGTTTATACTAAAATGGTAGTATTTTAGTTATTATTAAACGTACCAAAATTTTATTATTTCATTATTCTCACATTTGTTAATCAAAAGTTAACAGGGGGGGGGGAAAGGGGGTTTGTTTTAGATGCGCACTGTATAATGTGTCAATGCGAGTCCTTGGATCGCAGAAGGTAAAGTAAAACTAAATGAAATAACCATAGACATATAATATGTCTATGGAAATAACCATGCACCCAATCTGCAGCAAACGCGTATACGTTATTATATGTATACGAAACTAGGATGACATAGGGAACACAATGAAACGAAGGTTTGCACGTTTGCACAGATCAGGGTCTTCACTGATATTATGTTTCACGATGATATCCTTAAAACTATAAAACCCATAGACTAGGGGAAATCGCAAAGAACCATAATTATTGAAAATTAAAATTTCCCATAATTCGACAGTTAGTTTCTGCTACTGCTTCTTCGGCATCAATCGAGAGAATATTCTCAACATTTGGTTTGATCTATTCTAAACTCAGAAATCAATTTGGGGTACCTTTATTTTAATAAATTCTGCTTTTATTAGAGTAAATCTTACTTACTCTGCATCACAGCTAAAATAAGTCTGTTTAAATTGGTTGTAACCGCAATTACCCTTCTTAGTTCCATTAACGTTCAGTTCATAGCACAGCTCATCGCTTGATTTGCCTGTTTCACCCCAGAGTAGTTTACACTGATCGGTTCTAAAAAATGTTGTTTTCAGAAGAAAAATAACACGAAACAGCAAAGGTAAGACAGAAACAACCAAAAAAAAAATTCAATATTGTTGAAGTTTAAGTACAATGCTCATAAAATAAAAATAATTCTAGTGACAGAAAAAGACATAACTCTGTAAAAAGGTACATGCACTCATACAAAATAATATCGTGTATGCTACCCTCTACTTCTATTTACTCAAAAGGACGTCCACAGCATACTTGCAAAACATTTTAAAATTGACGTACAGGGTTTTTGGTTATAAATGTCACCCCACTCTAGCCTCTTCATTTTTTAAGATATAAAGCTGTTTTTTTTACTGAATTGTAGGGCATCGTCTGAATTTTTTAACGATAATAGAAATATAATACAGGGTATTCTACAGGAACGCACCGAATCAAATTTATATATTTTTTAATAGAACGCCCTATATATTATTGTAGGTATATTCGGATTCTGCATAAAATTCTGATCATAACTCAAGTAACATGTCCTATACCTAAATGTAACTGTTTTCCAACGAAAAGCAATCAAAAATTGGCTTTAAAATTACCTCAATCACACTCCTTTTACCCTATATTATAATTTGTCTAAGTTGGTCATGATTTTAAATAAAGCAAAGATGTTGACACAGACGTTATTCTCGATTAAATTTGCTTATGTGAGTATAAGTATAAAAATATAGTATACTTAAATATCTTATTCAGAGAATGAAAAACGCGAAATTTTCGAATTTTATATCAAAAATGGTTATAATGCCAAACTTGCCGTACGGGAATATCGAAGACTTAATGAAGGCGTAAGGAGAATTCCTACCAATAAAACATTTTTAAGAGTCTATCAGAAAGCTTCACATGATCACATGAAGCATCTTTCAAACGAAAGAGGAGAACAATACAGCCAAATTAACAAAATGAAAATGACAAATTAGATATCCTTCTCTATTTTCAATATTTTTTACACAATTTGAACGTTTGTTCTTGTTAATAATTAATAATTATTATTTTAGAAAATCCTTTTGCTTTAATTCCAAATGCTGTTGATATTCTAGGCAAAACATACTATAAGATACAGAGAACTTTGTCAAAATATAATTTCCATGCCTATGAAATTTTACCCGTTCAAGCGTTGAGCCAAGATAATAGAGCCGCGCGCTTACGCTTTTGTCAAGAAATGATGGAACGCTTGACTCAACAACATCAATTTTTTAATAAAATTATCTGGACAGATGAAGCAGCCTTTTCAACCTCCGGAAGATTTAATAGGAAAAATGTGCACTATTGGGCTCCTGAAAATCCTTACGCTATTCGGGAAATACGGCATTCTGGTCGAAATTCCGTGCACGTATGGTGTGGGATTCTTAACAATCAAATTTTAGGGCCAATATTTTAAATTGAAAGTCTGAACAAACGTAATTATTTAGAGTTAATAAGACCAGTAATTCAAAATTTGGTTGAACATCATAATGATATATTTTGACAACAAGATGGCGCTCCAGTCCACAACATTGCTGCCGTTACGGAATTTTTAAACGGAAATTTTCCGTTTTGGATAGGCAGGTTTGGCCAGATGAGGTGGCCACCAAATAGCCCAGACTTGACCGTAATGGATTCCTTTCTGTGGGGCTTTTTAAAAGGAAAGTTGGGCGAAGAAAGACGTCCGCTAACCGTTAATGGTATAAGAGAAAGAATAACTCAACAAGTTGAAACACTAAATCATCGCAATCAGGGAATTATTTTGGCAGCTATCGAAAGACAGAAGAGAATTTATAGGAAATGCATTGAGCAAAAAAAAACTTACCAGAAACCAACATCTGAAGACTTTGGAATATTTCATCTCAATATCCAAAGTCTGAATAATAAAATACTGGAATTTGAGGTTCTGCCCGCTTAAATTTCTCCACATATTATTTGTGTCACGGAGCACTGGCTGACAGATGATGCCATTGAGGATGTAAGCCTAACGAACTACAAACTTGTCAACTACTCATCAAGAAAGTTAATCCGGGAAGGAGGTACCGCCGTTTTTGCTAAAAGGGAGCTAAATATATCAAGTGTGAATATCAATGTTTCAACCATTGAAAAACACTTTGAATTCTGTATTACCAAACTCGAGGTAGAAAATGAAACTTATTTTGTAATTTGTACCTATAGATCTCCAACCGGGGATTTAAACCTCTTTACTCAATATCTATATAACATTCTAACAAAAATATCATCTTATGTGGCGATTTTAACATAGATTTCTCCATTACCACCGATATATCAACTTCTATTTGTCAGCTGCTTTTAGGTTTCGGTATGGAATCGCATGTGTATGGAATGACCAAGGTCACCTCTAGGACTGCTAGTCAAATTGATAATATTTTTACAAACATTAGAACTAGGGAAATTGCAGGTAAGATTTACATGTCAAACATATCGGATCACTATGGTCAAATTATTACCTTTAGGATACAAAATGCGAAAAAAATCACACACTATGAATGGAAAAGAACTTTTAGCTATAATAACATAATAACTTTCAAAAATTACCTAAAAAATGAGTACTTTCAGGATGTATATGATTCTATAGGAGTGAATGTGAAATACTTAACATTTTATAGAATATTCTTCTATCATTTTGATCTCGCTTTTCCTTCGAATGTTCGGAGAGTGAGCGACTTGGCTTCCAGTTGGGTTAATAGCAACATAAAAAATTATGCAAAATACATTAAAGACTTACACGTCTGGTATAAGCAGACATAGAGCGAAGTAGTACTTGCACACTACAAATCAGAACGCAAAGAGTATAGAAAGTACCTACCTATCAGCTCACAAAAAAGGCATAAATGAAAATAAAATCCTAAATTCTAAAAACAAAACCAAAACTTCATGGAACATCTATAAAAAAGAAACCAATAAAAATAAAACGAACTCTACAATAAAACTACAAGTTAACGAATCACTTATTGACGACCCCCAACTGGTAGCCGATATATTTAGCGACCAGTTCAATCTGCAATTTTCCCCATGCAATGCAGCATGGTCCGCTACTAACAATTATTTCCCCACACTATTTGTAACACCAGTCTCGGAACAAGAAATATTTAACATAATAATGAACTTACCGAATAAGTATTCTAGTGGCATGGACGATATACCTGTATGTATTTTGAAATATGTGGCTGAGTCGATCAGTCGCCCATTAACAAATGTTATAAATGAATGTCTCTTAACAGGAACTTTACCATCTCAATTAAAAATAGCCAAACTCATCCCTATTCATAAGAAAGGAGACGCACATAATCCAGGTAATTTTAGGCCGGTATCACTTCTATCATCAGTGTCATAGGTCTTTGAAAGGGCCATTTACAACAGACTCATGACTTTTATAGAACAACAAAATATACTCTCGCCCAACCAATTTGGATTTAGACCTAAAAGATCAACCGAACTGGCAATATTTAACACAATTAAATACATAATGGAAAAGATTGAACATAATGAAGAGGTAGCAGGACTGTACTTTGACTTGTCAAAGGCCTTTGCCACTATTGATCACTCACTTCTATTAAATAAACTTGAAGCTTATGGAATAAGAGGTATGAGTGCGAAGCTGATCCATTCATATTTGACTGAGAGGCGGCAGGTCGCTTGTGTCACTACAAATGGTAAGCAGAACTTCTCGGCGCCTGTGAAGATACAGCAAGGCGTTCCACAGGGCTCAATATTGGGGCAACTGCTTAGTATTCTCTTACTATTTATTCTGCTGTATGCGAACAGCCTCAGTGACGGTTTCGTTGCCGGGTTGATGTGTCAATACGCCAACGATACGTCGGTTATATTGGCTAACCCCACTGTTAGGGGATTGTCTGGGAGATGTTCGCAGACAGCAGATCAAGTACAGGGTTGGTGCCAAAACAATAATCTCAAGCTCAATGTGGAGAAAACTGAACTAATATCATTTAATAAAACAAAACAAAATGAATCGCTTTTGGTACGATTGAATATTAAATCAATACCAGCAAGCGATAACATCAAATTCCTGGGAGTCCATATTGATCCAACATTGAGCTGGAATTCTCATATTGAGAATTTAACTCTAAAGTTAAGCCGATACTGTTTTCTTTTCCGCAGGCTCCGAGAGGTACTGTCCACAGATACTGTAAGAACTTTTTATTTTGCCTGCGTCGAATGAATCATTAGTTATGGTATTCTGTTCTGGGGTGCTTCTGGATGTGCCATTAATGCTTTTAGGGCACAGAAAAAGATCATAAAAGCGATTTACTAGTTACATCCAAAAACATCCTGTAAGCCATTCTTTTCTCAGCTTGCAGTACCTACAGTTCCATCCCTCTACTTCAAATCTTTGGTTGTTTTCATAAGGAGATATCCGCATTTTTTTCAATCCAACGCAGACAATTACACCTCGGAAATGTTAATGACAACCAGGGGTGGAGGCATGGGCGTACGCAAAGAGGGGCAGGGGGGGGGCATTTGCCCCCCCCCTAGATGTTGAAAATAATTTTAATAATTTCCTAATTCCTAAACAAAAGATAAAAGAATCAATGAAACAAGTTAAAAATTTGAACTTATCTTACTTACCTACCTCCTACCTACATAATATTATACAATACACTTATTCCTAACTATATTTTACTATTTGTGATCTCATAATGTATTCAGTTGGAAGTGCAAAATTAATTATTAAGATAAAAAATAATATGATAATATGTATAAATGTTTGTTTTCTCGTTTTCGTTTTTTTTTTGTTTATTTCAAAAAACACCTATTTTATTTTTAACTTTTACTTTTTACATTTGCCCCCCCCCCCCCCCCCTAAATTTGATGCTGCGTACGCCCATGGGTGGAGGTGACCTTCGCATCCCATTGCATACTTCGACTTTTTTTGAAAAAGGACCCTACTATAGGACAATTAAAGCATATAACGGGTTACCTAATTATATTAAAGAAATAACCGATCTAACGAGGTTCAAATCGAGAGTGACAGAGTTCATTATGGAAAAATGTTTCTACACATTTAATTGTTAGACTTTTATTTTCAAAACCAGTCATATTTCATTACATTTTATTTTTTTCTGTCATATTTCATTACATTTTATTTTTTCTGTTTATTTTATTTGTCTTGTATATTTCATTTGTCTTGTTTATTTCAATTGTTTTTTACATTTAAGCCACGCATAAATGTTAAGCACCTGTTTTTAATATTATTTATTATGATTGTATGTTTCTTGTCCTATCTTAAAAATGTATACTGTATAACACTTAGGTTACTTATGTATTCCATGCCTTCTCTATGACGTTGCTTTGTGATTGTGTAAATCATTTGGTTGGCAATAAAAAATATTATTATTATTATTATTAAAATGGGGAGCATGTGGAACATTTAATTTAATAATTTTGTTTTTATTACTTTTAAACTTTAAAACTTTCAAAAACTATACCTATCCGATTACTAGTGATTTCATAAAAAAATAAATAGCCATTATTCGATTTTAGTTGGAAAACAGTTACATTTAGGTATAGGACATGTTACATGAGTTATGATCAGAATTTTATGCAGAATCCGAATATGCAATAATATATAGGGCGTTCTATTAAAAAATATATAAATTTGATTCGGTGCGTTTTTGTGGAACACCCTGTATTATATTTCTATTATCGTTAAAAAATTTAGACGATTCCATACAATTGAGTAAAAAAATCAGCTTTCTATCTTAAAAAATGAAGAGGCTAGAGTGGGGTGACATTTATAACCAATAATCCTGTACGTGATAATAAAGTTTATACAATGCAAAACAAAAATCGGTGCACGTCATCAATCAGCTGATAATTGTAAATTCGTAAGAAAACACGAGGAAATTAAATTTGGAAAAAAGTATTAAAACTTTTTGCGATATTGAATTTGCTACAAACTTAAAGTATTTTTCTTTGATACGAATATAGCAAATATTTTGTTTATTTAAGCTTGTAAAAATTAATATAAATATAATTTTATTGGCCGACAGTTGGCAACACAACTGTAAACGGTGCGGTGGCGCCAGCTCGTTCGTTGGTTTGGTTTGACGTTTCATGCAAAACTAACCTTAATTGTTCATGGTTCCGTGTTGCTGTGCGTCTATTTCTTAACAAAAACTCCAGATATTTTCATAAATAGCTTTTAAAAACTGTTCTATTAAGAGAAACAAAAATGCACATACATATATCTCTGTCGATTACGTTGTTTACTATTTGTGAAAAATGCCGAAGCATTTAAATAGTCGGTGCAAAGAGCTAATAGCTTCTCTAAGAAGCTATTCTCAGAAAGAACTTAACAACAATGGCCTATTTTACCCTTAACAGCAGTACAGAGAAGTAAATTTAAAGAGTATTATTTAAAAATTATAATATTTTACATCGGTTATTAATAAGCTGTAACTTTTTTTATATTATCATGTAACTTTTAGAACTATAAGTTTTTGAAAGAATATATTAAAGAGAAAGAAGGATTCTTGTACCAATTCGTTTTCTTGAATGAAACATGGATTTTTCAGAATGGTACCATTGGTCGATCTTGGCAAGATAAAAATAAAAGAAGTGTTAGATCTACTAAAGTTGATGGTAAAAGGTATTATGTAGTAAACAAATATATAAACTATGGGAAATTTTTGTATATTTATCTCGTTTTTATGAGAAAAAAAACTGTGTAATTCCCTCACTCGGATATTTTGGTTACAAGCTGGCAACACTGTTGATAACTGACGTCACTCGAAGGGTATGACGTGCATCGGTTTTTGTTTTGCATCAACTATATACGTGTTTCCCGCTTCATACTCCTTTAAAGTGGGTTTCAAGCTCCTTCGTTGCCTTGTCGCCAAAAGATAATTAACTTAATAAATTTATTCCTTCCTACCCTTATTATTAGAATTATCTTCCTATGTGTTATTTTATTAGGACGGGCGCAGTTTACCGTTCTTGCAAATTTACCTGGTGTTATTGCTACTGGTGTGGATTATACTTTATTGCAGGCAACGAAAGGACATAAATCCCACTTTACTAACACTATTAATGGATTTGTCCTTGTTTAGTTTGTGCAAAGTTATACGTGCCTAACCACTGTTTTCTTTCTTAACTACTATTTTGACGTTTTCGTCTACGATTCCTTCTTTTAAAAACTTCGTAAAAAGTGTTTAAAGCAGTATCGTACACAAAACGTCAAAATAGTAGCCAGATAATAATCCCTTGAAATATCGGCGCGCAATTAGAAAGCCCTGTAGGTACACTCTTAAACTTGCCTGGTCCTACAAAATCCTTGATAACAAAATGCTTCTCCGTTTGCACACACTTCAGTGTCCTGCTTATAAATATCATTTGGACAATATTCAGACTGTCCTATACAATATTCCGGTAAATCGCACTCATAGTCAGCCGATCGGCAAAGAGTTCCTGCATTTTTGGGTTTGCATGTCTGAAAAAGTAAGTCAAGTATAAAGAGTGTCAATTAATTTCATATAATACAGGGTGTTTTGTAATTGAATGTCAATAATTAAGGGGGCGATTTTTGTGTTCATTTAAAAAAGAAAACTTCATATGAACCTATGTCCTAAACGTCTTTATTTTTGATATACAGGGTAATAAAGTTTTCAAAAATAAATAGTTTTTTAATAATATCTGTAATACCACTTTAGATATTTTAATGAAATTTGGCAGACATGTACTATGTATCAAGATGCATTATTTACCGTACAACAATTTTTTTTATTTTCACCAGTGGCGTTCGTACGGAATTTCACCTGCCTATTTTGGCAGACATTAATGTAACGCTACTGATTTGTCGTAAAAATAAATTTATTCCTAAAATCCCCAATCATTTCTAAACAAATTTGATCTCTTGAATTTTTTCAATCCGATGCACGGTTTTCGCTTAAAAAAAATAAAAACCTTTTCTCTCCTTCGATTTAATAAGAAATACTGAAGGTATACTTCAAAGAGTGCGCGACAATATGAGGAAAAGAGCTGAAGCGTGTATCCTTCAAGGTGGAGGGCATTTTCAACAACTTATCTAGTTTCTATGCATGTTCTTTTTTTTCACAAAGGTTGTTGTTGATTTATTAACAGACGATCCTTATTCATTTCTAAGCAAACTTGATCTAAGAAATAAAATCTATTTCTGTGCATGGTGATATTGTCATATTAACGATATTGTTATGATCATGCAGAGAAAAGGTTTTTATTTTTTTTAAGCGAAAACCGTGCATCGGATTAAAAAAATTCAAGAGATCAAATTTGTTTAGAAATGATTGGGGATTTTAGGAATAAATTTATTTTTACGAGAAATCAGTAGCGTTACATTAATGTCTGCCAAAATAGGCAGGTGAAATTCCGTACGAACGCCACTGGTGGAAATAAAAAAAATTGTTGTACGGTAAATAATGCATCTTGATACATAGTACATGTCTGCCAAATTTTATTAAAATATCTAAAGTGGTATTACAGATATTATTAAAAAACTATTTATTTTTGAAAACTTTACCACCCTGTATATCAAAAATAAAGACGTTTAGGACATACGTTCATATGAAGTTTTCTTTTTAAAATGAACACAAAAATCGCCCCCTTAATTATTGACATTCAATTACAAAACACCCTGTATGTATCGGTATGTAAAGGGTGTCCCAGAATGTACGCAATTTAAATATCGTGGCATTTTCGTTTTTGTCATAGTAGGCATCTGAAAATTTGATAGCTGTCATGTAATTTATTGCAGTTAACAGCCATGGAACGCTACACGATAGAACAGCGCGCTGTTTTCGTGAAAACGTATTATAAATGTGGAGAATGTTATGCGGAAACCGTTCGTAGAGTGCGAGCCGTTTTTGGAAGAAATAATGCACCAAAACATACGACAGTGCAAAGATTGATCAAGAAATTTGAGCAAAGTGGTTCAGTTGGAAACATGAAATCAACAGGGCGGCCGCGTACTGCTTGATCTATTGAAGATATTGCAGCAGTGTCGGAAAGTGTTGGTGAGAATCCAGGCACGTCGATTCGCCGTCGGTCACAGCAAGTGAATATTACCAAAAGCAGTATGCCGCGAATTCTTACAAAAGATTTGTATTTGCATACCTTACAAATCCAATTGACCCAAGAATTAAAGCCAGCAGATCATGGGTTGCGCCGTGAATTTGTTAATTGGAATCTGGAAATCGAGGCAAATAACGGAGATTTTTCGAAGAAAATCCTGTTTAGTGATGAGGCACATTTTCAATTAAATGGATACGTCAATAAGCAGAATTGTCGAATTTGGGAGGAAGAGAATCCTCGTGTTATTCACAAGAAACCAATGCATCCTCTACGAGTCACCGTTTGGTGCGGTTTTTGGCTCGGCGGAATAATTGGGCCATACTTCTTTGAAGACGAGACCTGGAACTGCACTAACAGTCAATGGCGAACGTTATCGTGCAATGTTAGAAGAGTTTCTGTGGGCTGAATTAGACCGAATAATGTGGAAAACTTATGGTTTTATCAGGACGGAGCGACCTGTCACACTGCGCGTGAAACAATGGACTCGTTACAACTGAATTTAAGTATATTTCGTAAAATATGTTTAGAATTTATGCAGAATCCAAAAAAATATTATAAAATAGCAGTATCCATTTAAGAAAATAAAGTAAACTGTCATAACTTGTATTTGGGACAACCTGTATACCTACATGAAATAAGCCTCAAAAAACGTACAACAAAAACAAAAAATCGACGGGTTCGAACGTTTTTTCGAACAAAAATCACATGAATTTGTTCCGACCTTTACATTCTCACTGTATAATATAATATGACTATTATCTTGAACAAATTGAAGGAGCAACGGAGATAGAACATCAGGACGTCTATTCTCCAGCTTGAGAGAAGGGAACATTCACATCATATGCTCACATCGCATGGTTTTGTTCTCTTGCATGTAAAATACCGTATTCTCGAGCATATCGATGTCATAGCAACGTTGCCAGATTTAAATCGCTGATAAGCATGTTTCGAAGACTGGCTTCCGCCCTAACACGGCTAAAATCTCTAAAAATATAACATCAATTTCAATCAATATTCAATAAAATAAATTATCCATCAATGAAAAAGTTCACCAATAAGATCAAACAAACAAAAGAGCTCAAAAACAAAAACCAAGAATCTTCTATACTGAAAAATGCAAAAATCCTACGAAAAAAGACGTAAAAGATCGCTGATCTATCTTAAAAAAGTCTCCACATACAAGAAGCATGTTTTGTATGGTCAAAACAAAAATGAGGTTATTGAGTTTTACCGCATCGATCGAATCCGGACTGTTCCCTTCCTTGTTTTCTCAAACGATTATGAAAAAACAGACAACATGATTGTCCAAAAGGCTATCTTTTAGTTCCCAATATTCTAAACGATAATTTCTAGACGGTTAAGGTTATGTTTATGTAATTTTTTAATATGAAATGGACAGTAGTTAAAATTTTGAAAGTGAACATCAGTGTGCAACTGAGTGGGCATTTTCTAATTATTAGGGCTGTATTTTCTTTATAATGGATGCAGGATCTGCATCCGTAAATACCATACAAAAACAGATATTAATCGACTATATAGAAGAGCATCCAAAGTTAAGAACGGAAAGTTTACCAATACCTTCACATTTAAAAAAGCGCAGACCATTTGGGAAGAAATTTCTGTAAAACCCTTTATTGCTTTAAATCGAAACTAAAAACGCCGTAAATACTTTAATCCACAAAACACTTGTGAAATCATATACTCGTATGTATTAGTACGTTGAAATAAATAGCAAGCACCTAACCTAAAATTTCTGTCCGTCGCTAAACGTCAAAATAAAAGCGCTCAAGCGTATCCTTTTCAGCGCACTTCTCTCGATATGATCCCGTTCTCTCAGAAATTTCTGAGAGAACGCGTTCTTCTAACTCTTTATAGAAGTGAGTTGTCATTTTCCTGTTCGAGAATACGTTATAGAGAAAAACGGCATCAATTCTCTCGATGTGATCGATCACATATTTCGAGAATAGGGGCCCTGGGGTATTTCGACTTCTACGCATGTGTATTATCAGGTATAATACCACTAGTGCATCAAAATTTCCGATAATTCTGATTGAAAGCGTGTTGTATTGTAACTGAATGAGTTTATTTTCATTTTTGATTAAATCCGAAAGAGCCCGACTTCGAAGAAGGAGGGCTTTTCCGAGATTTAATCAAAAATGAAAATAACCGAATGCAGTTACAATACAACACGCTTTCAATCAGAATTATCGGTAATTTTGATGCACTAGTGGTATTCGGTGGAATATTTCCCGAAAAATTGTATTTCATATTAAAAAAAAAAACATTATTGTACAATAAATTACGTAATAAGTAACAAATTTATTAAAAATATACTTAAAATTAAATTAAATCTTGATTTGTAATCAATTCACTTTTTAAATGTCGCAGATTGACATAAGTAAGTTCAATAATAAAAATTTTTGCGGTAACCGTGATTATCGCTTCTACTGTGGAATTATCTGTAGTAATATATTAAGGGATAGGGAAATTATCGAAAAACATTCCGAAGATTTTTTGCCGTGGAAATCGCTCGAGGGCTTGCCCGAGAGCGATTTCCTAATGGCAAAAAAGCTGAGAATGATTTTCTGATTATTTCCCAATCCCGAAATGTATTTTGAAGATTATTTACCAAATAAAAAACTAACGATTTCTGACGGGTGAGATTTTCACTTTTGACAAGGGTGATTTTCACCGGAGAGCGGGAGATTATCGCTGGATTTCTGACGGGTGAGATTTTCACTTTTGACAAGGGTGATTTTCACCGGAGAGCGGGAGATTATCGCTGAATAATCAGGTGAAGATCAACCCGCTTTTATAGGTAATGGATGAGGTAAATAAACGCTGTAATTCTTGCGAAAGACCACACTTCTTATGAGATTTTTTATATATGAGGGAAATATTCAAATTAACTTATTTTCTAAAGAACACAACTTAACCTCAAAAGTACTCAAAAAGATTTTTAATTTGACAGCTCGTCGTTGATGTATTCGTTTTCTCAAAGGTTTTTATGTATGATCTGACAGTATGATTTCGATGCTTCCATTGTAAATAAGCAACCGATTTTGGATAAATTTCATTAACAAAAAAACCATTTGTGTGTAGTTTCATTGAGACAAAATATACAAAGAACATTACCTATTTGTTAGAACATGAAAAAAGCATGTATTTCGTTGAAACGGGAATCTGTTGAATTTCATTGATAAAATTGTTAAATGAAGACTTGTAATAGAAACCGGGCTATGTGCCAAAATCAAAATTTTGAGATATTCAACATTTTTGGTATATGAAGTTTATTTTTGATTATAGAAATTCACAAATATTTTTATATATTAAATAAAATAATGTTTTGGCCCTATTAACTAGAAATTTTTAAGAATTTATAAACTTTAAATTCTGATGCAGGTGCTAAGAACCATCACCAAAATTTAAAATATATGGTAAGTACCATGATCAAAATCTAAAAAACGAATTAAGTGTGGTATTTGTAATTATGTAATGTGACATTGTAAATTATTAAAACTCCGTTTTTACCTCTTTTTTTTTAATTCACAATAGAACTTTAAGATCTACATACCCAGACAATTAATTTAGATCAAATCGAACAAATAGATGTAAATACACATGCGCATTTTTTACAGTAACTATTTGTATTGTTGAGTAGATCCGTAATAAAAATATAACATTTTTATTCAAAATAAATCTTTATTATTGAAATTATAGTGGTTGTAGTATGACAAACCAATTATTTTTACAAAGAAAGAAACATCGATCAAAAAAGTCTACCTTAACAAATTTTCATAGAACTCTGTATTTTTAGGCTTTGAAAATGGTAATATTGCTTTCATATCCGGTTTTTTGACATTTCTGTCTTGTTCTTTGAATGTCATCCATTGTAAATAAACAATACACAAAATGGCACAGTTAAAAACGACCAACGATGACAGCTGCTTATTTTATATAAATGAATAAATAAAGGACAGTAATGGTGTTGGGGAAACGATTGCTCAAATGCAATAAAAATAATGAAATTAAATGCAACCAATGTTTTCAGAATCAAAACTATTCTTTGCCTAGATAAAATAAATGCTTTTCAAATATTCCATTAGCAACATAATTCCTCAACGGTCAGAGAAACAGCGAAACAAAATGCATCTAATGTTTTCAGAACGAATAACACACGTCCAGACAAACGACAGCAGAATTTGCAAATGTTATCCTAAAACAGCGGCCTGTCGCTACCGTTATTTAAGCAAGAAATTGTTCTCAACACAATTCAGTGTTAAAAAGACTATTTTTGAAGATTGTGATCAAGCTCACCGCAGTACACAAAGCGGGAAAACTAACCATTGGTCCAGAGAAAACATGGCGGAACAGTAAATAGCCAATTGGAACACAACGCGCAAAATATGTTGCCTTGTGATTGGTCGGCTTGAGAGCGGCATGATATTTTAGCGACAAGAGCACACTGACGGTTCCTCGCGAGCCACTGCGGGTTAAACTATTGAAAGGTCAACACGTACGTCAAAATTAAAGTGGGTCGTCGTCCGACGGACATGACAAAATAGCATAGCTGAAATAAAAGCACCAAGTTATAAGTGTAGTAATGTTATAAAAAGTTAGTAATGTTATAAGTTAGTAATTAATCATATATTAAAAAGTTATTGTGTAAACCAGATGCGAAAGAATGTTAATTTGATCGCATGTTTACTTTGACCTTGGAGACATGAGTTGCGAATGGTCTGCATCAACAAATTTGTGGAACACTGGGATTTAATACTAACAAATTAAAAGAGATTAACCGCACCAATGCAAACTAATCATGTTTATCTGTGTATTTTTGAATATTGTTCTAGTAAAGGCTTTAATTATTGTTGGTTTTATGAGGATATAGTGATTTCGCGTGAAGAAAAGTCACTTCAGGAGGCGTGGGAAATGTAAAAAACTAAGCTTCTTAGTTGTAGTCAAAACATTTACTTACACACCCTACGTTACTTAATAAACAAAGTAGTAAACCTGACAAAAAACAGCAAGACAAAATTATATTTACCCATACGTTGGTGTGAGATATAGTTCATATAGTACCTCAAGTTGAATTGATAACATATTTGACAACTTTGATCAAGTAGCAGCTGTAGTAATTGAAAATTTCATATCGGATTACACGGCGCAAAACGCAATTTTTGAAACAGAATACCATAAGACAGGGACCCAAATTTACAGAAGATTTTTTACAAATGAAAACAAGAGCGAGCTTTTGCGTTGTTTAGGCGAACATGACTGGTCTGATATTTATGAGGTTGACAGAAAGAATGTTTATAGATAGTGGAATGTCTTTATAAATAGCTTTATACATATATTTAATCAGAATTTCCCTCTAAAACTGTATTCTAAAAGTTGAGTTCCAAAAAAATTTGAAGACGACGAAGTTAGTTCTTGTAAGTGTGAGTTAGATGTCATATTAATGTTATCAAGACAACACCAAAATTATGAAGATCAGTACAGGGAGAAAAAAAGAAATGTGATAAACTTTAAAAAAAAAATTTAGGCAAAATAATATGAAAACAGAATAAATAATTCAGACAACAAAGTTAAATGCATGTGGACAATCTGCAATGAAATTAAGGGAAAAAAAAATCACAACTCGAACATTAAAATAGAGGAAGATCCTGAAGCCATAGCTAATAAATTTAATGAGTACCGAATCTCATTCAAGAATCAGCAAATGTTCCATTTAACAGCAATATTGTTAAAAATAATCAATCACTGTATCTAAGGCCATTAACTACAAGTAAACTATGTGACATATCGAAACTTATAAAAAATAAGAATAGTTGTGGCGCCGATGAAATTCTATATAATATCGTAAAACTCTCCATTATGCGTGTAAAGATGTACTGTGCCATATTATCATTGAGGTAGCATATTATTAATAATTCCTTTAAACATGGAATGTTCCCTGAACACTTAAAGGTCGCTCTCGTGAAACCTCTGTTTAGAAAAGGTGATCCAGAACTGATGAACAATCACAGACCTGTTAGTCTAGTGACAAATTTTTTCAAAACTGTTTGAGCTGGCAATGTGCTCAAGATTAGTTAATTTCTTAACCAGCTGTGATGTATTTAGTGAAAATCAACATGGGTACATTAAAGGAAGATCTAATCAAACTGCAATATTCCAATTTACTAAATCAACTCTGGAGCACCTTATAAATGGCAACGGAGTTGTGGGAATGTTTTTCAATTGTTCAAGGTATACGATGGCCTGGATAGAGAATTACTAAACAGGAAGCTTAAAATGTACGGGGTAAGAGGAAACGCCTATAACTGGGTAAAATCGTATTTCAATGATAGAAACATAGAGTACCTATCTATTCTAAGAAATGGGAAATCTTACAACTTCACAATTTTAATCAACGAGATATACCGGGTGTAACAGGATCATGGTACACCCCCCGTATCTCCGTTAGTTTTAAAGGTAATTGATTGAAATTTGGGATATCCCACATACATAATAAGCGGCACTTTTTGACCTACAAATGATTTTTTTTACTTCCGGTTTTGCCGGAAGTGACACCAACTTTCGATTTTTAAATGGAACACCCTGTATATTATTACATTTTTGAATTCTGCCTAATTTTCTGAATCCAATGATATCGCAAAAGTGACATTTCAAACGTAAAAAATTTTTATTATTTAATTTTTAATTTTCCATTTATTCCAATTGACCCGTCAAAAATATTAAATTGCGTTTTTTATAAGCAAATAAAGTTGATCGTAATCGTTTTTTGGGTAAAACTCAATTTTTTCAAATGGAACCATACTGGTCCCGTGGTACCATTTCTTAGTACTATTAATAAGGAATTTATTCATACCTGGTAATAACATGTGCGATAAATACAATCATAATTACAGCTAAAAGAAAATAAGAAAATACAATTATTTTGTTCTAATTTAATGCTAAGAAGTTACTAAGGTGGCTTTGAAAACAATGAAATTATTCCTTCAGATTGTCAGATAAGTATTTGGTGGTTTATCGGTGTTTTTATTGTGTATTGGAAAAGTCTTTACATTTGTTGTTTTTTTTGTTCAAAATGCCGCACATTTATACAAGAGAGGAAAAAGTGGACAAGTTAATTATTTATGAGGAATGTAGAAAAAATGCCGTTGGGGCTAGAAACCTTTATGCCGACCGATATCCTCATAGACCATGTCCAGCGAGAAATTACTTTAATCGTCTTGAAAATCAATTCCGAAGAGAGCCTAACCATGATCCCGAAGAAAACTTCATCATTGACGAAAATTAATGTTTTAGCTCGAATAGAAGTTGATAAGACTGTTTCTTTAAGGCAAATTGGGTTTGAGTTGGAAATTAGTCATCAAACGGTGAGCCGAATCTTGCACAAACGTAATTATAAATCTTTCAAATATCAATTGCACCAGCACCTGTACGAAACTGATTATGAACGTAGAATGGAATATTGCAATTGGATCTTGGAGAATAATGTGCAGCCAAACAATGCTTTTTTGGGAAAGATTTTATCTTCGGACGAGTCTAGGTTTACAAATATGGGATTATTTAACCGACAAAATACAAGGTATTGGTCACAAGGCAATCAAAATTTATTGCGGGAGGGCAACTTTCAAGTGCGGTTCGGTTTCAATGTTTGGCTTGGAATACTCGGTCGTAGAATCATTGGTCCAATAATATTTGAAGGACCCTTGATTGGAGCTAGTTACTTAGAATTTCTGCAAAATGAAATTGAGGACAGTCTAACTGAATTACCTGTCCATTTACGACAGGGAATATATTTCCAACAAGATGGAGCTCCCCCCCCCCCATAATTCAAGAATAGTAATTGATTACCTTCAACAGGCATTCGAAGAAAAGGTAATTTCGACGAATGGTCCTGTGAGATGGCCTCCAAGGTCACCCGACTTAACACCTTTTGATTTCTTTATTTGGGGCCATTATAACCCGAGAAGACCTGGAGTTGCGAGTAAGACGTGCAATTAATAGTATAACGGCCCAGCAATTAGCGAACTTTCTTCAAGAAACAGCTATGCGAGTTCAGAAGTGCATTGACGTTAATGGCCAGCATTTCGAACAATTATTGTTGTAATGTTTTGTGTTCATTTTTTATATTCCAAAGCCACCTTAGCAACTTCTTAGCATTAAATTAGAACAAAATAATTGTATTTTCTTATTTTCTTTTAGCTGTAAATTAAAAATTAAATAATAGAAAATTTTTACATTTCAAATGTCACTTTTGTGGTATCATTGTTTTCAGAAAATTATGCAGAATTTAAAAATGTAATAATATACAGGGTGTTCTATTTGAGTGAAAAAAAAATTATTTGTAGGTCAAAAAGTGCCGCTTATTATGTATATGGGATATCCCAAATTTA
The DNA here is from genome assembly GCA_963920685.1 of Polydrusus tereticollis. Taxonomy (NCBI): domain Eukaryota; kingdom Metazoa; phylum Arthropoda; class Insecta; order Coleoptera; family Curculionidae; genus Polydrusus; species Polydrusus tereticollis. The sequence goes on from OY987328.1 coordinate 74,084,698, forward strand.
AATCAATTACCTGTAAAACTAACGGAGATACGGGGGGTGTACCATGATCCTGTTACACCTGGTATAGGAAAGTATATTAGGACCAGCCTTGTTTATTGTTTTTATTAACAACCTTAACAGCATAATAGAAGCCAATTAGAATATAGTGAATTACGCCGATGACACTAACTTAATTATAGGATGCAAAAAGATTGATCAACGGTAAGGAATCCAGAAGCTTTTTGGATACTGTTACATATTGGTTCTCAAAAAACAAACTTATCATAAATAAAAATAAAACAAATGTAATTTTCTTTAGAACAAGGGCATCGAATGCACAAAAATCAGTACAGTTTAATAGTGACGACATTATTAGTTTTTCTGAAAATACTGAGTTCTTGGGTGCAGAAATTAATGAGTTTCTGGATTGGTCCTATCCTGTCAAGTTTATTTTGCAAAAACTAAGCGCAATTTGTTATGGGATTGGTGTCACTGCCAATTATATGAACAAGAAAACGTTATAAATCCTGTAATTTGCTAACTTTGAAGCTCGCGTTAAATACGGAATTGTATTTTGGGGAAGGGATAATCAAATTCAGAATGTATTCGTGGTTCAAAAGCGACTACTTACGAATAATTAAGAAAATGAAATATAACGAAACGAGTAGGTCTGTCTTTAAAAGTACAGAATTGTTAACTATATATTATATATGCATTATATATTGTCGAACAAACTAAGTTTCTTGGGATTTACTTGGATGAATTCTTAAACTGGTCATATCATATAAACATATTAATAAAAAAGTTAAATTCAATTTGCTATGGCGTTAGGGTTGTTGGGTGGTATCTGAATGAAAAGAGTCTAAAAACAATATATTATGCGAATTTCGAATCAATAATGAAGTACGACATAATTTTCTGGGGTAGCAATAGCCTAATAGAAAAAGTATTTGTGATTCAAAAACGAGCAGTAAGAATTGTAAAAAGAATGGGTTATAACGAAAGCTGCAGAACTGTTTTTAAATCATGTGGACTTTTAACTGTGTATGGTGTTTATATTTACGAATGTTTGATCTTCTTCTTCAAAAACAGAAATCTCTTTCAGCTAGAAACATTTCATATACACTGCGTCCATAAAGTCTTGCACAAATTCATTTAAAATTCAGGGGCTTACTTTTTTTAAAAACGCTCGGACACGTCAATTAGTACTTTTGTTTGCGCATTTTTTAACGTAAAATGTTTTTATACAGGGTGTCGCACGTATGAGGTATGAGGTCATCAAGGATTTTTTTTAATGGAACACCCTGTATATTATATCAATTTTGAATTCTATGATGAACACTTAACACCTCTGGAAATCACGGTTTCCGAAATATTGACGTTTGAAAATTTATTTTTAACACATTTATTGATGACCTCATACCTCATACGTGCGACACCCTGTATAAAAACATTTTACGTTAAAAAATGCGCAAACAAAAGTACTAATTGACGTGTCCGAGCGTTTTTAAAAAGTAAATACCTGAATTTTAAATGAATTTGTGCAAGACTTTATGGACGCACTGTATATAACACAAGGACTTTAAATGTAAACTACCCTATTCACAGACTAACCCTAACCGAGAAAAATCCACGATATATGTGTTTAAAATTCTTTAATAACTTACCAGGACATATAAAATGTATAAACACATTAAAATCTTTTAAAATCACTGTGAAAAGAATGTTAGTTGAAATGGAACCTTATTCCATACACGATTATTTGAGGTAATAAAAGTTATAGGTATAGATTGTAGAATGTAGACTTTTGGAAGATTAGCCAAGTAAGTATATTTTTATTGACGCCAATTGCTTTTTGTGTACGAGTTTATGTATGTATTCTTGTACATAATTAGAAATAAAGATTATTATTATTATTAATATTATTATTATTATACATTTACGAGTATCTAATGCTTTTCTATAAAAATAAAAATTGTTTTCAAAGTCCAATAAATCATCAGCGGAACACTAGAACTGTTAATGTTCATTACCCAATACATAGGCTTACTCTAACAGAAAATTCACCCCATTATAATTATGTGTTTAAGGTTGTACAATAAATTACCTGACAGAATTAAAATAATGGATAAGGAAAACAATTTTTAAGCTGAAATAAAGAAATTATTACTGGATTTAGGACCCTCTAATCTGGATGATTTGAGAAATATGCAAATTTAGTTAATAGGTATAATTATGTAGGTAATAATATGTATGGAACTGAATAGGTCTAGATTTTTGTGCTTCATGACGTCATTTTATTTAGTGCCTGTAGTTACAGTAATTAGTAATAATTGTAATTGCCGCATATAATTTTTATTACCATGTTGGTAATTGTTATTCACATAGTAATGTGTCCTGCTGTTCTTCTCAGTGTTGGAGGCACCCTTAGTAGCCTTTAAGTTCCAAGGTATGTTCGCCTGTAACCCCGCAATAGGACCGGTTGGAGGCAAGTGTGCCAGGATCGGTTGGTGTGAGCGGGCGGCATTAAAGTCGCCGCAGAGCAGGTAGCTAAGCTAAATCCCACAATTAAACTCGCCTCGGCTTAAAATTTTTACCATTACCGGGACCCATAAACTTGCCTCCGCCTAAAATTTTGATCATTACCTGGACCCAAATACTAATTAATACTTAATTGGTAATAATTGGTTTCTTGGAATATTTAAGGATGTTACTTCTAAAGTGGTTTAGGGCTGATTATTTTGGTATAACTTCATCTAACTTTTTTGAATTACAACATTTTCTGTAAAAACTTGTTCTGACGAGTGCTTAGTGAGAAAATTTTTTTTATTTTAATCATGGAACCAGTCTTTTAATACAGTCAGCGTGGACAACCTCTTTTAGTTGTGGGGTCTGCTAATTTTGTTCTAAATCGTGAGTTGAAAAGTGGAGAAACTTCTTGGCGATGTGCACATTGAATCTCCAAGGCCAAAGTATATACAGTGGGAAGAGACTACGTGATTATTCGCAAAGTGTTAAATCCATTCGCACGAAGTCAATGTTAAAAAACCACACCGACAACTGATCACAGCAGGTGTCAAGAGAAAAGCTACAGATGATATTCACGGTAAGCCTTCAAAAATTATTCACCTCCAATTAAATGAAAACAAGAGCTGTTTGGAGACTTTTTCCGTTAAAGACCAAACCTACGTTCGGACTAATTTATACAATCAAAGAAGAAAAATTTTACCACCTCTTCTCAAAAACATGGAAGAAATCTTCGACGCTGTTGAAAATCTTTCCATTAAGACAATTAAAGAAGAGGATTTTTTATTTATTAGTGATAGGTCTAATAAAATTATTGTTTTTTCTTGCTACAGAACATTATGTCAAAGTGAAAAAATCTATGCAGATGGAACATTTTATCACTGCGCAAGATATTTTTATCTATTATTTACATTACACATACTAATGAATGGTCATTATATACCTTTAGTTTTTTGTTTACTGCCTGACAAACGGCAAGAGACATATAAATGTTTATTTCAAATTTTATGTCAATCGCTTCAACTAATATTAAGGCCTAAAATTATTGTAATAGACTTTGAACTAGTTATACATAATGCCTGTCGTTCGACTTGGAGTGAAACAAAAATAATAGGCTGTAAATTTCACTTAACTCAGGCATGGTATAGGAATATTCAAAAGTGTGGACTGGTAGGTGAATATAAAAACAAAGATAGCGGAATTGGTCGTTGGTTACATTACATTTTTGGTTTATGCTTTTTAAATCCGAATGAAGTTGGAGATTGTTATTGTTTTGATTTAAATTCGATTCAGCTACAAGATAAAAGAGTTGAAAGGTTTTCAGACTATTTAGTTGACAATTTCATTTCTGAGCATGCAAGGTTTCCTCCTGAATTATGGGTCCAGTTATCTGAAAGTATTGAGAGAAGCACCAATGCTTGTGAATCATTTCATTCTAAATTTAACAGTAGTTTTTATAATACCCACCCCTCAATATTTACTTTTACTGATCTGATGTACTGCTAACATTCCAGACTGATACCTGTATTAAACTTCAAAGTCTAAATTAGCAGCCCGTTCAAATACGGGATCAGTCTATAAGAAAAAGGCAAACACTCATTGCAAGTAAAATAGCAGAATATCAAAATGGTCTCTTATCTAGATTAACTTTTATCAAATGTTTGTCTTTTTTAAATAGTGCTCATTAGGACAGTTCCATTATATCTTTTATTTTGACATTTTCGCCAAAATTTAAATTAAAAAAATTAATTAAAAGTCCAGTATTGTGTTGACATTGCAAACGTTGTTTAAATTTAAGTTAAGTTTTTTTAGTTATGACTAAATGTATATGTATCTATGTACATGTTATGTAATGTTGTGGATAATAATATGTTTGAATTTTTTAAAGTGACCAATGTGTTTTTTTTATTTCTTTAAAAATAGTTCCAATTTAAAAAAAGAGTCTTCTTAAATAAAGTAATCCATAAAATCAGGTAATATGATCATTAAAATCTTGCGGCGGGTTTAATTGTGGGATTTTATTAGGGACGAAGGGTTGGAGGCGACTTTAATAGTTGACCTTTCAATGGGTAATTTATTTTCAAAGCACCTTTCTTATCTGTAGGCGAGTTTAATAACGACCGTGTGAGCACACCCGACCCTGCTATAAATACCTATACCTTTTCATAACACATGTTTTGAAAATATGACTTTCGATACCCATGGAGCGGGTCGAAAGTTGAGTTTTCGACCCTAGGGTCCGACATGAAAAGCAGCTGATTTTTAGTGCATTCCACGACGAATTTCTCGTTGACACGTATAGACCGTTTAATTTTTATGAAAACCGAATGGGCATTAGGGCGGAGCAATATATTTTTTTTTTGAAATTGTATATCCCTGGGTGTGGAATGGTTGCCTTTTTTGGTCAAATTTAACCCAAAAAAAATTTGGTTATCTCGCATTAAATCTTGAGGTTCTTTTTCAATGGAAAATATTAAAAATTTTGTAAAAATCATCAATTATCAGGATTTTTTTTTTGAATATTATAAAAGAAAAAGAAAAATGCCTGGGTGAAATATAGTAAGTTTATTGTGTTCGTAGAACCTAAAAAAAATATAGAGTCCCAAAAACATCATCTTGAGGTTCCTATAAATTATTACTATTTATACATTTTTGGTTTTCTCCTATCTAAAAGTAACGAGTGATTATTAATTATTTTGCTCAAGGGCGGCTGTGACCCAGTATACATAGTGTAGCAGTAGCGCGTAGATTAAATCATAGGGCGAATTTTCAAGAAAGCAGCGTTGTCACGTTTTTTGACGGTATGAAATATAAAATCCTGAGCTATCTTACTTTGAAAGCCTACTTTATATGGCCGCCTCCTACTTCTAGACACCTTCTGATGTTTCTTCTTACCCTCAGAGACACATTAACCAATACGTTTGGAGAATTATTAATTTCGAAAATTTCTTCTGAAATCCTTCGTTTAAGATCATTTATATCCTCAATTGGTGTTCGATAAATGGAGTTTTTTTTAAAAGGCCACAAGAAGAAATCGCAGGGTGTTAAATCGCAGGAACGAGGTGGCCATATTTGTTGCGTATTTCGGCTTATAACTCTGTTTTCAAAAAATTCACTTAAAAAATTTAAATTTTCTCTGGTTACATGAGGTGTAGCGCCATCTTGTTGGAAGTAACCTTCCCGCAATTCATCATCGTGAAGCTCATTAATAAATGTTGTCAGAATTTCGATCCGATATCTCTCAGCTGTAATTGTGCCATCAAAGTAAATTGGGCCTACTATTCTTCTAGAACTAATTGCTGCCCACACACCAACTTTTTGAGGATGAAGAGGTCTTTCTACAAAAACATGCGGATTTTGCGTATTCCACATTCGCATATTTTGTGAATTAACATAGCCTGATAAATAAAAATAAGCCTCATCGGTAAAAAATGTTTTTTCAAAAGCACCACTATTTTCTTCTTAAAAATTGTTTAAAAACCATTCACAAAAATTAAATCTTTGGGGAACGTCATTGGGAAGGAGTTCATGTTAGCCGTAACACGATAAGGGTATAGATGCGGATCCTTTTTCAAAAGTGTTTGACATGTACTGTAGCATAAATCCGTTTGCTGAATTTGTTGAGATAAATGCCTAAAAGAAGTTGAAGGATTATTTTCCATAATTTGTCGCGCTTCTTCAATAACCTCATTCGATCGTTTCGTTGGTTTTCCAGCCCCTTTTTTATGTTGAACAGAACCAGTCTGACGAAATTTATCAATTAGGTATTGTGACCCAGTACGGAAATTATGAAAGGTCACCGCAACATCAGGAAACTCGGGTTCGAAATTCATCAAAGCAGTCATGCATAGAGTAATTCCACACACCGCCTATTTTGTTTCCATTTCTAAAAAAACTTTCAACAATAAAAAATGTTTGTGCTTCACTAAACATTTTTACTGTAGAACTTTCAATCCGGCAACAAAGCTTCACCAAAACTTGATACGCTGAAAAATAAAAAAAAAAAATAAAAAATTAAATCATATCCTGCAAATAGCACTTTATAATAGTCAAAAGACGACTCCCCGGAGAAATATTAGTTAAAGCAATAGTAACCTACCTTCAAATAACTGCAAAAATTACAAAATTTCTCCAATTTTTAAACTTTACAAATACACAAATTCAAATAAGACGTAAATGTCATAAAACAATCATGTCATCTTATCTACGCAGTACGGCCATGATGCTTTTAAAATGCATGGCCTCCCTTGAGCAAAATAATTAAAAATCACTCGTTATTTATTTATTAGTAGTGTTTCCGTGGCGAATACATGGAGCGACGTCCTAAAATAATTCGTACAATAATTCTTTATTTGACGCAACCGAACTCTCAGAACAAGTCGCAACGAGTTCACTTCTATCGACTGGTTTCACTACGGTGCGGTGCGACGACGCGACCCTCAGTCGCAGTAATACGCTTGTAGCCGTCGGTGTTGCATGTATTATTTATTTTCGAACGTTTCTGAGCTAGTGGTTATTGCATCATTTCAAACTATTAAAATGTCTCAAACCCGGAAAAAGTGCGAAATATTCGGAACACCAAGTGAACTTTGTGTTAGTGTACTTCCAAACTATTCTGATATGATGAAATTATTTTTATGGTATCGAGGATGTTTCAAGGCTGAAAGCAAGAAAGACCCCAGTGTTCTCAATATTTCCAAGCAAGTACTTGCTGATATTAAATACATTTGGCAGAAAGCCTCACTTCCGACTATTTCTGACCAAAGAATAATCCAAAGGATTAGAGAATATAATGACAAATACAAAGTTATAAAGAAAAACAAATCGATCGAGAAAATTAATAATTTTAAAACTGATAGTTTACAATTATTTGATATTTGTTCATGCAAATGTATCCCGTTAGACTCTTGTAGTTGTACTATCAAGGTGCCAATAATGGAACGAGCCTTTTTGCAAGACCAAAGAAGTCATAGAAAAATGATGATCGGTGCCGTTGATCATATAACTACTAAGAAAATTACAAGTTCACTGAAAAGAAAAGAATTAGATCAAAGGAGAATGGAGAGAAAAATGGAAGACAGTTCCCGTATAGAAGTAGAGGTAGATCAGAGCATCGCGAATGAGCAAAAGCAGAATGGGGGGCCACAAGACTGCAATATCGAAATGGATCACGTTGATTCCAATTTTATTGGACATGAGACGAACACTTCCGAATCTACCACACTACAATCGTCAAAAATGTCATACAAGACGGGGATAGTTTTATCCAATACGGCAGAAGCATGTGACAGAAGTGGTCTTTCAGACAGAACTGCCTCTCTTCTTGTAAATGCAGTACTAAAAGATTTCGGTTTAGTAACTGACGAGGATCCCGCATTAATTATTGACAGGAGTAAAATCAGAAGGGAAAGAAAAAGACACAGGCAAAATTTAGTTGACGTAGGAAAACGACAAATCAGGAATATTGTTGCTGGAATTTACTTTGATGGAAGGAAAGATAGGACATTAGCTGTTGAAACAATTGAATCCACTCATCGTACTAGACAAATTACCGAAGAACATGTAGTTATTATTGGGGAACCAGGTTCTATGTACTTGGGTCATGTATCTCCTGTATCCGGAAGTGCAACTGGTATCAAGGACAGTGTTTTGAACTTTCTAAAAAATGCTTTAGGGGAAGAGATAAGTGAAATTGCGGTTGTTGGTTGCGACGATACTGTAGTAAATACAGGTATTAAGAACGGTATCATAAAACAGTTGGAAATGTCCTTAAAAAAGTCGGTTCATTGGTTTATATGCTTGTTGCATACCAATGAATTACCTCTTCGTCACCTAATTCTTCAGATAGATGGAAAAGCCAATGACCCTAGGGGTTTTACTGGCCCCGTAGGAAAACAACTAAGCGCTTGTGAAAAAATGCCTGTTGTTCCATGTAAGAAAATAGAGGCCGATGTAGAATTGCCTAAAGTTAACATAAATGACCTCAGTACAGACCAAAAGTACTTATATGAAACTTGTGTGGCAATAGGAGAGGGCGTTGTTTCTCCCCAACTGGCATCCAAACAACCTGGAAAAATGTCTCATGCTAGGTGGCTGACAACAGCCAATAGAATATTGAGATTGTATGTAGCTACAAAATAGCCTTCCTACGAATTGACACTATTAACCGAATATGTGATTAAGGTTTATGCTACAACTTGGTTTTTGATAAAGTGTAAATCAGCTTGCAAGTATGGAGCCAAACATTTGTTTCATTTAATCAAAAGTTCCAGATATATACCGTTACAATACAGGAATATTGTGGATAAAGTAATACAGAGAAATGCTTTTTTTGCCCACCCTGAAAACATACTGATTGGAATGCTGGGTGATGAAAGGAAACATATACGAGAGTTGGGCTTGCGACGTATTTTAAAATGTCGAAACCGGGAAGTAGAAGTTCGTGAATTCAGAGTACCGGAAGTGAATTTCAATGCTAGCGACTATACCGAATTAATTGATTGGCAAAATATTGAAATAACAGAACCACCATTGACCAGAGGTATTACCGAAGAAAGTGTTAAAGAAATGATTTTGAATATTCTCGATGAAATTGAAATTATGAATTTTCCATGCCACACCCAAGCAGTTGAACGACACGTAAAAATGGTAACTGAAGCATCATCAGCAGTATGTGGCAACACTTCTAGGGACGGCTTGATCCGTGCAAAAATTTCTTCCAGAAAAGCCGTACCAAAGATGGAGACCAAAAAAGATTTTACTAATTAATTCAGGTTAGAGTTAAAGTAGGGATATCTTGTGGAAAATGGAGGAAATTAGGTCGGGAGTGAGAAGAGGGAGGGAGGGAGGGTGGAATCCGATTTGCAGTCACCTCCTCGTGGTGGATTCTGGGTTGTTTTTTTTTATTTATATATATAAAACAAGCGAAGAGCTGCAATGAAAAATATAATTTTTTCGGGATTTTGATTAAGTTGGATTGGTAAAAGGAACCTGTTAACATCAATATAAAAAAAAATTAAAATTACCACTGTTTTTGGCAAGTGAAAAGACAGCTATTCCACACCCAGGCCATGTAAAAATTTGAAAATAATTTTTCGCCTTATGAAATTGCTCCGGCCTAATGGGCATCCTTGTCTGATTTCCGGGCAAAACAAGGATAGCGATACGACTGCGCTTGCGCTATAGATTCGTGAAAGTATATGCATCTTGCTCTCTTTGTGGTCACTCTCTTTTTACAAATAAACTTTATTGGAATACTGTTGATATATAATTATTTAGCAACACCAGTTCTGTCCGCGTTGCTACAAGATACTTACTCGGTTGTGACAATGTTCCTGTTGGTCTGTCAAAAAAAGAAAGCATGTCTGAATAATAAAATTATGATCTGTTTCTTGTTTTGGAAATACCTGTATTATATTTAAAGGTAGGTAATTTAATATATCTACTAGTAAGTATTAGAAGGTGCAGGTTATATATTATGTCTGAGTTGTTATAGTTGCCATATTGTTTCTGGCGCCTTTTGTATAATAACCTTTCACACTATATAAATAAATGATTGGTGAATAGAAAGGACCTGGGTTTTATTCTGGATCTCTACGAGTGTAAGTCTAACAATAAGTAATTAACATCAAATACACAGAATTGCGAGGCATCTCCAGTCATTTTCAAAACATTTTATATAAAAAGTTGTATGCGCAACTCGGGGCGACTCAACGATTTCACGAGTGTGAAGTTAGCTGCCCGAGCAATATACTATTTCGCAATCTCTGCTAACTATGAACAGGATCACGAAAATCCATTTTAGTTATTCAATTACTTACAGTTAAATCACAACATTCCCCAGTAGCACAACTGGCTCTGCTGTCCAACATACACGTTGAAGCATTACAACACGCGTTATCACAGTGTTCAGGCAATCCACAATCGCACTGTTCGCCGGGTTCGACGAATCCATTGCCGCAAACAAAGCTATCGAACAAGGATGCCGGTTTGTTTTGAAGGCAGTAGTGCATCCCGTGGGTAAATGCTAAAAGTAGTGTATTTAAACTACACAACGACCAGTGAATTGGAGCCACGGCTGAGCTGCTTGGTGCCATGATGCATTGGTCGTCTGCACATTTACATTCGGCTGTGTCGTGTTCCATACCTAAAAATGTTTTTTCATATACAGTGTCACCATTAAACTCCGCACCATACGGAAGTTTTTATTATTAATGAAGTTAATTCAAATTAAATAATGGCAATCTTTTTTGCTTCAAATTAGACTAAAAATTATATATTTAATTGTCACCATCTGTCATTTGGTATCTGTCAAAAATGACATTTTTGGTATCTGTCAAAAATGACATTTTTGGCAAAAAATGCTGAAAAATGGCATTGTTTAACTGAATTTCAAAAAATGTTAATAGAAAAGTTAAGTTCCAGATGTCTAGCGCAGAGTTGAATTTTTTGCCATTTTTTTGAGTTAACATGTTTTTCTTATAATGTAAGTTGACTTAATGGATATTAAACTATTTGCTTATACCATACTCAATAAATAATAGAAATGTCATAAGTTAGAATATTTTCGCAAGTTATAGTTTTCACTGTTATCACCAATGTTGTCCATTCAAGAAAAAATAGAAATTGTCTTAATTTGCGGCACAAATCACCGAAATAAATTTAGATACGTAAGCTGGGCGTTCCCGCCAAACATTATTATTTTGTTTGGATCGCATTTCGTAGATGGCGCCGGTAGGGGCATCCCCCAATTTGGTTTGGTTAAGTTCGTATAGAGGGCACCACGTTCATTTACGATCGAGAAGAAGCACCCTCCCAGATTTCGTTGTCAAAAATTTGAAGTGTATTGTCAATTTTCTATTATCGATTTTCTTTTAAGTTGTGTTGAATTTTAATCCCGTTTGTGATTGTTCGGTCTCTGTGTGTACTATTAGCGTGTTTTTTATAGTTGTTTTGACTTTTTGTTTCGTTTTAGTGTGTTTTCGGTTTGTTTAGTTAAAGTTCGCGTATTTATTTCCGTTATGGAAAACTACGCACCTCCGTTAAAACCTAAAAAATGTTGTGTTCCAAACTGTTTAAATAAACATGGCATGCGACACCGCTTGCCAAAAAGAGATCCGATAATTTTTGTCCATAAAAATAATGTTTTATTACCTATTTTGCTTTATTTTAGTCTGATCATAAAAATAATGTTTTATTACCTTTAGTCAGCTGTATTTTTTTAAATAGGTAGGTATTGCTTGGTTTAAATAATTCCTTTTTTACTGCTTTCTGTTGGAGCTCTTATATACGTTATTTGTTACTTTACTAACAAGGTATTTACCCCAAACTTAAAAACAAGAGTTACAAATAACGTGTATTCCTGAACTAAAAATAAAAGCAGAAAAAATGAATATATATTTAAACCAGGGAATATTTTAAATTTTAAAGCGGCACCAATATCTACCGATAAAACAGATTTCATCAAAAGTTGGTAAAACAGTTTTCTTTATTTTTACCCATAGTTGCCAAACAGATTTCTTTCTCTCTCGCGTGTTTTGGATCGCAAATACTAGGACATCAGCGCCAATTAGTTTTTGACAGTTCTAAGAGTCCAGTTGCGTATCTAAATTTATTTCGGTAATTTGTGATTTGCGGAGAAAATACGCCTCACTGGCAAGTATCTGACATTTTTAATGACAGGCATCCAGACAGAAATTTGCAGCTTAGCACTGTTTCAAGAATAATGTCAAAGTTTAGAGAAACTGGATATGTTCAAAATAATTTTAAAAAACCTCACGCAGCAAGTAAACACGATGAAGAAGCACACTTTGATGGTTGTTTAAGTGTTATTGACCACGGTCAAACTAGTATAACCAAGATAAGTGATTCAACAGGGCACAAGAGGGAAAGTGTTAGAGAAATTCTACAGAAAAATCGATTTCGGCCATATAAACCCAAGTTTATAAACACATTGAAAGAACGCGATTTTGATATCCGTCTAGATTTTTCGTTTTGGTATCAGGGTCAATACGAGGAGAATATTTTTTTGCAATACACGATCTTATGGGCAGATGAATCCACTTTTTTTTTCGAATGGTACCGTGAGCTCACAAAATTACCGATGGTGGTCCCAAGAAATCCCAACTTCACAATTGAATGTCGCGACCAGTATCATTTTAAAACCAATGTATGGTGTGGGATTCTGAAAAATCAGCTTATTGGGCCATACTTAACTGGTGTAAGGTACCTGACTTTTCTTGATAATGAGATTGCTGAAGTTTCGGATAAATGGATTACACAATAGACAAACTTATGGTATCAGCTTGATGGTGCACTCATACATCAAAGTGCAGCAGTGAAAGAACGCATAAACCAATTATTTTAAAACAGAGTTATAGGGCGTGATATGATGAATGATTTTAACTTTGCGCTAGACATCTGAAACTTTGTACATAGGCCTAAAATTATACTAGAAGCAGCTTTTTCTTATAAAATTTTTTGAAATTCGGTTAAACAATGCCATTTTTTAGCATTTTTTGACAAAAATGTCATTTTTGACAGATATCGAATGACAGATGGTGACAATTGAATATATAATTGTTAGTCTAATTTGAAGCAAAAACGATTGCCCTTATTTAATTTGAACTAACCCTATTAATAATAATATGGTCCATATGGTGCGGAGTTTAATGGTGACAGTGTATGAAGGTAGTACACTACGATATTTTTATATAAAATGGTTTATCGGAAAACAACGGAACAAAAATATTCACTAATCTATAATTTTACCCAATGCCCAACAAAGCCACTGTCATCGCCAGGTAGCATCGAACGCCTAACCGAAAACCAATAACACAGTGATTAAGAAATGTAAAGGATTGCATTTCTAGTAAAGGTTCGTCTTCCGTATTCCGTATTTCAGATATTTAAAACCTACACACCCCGAATCGGTCCTAAATTAGGGTCACCCTACTTAGCATACAATAGAAAGATGAATTTGGTGAATGAAAGTAATGTAACAGCGGCGTTACTACAAATAGTTTATTAGAATAATAAGTACAATAATAATTATACTTGATTATAGTTATAGACATGCATATAGGCACATAGGCAGATAATTGAGATATTAATTTTTCTAATATTAAGTAGATAAAAACTTATGTAGAAATAAGAATAATATGAAAATAGATAAATTGGAATAAATATTAATATTTATAAAATAAATATACTATGTACAATACAACAACTTAATTTTTAAATTTTAGTCATCATGTTCCGAGTAGTCCGATGAACTATCGTTGTTGGGGTCCAGAGAAATAATAAGGGGTTCTACAGTGTTTTCTAGCATGTTATCAGCTTCCCATATTCTTTCTTCTATTTCAATCACATATTCGACGCACTTTTCCATTTTTCACAATCCACTATCTTTATTCCCTCTTGCAAGAGGTTTTCAACGTCTCGCATTTTAAAAGTGGTGCCATGCCTTGCTACAAACCCTTTTACTTGCACTCACACCAATTCTATAGGGTTTAATTCACAGCGATATGGCGAAAGGCGAAGTACCGTTATATTTCGTTTTGAAGCGATTTCGTCGACAACAAATTTCGTACAAACAGGTTTATTCAACTTTAAAATAAATTCCACCCGTATAAAATCCATTATTTGCAAGAATTACATGAAGATGATTTTGATAGACGTTTGGAATCTTGCGAGATAATAAGTGAACGGATAATAAATTAGCTGAATTTGTTGTTCAACATTTGCTTCTCAGATGAGTGTTCGTTTTTTGTGAACGGGACTGTCAATCCTCATAAATGTCGGTATTGGTCTGCATCCTCAGAAATTGAACGTCTGGGCTGTAATTTATGGCGATTGTGTTGTTGGTCCTTTCTCTCTACCAGGACCAATGTAGTGAATGTAGTTGTAATTGTTAGAAGACACTGTCGATCTCGCATCAACAGAAATTCTTGAGCATAATGATCGTTATATTGCGAATGAGTTGACCTTTCAACAAGATAAGGCATCTGCTCACAATACCCTTGCTGTTCGTCAGTATTTAAACGAAACATTTTTTGGCAGATATATCGGCCCAAAAGGAGCAGTGGAGTGGCCCGCAAGGTCACCAGATTTAAGCCCGTTAGATTATTTTCTGTGGGGGCACTTCAAAACTCAACCAAATGATTTACGTCAACGGATTTTGATGAATGTCGCAATATTACACCTCAAATGCTCCAGAACGTCCGAACCCGTTTTGAACACAACCTCTATATTACTGTATGGAAGCAAGAGGCCAGCATTTTAAACACTTGTTAAAATAAAAAGTAAGTATGTAAAATATGCAAATTTTAAATGTAAATTTTATGTATCATTCGCCCCTTGTAAGCTCACCACTATCAAAAGCTTAAAGCTGTGCGCACGAAGAATGACATTTTTTTCCAAATCTAAGTTAATAGTTGATAAGAAATATTTTTTCAATCTTAACTTCTTATTTAATTTATAATTTTAATGAATTAAATTTAAAACGTATTTTCTTAAAAACTACAGCATGAAATCTAAAAGTGTGGCAAAGTAGAATAGCTTCGTTTGTATTTACAATACACATAAAATGTTAATATAAAAGTTGAAGGACAGTAAGTGAGTTATAACGTAAAATTATTTTTGACTCTACCGGGTGTTGCATCGTCGAGCGGGACATCCCATGTAATTTTAAATGGGGTCAATTATTGGCTTCCCTAATTATTTTAGAGAAAAATTCTATTTAGGTTTATTAAAGAGCACTAAAACCCACATTCAAAAGAATAACTTTAGATATTTTTGATGAGTCCGTTTACGAGTTATCGCCGATTTCTTTTTAACTATTTCTCCTTTTTATGGCCCCGTATTTGCGGGCACCAGTCAAGGTAAAAGATGACTGTCAAATAAAGTTGTCATTTTGAAATGTGTGCTTTATTGTTATAAAAACTCGTACATCGAAAATATTAAAGGTGTATTTATGAGTACAAATTAATCTGAATAAAACTAAAATAAAGTATCCAATTACAAGGTTAATTATGACATTTTACATGTTTCAATATTTTACTAATTAATAGGTAGGTACTATTAAATTGTTAGAACTTTAGGATTTAAGAAGATGTTCAAATATTCCTCCATTGACTGCTAGACAATAACCGAGGCGATCATAAAATTCTCTTCTTACATTCGCTAGTTGGTAAACTGAAATTCTATTGCATTCGGCAGAAATAGCATTTTTTAACTCGTCTAGATTTGGGTATTTTTTATCTTTGTATATCCTGTTTTTTAAATGGCCCCAGAAAAAGAAATCATTTGGCGATAAATCAGGAGACCTGGCTGGCCAATTTACTGTATGATTTAAGCCAATAACATTTCCATTAAAAGCACGGTTTAAATATTCCCGGACAGCCAGGGTACTATGTGCCGGGCAGCCATCCATTTGGTACCAAACTTCCTGATTTTCCCTGGCGGCATCATGTAAAGTAGGTAAAATATGATCTTCAAGTAGTTCCAAAAAATATTCTGCATTTAAATTTCGTGTAAGAAATAATGGCCCGAAAATATTTTCTCCGAAAATCCCAGCCCATACATTAACTTTTTGTGGATATTGCGTCCTTGTTTCCACAAACCTGTGTTGGTTTTCTTTGCTCCAATATCGATAATTTTGAACATTGGGTTCATTGTTTAAGGTAAATGTGCATTCGTCAGTGAAACAAATGTTTTTTTAAAAATTCCCTATCCATGTTTGCTCTTTCCATCATACCAAAACAAAACTCCTGTCGTCGTATTTCGTCCCTATCTCTTAGCTCTTGGTGCTTTTCATATTTGTATGAATAATATTTATGTCGTTTCAAAGCTCGTAACGCTGTGGTGTGATCTAATCCTATGTCATCCTCAAGTTTCCTTGTGCTGATCTTCCCATCATTTTCTTCCACGCACAATAAAACTTGCAAGTCCCTATCATTTCTTGCATCTCTTCTTTGTTCCTGCCTTTCTTCACATCTGCAGTTATTTATTACAGTGCCTTTTGTCTTAAATTTCTTGATAGTCCTTTCGACTGTAGACTTTGCAGGTATCGGTCTATTCGGATACAGAGCAGCAAACATGTCTGACACATTTTGATAACTATTTCCTTGATAATACCATTTAATTATCAATATTTTTTCTTCAGAAGTGTAATTCATGGCTAATATTTTCGATGTACGAGTTTTTAAAACAATAAAGCACACATTTCAAAATGACAACTTTATTTGACAGTCATCTTTTACCTTGACTGGTGCCCGCAAATACGGGGCCATAAAAAGTAGAAATAGTTAAAAAGAAATCGGCGATAACCCGTAAACGGGCTCATCAAAAATATCTAAAGTTATTCGTTTGAATGTGGGTTTTAGTGCTCTTTAATAAACCTAAATAGAATTTTTCTCTAAAATAATTAGGGAAGCCAATAATTGACCCCATTTAAAATTACATGGGATTTCCTATGTCCCGCTCGACGATGCAACACCCGGTATAGGATGGCTCAACAAACAGGAACAAGATTTTTTTTTTTAAATAGAACAACCTATATCTTACCATATTTTTGGTTTCTACATAATATTACAATTATTTTTCTTTACGTACATTATAAGTCTAAACATAATAGTTTCCGAGATATCGACTTTTGAAAAATGACATTTTTGAACTTTGACAGCTTCTGACTGCATAACGGTACGTCTTAGAGAATAACGGCTTACGTGTACCTATCTTACTTTTTTATTGTCATCCTAAAAGTGTCAAGTTCCGGTCAAACCGGATGTAACTCAAAATCCGAGAATACAGTTCTTCCGGTTTGACCGGAAGTTGACACTTTTAGGATGGTAATCAAAAAGTAAGATAGGTACACGTAAGCCGTTTTGCTCTAAGACGTACCGTTATGCGTCGCAAACTATTATGTTTAGACTTATAATGCTCTTAATGAAAAATAATTGTAATTTTGTGTAGAAACGAAAAATATGGTAAGATATAGGATATAGGGTATTCTATTAAAAAAAAAATCTTGTTCCTCTTTGTTGAGCCACCCTATAGAGTCAAAAATAATTTTACGTTATAACTCACTTACTGTCCTTCAACTTTTTTATTAACATTTTTTGTGTATTGTAAATACAAGCGGAGCTATTCTACTTTGCCACACTAAACAACAAATTTTAATGGTGACTACATTTCTCGGATCTTACACTCCCATATTTCAGATCATACTGCGCAAAAATTGGTCGTTTCCCTGGATAACAAGTCAGAAAATAATTTTATAGATAAAAGATGTTTTAGTAAATTCAATAAAATCAAAGTTTAAAACCAAACTATCAGCTAGAGACTGGGGTTTATTAAACGGGTTGGATGCTACTCAGGTTAACCACCAATGGGACATTTTTATGAAAATTTTTCTAGCAGATTTTAATGAATGCTTTCCGATAAGAAGGTATCCAGTAAAAAATTACAATAAAGCCAAATATAAACAACGTAGTCCAGAAATAGTGGAGTGTAAACGACAATTAGATATACTATATGTTTGTAAAAATGCAAATAATCAATATAGACTTATGTATACTGCAAAAAAGAATGAATACGATAACCTTTTAAAACATCAAAAAAAATCGCACTACGTCAATCGTCTCAGATCATCGGACAATAAAACAAAGTGTGCGTGGAGTGTAGTAAACGAAATAACCGGAAAAGTTAAGATTCATGACATTAAAATTGAAGGAGATAAAACTAATATAGTAAATAATTTCAACAATTTCTTCTCTAGTTTATCAATCAATTTGCTGGAAAAATTAGATACTGTTCCCTTTACCACGAATATTCAACGTAATCAAGATACCATTTCCTTACAACCTGTGGACTCTAAAGAAATAATTGAGATAGGTAATAATCTAAAAAATAAGTTAAGTAGTGGCAATGACGAAATATCGACTTCTATTATTAAGTATATAATTACAGCTATTACACAGCCACTTGTCTACATTTTCAATAATTCTTTAAAGTTTGGCATCTTTCCGGATGAGTTGAAGAAAGCTCTGATCGTACCTGTCTTTAAAAAGGGTGATGAGGCAACATTTGAAAACTACCGCCCAATTAGTTTGTTGCCATCATTTTCAAAGATCCTTGAAAGAGTGATGTGTGACCGTATTATGCGATTTTTGCTTGAGCTAAATATTGTGAATGAGGTTCAGCATGCTTATTTGAAGGGTAGATCAACACAAACAGCTATGTTTAAATTCAGTGAGGAGGTACTTAAGGCTCTTGAACGTAATGAGATCCCTTTAGGGCTGTTTCTCGATCTATCAAAGGCATATGATACCATAAATTATAATATATTGCTGCATAAATTGGAATTGTATGGTGTAAGAGGAACGGCTTTGAAGTGGATTTCATCTCATATCTATCAAACCGACAACAAAAAGTTAGTATTGGCCAAGGCTCAAAACGGGTTTCATCTAATCAGGTTGAAATAAAAGGAGGTATACCCCAGGGTAGTGTCATAGGGCCAATATTGTTCATAATTTATATAAACGATATAACTGAAATAAACTCTGTAAATAATTGTAAAATAACAAATTATGCGGATGACACTAACATATTAGTAACTGCCTCAAGCTTACCAACTCTAGTAGAAAAATCCCAATTGTTAATGATGAAAACATCTACGTGGTTTACAAAAAATAAGTTAGTCTTGAATGAAAATAAAACCAGCGTCATTCTTTTTAGGACAAAGAGATCAAGATTACAAGAACCAGAGAATATAAGTATAAATGGTACCAATATAAATTTAGAGCACACCACTAGGTTTTTGGGAATGGTATTGGATTGCAATCTTTCTTGGGAAAAACATGTTGATTACACTGTAACAAAATTGAACAGAGTATGTTATACATTTCGAGTATTGTCTAGATATATTGATATTGACACGAAAAAGATGATTTACCACGCAAATTTTGAATCACATATTAGATATGGTATTATCCTGTATGGAGATTGTAGTGATGTAGGAAGACTGTTTATCTGTCAGAAGAGGGCCATTAGGACCCTTTTTAATCTTGGCCTAATAGAAACCTGTAGGGGTAGATTTAAAGAAAACAGACTTCTTACGGTCGCTGCTGTTTATATACAGGAGTGTGTTTAATTTTTTTGTAAAAATCGCTTACTATTTAGAAGCAATGAGTCTCAGGGTACTTATCCTACCAGAACAATGAACTATACTTCTCCTAGACATAGACTAACAATGTACGAAAAAGGAGCATACTACAATTGTATCAGATTTTATAATAGTTTACCAATTGGTATGAAACAGGTAACTAATATTGGGAAAATTAAAAAAATGATTTTCAGGGTACTTCTCGAAATTGAACCTTACAGCATAGAAGAGTATTTTAGAAAAATTCCTAATTATTATTAGCTTTTAGACATTTATATTGACACTATTTCATTTTATATAAATGTAATTTATGTAATTCTGAAATAAAGATTATTATTATCATCATCATCATAAACGGCCACCCTGAAGCTTCCACCAACTTCACGCGATTTCGAGATATTAAAAATAAAACTATTTTTTAAATTACTTTCTTACCAAAATTGTGTCCCATTTCATGAGCAATAGTTACAGCAACTAATCCAACTACAAAAGAGTGGTCAATATTTACTCCTCCCGAATATTTGTAAGTACATATTGATCCCTTATACGCTTTACCAATCACGCCATTGTCAAAATTAAATTTCCTGAAATATAAAGATAATAAGTACCTAACTTGGTAATATACTCTTTGAATGTAAGACTTTGAAGAAAACCCGATTAGACATAATAAGTACTATTTTTTTTACTTACTAACCGGTTTTCTAAATTTCCTGGTAGAGATTGCAAAAATAAGTTTATACAAGGTGTCCGCTAAGTAAAGTGTGTTTACAAATATAAGAAACTGACCAAATGACTCTTATTTATTTCTACCTAAATAGGGGTACTGACACAATGCCGACTGAGCTAGGACCGTCTTAGAAAATACATACTAAAGTCTGTGCGTTTTAAGAAGTCCGATATCGGATTAAATCACCAAGGGATGTTATCGCTTTTAAAACAGTAAGTCGGTTAAGTTACAATATCTTCGCACCTTCGCTATACTTGATCACACCGAACATCCCACTGGTTTACTGTATTCTATTACTGGGCGAAATCAGAGGTTTCAAAACAAAATTATCTTAGAATTACGCGTTGAGCATAAATAATAATTAAATAGATAATTAAATTATTTTGCTATTATTATAGTTAAATCTATATAATAATCGCTATTTTCCAAGAACCAATTAAAATTTGCTCAAGTGCGGGATGGTTAAATATGTTAAAGATTTTGTCAGGTATATACTTTTCCGATAATGACATTATTTTGGGATTATTATAATTAAATCTTCATAATAATTACTATTTTCCAAGAAATAATTAAAATTTGCTGAAGTGCGGGATAGTATGTTCTACTTTATTTTAAATAAGTAGTTGTGCTTTTCACTTTTAGTTTGTTTCTCATTGTGCGTAAATTAAAATCAGTTATTAAGCAAAGTTATGGAAAATGTTCAGCAAGGTGGCACATCGCCTAGAAGGCATTTATCTCCAGGTGAACGCCGTTTGGTATTACAAGTGGAACGTTATTTTACTTTAGAAAAAGATAACTCGGGCCCGTTAGAGTATGTTTTGGCAGTGCAAAAACGAACGTCTGATGCTTGCGGCATTTCAGAGAAGACCTTAAGAAGACTTCGAAAAAAGAGTGAAGAGGATTTGGACAGACCATATAAAAGGGTTCGACTCCATTCAAAAACCTTGGATTTATCCCAAGGGATAAAACTCTCTATTAGGAATATTGTTTATGATATGTATAAAGCCAAGGAATATGTAACCCTCAAAGCTATTCTTGAAAAGATAAAGCAGAAAAAACTTTGCGATATTGGAACTAACAGTTTGTCCATCATCTTAAAACATATGGGTTTCAAATATAAAAAAACGAACAACAGAAAACTGCTTTGCGAGCTGTCCAATGTTGTTTCGAAAAGATGGCAATTTTTAAGGGATTATTTAAACAACAAAAAATCGGAATTGTCAAGACAAGTTGTTTTTCTTAACGAAACATGGGTATTTGCAAACGGAACTTCAACAAAAACGTCTTGGCAGGTTGACTCAAAGCATTGTTATTCAAGTACCCGTGCAAGTAATGGAAAAAGGTATATTATATTACATGCTGGTAATGAAGAAGGTTTTGTTTTAAATGCCAGTTTGATATTTTCATCAACAAAAAAAACTGATGATTATCACGGCAATATGGATGCTGAATTTTTTGAGCATTGGTTCGAGGAAAAACTTTTAAAAAGTTTAGAAAAACCTTCCTTAATTGTTTTAGACAATGCCTCTTACCATACGAGACTCGAAGAGAAATTCCCTACAAGCAGCTGGAAAAAGGAAGAAATAAAAGAGTGGTTGTCAAAGAAAAACATAAACCATGAAAATTTATATTTAAAAAGTGAACTTTTAAGCAAGTGTAAAGAGCAGTCATTTAAAAAAAAGTATGTTGTTGACGAATTAGCCCTCAAATATGGACATCAAGTTTTGAGATTGCCGCCCTACCATTGTCATTACAACGCCATTGAATTGGTATGGGGTATTAGCAAGAACTATTATGACAAACATGCCTGTAAAAATATCGGTAAGCCTAGCGTTATAAACTTATGGGAGGAGGCGCTTAGCCAAGCGGGCAAAGAAGAATGGCGGAAATGCTTGAACACACAGAAAAAATTATTTTTGAATCTTATGAGACAGAACAGGTTATAGACGAAGTAAGACCGTTAATTATTACGAATGATGATGATGATGACGATGATGTTGATTCTGATGAGTCTGAAAACATGGGTGAAATTTCAAATGCAGAGGAAGACTACTTTTAGTAGTACCTATCTACAAGTAGGTACGTTCTGTCGCAAGACTACAAAATCGGTTCTTTTTAGAACCAAAACTTTATAAAAAAGAATTCGTAAAACTAATTTGTCTGAATACTACAAAAGCTAAAAAATTATTATTTTTCTTTACCTAAATTAATTTTTGATTAACTTTAAATTATTTTATTTAGAAAATGTAATTCATCAACATCCAAAATTATCTTCAATATAATTTATTGTTTGAGAGCCACCGACATAATGCTCAAGAGGTTTTATGGCTTAGCGGACTTCTTAAAACGCACAGACTTATAGAAATATTTAATTTAGCAGCAAATAAATATGAAACTAATGTTTATTTAAGTTTATTAAATTCAAAATATAAAAATAGAATTATGGTCTTACACTCACACTTATAATGCTAAATTATTATAATAATTAATAAATTACCCAACTAAATCTACTTCACTATCGCTATCATCATCTAAAGTAATAATAAACCTTTCTGTTGCATTCCTAATACAAATGTAACTTTCTTCTACTTTCTTTACATGTTGAACGCAGTTTTTCCAGCTCATTTCAGAAATTTTTTTAGTTTCATCATGAATTAGAGTTAATACACTAGAATTAAGCGTGGGTGAAATATTATTGCGACGAATTCCAGCTTTAAGATGGTGCCATATTTGTTCAATAGGGTTAAATATGCAGTGGTAAGGCGGTAGCCGCAATACTATGCGCCCCATGTTTTTCGCAAGTTAGTCGCAGTAATATTCTTTTTGAACAGACATACTTCTAAGCACTTCTAATAAGTCTTTTTTTCTATAGTTTTCATGAAAATATATATCATTATCAAACATATATTCTTGAATTTTGGCTTTAGTGTCTTTTGAAGAGGGAGTTTTGTTTAATTGTCTACTATGATAACTAGCTTTATCCATAACAATCACACTATTTGGTGGAATGTTCTGCAATAATTTAGTTTCAAACCAATTTTCAAATAACTCCGCTGTTGTGTCTTCGTGATAGTCAACACATGATTCACTAATATTTTTTGCCGAGAGAGATAGACTATTCAGCACCCACCCATCTTTAGAACCAGCATGTAAGATTGTTATTCTTTTTCCACGGTTTGACGGGGCACGTGTCACACATTTGCCGCTAGAATCGACCCAACCACTTGACGGGGTGTCGTGGGTGTCAAACTACGTTTCATCTAAATAAATGATCGGCCTACCTTCACTTCTGTATTCATTTACTTTTGTCAGATATTCCCACCACCATTCTTGAAGACGCTTGGACTCCATTAAAACCTGCCTTTTATTAATACTTTTGAATTTAAAGCCCATGTGTTGAAGGCGCTTCCACAATGTCGTTCTTGAGCATTTAATTTCTGTTTCATCTGTTGTCAGCCATTTCATTAAATTGATCAACGTTGGTGGTACACTTTGCTCTTCATACATTTTATAAATTTTTCGTCGTATAAGTTCCTCGTCCCCTTGGTCCAACGTTCTTGATTTTCCAATATCACTTCTTTTTCTGCGTTCCAAAATTGGCCGTTGTGTAATTTCCAAACTGTGTAAAAGGATTTTTTTGTAAGTAAAGCCGTTTCCTTTACAACTTCTTTAGGGCACGAATTATCGCGCGACATTAATGTCAAAAACGCATTCTTTATAATCTGGTTGTCATCTGTTGATAAATGCACTGTGTTATTTACTTCAGTTTCATTGCTTTCACAAATCTCACTAGAACACCAGGGACGAAACATATTCAAAAAACAAACTAAACTCAACAGTGTACAGGGTGTCCCAAATTCGAGCCTCATCATTGGGATCTCGGAAACTAGAAGAGATACGAGGTCGGTTAAATGGAGGCAAAGTTGCGCGACTTGATGCTGATCAAAATGCCACCTTAAAAGTTTAAAAATTCCGAGTGCTTCCGAAGATTTTTGGAAAAAATCGAATATTCGCGATTTAATTTTTATTTGTTTATGACTCTATTTGAATAGATATAACAAAATAAATTTCACATTCCCATTGCTACCTTTTCTGTTCTACAAGATGATGTTATTAGATTTTCAAGCCGACGTTTCGTCTTTGAGCTGCCATCATCAACTTTGTTTTTTTAAATACGGCCCTGGATTTTTTATTACGGATTTTAAGAGCGTCTAAGGTCTCGAAACCAATGATGTATCGCACTAATTCTAAAAATGTATATTAATGGCATTTTCCATAAGAACTCATTTGTATTAATTTTTAATAAATAATATAATTAAAGTGTCAACCCTCAAACCCTAGGCTCTAGGCTATATTACAGAAATTTAGAAATTTATCAAGGTGGCGGTGCATCGTGCGCTCCGGCCATCTTAGTTCATTTCGTCCCCTTTACGACATACTGACGTAAGTGTCATTGTGTACTTTTCATATGACAAACCGGCGTATCGGTATGCCTTGTACCGAATTCCGAATAGATTTTCAAGTGTGCGGCGTATCTGCAAATCTGTGTTAGCACTGCCGTGCTACATAGTACATAACCTTTAAATATTGTTTAAACGTGTTTGTTTCGTTTGGATCTTTACTTCGATTTCTGATTAAAAAAGTCGTTTTTTATAAAAATGGATGTATTTGTTTTGTGGACTGATGGAACTAAAAACGTTGTGTGTTGAAAAAACACGAAGAAAGACAACAGATAAAGAACATTCTTGTAGAGGACGTACTCTTGGTTATACTCTTACAGCAGGAAATAAGTCTTGTAGGGTGTGTAAAATTTTTTTTTTGACAAATCTAGGTGTTTCGGAAAGGATTTGTCGCACTGCTGTATCCAAAATAAAAGAGGTTGGCGTTTTAGAAAAATAACTAAGAGAAGGAAGACGCAGAAGTGAAGTCATCAAAGAACAAGAAAAAAAGATGAATTACGAAATAGATGGCCACATTAATAGGTTTCCGCGTGTAGAATCGCACTATTGTCGTGCTGAAACCACAATAATGTATCTTCATCCAGATCTTTCTTTAGGGAAAATGTTTGACATGTTTCTTCAAGAAACTTAAAGGAGACAACAAAATTCCAAGCCATTCCTTATATAGAAAAGTTTTTAAGACGCAGAAGTTATCTTTTATTAGTCCAAAGAAAGACCAGTGCTCCCTATGTGTCACGTATTTGCAAGGTGATGAAAAAACCAAAAACGAATTGAAACAAAGATATACTACTCATATTTTAGAAAAGACAACTGTACGAGAGAAAAAAAGAACCTGTAAAGAGCAAGCTAAACAAAATGGTAGTAATCTTTGTGCTGTTTTTGATATGCAACAAGTAATTTACGTCCCTATATCAAAGGAAAGCTCAATTTTTTACAAAAGTCGACTTTCTAATTTTAATTTGACATTTTACAACTTAGCTAGCAAGGAGTGTTACTGTTTCGTCTGGAATGAATCGATCAGTTAGCGCGGTTCCTCAGAAATTGCAACTATATAGCCTTTTTAAGGTTCTAGAAGAGTACAGCCACAAACAGAACGTAACAGCCGTTGATTTATTTGCTGATGGGTGCTATGCACGAAATAAAAATTCAATTATAGCTACCGTGTTATTATACTCACTTAAATTTTCCTCTATAGAAAAGATTGCTCTAAAGTATTTTGAAACCAACCATGGCCAAAGCGAGGGCGATTCTGCACATAGCGCCATTTCATCAGCTTTGTCCAGTGCTGGAGATATTTTTATACCATCACAATTACAACCGGTTATAAATTTAGCATGCAGTAAACAACCGTATAAGGTAATTAGTATGAAGTATGATGATTTCAAAGACTTCAAGACCTTGCCTAAAGATCTTCGCGTGTTAAGTATGAGAGAAACCGAAAGCGGCAGCAAGATAAATTGAACTAATATGATGGAAATCATGGTTAAAAAATCGTCTTCAATGAATATTTTTTTAAAATAGTCATCTTCAGTTAGAGTTTGATTTAATTTGCCTCAAGCGTATAAAAGCCGGTATAAATAGTTTTAAGCTTTGCAATTTAAACAAAGAACCTAATAAAATTTTTCAAAAATACAATGATTTAGCGGCGTTGTGTAGTGGAACTACCACTGTAGTTAAAGAACCAGAATTCAAAACATATTACAGAAACCTACCTCATCATTATTCTGATAAATAAAAACTATGGTTTCTTTTTATCATTGCAATTAAGCATATTGCATAATGACGCAAAATAAATCTTTAATTTTTTATTATATACCTATACCGTTAAAAAAGTTCTAGTTTTTTTTGTTTTTGTTTGTCCGTTGTACCTAGTTTCTTCTACTTAAAAAATAAAATATTTTGCGAGCAATGTGTATCATTATGTAAATGGTAAACCTGAAATTTTGACCTCCATCTACGCTCTATTTTCTTATATCAAGTCGCATTTTATTTTAAATATCATCTTCTTAGCCAATGATATATCTAATAATTATTTGTAAAAATAGATGACAAAACGACGTATCTGATATTTTTTTCAAAAAACACAGGACTAGGAAGCTGTTTCATAAAGCCAACTCTTTCATTTGAACTCTTAAGTGTTTCAAATTATTACGCCAAAATTGTGAGCATATCAAATTTTTTGTTAAAACGCTATGGCAAAATAAGCTTTGGTCGATTTCGTTTTTTCTCTCTCCTCTAAAGTTTACAAATAGTCAGATACGTCCCTATGTCATAAAGAGGACGATTTGTTTATGTTTTTAATTATCTAATATTTTGACAGTTCACTGTTCACTAATCGTTAACGCGTATTAAACATAAATGCATTTTTTTTATAAAGAAAAACGAGACATGATAAGGATTTATTATATTTTGAAACGAAATTCAAAAACGGCTTGTGAGCGCTATTTGTTGGAATATCCGGAAAGACGACAGCCGCATTATAGTTATTTTGCTAATATTGATAATAATTTAGCTCAATACGGAAAATTTGTTTAACCAAGGGTTAAATATGGAAGACGAATGGATCCAGTAGAAGAACAATTTATCTTAAACACTGTAAGTTTGAAAACTATTACATAGTAAGAAGTAAAATGAGTAATTTTAAATTATTTTTCAAGGCAAATAATAATCCTCGAGCTTCAATTAGAGTTTTCTCAGACGAAGTAGTATCACCGCGAATGAGAGTTTGGAGAACTTTAAATAATCGTGGGTATAAACCTTAAAAAACTTTATATTAGTCAAACGCTAAGACCTGGCGATGATGAGAGACGATTAGAATTTTGTAACTGGTTGCAAAATAGAATTAATGAAAATGACGACTTCCTAAATAAAACTATATGGACAAATGAATGCAGGTTTTCAACACATAAACTATTTAATAGACATAACAAATACTATTGGTCAATAGAAAACTCAAGGCAGAATCGAGAAGTAATCTTCAAGTCTTGTAAAAAAATCCATAATTTATGATTCTAAAAAAATTTTTAATTTTCTTCCCGTTTTTATTAAAAAAATGTCAAATTTTAAAATGTTTAAAAAAAATGTTAAAAATATATTATTGGAAAAAGCTTATTATACTCTAGATGAATATTTTGGTGATACTCTGTCATAATTATTTGCATTTTTTTGTTTATTCCGATATTTTAAGTTTTATTATATTATTATATTTTATTGTTAATTTATTTTTAAAAAAGGCTTTGTCGATAAAAATAATTTTTTATGACAATAAAGCATATTTTGATTTGATTTGATTTGATAAGACTTCAGGGACGGCAATCATTGAATGTATGGGTCGATATGTGGCACAATAAAATTATCGGCCCGTTTTTTCTTGAAAGAAATCTAACTTCCGAAAGATATGCCGAATTAATAGGGACCGATTCCTTATTGGAAGCACCGTTGGACGTATTACGTCAACTATGGTGGCAACAAGATGGTGCACCACCTCATAATGGGAGACTCGTTACAAATTTATTAAATGCACTGTTCCCCAATAAATGGATTGGAAACCAAGGACCCGTACGTTGGCCAGCTAGGAGCCCAGACCTAAGCCCTCTAGATTACTTTCTTTGGGGATTTCTCCAAAACCGTCTTTATCGAAACACACCACACATCCTTGAAGTTTTACGTCAAGACCTAATAAGGGAGATCAGGGCTATCCCCGCAAGGACTATTCAACGTGCCATCCATAAAATTCACAGACTGACACGAAAATGCATCCAAGCGGGCGGATTACAATTTGAATATTTGCTTTAACTTTCATTATTCAACTTTATTAAGTTTTCGTTTCTGTCTCTCGCTTAACAAATGAGTTCTTATTGAAAATGCCATTAATATAAATTTTTCGAGTAAGTGCGATACATCATTGGTTTTAAGACCTTAGAAGCTCTTAAAATCCGTAATAAAAAATCCAGGGCCGGATTTAAAAAAAAAACAAAGTTGATGATGGCAGCTCAAAGACAAAACGTCGGTTTGAAAATCTTATAACACCAACTTGTAGAACAGAAACAGTAGCAATAAGAATGTGAAATTGATTTTGTTATTATATCTATTCAAATAGAGTCATAAACAAATAAAAATGAAATCGCGAAAATTCGGTTTATTCCAAAAATCTTCGGAAGCACTCGGAATTTTTAAACTTTTAAGGTGGCATTTTGATCAGCATCAAATCGCGCCTCAATTTAACCTACCTCGTATCTCTTCTAGTTTCCGAGATCACAATGATGAGGCTCGAATTTGGGACACCCTGTACGTTGACAGACTAAAATCAAAAAGGACCCTGGTTTATCCGCATTTTTTTTTTACCCGAGTACGGTACTTAAAATTTATTACGCCCATATCATTTCACAGAACTGGTTTATTGTTGTTTATTATATTTTGAATACCCCAACAATAGCAGTCATTTAGGTTGGTTTCTTATATTTGTGAAAACACTTTATCTCCTAATTTCTCGGGAGCATACAGAGGAGGCCAAAATAACCCTAATTTGTCATAGAAAAAAATTACGAAAGTACCCCTTAACGGAGATACAGGGCGTCAAAGGGGTACCCACCGATTTACTTTTTTGGCTTTAACTTTTGAACCGACTTGTATATATTAATAAAATTTTAATATCTTATTATATCATCAGTGAGGTCAGAAACGGACTTGCCACCACACTCGTTGGTCCAAAATTTTGACCGGTGTCATTTGATAGAGCTGAGAACTGATTTTCGAAATACTCTGGTCATTCCTCTTCAAAAAAGGCACTCTAAATTTATTTCGATAAAACACTGAAGAGTTACTAATGCTAAACACAAACCGGAAAAATCAGGTTGTTATTGTTAATACCTATATAATTAATTACTATTGAAGGAGCTTGTGAAAACCGCCTTCAAGTAAAAATAATTTAAAAAAATGGAAGAATATTCTTACGCAGAATATGCTGATATGCATTTAATTTATGGTGAAGCGCTGTCCAACTCTTTGACGGCAAGAAGACTTTATACAGAAAGATTTCCAGTCCGAACATTGCCAAGGCAGAAAAATTTTCAAAGGGTTGATCGGGGCCTAAGGAACAAATATTTCAATATGTTGCTGACAATCTTTCAAACAGCATAAGAAAGATCCTGACACAAAACAATGTTACAAAATGGGTTGTCAGGGTTATCCAACCAAGACTGGACAAGGCGATTTTTTGACTTTTCCTGTACTTTTATAAAAAAACTGAAATAGCCATCTTAAGTCATTTTCTCCCGCGAATTCGAATATCTTCAGCAAAAAACAATTGAACGTCAAACAAAAGTACTAGGGGTCACTTTGATATTTTTTTAAATGGGATGCCGTATTTTTATTGAGCTTATCCGATTTCTCATATAAATTTTGATATAAAATGTTGGATTTTTAATTCAAAAACGCCTTTTTTCTTCAGTTTTAAATTCGGAAAATGTTCGTCTACCGTAAGATTAATACCTGATAGATGGATACCCGTTTTACCTGTTCACATTTTTTTAAAGTTCTGTGAACTGTTCCATAGCTTACTCTCCGGAGCCCTGGACCATACCTTACTTCTCGTACCGCTTGCGGAATAGAACTCTTCGGATTTATAGTAAAATATTGAACAATAGCTCGATCCCTTATATTCCGTCTTTTCATCTTTCTTGGCTTATCTTTCAATGTCTTACTTTCTTCAAATAGGGTCTTAATTCTGAGAATTGTATCCACTGAAATGTGTCTCTGGAAACTCTCAAAAAATGTTCTTTGTGTTTGTCGAACATTCTCTCCACTTTTGTAATATAATTTTATTACATTTAGCCGTTCTTCTAAAGAATATTTCATTATTTGTAATTAATTCGTGAAAAATATATAGAAATTTGAAACTTTTTTTCCTATGGAGGGCTTTAAGGAAGGAGGCCGATCGAGAATGGCCGAATTTTAAATTTACGTCCCTGTTTTTCGTTACTTCGCTGGTTAGCCGTCGAGGGCGCCACTGCACGCTTAGCCACTATTTTTTGCAGGTTTTGATAGGCCTGTGCGGTATTTTTTTTTGAATATCTTGAAAAATAAGCTTTGGAATCATTTTTTTGCGTTATTAATATAAACAATGAGTGGCGCACAATGTTTTACAAGTAGCGTTTGCTTCGTGCCGGGGTGTAAAACTGAATATTCGTCTGATAAAAAGCTCAGGAAAAATCGTGGTGAGAAAAATCCTAGTCTCTTTCAAGCCCCTAAGGTAGGCAAAAACCACAAAAGGTTCACAATATTGTTTATTAATAATGTCTTCTTATTAGAATCCCGAAACATTTGAGAAGTGGCGAATAATTATTCCTAGAGCAGACAAAATATATAATATTTCTCCTTTAATTGGTATTTTATACAAATTAAGATATTATAATAGGTACCTACTTACGTCCCCTTAAAACTTTTAAGAAATATTTACTTTACAATATAGGTAGGCAGGTAGGTAGGTACTCAAAATTTCAATATTTAATATCAGTTCGTCGAATATTAATCCTTAAAAAAATTAACAAAATAAAACCATAAAATGCATTTAAGGCCCCCGCGCCTAATTATATTACCTACCTACAATTTTGGAAAACAATCAATTATAGATATCTACCTATTGTATATATATGATAGAATAATAAAAGTTTATAATAATATTCCAAAAACAATTAAAAATACAACAATACCTATTAAAAAGGTTAAATATTTATTAAAAAAACATTTATTGAAAATATAAGATATTTCTATTTTTGTTACTGTTTAAAAAAAAGTTTTAGAAACTTATTAATATATAAATTATTTTATTGTTAAAAAATATTTTTTAATTTAATTTTTTGGTTGTTAGTATACTATAATTTTTATTACGTTTCTTTTAAATTTAATTTTAAAATCCCCATTTATGATCTTTTGTAAAGTTAGTTGGGAAATAAATAAGTTAAGAATCTTCTTCTTTTCAGGTCTGTTAAAAGGTGTACGTACTACCTATGATGAACATATGTTAATTTATTTTTAGTTTGAATTTAAATAAAAAATGTATATATTAACGTGCAGATTGTTTAATTATTTCCTTTCCAAATAAAAAGTTGTTTGAGTGTCTAAAAAGACCGCCAGTATTTGAAAAAATTAATCCTCCTGGTACCTAATAATAAATAATACAGTGTCTTAGAATGCAATACACCCTTTTACATGCTAGAATTATGTATCTAGGGAGTATCCCGCATCCGCCTCTCACACATATCTCGGTCTGTAGACTGTTTAAATTAACTAATTTCGATAAAACAGTTAATTCTCCCATAAGAACCCATGAAATTTGCACCGCTAATGGAACAATGCGATCCTGGCGGCAGTTTTGTGGGACCGGAATCGATGTATTGCGATCGGCCTCCTTCCTTAAAGCCTTCATAGGCCCTCCATAGGTCGAAGTGGGCCTGTTTTATGGCCACAAAGGTCTCCAGACCTAAATCTCTTGGACTTTTACTTCTGAGAACATCTAAAAGAACTAGTTTATTCAACACTAGAGAAGAACTACTAGCGAAAATACCACAGTTTTCTAACGAAGTTAATAATGCCGGAATGTTAATTATAAATATTTTCGAAGACTAAGAAAATGTATTGAAGTACATATTGTACATTTGTCAAAATAACATTCAAACGTTTTCATTATGTTAGAGTCAAAAAAGTAGATCGCTGGGTACATCCTTGGGGCTCTGTATCTCCGTTAAGAGTAAGAGGTACTTTAGGATTTGTTTTCTATGATAAATTAGGGTTATTTTGACCTCCTCTGTATGCTCCCCAGAAATTAGGAGGTACTAGCCGGACACTCTGAATAAAGGGTGTTTCGTTAAAAATATCAAAGTTAATAATACTTTCTAGTAGAAGCGGCAACACGGCACTATCAAATATATTTTAGCTAACATGTCCGTTTATACAAGACGAAAAAATGTTTTTTACAACTTACGTTAATAATTGAGCATTATCATTGGGATGTTTAGGTATAAGTTTCTCTCTCCTATAACTTAAAAAACTAGAGAGCGTTTCATCGGAATTGGTTGATAATGTAATTTCGTCGTATTCACTCCATATCACCACCCCTATTAAAGCTATAAATATATTGAGTGGGGCGTATAGCTAAAATACAAAAAAAAAACATTTTATAGTAATATACTGTACAAAGGGTAAAAATAGACACATTTAATCATGCAATATGTTGCATAATTTATTATCATTAAAATTTTTTATTGCGTAAGAAAAGTTTTCTTAAACTTTTTGGAATAAGTTTCTGAATTAGGTGTAGGGTAAAGGTTGCGCATAATCCTCTTTCTGACCATAAAAAGGTAATATTAAAGGTAAGAGAACAACTAGTATTCTCCAAACCAAAAATGTGTATTCAAAAGAAATATCTTGATACTGAAAATTTTAAACAAAATTTTGCACAAAAGGCTAATAATTTAGAAATAAAAACATTTCAGGAATTAATAGAAGTAATCAATATAGCTAAGCAAGTTTTACAAACAACTAAACTCATTTTAAATGTCATGTAAATAATGATTTGGTTACGCCTGTTCGAATTAAATTATGAAAATTTAGAGATAATGCATATAAAGAATTCTTAAAGGCAAACTTTAGATCATTAAAAAACAGTGTGAATAACGAGATAAATGTATTCGAAAATAAGTTTTTTTTTTCATTTGTTGCCATTTATTTTTTCAAAATGTTGCAAGTATTTAATAAACGCTACTTTCTTGATGATAGATTATTAAATTTCTAAAAAAGATTAATTATAATAATATAATTGATGCACAATAATAATTAATAGCATTATTTAGTAGCAATAGCATTTCCAAAAATATTTTTAAAACGTTTGTTTCCAATATTAACGTTTTTATTTTAATTTTATATTTTTTTAATGAAATAATTTTTTTAATATTTGTTGGTAAATAATCATTTAAATAAAAGCATAAATATTTAAATTTTGTAATGCTTTTTGGAATTGGTAATAAACTTCTTAATTTTTTAATCAAATATTCTACTTAAAAATTCCGATTTAATTTACTGTCAAAAATTATTCCTAAATATTTTACATGATTAACTTTAAAATTTGAATGTCATCGCTAATATTGGTGCTATTCATATTTTGTGGTACATTATTTAGGTTTAAAGTAAAAGGAAGATAATTTGTTTTATTAAAATTAATTGTTAATAAATTATTATCAAACCAATTTTTTATAATTTTAAAATCTTTTTTAATTTTATTATTTAAATTGTCCTAATTTGTATCGCTATAAAAAATAGCAGTATCATCTGCAAAACTATGAATTTTCCCGTCGCAATTTATACTAAATAAATTATTAATATAAATATTAAAAAATAATGGTCCTAAAATTGTCCCTTAAGGAACACCATGGTAAAAAATTATTTATTTTAACATAAGTTGGTCTATCTTTAAGATAGTTTTTAATTAATTCTAATTGCTTTCTTCTAAATCCAATATTTTGAAATTTTTTTAATAGTAAATTATAGCTAACCGTATCAGAGGTTTTTGCTAAATCCAGAAAAATACAAATACAAGGTGTTTTATTATCTACTGCATTGTATATTTGTTCTGTTAGATAGCAAATAGCATCTGGCGTCAATTTATTTTTTTGAAACCCCAATTGTTTTTAAAAATAAAATTTATTTTTCTAAATAATTATCAATTCGTATTTTTAAAATTTTTTCAAAAAACTTTAGCTAATGAAGGTATTAATGTTATAGGCCTATAATTACTAATTTTACTTGATTCTCCATTTTTAAAAATAGGTTTTATTACACCAATTTTGAAAGCTTTTGGATATATACTTGTCTTAAAAGTTTCATTTATAAGAAAAGTTAGTAGTCTAGAAATATGTAGTAGTTTTAATAGATTTTAATATTTCTGTGGTTATCCCATCGACACCAGGCGATTTTTTTAAATTTTAAACTATCAATTATATTTTCAACTTCTTGATGATTAGTTTCTTCTAAATAAAATGAGTCTATTTTGTTTATTTTCTTATTTAAAAATGTGTTATTACATTTATTGATTTTATTTCCTAGATTTTCACCAACTTCAGAAAAATAGTCAATAAAGTTATTAGCTATACGTTTTTTGTCCGTAATTGACTAATTCTGAATTTTAATTTCGCTTATACTTTTATGTTTTTGATTTTTATTACATACTTTTTTAATGGTTTTCCACATATCTTGATTAGAATTTTGGCATTTATCAATTTCATGTTAAAAAATTAGTTTTTGTCTCTTTAATTAGTTTAGTTGATTTGTTTTTATAAATTTTGTATTTATATAATAAAAAATATAAAAATCGATCATTTTTATTTTTCTGTAATTTTTTATAGAGCTCGTTTTTTTTTGTCTTAATAGATAGAATAGTAAGCCACTAGTAATCCATTCCTTTTTCTTTTTATTTTTTATTTTAATTTGAGTAGTACATTTCTGTACATTATTTTGAATTTGTTTTATTAAATTATTAGATAAGTCATTTATTTCAGAATAGGAATAGAAATTTGCCCAATCTGTTTTTGCCATATTTTCTTTTAACTTATAGTAATTAACATAATATTTATACGTTAATAAAGGTTCTTTATTACCATCAATACCAATAAGTCTTTTTTGTAAAATTATCGGGTAAGGATCCGTTATTTTATATTTAAAGATTATCGATTTAAAATTATCTGAATTGTCATTTGTTTTTACAAAGATATGACCAATCAATTAACAATGTTCTTTTATTTCTCTCGTATTTTTATTTATAAATGATGTAAAATTATATTCACTCAACAAGTTTAAATACTCATTATTACTATCTTCAGATTTTAAAGTAATATCAATATTTATATCACCTACTAGAATTACTGTTTCATTTTTACAAGTATATTTGATATTATCAAAAAAATTCTTTAAATTTATAGTAAATTCGAAAACATCTAGTGGGGGAGGTTTATATATACTTATAATATTAATTTTTACTTTTACAATTGATAGTTTTTATGAAAATTACTGTAATTCTTCCCAAAAAGATAATTTTAAAAGAGTAATTGTTTTTTTTTTAACATACACTATAATACTGTCACTTTTATTGAAATCTCCATTATAATAAATTATATCATAATTATTTAATTTAAATTTAAAATTATGGTCGAGTTGACACAAAAATAATTTGGTCTCGTCAAAATTTCTTGAAATGCTTCTAATATTATTGTGGTATAATGAAAAATTATTAAATAGGCTTATAATTGAATTATTAAAATTATTCTTATCTTCAATAAGTTGAGTTTCAATACTTGTTATTTTAAAATTTGATATAATTCATTCATTATTAAATTAAAGCTATTGAAAAGTTATGTATAAAATAAACAAAATATATAAATGTGTACTTATAGTACAAAAAATAAAATATATACTACTAAATTTAAAAACTTGAAAATAAGTAGAAATTTAAATATAATTTAGCTATAAAATGCACCCCCTTTTTTAAGTTTTTTTATTCCTTCTTCATTTGTTATATGAAATATCTTTTCTTCTTCATACAAATACTTTTCCATTTTTGCACCATACAAATTCATATTAAAATTTTCTCAATATTTACTTAGAACCAACTAATAAATTAGAGATAGGCGATATTTAAAGGAAACTTAAGCGTGGAGCCGCTCCTGGTAGAGAGGGTGTAACGGTTCAAAATATAATTACTATTAAAGACAATATTGTAACAATATTAACAGTATTAATAAATAATATACTTGTTACAGGTATATTCCCCGAGGAATTAAAAATTGTAAAGATCTGCCCAATATTTAAATCCGGATTAAGAATATTGAAGAATAATAATTATAGACCAACATTTCTCATTAGTGTTTTTTCCAAGACTATCGAGATTGTTATTAAAAAAAGGTGTATCTCTTTTACGAATAAATATATCACACCAGACCCTTATCAATATGGATTCACAAATAACAGTAGTAAACTAGGTGCCACAACAGATTTAATTAGTTCAATATCAAGTGACCTGGACAAGGGTAATATTGCCTTGGCAGTCTTTGTTGACTTGAGAAAAGCCTTCGATGTTGCTGATCATTCACTACTTTTGAGTAAACTTAAAAATATGGGATTTATGGGTGTAGCATACCTATAATTTAATTGAATCGTACTTAAATGACCGGAAACAATATATAACCTTGGGTGATTGTAATAGTGTAACAAGAACAACTAATTGTGGAGTGCGTCAGGGTTCTGTATTGTGATCCCTATTATACAGGGACATTTTTTTAAGTGTCTCACCCGATTGGCGATTTTCCTGCTGACTATAATAAAAAACAAACCATACATTTCTCAAAGATTTCCGACAAAGAAGCCGAATTTAATGTCAAAAAATATATAAGTTCACAAATTTGACAGATACGATGCCATTTTGAATTTTTTTAAATAGCAACCCTCATAAATAACCACACGAGTAAATTGCACACAGCGATCCGATTTCAAAAAACCTATAGTTGTTGATATTTATTTTCAGCCGTTTCGGAAATACGGGGGTTACTATAGGTTTTTGATATCGGATCGCCAAATGCAATTCACTTGTAATAAAATAAAATAAGGGTTGTCATTTAAAAAAATTCAAAATGGCGTCGAATCTGTCACTTTTTGACATCTGTCGGATCTGATTATAGCGTAGATGGCTTAGCTACGAGAAATTATGCAACTGTGAAAAAAATTGGAGTTTTCAGCTTAGAAGGGGTATTTATTAAAGGGGTGAGACCCTTAAACGACAAAATCGATGGAGGCAAATTAGGAACCCTCGTATTTCCGAAACGGCTAAAAATAAATATCAACAACTATAGGCTTTCGAAATCGAATCGTCAAGTGCAATTTACTCGTGTGGTTATTTATGAGGTTTACCATTTAAAAAAATTCAAAATGGCGTCGTATCGGCCAAATTTGATAACATATATATTTTTTGACATTAAATTTGGATTCCTTGTCGAAAATCATTGAGAAATGTGTAGTTTGTTTTTTATTATAGTCAGCAGGAAAATCGCCAATCGGGTGAGACACTTAAAAAAATGTCCCTGTACACTTTGTTCGTTTTGAGATTGCGCTTGCCGGGGATGCAAGCAGAATATTATACTTTTGCTGATGACACTGTTCTTATTTATAAATCTAAAAGTTTTACAGATATTGATAATATAGTTTAAAACAATACTACATTTGGCTTTTACAAAATAAATTAAAAATAAATATAGACAAAACAAGGTGTATTATATTTAAGCAAAAAAATTAAGTAATCGGTAATAATCACATACAAATAATTAATATGACTGTTGAAAAAACTAGTAGAATAAAATATTTGGGATTGGTGTGCGACAACCAACTAAGCTGGGGCGCACATATTGACCACATAAAGGAAAAGATAATTCCCTTAATAGGAGCACTGTATAGCTGCAGATAGTTCTTAACCATAAATGCCAAATATAAAATATATAATACATACTTCTTATCAATAATTATAAGATACCTGATATCAGTTTGGGGAACTTGTAATCAGGCCAACTTTAATAAAATCAAAATCCTACAAAATAAAGTTTTAAAAATTTTATTTAATTTAAACTATTACACTCATACTGAAACTGTTCACCAAATTCAAATGTTTGAGCAATCAAAATTAATGTTTAAAATCTTAAATATCCAGTTCAAGTGCAATAGTCG
This sequence comes from Polydrusus tereticollis, assembly GCA_963920685.1. Lineage (NCBI taxonomy): Eukaryota > Metazoa > Arthropoda > Insecta > Coleoptera > Curculionidae > Polydrusus > Polydrusus tereticollis. The sequence goes on from OY987328.1 coordinate 74,123,312, forward strand.
GATTCAATATATAAATCAAATTCACCAATATAATATCAGAAATAGTGATAATTAAAGGGCGGAATATACGCACTTAAACTAACCTGAACTAACCAAAATATGCGCATATGTATATGACTCTTTTGCCTTTAAAATATGCAGTTATATTTTAACCAAATATGCATACTAGTATACAATATTTCTTAATTTATTATAGTAAAATAGGGTAAAGAAACACACTGGGTTCTCAAAAAGATGTTTATTAAAAAAAAATTGCAAGAAGAAATAAATAAAAGTAAACAATTTTTTAACCTGAAATTGTATAAAAGGCATTTATTTTCTGAATATTCTTCAAAATTTTCAACTAAAAAGGATTGTCTCCTATCAGTAAAAATGTTTACACAAAGAGATTCTATAACCTCACTAATGAGCCGTTATATGGCAAAACGCGCCTGGGGATGAATCCGACGAAGAGAATCAACCTTTAAATTCTACAAAAGAGAAGCTTCCTTCAACATCTACTGATGTAATCGGACAATACTGCAACTTAGGTAGTAAAGTATAAGGCCAAGATACAACTTCGTTGGATGGTTTACCGTCATAAATGCTTTTTACTGCAGTTAACTAACGTGAAGTTGGTTAACTGGACCCGAATTTTGCAACCTTCATTTTAAATTTTATGGATCTCTGATACTTTTTGCGTTGAATTTGTGTTTGTTTGGCTACTATATTTTAAGTACATAGCTACCAATTCCACTAGTAAAAATGATGTAAATATTACCAACTTTTTTTTATATACATATATTTAAAAAAAAAATGTATCTAGTATGTCCCAGTTACCCAGTGTTTTGGGGCAACTGGAACAGCGGCCTATATTTTACTATAAGAAAACTAGAATAATGTTTTGGGGCAACAGGAACACAATATAACATCCCAGCAAATACCTCAAATTTGTTTGGTACTTTTAAATAAATATTTGTAGCAGCTATGAGAAATGTAACATATAGAATGTTAAAAATCCGTAAAAATGCAGCAAACACATTTATTTAAAGGAATGTTGAAACGGTACAATATTGAAACCAAAAATAATTTTTATTAGCAAAACAGGCTTAGATACTGAAATAATAAGGATTTTATATCCTGGGTAAACCAAAATAAACATTCTAACTTAAAAAACATTTCACATTTTTTTTATATAAATAATAACGTTTCAGTTCAAATAATATACAATCATTTTGTCTAAGTATATGCATTGTACTTTTTTATTTCTGGCACAAAATAGCATCCTCTCTTATTTCGAACCTGTGGTGTTTTGATAATCTGGATGATATGAGTTTCTTTATAGGTAAGGATATCTGGTTTAACAGGCCAGCGCCAAGAAAATAGACCACTTTTCTCCATATGAGAAACTTCTATATTTTCATCTTGCACTGACAATATTTTACCCGGATATAACTCATTTAGATAGCGAACTAATACATAATCGTCTTCTACAACTGCCACGGAATTAGTCGTTTCACTGACATTGACTGAAGTTCCATTTCGACGTCTAAATTGCTTTCTTCTGATTCTGAGCTACTATCAGCTTTCTTTTTTTGTGATTTTTTTTATCTGATCCTTTTTTCCTTTAGGATTTTCAATAATTGAGTTCTTTTTTTCTTCTTTAATATTTTTTTGTTGTTCTGCTTTCTTTTTCTTGTCGAAATAGTCAGCAGTGGTAATAGTTTCTGCACCGTGGCAAACTCTGTGCCTTTTGGGTGTATAATTGGTAGTGGAAGATTTTTCTTTTGAGATCATATCCATTAAAATGGTTTCAAATGAATTTTGGTCCTTACAAGTAAAAGGTGGAGATTTGGAACTGGTCCCACTTGATGAACCAGGTTTAGAGTGCTCATTTAAAATATTACTGGAGCAATTGGGGTTGTCTAACGGTGTATCAGGGGCATTTGATGGTCCAGGTTGAGGTTCATTAATTACACCAATATGAGAAATTATTTCAGCGTCGTTCATTACGTCATCTTGCGTGGTATTTTTTAACGCAGATTCTTTCTCGATATCATACTTTTCAATTCCTGGCATCTTCTTTTGGTTTAAATATTTATCGAATTCGGATTTTTTAAAGATAGCAGAAGATATTTGATTTAGGTCTGGCCCTTGCTTGTCTGAATTATAAATTCCCGTGGCTTTAAAATCATTTATAATATTTTGATTCGTGTGTAAATGAAGTCGTCATTAAGAAGTTGGGTTAATTCACTTTTGCCAATTTCTTTTCGAGGATTTGATCTCTGCCACTTATATAATGCTTTGTCCCATTGACTTCTTATATTTCTAAATACACTAACATCTAGTGGTTGGAGCAGGTGGGTCGAATGTGGTGGTAATTTAAGAATGACGATATCGTTTTCTAATGCTTTAGTTATTAAATCACAGGAAATATGCGACACATACCCATCAACTACTAAAAGTATTGGTCGTTCCTTGGGTACATTTGCTAAAAAAAACTTTTTCGAACCACTTCGTAAAAATTATAGATGTTATTCATCCTTTTTGAGATGCAGCAAACGCTGTTTTGTCGAGGAGGTCTTCTTTTTCAGGCATCATTGATTCAATAATATTTTTCCCCTTAAAAATTATCAGCAAAGGCAATTTTTGACCTGAAGCCGAGCAACACACAAGCACTGTAGTGTTTTCTCTGCCTGCGGAAGATATTGTACGGGTACAGGTAGACCCAACACTGCCAACAATTTTCGTCTTGGATGGGTCACTTGAGAATGAAGTCTCATCACAGTTGAAGATTTGTGTAGGCTTGTTTTCCAAATTCATATCTGCTACACACTTTTCTAATAAATCGAAAAACCCGTAAATAGTCCATGGATTTTATTGTCGTTTTCTGGCTTACTCAACTCCTTGGGGCTTTTTTAAGGACATTCTGTGTCGCTTACAAAAACTTAAAAACCACTCTTCACCAGGACGATCGTTTTTAAATCTAGTTTTAATTTGGTTTTTCTGCACGTAGATTTGGACCAAGTTTAAAACTTCAGCTCTGGAGAAACAATATCCCCATTTCTGGACCGTGTTAATAGTGCTTGCTAGTTTTTCTTCAGCTTGGAGCGGCAACCTATATCTTCCTCCGCGTCCTTTTCCCTCTGCAACTGTAATATGTTTTCCTCGGGTTCCAGAGACGTAGTGTCGTAAAGTAGACCTTGGTACTCCGTAAAACTTTGCCGCCCCATACACCGTTTTATTTCCATTTGAAACATCTTCAAAAGCTTTCGTGAAAGAATCTTTACTGTAGTTTCTTCGATCTGCTCCTATGGTAGCACGTTTCTTGTATTCTCGAACGATGTCTCTAAAGATTTAAAGACATTAGATTATATGTACTATTTATTAAGTATGTTATTACTAAGTTACATAATATAACTGGGTAACTGGAACATATGTCCCAGTTACCCAGAATACTTTGTTCCAATTACCCCGTTTGTAGTATTGGCCAGGGTAACTGGACCATATCATCTAAAATGTGCGGCCATTTATTCTAGCCTCAAACGTAATATACAATCGTTAAAGTACCCTTTAATCTACCACCTAAAAATACCTAATTTAAAATAAATTAAAAATTAAACTTACGGCACTTTTTTTATATTAAACCCTGCCGCGTGTTGTTTCTTATTTCGTGGTATATAAAATAAAAAATCGTTTTTCTCTCCAAACACAGCACGCTTCGACCACGTTCTGCGATGCAATTGAGGGTTATGGTTGACGGCAATGTGTACTCATTTGGCGGGATTTTTAAAATTACTGTATGAGAAATAAAGGGCATATGGCCCGGTTACCTCGGTGTTCCAGTTAACCAACTTCACCTTATTTAAATCCTTCATTCTTTTTTACAGTTACATCCAATTTGTTTTTTACTTGACCTCCGACTTTACCGGGAATGTTGTTACATTTAGCGGAAAAAGTTTCAGCAACACTAATTGAGTCTCTTAAACTTAAATTTCTACTCTCTAACGAGGATATTATATCCGGTATAAAACTGAAATTAACCATAATAAAAACAATATCTGTAACTACACTTGCACTTTTTAACAATTCTTTACTTTGCACAACACACTGGGAATCGTCATCTAAATCCAAAATTAGTTCGTTAATAGCTTCGAAATGTTCTGCGTAGAATATTGCGGCCTTAATCCATGTTCCCCACCGGGTACTTACAAGTTCTGGAGGTAAACTAACTCCTGGTAATCTCTCTTTATACATCTGCATTCTTAGAGGTGCTTTTAGAAACACTTTTTTTACATTTGAAATTAATTTATTTACTAAAGGATTAGGTAAGGAAAAGCTCGATAGGGAGTGCTGAATAAATCGGGTTACGGTCACATTATTAGTTTTGCCTCGCTGCTTAAAAGCTATTAAATATGGGTTTGTTGCTTTATCTTCTTAAAGTGCTCCAATACAGGGCCGGTCCAATAGCTATTATATGCCTAGGCAAAGTTTAATTCTGGCGCTCCCCTTTTCAAATTGTGTTGTCAAAAAGGCTAAAGAGCAATATGATAAACAATCAATTTGAATTTAAGATTATCGTTTAGAGAGTAAAAGAATAAGACAAAGAAAGTAACTTTTAAATAGGTATATCATATATTTATTACATATACTGTCTATGTATTTTTTGAATTAACTGAACACAAAAGTAATTTCTTAAAACTAATTAAATTATTAACACTAAAAATAAACCCGTCTGGCTTTACGTCTTGCAAAGTCAGAGATGAGTTCGTTGATATCTACACGATCGAGCATGTTATTTTCAATTTTGCTAACAGCGAAAGCCCGTTCAATCTTTCCTGAGACAAGGATTATCGAGGGTATGTTTTAATTAATTTGAGTTTTGAGAATCACCGTTCTCCTAAAGCAACAGTAACTGGCAACGACAAAAGAATTTGCAAGGAAACTTTTAGATTTGGAAAGGAACCTATCATATTTTTTTTCGACAAGAAATTTATAACATTTCTTGGCGTTCCCTCCATGCTTTGATCTTTTATTATGCCAGAGAGAACTATTATCTCTTGGCATAACTCCTTAGGCTCAGTATCGGAGCTATCGCCAGCGGTTAGTGCAGTTGCATTTCTTACAATTTTCCAGTAAATTTTCCTGTTGAAAAGGTTTTGAAATATCGTAAAAAAAATTGAAGACATAGCTGTGCTCTTTTAACTGTAAAAATCGTTCAGACACGTAAATTAACTATTACCGGACAATGTTGTCGTATCTTTTATTTTTTCCCTATTATCCTTTTTGGCGCCACTAATCGTGGCGCCCTAAGTGGTTGCCTCGGTTGCCTAGGCCAATGATCGGCCCTGCCAATAAACTCTAACTCTGGGAAATTGTTAATCCACAAAGACGTTTTCGCCACTTTAGACATTTTGAACACAAATTTAAAATCACTAGTTTCACACTGAAAATACTGAAATCTTTCGACAAACTAAAACAGAAGTACGTATTACAATCCGATATTAATACAGTTTGTTAAGCAGGTAATAATAAAGGCATTATTAAATGACAATAAATAACCCCTAACAATATACCTGCAAACCCCGGACACCCCCAATAATAACCTTGTGTATAACCAAAATGTAAATATTAATTATTATATCTTTAGATTGGAAAATCCCTAAAACAAGTGCCAGACTGGACATTAAACTTATAAGTCTACGAGTTTTTATAACCGGGCGTTTTTAATTTTTGGATAGCGCCAAAAACATAAAAATATGCCCATAAAACAATAATTTGGGAAAAACATGCATTTTATTATAAAATTGACAAAATATGCAAAAATTGCATATATATGCACTTTGCATATACTTATTCCGTTCTTTATGATGATGATATTCATTTGGTTTATGCAAAGGCAAATAAAACATTGCGCAGACCGATAAGCGCAGCCTCCAATGTGTATAATGGTTACCTATAGAATTAAAAAATGAAGGCCAATAGGGTGTATCTGTAAACAACAAAGATGAAGATATATTATTGGTGCATACGTTATTTATTTATTTGATTTTTGAATACACATGGTGTGCGAACACGTTTGTAACAATGAACGACACTAAAAACTTTAACCTGTGTATCCACAAGTCGACTGGTTCAAAACTTTGCTTTACTTGGAAAATAAAATTTCTTCTAAATTTTACTGCATAACTATTTATTAACAGATTAATCACTTTGTCATTTTATCCCCTAGCATGGGTATGACCTACTAACACATTTCTAACTAGACTCGTCAAACAACCACTTAACTAACTTTAAATATCGTAGACTATTATTCTCACATACTTTCGACCATTTTCACGTAGAGTTTGTACCGGTCCACGGAGTGCAACTTAAATCTTTTCGTACCGTCTACCGACACCTTGACCAATCAGGCACCGATACGTCACAATCCAAGATGGTTCATTTCACGTCACAATGTTGTTGCCAACCAATGAGAAAGACATCCACTGTTACTAAGCAAGCGGCGTTCATCATATTTACATCTACGTGTTAGGAACTGATACAGAATCGCCGACCGTGCTTTTTATACATAAGGTTTTGATTTAACTTATATTTTTATGGATTCACAACGTTGCCATTACTGTAATATGCGGTATGGCCAATTATGTTGCATGTAAATATAATGTAATTTCCTCATTGTTTTAGCATTTAGTAGTTACATAATTCTGGGTGGTCAAAGCCCATGTAAGAACTATTCTGGGCTACAGGTGTGTCAGTGATAGAATAGTCACAATACGTTTAAACGCGACCCCTGCACCGATCAATATTGTGCAGATATATGCGCCTACCTCCAGCTCGGATGACGACACTGTGGAATCTTTTTACAACGATCTTGGGTCTACACTCGAATCTCTATCGAATCGTGAGATGGTTTTTGTTCTCGGAGATTTTAACGCTAAAGTTGGTCAAACAATGGAAGATGAACATCTTGGGATACATATTGGTAAATTCGGTCTTGGTGCCAGAAATGAAAGAGGCCAACGTTTGCTACAATTTTGTGTTGATCACAACCTATCAATTACCAACACTTTGTTTGCACAACATCCACGACGTCTGTATACCTGGACCTCACCTGACGGACGATATCGCAATCAAATTGATTACATTCTAGTCAGAACACGGTGGAGGTCATCTGTCGGTCTCTGCAAAACTTTACCCGGTTCTGATTGTGGCTCGGATCATCAACTCCTCTTCTGCGAATTCCGGGTTAGGCTAAAGATATGTCCGCGTTCTGAACGGATACTTCCGATGGAGATTGCTGACTCTGGCTCTTTCCGGTCAAAGTGTTCTGAGCTTTTACAGAATGTCACGATAACTGAGGAATCTTCTTCTGATAGCATGTGGCTAACTTTTAAAAATATTCTTACACAGGCTGCCCAAACAACTCAATCACTACCTAGCACACAACCTAAACAACCATGGATTTCCACTCATACATTATCCGTCATTGAAGCACGCAGAGAACTGAAGAGCTCAGGTCTGGATTCTGTTACAAAACAAGATCGATATAGACAAATGACACGCGAAATCCAAAGACTCTGCCGCCAAGATAAAAACGCATCCCTACAAGAATTATGCAGGGAAATACAAACCCATGCCAATACGAACCATCCAAGGGAGATGTTCCTAAAGATAGAATGTCTCAATCGAAACTTTAAACCCAAAACTTGGTCAATTAAGAATAACGATGGACATCTCACCACCAACTTGAACGAGATTATTGAGGTGTGGCGCACATATTGTGAGAGTCTTTATTCTGATGTTCACTTCCAAGCTCCTCTTTTGACTTATGAGCGTGAGCCGGATATTCTCTTTTCGGAAGTGGAACATGCCGTTAAGAAATTGAAAGCCGGTAAAGCCACAGGCATTGATGCGATTCTTGCTGAAACGTTAAAATGTTTGGGTGATGACGGTCTGCATCTTTTACATCGTATCTGTCAGAAAATTTGGTCCTCCGGTTTTTGGCCACACGAATGGAGCACTTCAATTATTATTCCACTTCATAAAAAGGGATCGCTGACAGACCCAGATAACTATCGGCTACTCTCATTGATCTCTCATTCAAGCAAGGTGCTACTATATATTTTGAAATCACGTTTGGAGGGTTTTATTGACTGGCAAATATCTCCAGAGCAGGCAGGTTTCGTTAAGGGACGTGGTACGCGCGAACAGATCTTGAACTTGAGACAGATTATTGAGAAAGCCAGAGAACATTATTTCCCAGTCTATATCTGCTTCGGGGACTACCCTAAGGCCTTTGACAACGTAAAGTGGCCTAAGCTTTGGGATATTCTTTTATCCATGGGAGTTCCTTATCACTTGATATTTCTCATAAAACAGCTCTATGAATCCAACACAGCCCGAGTAAGAGTTGACAGCAACATGTCTGGTCAAACCACAACAAAAAAAGGAGTTCGCCAATGATGTGTATTGTCGCCGATGTTGTTTAACATCTATTCCGAGTTTGTGATGCGGGGGGTGCTGGACGGATGGCAGGGTGGTGTGACTATTGGTGGTGTCAGGATATCCAATTTAAGGTTTGCTGACGATACAACCCTTATTGCTGCTTCTCAAGGCGAACTGTTAACTCTACTTAACATCTTGGAACAACAGAGTGAAGCATATGGTCTTAGTATCAACTACAAAAAGACCAAAGTTATGATCGTGGACAGAGAACATGATAATCACCCTGCAATAAGATCAGTAGGCCGCTGTCAGGTAGTCCAAAGTTTTGTATACCTTGGTTCTTCGATCGATAACTCGGGAGGTTGTGAGGTTGAAATTCGACGGCGCATTCAACAAGCGCGGTCAGCTATGACTAAACTGACTAGAATATGGCGTGATAATAATGTCACCAGGGCCACCAAAATGTCGCTGGTTCAGTCTCTTGTCTTTTCCATATTTATGTATGGCTCTGAAACTTGGACTGTGAGAAAGGCAGACCGCCACCGCATAGATGCTTTCGAAATGTGGGCTTGGAGAAGAATGCTAAGAGTTCCTTATACAGCCCACCGAAATGTTTCTATATTGAGTGAACTCGGAAATCCAAAGCGACTATCTTCCATTGTCTTGACGCGTATCCTGACGTTCTTCGGCCATATCCATAGAAGTGATAATATGGAAAAACTTGTTGTCCAGGGTCATGCTCCGGGAGGACGGCGTCGTGGCCGTTCTCCTACACGCTGGGTGGATGTGACAAAACAATTGCTAAATACTAGCGTCACAAGAGCGACCGAATTGACAAATAACCGTGAAAGATGGCGAAATACAATTTCTAGAGCAATTGACAACCTTCGTTTCGGCAACCCTCCAGCTCTGACTTAGAACATGTCTGCTAAGACATTGTGACTATGATGATGATGAGTTACATAAAAACATAGTAATTAAGTACAAATGCGGCGTTGCCGCTTAGATTAGTATTACGTTACATTACATTTCATAGAATTGAGTTTCACGCTTTTACTTTAACTTTGTACTGGGTCACGACAGAAATATGACGTGTGTCTCAAACATTCTCCCCGCGTTGAAGCGCTCCGGCTTCAAACCATCAACATTACACATACATAAAAAAGTATCTATACAACTTACTACTAGTTACACTTATTATGACAACACAATACTACTACAATCTTCTAATAGACATTGTCAAGAATATACTATTTTACAATATTAAGAAACAAAAGAACATGTAACATATCTCAAGTGTTGCACCTGCTCCACAAAGCGAATCACCCAAACTACATAGAACTCCTGCTGACATCCACTGCTATATGCTCATTGTGAGCATGCAAGCTAATATCCGAATTGTACTGGAAACATTACGCGAAAAAACACAAAGAACCTTTCGGTGAGTTACTTGTTAGTTGATGCCCATCAATCTAAAGCGCATTTGAACGCCCCCTTGTGGAAATAACCCTTACTTAATCATCATATGAGGCACAAGTCGTAAATTTGCACCCCAAATATATACGCATGGTGCTATAGAAACCACCCCTAAGTTCATGAATATGCATGGCACAACGCTGCCCCTAAATTCGTAAATATGCATGGCACAAAGCTGCCCCTAAATTCGTAAATATGCATAGCACAAAGCTGCCCCTAAATTCGTAAATATGCATGGCACCAAGCTGCCCCTAAATTCGTAAATATGCATGGCACAAAGCTGCCCCTAAATTAGTAAGTATAAAAAAATTAAACTCAAAACATGATGTTTGCTCACAAACATACTCAATTTGCCCAAAGGCGTTAAACCAATAAAATAAACTGTTAGTTGTCGCGTTGAGTACCCTCGGTACTTATAGTCACATTATCATATAATAAAGGAGATTTTTGTAACCGTGATGATTTAATTAAGAACGGACCGCCATAATCGATCCCTACTCTTTGAAATGGCCGTGCCATCTGGACTCTCTCCGTCGGGAGATCCCCCATTATTTGTTGCGCCGGAAGGGCTCTAAAACGTGTGCAAGTAACACAATTTCTTATGACTTTTTTAATTTCTCTTAAACCGTTCAAAGGCCAAAATCGTAGCCTAACATTTGACAGTACAGATTGAGATACTGCATGTCCTAACCTCAAATGTTCGTACTTTAACATTAATTGTACAATATTGTTGTGAGAAGGCAACAAATACGGATGTTTTTGGTCGAATGACACATCAGCATTTTCAAGCCTTCCCACCACTCTAAGTAAGCTATTGGAATCCAAGAAAAGTTTAAGCTGTCGCAGCTGTTTATTAGAAATAAATTTATTTGCTTTAACTCCGAAATTTCCCTTGCAAAAAATTGTATTTGTAATTGTTTTACCACAAACTGCTGAGCGTTACCAATCTCGTTAACTGTTATAACTCTATTCTGAACTTTATCTTTATTTCTACAATTACCTACAAATCGGAGAATAAATGCTATTGAGTGCAACAAGCGCGAAAAATGAGAAAATCGTAAAAAGTAATTTAACCAAAACTCTGCAGGCTCTGCTCGTACATTAGCAGCAAGAACTATTTTCTTCTGCTCCGGAATATTTATAACATTTATTTGCTCATTGCACAAACTCAAATTTAAATCATTATGTCGCAAGAATTCTGGCCCATGAAACCAGAATGTATTACTTCCTTTGAAAATTGTCCACGCGACAGAATGTCCGCTGGATTGTCTGATGACTTCACGTATCTTATTTTACATTTTTCAGTAAGGCTTTGAACTTGTGACACCCTGTGTGACACAAATGTAGACCATCTGTTTGAGTGATCGTTACACCATCCTATAACAATTTTTGCATCTGTCCATAAATTTATCGATGAAAATTCTACCATACCTTGAAATAGGTGTACCACTTTTTCTGTCAGTTTTGATAAAATTACCAAAGCGCACAATTCAAGTCTAGGCACCGTTATCGTCTTGATGGGAGCAACTCTTGATTTTGAAGAAATCAAGTTAGTTGACACTAAGTTATCGCTATAAATTACTCTCAAGTACACGCATGCGCCGTAGGCTAACGTACTGGCGTCTGAAAACCCGTGCAGCTCTATTTGTTGAACACCTTTATTCTCCCGTAATTGTCTTGGAATTTCCAAATATTTAAGCAAAGAAACCATATTTAATAACTCGCTCCACTCGTTTAACAAATCAGTATCCTTTATCTCCGCATCCCAATCTAACTTCCGTATCCATAATTATTGCATCAGAATTTTTCCCTTTACTATCACGGGTTTCACTAGCCCCAACGGATCAAAACATTGTGCTAAAGTAGAGAGAATAAATCTTTTTGTTATTTTGTTATCTGTCGTATCACTGGGAAGTGAAATCTTAAACGTGTCATCCTCAGGGAGCCATTTCAATCCCAAAATTGTGTTAGGTGCGCTGTCAAAATTAAGGTCATACTCGACAGTTTGATTCTCAGAAATAGAACTTAAAAACTTTTGCGAATTTGAACACCACTTATGCAACGAGAATCCGTACCTATTTAATAACGTATTTAACTGTACGTACAACTGTGATAGTTGTTCAAAAGTATCACATCCTGCCAATATATCGTCAACATAACACTGTGACTCTAATGCGTTTGCCGCCCCTGGAAATTCCGACACTCCCAGGGTTGCTATCTCTTGAATTGTTCGCGTCGCTGCGAACGGGGCGAAATTCATACCATATGTGATCGTTTGCAGTTCTAGACATTGCAACTCATCCCTTGGGTCATCACGCCACAAAATGTTCTGTAAGAAATTATGATCCGGATTGATCTTGATTTGTCGGTACATTTTTTGAATGTCCGATACCAACACAAAATGTGCATATCTAAATCTGCATAAAATGTCAAATAACTCAGGCTGCACCTGATATCCCTTCAGAGTGACGTCGTTCAACGAATAGCCTGAAGATGACTTCGCTGACGCGTCAAACACAACTCGTAATTTCGTTGTTGCGCTTGCTTCGCGAATTACACACAAATGTGGTATAAAATACTTGTTATCTTTGTTATCGTTTTTTAACCTTAGAGGCACTTGCTTGGCGTGGCCAAGATCCACATACTCGTCTATAAATTCCTTATACTCTATAAATAAACTCGGGTCGCTCTGGAATCGCTTTTCCAACGACAGAAACCTTTTTTCAGCTATATTATAAGAGTTTCCTAACTTTTCGTACTCCTGCGGAGATTTAAAAGGCATGTTTACTTGAAAACACCCTGCCTCTAATACTTTAGTACTTTGCGTGAAAATCTGTTCAGTTAACTGATCCTCAGGTAATAATTCTGACCTTGAAGTCACCTCTTCCAATTCCCAAAATTTTGATAGTAACCCGTCTATATCTTGCGTTTGTACAAACATCGACACTTTATTCTGTAACTCGGATTTCTGACAACCCGATGATATAGCAGTACATTGCGCAGATACCGTTCCTGCGATTATCCATCCTAGAGTAGTGTATACTAACGTAGGTTTATTTTTACCCAAACAATGACATCCCTCACTTAAAATTGAGTAATAAATATCTGCTCTTAGCAGCATGTCTATGTCCGAAGGTGCATTGAAAGTTGGGTCCGCCAACGATACTAATAAATGATTTGGGATATCTAAAGCATCAACATCGATTGGAATCTGAGGCATTTTATACGTAATGCTATCCAAGACTATTATACATGAGGACACCAAATATTTGTTATCTTGATGCTTAGAATAAATTACCACATTCGCCATTTTATTCGATTTAAAACTGCGCTGAGAGATACCTGAAACATTAAGGTTATGTCTAAACACATCACTCTGTAATTTATCCGCTAATGATTGTGTCATAAATGAACTCTGACTACCGCTGTCTAGCAACACTTTTGCTGAAATCCATCTACCACTTTTATTCTGCAAGTTTACTTGTGCTGTAGCTAACACATTAGATTGTTTTTGTGACATTGCTGAAAGAGAAATTATTCTGTTTGTTCCGGCTGCAGTGTTCTCACTCGATTGTCCTTGTCTGTCTGGAGTGTGTACGTTATTTGTCACTGCGTACTTTGCGCATTAGAATTCTGTACATTTGCTTTGTTATCTGAAATTGCGGCCGCTGATGGCATAGTAGGCTTGTTATTAGTATTACTCTGACGTGAATTATTACTGAATCTATTTGCATTTTGTACGCCTGGTACCCGTTGTAAATTTTCCTGTAAATTGTACCTATTGTACGCCGTATTCAAACTATTAGACGCCTGTGCGTTAGCACCCTGTTGATTTCCATTCGAATTTGAAAAAGATTGGCCGTGCAATAATGTATGATGCGACCTACCACAATCTCTACACCTGCTACGTGACTGACATAGCCCCACCAGATGCGGCCCTAAACAGTTATAGCATAGACGTTTAGTTTGTACTAATCTGTACCTCTCTGTCACCGAAAGTTGTAAAAAATGTTGACATCCGTGTACTCTATGATCTGTCACTTCACAAATTGCGCAATCTTGCCCACCACTGCTAGTAAACAAAGAAACCCGGTCATGACCTCGCTGAGGTTGTATGTTTGGTTGAGAACCATTACTTGACAAATTTTTAAACACTATGCATCTGTGCTCTAGAAAATCGAAAAAATCCCCTAATAGTGGTAAGTCGTCCACGTCCCTTTGCATTTCGAATGCCTTTTTTGTAGAATAATCGAGTTTATTCTCCATAATATAAACCAACAAATATTCGTAAATTTGCAATTGTGTCAGCGGCAACTTCTTTAAAGATTCGATTATTTTTTTATTACTCGCAATAAATTCTCTCAGGCAGACAGAGTTCGATCTAGTTAGCGCTTGTGCATCAAGAATACCTTTAAAATAACTATTTACGACACAAGTTACATTCTCAAATCTCTTTTTTAAAATGCTAAACGCAATATCAAAATTAGAACTTATGATCTCGAGTGAGTCGACCAGCTTTAAAGCCTCCCCTCGTATTGATGACTTTAAATATATCAGACGTTGTACGTCAGATAAATTCCCGTTATCTACTATTAAAGCGTTAAAAATTTCAGCAAACGATCTCCACTCTGCAATATTGCCGTCAAACGGTGGAATTTTCAAGTCTGGCAGTTTTACACCTGATGTTACATGACTACGTTGAACATTACCACTTACATTACAATCCAAACTGTGTGACTGTGCACTGTCACTTGCCGGTTCTTGTACAACTCTTGACATTGTCTCACTTAAATCTACTAACATTGCATAATACCTATTCTCTATGTCTACTCTGTCTGTATCAGCCGAATCGGCATCTTTTATCTTTGCCTGAATATCAGAATATGCAATAAAAGTTTGTCGTAAAGACAGTTCCCTGTATGGGATTTGTTTCATTTCTTTCTCATTATCTTTGTTCTCATTGAACCACTTTTGTGCGCGGGTAATTGCTGCTTTTACCCTACCCCGCTGCTTTATTAAGTCAGCCAAAGCAACTGGTGCTTCCATTTCTTTTCTGTTTACAAATATATAAAATTAACTTTCAGCTAAATCACCCAGATGTGCAGTCGGCACAGCCCAATAAAATAATACCCCGTAACTAATTGTTTTCCCAACAACAACTTAGAAATACACACTAGGTATATTACAAACCAATACCCTCAAAACCCTGTATAAAAATATGAAGTTAACTTAACTTTAACAATACAATGTTTTATTTTAAACACAAATCCCAAACTGACATCCCTAAGTGACCCAGCAACCTTCACTCAATTCTTTATTAAGATAACACCCCTAAACTTTGTACCTACAAATGCTTACACCTATGTAAAATCATAAACATCAACTCTGTCAAAATATTATCAACAATAGTACAATTCAACTACTCTACTACAATAACTTTTTAGTCACTTACTGCTTTTGTGCAGACTTTACTACCTTATTCAGGTAGCTCACCTGTTTCACTACACTGTAATCACTAAGGTAGTCTCGAACTCACTCCTGTCTCTCTCTTACTGCAACAGCTGCTTACTTTTTCACTGACGTAACACTTTTCCTTTTTGCATTGGTTTTATACCATTAAACACTTTAATTTTATTACTGTTTTTTCACTTTGTAGACAATTCACTTTTTATTTGTATTTAAACATTTCAATTTCTGTGTTTTTTCTGCCCAACTCCAATTAAAACATCCGGTGCTCGAATGACCAATTAATGTTCAAATCCAATTAAAACATCCGCGATCGAAGGACCATTTATGTGCGCGAACACGTTTGTAACAATGAACGACACTAAAAACTTTAACCTGTGTATCCACAAGTCGACTGGTTCAAAACTTTGCTTTACTTGGAAAATAAAATTTCTTCTGAATTTTACTGCATAACTATTTATTAACAGATTAATCACTTTGTCATTTTATCCCCTAGCATGGGTATGACCTACTAACACATTTCTAACTAGACCAGGGGCGGTCATATCAACATTTTAAGGGGGGGGGGGCCATGCAGTGGCGGCTCATGTCAATTTAGAGAGGCGGTGGTAGGAAAAGTCTTGCAGGCGAAAAATTTTTGGGTGCCACGCCCTTTTTTGTTGATGATTCTTGGTTTTCAAGTAGGAAAAATACGCAAAAAACGGTAAAGTAAATTTTACAATTATAGATATATATATTATATTATACCTACTTACTTAATTATTTTTATTAATATTTTTTGCGTTTAAATATTTTTAAAAAATTAAGGGTTTGACACGATTGGTCAATTTATGGAGGCAGGGCTTTTATAATGTAAATCGACGCCAAGGGGGGGCCATGGCCCCCATGGCCCCCCCCCCGTATGACCGCGCCTGAACTAGACTCGTCAAACAACCCCTTAACTAACTTTAAATATCGTAGAATATTATTCTCACATACTTTCGACCATTTTTACGTGCAGTTTGTACCGGTCCACGGAGCGCAACTTAACTGTTTGTGTTTCAGTGTGACACTAGTCTGTTGATAAAACATTGCCCGTTTCGTACCGTCTACCGACACCTTGACCAATCAGGCACCGATACGTCACAATCCAAGATGGTTCATTTCACGTCACAATGTTGTTGCCAACCAATGAGAAAGACATCCACTGTTACTAAGCAAGCGGCGTTCATCATATTTACATCTACGTGTTAGGAACTGACACTGTCCAAATATAAGAAGTCCGCTCACTTGCTCTTGCCGCTGTAAATTTCTCCCCTGCCGACGCCCTACCCCGCGCCCAGCGAGTCAACGCTCAAGCGGCGTTCGGCTGGGGATTAGTTTTTGCAAGTGCATACTTTAATCCACAGCGCTCTCGGCGAAGAGTTTTCGTATGCTGCCACGTTATAATTAGTATAATATTAGCTTACTTATGATGGAGGCGAATCACCTTGAGAGTTTTTCTTATTGTTGTGCTGATAATTGTTTTTCGTTATTTCGGTGCCCTAAAGATCCAATAAGGTAAGTAAAAAGGATTGTTTACTTCCTTTGAGTAAGATGCAAAGTAGATTTAGTGGGACATATTACACACCATGCCGACGTTTCGTTAATTTATTTTAACTATGAATTTTCATGTATGTATTGATTATGCTGTCAAACAGGTATATTTAAATAATAGTAATTTGCGTTACAAAGTTCCGAAAGTAATATTTTACGGGATGAGTAGGAACTCCAGGGCGAGCCGTAGGCGAGTCCTGAAATCCTGCGAGTTCACTTTTGGATCGTGTTACGTACAATATTTTTTCTGTAGTTGTTTTGTATGTTAAAAAAATATATATAATACGTGACAAGCGCTGTCATAATATAGTGCAATGTTCATGTTATTGTCAAAGCCGTTTACATAGAAACCCAACATCGTCCCGAAAGTAACAATAGTAGACCCGAAAGCAAACAAATCGTATCGAAAGTGAAAAAAATCGTTCCTAAAGTAGCTACTTTCGGTACGATTTGTGTTAAGTATTTATTACCACAACTCCCTCGTATAAAAATATTCAAGCGGCCAAGCCACCGTTCCTACTGAATGACTCCCGTATCTCCCTCGTAGGCGGTTCTCGGTGCGATTCGAGGTCACCGCCGGCGTTTTCAATACTTCAAAGAAGTGATCGGACTTCTTATATTTGGCCGGTGGAACTGATACAGAATCGCCGACCGTGTTTTTTATACATAAGGTTTTTATTTAACTTATATTTTTATGGATGCACAACGTTGCCATTACTGTAATATATGCGGTATTGCCAATTATGTTGCATGTAAATATAATGTACTTTCCTCATTGTTTTAGCATTTAGTAGTTACATAAAAACATAGTAATTAAGCACAAATGCGGCGTTGCCGCTTAGATTAGTATTACGTTACATTACATTTCATAGAATTGAGTTTCACGCTTTTACTTTAACTTTGTACTGGGTCACGACAGAAATATGACGTGTGTCTCAAACACATGGATATATAAATGGTGGTGATTGCTAACTATCAGATTAATATAAGCAGTACCTTCGGTACCAATGTATCTTGCATTGTTTGGAAGGTCAACTTAATTTGGATGATATTATTAGTATTAGAACTATTATTAATATGTAAACAAAATGTTGTGATATTGTTAAAAAAAATGTATAGATTACCTACACATATTAAAAAAAAAACAATATTAAATCAATACAGGATTATTGTTTGCTTGTACTTACCCCATTTATATTATTGGCAATCTTTTTACAGCGGTCGATAACTCTACTTTTACTCTCTCCAAGTTCCTTGTACTCCGAATTGTCTACAACTAAAACTAGTTCTAAGTATTTTGATTCTCTATTGGCTGTATAGGGTCCCCTGATCAGTTCATGGATCTCTGTTGATCTTTTATACTAAAAAAATAAGGAAATAGACGCTTATTTGCAAAAAAATAGATAGGGTAATTCAATTGGAAGTGTGTTAATAATCTCATTCCATCCTCCAAAAAGAGGTTAAATTAAATACACAAGAAAGTCAATCACTTTAAAATTTTCATGCAGTTCCTATGTTTTGTCTGGCACAGGCGCGTAACTACAGGGGGGCCTAGGGGGGCCGGGCCCCCCCAGACGTCGCTAGGCCCCCCCCAGAAAAAGGCTGACTTTGTAAGCTCGCTACTCGCCTCGCAAATATAGCATCAATTTATAATTATAATCTATTTAAATTATAATAAATAATCTTGCCAAATATCACTCGACCATCATTTTTTTATTGGTTAAATTTTCCATTTTTCACTCAAACTTTTTTGGCAATACTCGTTGAACTTTGGGCTTGTTTATTCATAAATTAAATCCCTCGAGCTTCGCTCTCGGGATCTAATCAGAATGAACGTGTCCAAATTCAACTCGAAAAATTTCCAAAAAAAGTTTTTGTGACAGCTGGAAAATCTAACCGATAAAAAAACAAGGTCTTGTGATATTACTGTTGTTATTGACCAAATTTGGGCGTGGTCCAAAAAAAATTTCGCTTGCGGCGGGCTCTCCGCCGGCCCGCATCTACACGAGCCGCCACTACAAGTGACAATAACAGGCCCACCCTAGGCCACCCCCAGGTCAGAGGGCTAGTTACGCCACTGGTCTGGCAATGCAATGCACTACATGTTGGTACCTTCACTGAGTAAGGTGGTTGTACCCAATTTAACAGTGACCCTATTATTGACAATTCAAACGTTAGTTTATTTTCTTTTAAATAATAAGATATCAAACAAGCCTAAAAGATATAATCAGCCGTATGATCACACAAGTTAACTTATAAACGCTTACTTCACAATTAACTGTTTTTCAATCATAGGGAAAAATTAACAAGTATAGGCATTCTTCGGTAGTTGTCATGGAGACGGTACGTTAAAAGTTAACTTGTGTGTTTGATCATAAGGCTGATTATGTCATAAGATAATTTTGGTTATAAATGAACGGTAAAACTGTGTATTTTTTGTAATATTTCCT
This sequence comes from Polydrusus tereticollis, assembly GCA_963920685.1. Classification (NCBI taxonomy): domain Eukaryota; kingdom Metazoa; phylum Arthropoda; class Insecta; order Coleoptera; family Curculionidae; genus Polydrusus; species Polydrusus tereticollis. Next base: position 74,142,706 of record OY987328.1, read on the forward strand.
ATCATTTTATTGACTTTTGAATCTTTAAATTCGTGAAATTTGGGCCTGGCTTCTAAAAAATTTCACCCTCCGGTCTACCTTCCTTTCAGAAATATCTCTGATATATTTCGAATGTCTTAAAAACATAACCTTTCATATCAATATTTCAGATTCATTACACCCAAAATGGCAGTCGACACACCCTGCCTTTGACACTTGACGGACCAGATGCAGAAAAACCAGCCTGTTCCCCTCACAGCTTCCCCTCACGGCTTCCCCTTATTTTATATTTTGTTTGTGTAATGTTCAATTAACAATAATTATTATAAGGTATTGTTATTTGTGTGTGAACTGTGCTATATACTACCAAATTATTAGGTATATTATTATTATGGATAATAAAACTAAGGTAAGTCTCTATTTTAATAATAGGTATATTAATAATTTTGGGTTAGGTTAATTTTATAATTTTCCCCGATTTTTATTTATTAAACTTGAGTTGTTACTGTTGTGAATTAGAATATTTAATGGTAAAGGGACAGATAAAGAATGAAACATTTTTAAATTACAAAAACATTAATGGAATAATAAAATATTTAGTAGGGCATCATCTCCCTCCGGGACATAACTAGAGGTACAAATAATTGTTGCACTGTGGCTGTCGCAGTGCACACGTCGTTTGTCCCGTAAATTGTAAGAACTTTGAATACCTATATAAGTTGATAACAAATTTTGGCTAAACCTTCCTGTCTTTACAATGGAATATATAGTTTTAATAGTATTTATGTATCAAACATTGATATACGCAGCGTCCTTGATGTATTAGAGATTGGTATTTCTCTACCAGGGGCCTATAATATAAAGGTCGATTTGTAAAACTATTCGCCACCGCTCCCGCTCGTCGTCCCCATTCTTAGGGTATTTATAGAACATGCACTAGACCAGCCATGTCAAACTCAAAATCACTGGTTGGCCAAAAGCATGAAGACCATAGACTAGGTGGGCCGCAAACCTAATCTTAACGAAAAAAAGTACTATTATGTTAGATTAGAAGTATATTTATTAAATTTCCAATAAAAAGGACATTACAAAAACTTACAAACATTAACTTCTTTTGCCAGATATTTGACATCTTTTGTCTTTAATTAAGTTGTCTATTTGTGGCGTGAATTTATCGGCGGAAATAACTTTTAAAACTGCGTCCAAGTGTGCGTCCGTCAATCGCGATCTTGCGGGAGATTTGTTTCCTTTCATCAAAGAAAATAATTGTTCACACTTATAGGTACTTCCAAACATTGACAGGATTTTACAGGCAAATTTTCTCATTTCTTGGTATTGAAAAGGCAAGTACTTATAAAATTCGAATGTACCAACACTATCAAATTTTTCTTTTAAATGGGTTTGACACTGAATCTCAATCACTTCCATCTGCAAGTGAGGGGGAACTTTATCAATATCGATAGTGAAAAGACCAGTAAATAAAGAAAAATTGTTTTCTTGGGACTTAAAATCCTGAAAACGCTTTTCAAATTCTGACAGAAGGCTTCCCATTTTCTCTGTATACATTTTGTATGATATTGGGCCACTTGTACCTTCCTGATACGCCTTGCAAGTCGGAAAATGTGACAGATTATCCACCGCTAACTGGTTTTTCCACAGCATCATCTTACACTTGAAAGCTTTAACATGATCATGCATATCTGTTATAACTTGACGTGGTCCTTGCAATTTCGTATTTAAGTCCGACAAGTGTTTTGTGATGTCTACCATAAATGTAAAAAAGGTACGTCGGATAATAAGCTGACATCTTGTTCTTTCACTTCCATGAAAAGGCGTATTTCTTCTTTGAGTTTCCAAAACCGATCGAGAACCATAGAACACGAAAGCCATCGCACTTCTGCATAATAAGGTAAACCAGTGTACTCACTTTCTAAATCACGTAAAAACGCAGAAAACTGTCGCTGATTCAAGCCACGTGACCTTATGAAGTTTATCATTTTTTTCACTGACTTTAAAACGCTTTCCAACTTGATCACTTTTGAGCATAAAACTTCTTGGTGGATTATGCAATGAACATGATGAAAATCTGGTTTGTCACTGCCCGTTTCTCTGATCTTTGTTTGTAATATTTTAATGAAGCCATTATTTACTCCAGTCATTGAAGGAGCTCCGTCTGTTGCAACGGAACACAGTTTTGACAAATCTAAATTGTACTTTTGCAGAAGTCCATAAACAGCATTGAAAATATCCTCCCCAGTTGTTGTATCATGCAATGGTACTAATTCCAGTAATTCTTCATAAACGTTGATATCTCTATCAACAGCACGAAGAAAAATAGCGAGTTGCGCCACACCACACACATCTGTACTTTCGTCACAGGCAATAGAAAATGCAATGAAAGAGTCTGATTTTGTTTTTATCTGTTCGCTTATATTGGCAGCCAACTCGGTAACTCTTTTAGCGACAGTATTCCGGGACAAGGATATATTTTGAAAAGCCTTCACGCTCCCGGGACTTACAATTTCCGCGGCCTTTACAAGGCACTCTTTTATAAATTCACCTTCAACAAATGGTTTTGAGTGTTTTGCGATCAACTCCGACAGTACGTAGCTCGCTTAAACGGCAGATTCATTTTCTTGCTTTGGACGTGTAAACATAAGCTGTTGATCTTTTAACCGTGATTTTAACTCTTTTAACTTTTCGTTTCTAATCATGCCTGTATACTTGTCAAACTTAGTTTTATGACTATCATAGTGACGTTTTATATTATATAATTTTGGGACACCGACTGTACTGTTACAAATCAAGCAAATAATTTTGTCTTTCACTTCACAGCAAAAAAACTCTAATTCCCACTTTTCTTGAAAGATACGATGCTCATCTCCAAGTTTCCTCTTACTTCCACTTGGTTTTGAAACAGACATGTTAAAAACTTTATCCGAAATAAATAACAATAAGTACTGTTACGTGTTGTAACAATAAGTACGCAACTAAACTCGCAATTCTATCGCAACTGACTCATAACTAACTGAACAACTGAACTCAATCGAGCGGTATTGGCTTATATACGGATTGTGATTTCTCGACAGTTCTTTCCAGAATGTTCAGGTAGCGTCATCTGTATTCTCGCGCGATAGAACTTTCCGGAACAAGCCAGGCTTTTAGGTTGAGCGCGCATCTTAGTTCATGCTCCTAAACATAGATGGCACTATTTGGGCCATTTTTTACCAATCGTAACAGTACTTTATTTTCGGTTTTTAACAGGCTCGCGGGCCGCATTACATGGCTGTTTTCAAAATTGATTCGGGGCCGCAGGAAAATGCTCAGTGGGCCGCATGCGGCCCGCGGGCCGCATGTTTGACATGGCTGCACTAGACCGTCGTAAATTCGCGAGAGGAGTAGCGTATTTTGAGGTTAGAATATTAATTTTCTCTGAAAAAGTGAATAATGTGGCCAGTATTTAATATTATTAAACTATGAGATAAGTTAAGCCCTGTGTATTGTCTATAAATGCTGAAATAGTGGGAGTATGGAAAATATTTCTATGTTTTTTATCAAATGTGTCAAATTTCTTTCTTTCCATTGGCTAAAGCAGGAACGACGAACAGCAGAAGGTCAGCGAGATAAAAATTGGTCATGTTGGAACTACGAACGGGAGCGGTGGCGATGAGCGGGAGCGGTGACGAAAAGTTTTATAAATGCACCACATAATATTTTATGATTGATACATAAAATTATTAATTTTTAAATTTTTACTTTCAGGGCCCTATAAAAAGAAGAATTTCAGAGATAAATTCACCTCTACAATAAAATGTCCATTTGACATTTGCATTTTTATCACTTAGACATCGATAAAAAAGGTGCATCCTTTTTTATCGCGATAAAACCCTCTCCAGCTAAAAATTAAATGGTAAAACCTCTCCAGCTTAAAATCGAGTAGCTTGTCTTTTTCATTGCTCGGCAACCTGGCATATTGTTACAAATTAATTTGATGCTGTCAAACATTTTTTTAGTGAAGTATTATTTCTTTTAGTATCTAATTATGCCAAAATTCGTGAATTTCTCTAGCTAAAAATCACTAGATCTTTTTTTTAAGATCGGATAAATTTTTGTTTTTTAAACTCGAACAAACGGTAATAGATAGGCATTTCGTTTGTTCTCGTTAAATTTCTAAGCAATCTAGTTTTCGTAAAAAATAAAAGTCTATCCGATAAAAAAAAAAGCTCTGGGGGTTTTACGTATGATAAATAAGCATCTTATTTTGTATATTCATATTTAATACTTAATAATAGTTAATGTTCTTTTAATAAATATGTTCTTGACATTGAATGATATACCTACAGGGTTATCTAAATTAAGTGTCCACCATTGGTAACTTTGTTATTATTATAGATACAGAATAGTTTCAATTAGCAAAAAAAAGTATTTTTAACGCTCATTGAGATGGAAGAATAAAAAAAACAAATGAACATCACGTTTCCGAGTTTGGACGAAAATTACGATTTTTTTTAAATGGAAACCCCCGTATTATATTTTTGTCTGTTAGAACTGTAAGTTTTAAACAAAAAAGCTTATAAGTAATTTTCTCCTAAAGTCGTAAATGACGTTGAAATTACAATTTCTAAATATTAACAGTAAAAATAGTAAGAAGGCTATGAAAGCCACGTGATCTTTACGATTTGATGGTATTAAGATAAGTGATGAATCGCAGAAGGCAGAAATGCAGTTCCATATCAAGGAGGCTTTGGAAAACAATGATAACGCTCTCTATCAAGTAATGTCAAACATTAGTATGCTTTGATTCGTTTTTCGCTTATAACTTTTGTTGTGTCAATTATTATTGATTTAAAAAAAAATGGTTTTGACCCATGAGGAAAAGTGTGATATATTTTATTAGCTTCTTACTTAGTGTGCAGAAAAGTCTCTTCCAGAGCAAAAGAATACTACGCTGAATTATATCCACTTCGCATTCAACCACATGAGAGATATTTTCTGAGACTGTACCGAAAATTTAGAGGCAATGAGAGTGTTTTTGCCAAAACAAGGACAAATAAAAACTTCATAATAAGCGAGGCCACGGAAATCGCAGTTATTGCATATTTTGAAGCCTACCGTGATAATTTTCAATACCATATATTGTCAAGGACTCTACTTTATCTTATGGTACTGTGCATAGGATTCTAAAAAAATACAAATTTATTCCTTATAAGTACCGACCACTTTAAACACTTTTGCTAGGGGATCCAGAAAGAAGAATTGTTTTTTGCCATTGGTATCTTAACTTCTGTCTCCAAAATGTAAAAATGTAAATAACTTTTGTTATATTTTATGGACAGATGAATCTAATTTCTCAAATTGTGGAATGTATAATAGAAAAATCATCATTACTGGTCAAGGGAAAATCTTTTGTTAGTACATCCAAGAGCTCCACAAGTCCGTATCAATTTTAACGTTTGGTGCGGCTTAATTGGTTCCAGAATTGTCGGTCCGTTTTTTTATGAGGGCACTTACTGGTGAAAGATACATTGAATTTATGACTGAAATTCTGAAAAATTTCTTAGACGAACTTGACCTTATAACTAGACTGAATTTGCATTTTCAGCAGGATGGCGCACCTGCGCACAACTACAGAGGTACTTATCAACTCACATAAGTACTATTCCTAATGATCAGTGGATAGGCACAATTGGCCCTATTCAGTGGCCTCCCCGATAACCGGACCTAACCCCGCTTGATTTCTTTTTATGGGGTTTTTTAAAGGACCAAATTTACAAGAAAAGGTACGAAAACGTCGACGCCTTAAAGGCTGCAGTTAGGGAAAAGATAAACCTGATAGATGGTAGGACCTTACTTAAAGTAGTTCGAGCTGTTCAGAAACGTGCACAAAAATGTATTGAATAACGGGTGGTGTTTTTGAGCATCTAAAAAAAATTTGTGATTTTTTATTTTCATTTTCTTATAAATGTCTAAAATAAAGTTTGTAAAACTTACTTAGCTGTTTTAGTTTCAGCTTCATAATCTCATTAATTTTCATCCCAGTAGAAAATTACTTATAAATCGTAATTTTCGTCCAAACTCGAAAACGTGATCTTCATTTGTTTGTTTTATTCTTCCATCTTAATTACGTTAAAAATACTAATAGTTTGCTAATTTAAACTATTCTGTATCATTAATAATAACAAAGTTACCAATGGTGGACACTTAATTTAGATAACCCTGTATTATTCCATTTTACATAATTTCAAAAATATTACAAGAAATTTTTTTAAACATTTCTAAAAAGTATGTGCCTCTAATTTGAAATATTTCAGAAACATAAAATGAAATATTACCTACTTTTATGGGACATTTTTGGGTTTCTGAAATATTTCATCAATATATCATACATCATACATGTTTGGAAATATTATGGAATAGTTAAAATCTTTCGGAGAAACTAATATGAAATATTTCTGAAATATTATTGTGCTGTGTGGGATGTGCTTACCCTAAGAAATATATCAGTCGTAGCGTTACCATCATGACTACAAGTTTTATTGTGTTCCATTAAATCAGAATGTTTATAAATAAAATGGTCTGTTTCCACCGACGAGTCAGCTACCCTGTTATCTTTTTCAACGTAGTGCATTTCTTGTCCATTATAGATAACTCCGGAGAGACCGTCGCATGTGGATATGGCGGCCCATGAGTTGGATTTTCCTATAACTTTGCCATTGTAGTGACAATGGTCTACTTCCTAAAAATAATTATGGCCATTATTTACAATCTTTATTAAAAAAAAAAGTGTGAGCATGTTTTGATTTTCCCGCAAAAAAAATATATTATGTTTTTTTTTAATCCGGGTCACTCGGCGCGACCAAGTACAGTATGAATATCAAAAAATTATGGCACCCTGATTGGCCAGCTCAAGGCCAAATCTTCATGTCGCCTCCGAGTTTTATTACAGATGACGTTAATGTTTCGGCTGCAAATGATTTGAAGACGCGCATATGGCGGTGCATTTCAACAGCGACAACGAGGTACGAGGTGTGCGAATTAACAAAGCCGACGAGTTCGTACGTACAGAAGTAATTAAAATACATATTAATATAATAATTATAGAATAATAATTCTTATTTTAGGCAGTGCTGCAGTACCAAGTTTCGATAATATCGGAAAAAGGATATTTAACAAAATCATAAAAAAAAACTATTAAAAAAAAAGTTTAACACCCTGTATATCAAAAACCAGGCTACTCCGCGATACATGTTTATATAAACTTTTCTCTTAGAATATCGTAAGGAATCACCTCCTTAAGTTACGTACCGTACTTCTGAAACATCCTGTATTTAAGTTAAGCGCTTTAGTAAACCCTATATCCTTTTTTTGTATCCCTTGGAAATTAGGTACCATCGAAAACGAAGAACATGTTATTGAGGCATCCTATAGACAACCCCTATATTCAATTTACTTTACTAACGAATTTCTTACCTCTTTCGTTGGCTTATACACTACATGTCGTCCATTCTCTTGGTGTTTTTGAAAAAACCCCTTCGGAATAAGGTTTTTAGTTAAAGTTAAATCTAATACTATGTCTTCTCCATCAATGTCTAGCTTGATCTGAAGATGATGAATATATTCCCCATTCTAAAAAAAAATGTGGTAAAACCGATATGAAAATTGTAGAGATTCGGACATAGAAAAAGATCAATAAATAATACCAATCCCAAATGTATGTGTGGCCCTCGTGTAGGTAGCCCATGTCTATTTCTCAAATTTTGGTACATTTTTCTGTGATACGCGCCTGCCAATATTCCAAGACTATATTTTTAAATCGGTTTCTTTAAAAACGCATTTGCTTTTTGAGACAAACCCTGATCCTGGTCAAGAGGCACATCTCTGCTCAAGTTGTGCCAGGACCCGAGAACTGTATCCATATTGAAGACTTTCATTTCTATTAAATTCAAGAATAACCAACGCGGATACCTGGGATCGGTGTACTGTAGTCCGTCGCTAAGTTTCTCAGGCAACTGTTTAGAAAAGATATTTGGGAATAATAATAGAACAATTATAGGGGACGATCCCAATGCCAGGCACACGATCTGGGGCTGCAGAAGGACGAATCCAAGGAGTCGCTCCCTATTCTCTGATATACTAAATTACCATATTTTACCGCCGGAAGATCACACCCACATGTTAGGATGCGGTCTTCCGGAGATACTCGACATTTTCGTACTTCAAAATTCAGTACAGGTATCGCAGCCAACAGTTTTGTGGCTTGAGCCCAGATTATGAGCCGGTTGTAGTAGAAGTCGGAAATCTATTGGAAAGACGAAGAGGGTACGTCTCGCGAACCTCCACAACCTGACCTAGATACAATAATATAATGAGAAATGTTGAGCCGCTGCAACCGTTACATGAATCTGTTGACATTGACAATACGGTGGGCAAGGTCACATATGACATTAACTTGGCATTAGCACAAGCGTCTGTCACGAAAATGTTCGTATATTCGAAATATTTTAGCTGATAAAATTAAACAGCGCATAAGAATTAATAATCGTTTAAAAAACAGAGCATTCAGGACTCGAATCGTGAAGCTGAAGCGCTAAGGCTTATGCTGATCGTGCGACAATCCAAACTGTGGGACAATAAAATTCAGGGTCTGGCCATTGAAGACAAAATGACTTTAGAACTTTAATTAAAGGTGCGGGAGCTCCAACGTTATTTTTAAAAAATCAAGATACGGGCCAGATTCTGACTGACGCAAACGACAAAGCTGAATTGCTCGCTGACAAACTCTGGGAACAATTCAGCGAAAATCCGACCACAGACCCGCAGCGAGACGAGAGGGTTGCCAGAACTATCTAAATTATTAAATAAATAGATCATCCCGTTCAAACGCGTTTAAATTGCTAGTAAGTTATCTTAATATCAGAGAAGCCCCGGGTTTCGACGGTATCAAAAATGCAGTGTTGCGATACCTACCAGACAGAGCTTTGGGGAATATAATAAGCTTATCCCAGGCAAATATCAAGGAAGGTCATTTCCCGTGTGCGTGGAAACACGTGAAGACCTCACCATCCCTTCAAGCTAAAGGCCCATTAGCTTATTATCAAGCTTAGGGAAAATAATCGAGAAATTAATTCTATCTCGCATAAACGACTTTGTTTTGGAGCGGAATGTTCTGCCTAATGAGCAGTTTGGCTTTCGAGCTGAACAATTCATGAAGGGTTTCAACAGAAGAGCACTCACGGAGGCAGTCTTCTTTGACGTCAGCAAGGCTTTTGACAAGGTATGACACAACGGTCTACTTCTAAAGCTATTAAGGGTCCTGACTAGGGGCTCCGGCAAACCGGTGTCATTCGTCAGAACCCAGAACAACGAGATAATAATGGATTGCAAGTAAAAGGTTGAACTGTTCGCGAAAAGGCTCTGCGAACAGTTCAATGAAAACCCATCCGCCGACCCAGAGAGAGATGAAAGGGTCACCAGGACGGTACAGATATATCATGATATGAATCATCCTGCTCAAAACATCTCAAACGTTACGACAGATGAGGTAAAAGGCATTATTGAAAACTTAAATGTTAAGAAGGCCCCGGTTTCGATGGTATTAAAAATGCTGCATTGCGCAATTTGCCAAACAACATCATCAGGGATATAGTAAACCTTTCACAGGTAACAATCGAAGTAGGCTACTATCCGTGTGTGTGAATAAAGCAAAAGTTATACTTATCCTAAAACAAAACGAAGACCCGACACAGGTGGTAAGTTCTAGGCCAATAAGTCTGTTGTCGAGTATAGCTAAAATTATTTAAAAAATAATACTCCGTCGCCTGGTTGACTTTGTCATCGAGCGTAATGTTCTCCCCAATAAGCAATTTGGCTTTAGGAGAGAACACTATACAGTGAAGCAGAGGACGAGACTGGCGACCAGAATTTTGAAAGGATTCAATAGAAGAGCACACACGGGAGCGGTTTTTTTCGACATCTCGAAAGCTTTTGATAACGTCTGGCACTGTTGAAGTGATAAGACTGGGGGCAGCGGCGGATTCAGGTTAACGAAACCCCATTCGCCCCCCCCCCCCCCTGAGCCTTAATCGCGGCTTAAGTCACAAAGCCGATATACGACATACGCTTTCTGAGACCAGAAATTCCAGAGAAATAAATATAAGGAAAGGCCTATAGTCAGTCAACTTTACATACTTAATTATTAATATAATATAAAACAAGCTAATACCTAATATAAACAAATCTATTGTTATGTATTAGGTATTATTGCTTTTAGAAATTAACAAATCTCAACATTGTGTTACCGCGGTATATATATGTATTGTATTGATAACTGGCGAGTGCCGATGCCGCCGGAATGGATCAAAGGAGCAGGATCCGCGTATTTTTAACTCGCCGAATACTGAGAAACACTGCAAATTCCAGCCCGCCGGGAACCCCCGGCCACCCGTGGAAGAGTAAAACACGTAAACAGGCGTTACTCGCGTTAGTAAAGCTGTTGGAATTTTTATTTCTTAATTGTAGCTTTATTATTTTATTAATTTATTGGTGTCGAGTGAGTGAGTTATTGTTTGGATGTAAAGTTTCACAATTACCTCATAATGAGTGCTAATGAAAATAAAAAAGAGAAAGGCAGGGACAATTGACAGCTTTTTTAAACGAATGAAAAATTTTCAAAATAAGCTGATGGTAGTGAACCAGTTGAAACTGTAAGTACCTTTTAATTGTTTTTATACAGTGTGTCTACGTAAGCTCGAATCGCATGGAAAACTTTCTTATTATTAATTTTAAGAAAAAAGTTATTTTTCATTAAACGTTTGTTTCTGCATAGTCTAAAAGTTAAAATGAAAGTCAATGTCAAAATTTTGCAGTCGTATGTCGTATGCGAGGTTTTTCAAAAAATATGAATTTGATATTGATTGACGATAAGCTCGAGCAGTGGCGGCTCGTCGTATAAAGCAACTGAGGCCGGGCCTCACATGTAAAATTAATAAATTATTTATTTAAATATAAAACGTTTTTTAACTAATTTCCAATCATTAAAAGTATCAAAACAATAGAACATTGAATTACCATCAAAGTTCAACATATTATCTTTTAAATTTAGCGCGCACCCCATCCAACATTAATTTTAAAAACTGAAATCGTTGCCCGACCGCATAAAAAGAAAATTGTAATCCCAAAAACTTGAGCTTCCTTTATGTCACAAATCGCTTATAAAACGCTATGATCTCCAACCCGGCACCTCCACCGCTTTAATCGCGCACAAGAGGAAAAATAGCCAAATTTTGCAGGCGAGTGAGGCCCACTTATTTGGGCCTATATCGTATTATTTTTACAGTAGCTTGCAATGGCTTGCATGTTGCCAAATGTTGATTGAACAAGGACACTTATTGACTTATTTACTTATAATTTAAATGTTTTATTTTTCAAAACATAAAAAAATAAGTTAGAAATGATTGATAAATGTTTTCATTGTTCTACAAGATATTATTAATAAATATGCAATTAAATACCAATAACAAAAAAGTAAAAAACAGATCAAAATTAAAGATTACAGGTGGGTGCCTAGTGCCTATTTGAAACTTGGCAATGTTTTATTGTTAACAGGCTCATCTCGCTCCGATGCTGTACATGTACAATGTATACGATTATGATATCCCGAGGGACAGATTTAACGAGCTGTTCTTATTTGTTGACGACACTGAAATTACTTCAGTTTCCGATCAACCGCGGCTGGTGGTGGCTAAGTTGCAGAGGCACATATAAGTTATAGAAAAGTGGCTTTCGCCCTGGAGGATTGGCCTGAATGCTGCCAAGACGAAGGCCATTTTCTTCTCGAAGAGCAGAGCTAGAAGACCCGAGACTAGGCTCTTGGTTAACGGCATTCAGATAAACTGGGTCCAAGAAGTCAAGTACTTGGGACTTGTTTTTGATAAGAGACTAAATTAGAGAAAGAGCTCCGAATTGAGTTAAAGAAAAAGCTGCTAATCAGCTTCGCTCTATAAATTGTCTGTTAAATAAAAGGAGCAAGATTATAGAACTAAAGTTAATTTATTCAAAACTCTCGTCATGCCGGTCCTAACTTATGGAGTGCCAACATGGTGCACCATAAGCAGGACAGCACATGACAAGTTCCGGGTGCTACAAAATAGAGCGTTAAAAATAATTGCGGACGCTCCAAGATATGCTGTAAATAGAGTACTACACAGACACTGACAGAATTTTATGACAAAATATTAGCGAATTACTACAAACGTACGGACGTATCCACCGACCCACTAATTACAAGTTCACATGTGCAATCACCGCCGAATTTCACCTACAAGTTCCCTAAGAATTGGCTGCCTCCAGCAATTGTGAAGAGGCTCTAACGATGAATGCCTCGACAAATCAAGCGTTTTAAGCTGAGAGAATAATAGGTCTAGAAAGACGCTTATACCCCCCTTTTAAATAATCCAGGGCTTCGCTAAAGTTAATTTCCATATTTGAAGTTTGAACAACAAAGGCCCCAACGATAAATAGAAGTCAAATGTAATGCCTGACTTGAAAGAGAGGGAGAGACCTAGAAGAGAAATCATAGACTTAACAAATAATAAACAATACTAAATAAGTAAATGTCGATTGAAAAGAAGTCAAATAATTTATCTTAACTTAAAAACACATAGAAGATCCCATATGTAACAACAAAATAATTTGTTAAATTCTCACGTTTAGTTTTGTCGTCGAAATTCGTCTCTTTTCCCTTCCATGGTATATTTTTGGTTTTACCAGTATGTGCCGGTTGAAATCTGCGACAGGATCTAGTTCAGCTGAAACAAATAATGAGATTCATTAGCTAGGTACGCATATATTATTTCTTTACAATTTATCAGAATACAGGACGTAACAAACCAAATATCTCTGGTTTTACCAAAACCCAACTTCAAAGAAAATTATTTTTATTTTAAATTCTATATAGGGTGACCTAGATTTATTGGGTAAAAATGTTGCGATTTGATTCAACTTAGCTTAGTTTATAAGTTGATAATAACCGAGATACCTTAACCAAGTGAAAATTGCATTTTCGATTTTCCTATACTTTGTTTCTTAATGCGAGAGAGCAATAAAATGTAAATTTGCAATTACAGGACCCATTAAGCAGGGTGGACATCTTAAATGTTGCATTGTAAATTTCAGTTAAATTGCAATGATAGTTTTTAAAAATTTCGTATTTCAGATATTTAAGAAGACGCACACACCCCGAATCGGTCCTAAATTAGGGTCGCTCTAATTAGCATACAATAGAAAGACCAGTTTGGTGAATGAAATGAAAACTACCTGTAGTAACAGCGGCGTTACTACAGGTAGTTTAAATATTAATATTTATGAAATAAATCTACTATGTACAATACAACAACCTAATTTCTAAATTTTAGTCATCATGTTCCGAGTAGTCCGATGAACTATCGTTGTTGAGGTCCAGAGAAATAATAAGGGGCTCTACAGTGTTTTCTCGCATGTTATCAGCTTCCCACATTCTTTTTTCTATTTCAATCACATGTTCAACGCACTTACTCCATTTTTCACAATCCACTGTCTTTATTCTCTCTTGCAAGAGGTTTCCAATGTCTCTCATTTTAAAAGTGGTGTCATGCCTTGCTACAAACCCTTTTGCGTGCGCTCACACCAATTCTATGGGGTTAATTCACAGTGATATGGCGGAAGGCGAAGTACCGTTATATTTCGATTTGAAGCGATTTCGTCGACAACTCGACAACAAATTTCGTACAAAGAGGTTTAATTCATCTTTACAATCTCCAGTAGCTCCTTCTGCAGTATATCTTAATGAAATGGCTTCTTATTTACTGTAAGTCAATGAATGCAACATTTTTCGGATTTTCTTTGGTGGTAGCTGGCTTTACCATGACTAAAACAGACCCAGGAAGAATAAGATCTAGCATTTTTTGGAATTATTCTTCAAAGACATCAGCGTTCATGTCTTCATGATAGTTTCCAGTCCGTTTTGATTTAAATGCTACTAAGCTGCCATCGACAAATCCACTTTTGCTACCAAAGTGAGTAATTATTAATTTTTTACCTTTTCCCGACGGTGCTTTTATTCCAGTGGACCATCCTTCTTTGAAAGCTTGCCTCGCGCTTTTTATATGTTTAACCTGCCATATTTTACCAACAGTATAACCTTCATTTAACCAAGGTTCGTCCATATAATAAATATTCCTGTTTTCCCTTCGAAACTGTCTGACTGCCCTCAAATATCGTCGTAGCCAGCAGATGATTTCGTCTTTTTCTATTAAAAGCGATTTTGTGTTTTGAATTTTTTCATAACAAAAACTCATTTCCTTCAAAGTTTTCCATAGTTTCTTCTTACCCATGGGTGGAATGAAATCATCCTTTTTCATTTCAGACATTATTTTATCTACGGTAGGTATTGCTTTTTTTAAGTAAAACGAGTGTATGATTTTTCTGATGGCAGTCTTTTCATCCTCATTTATTACAGTTTCTTTTCTTCCTGTACTTCTTTCTCTATGGTGACCTGATGGGGCCGTGTTTATCCTCGTGCACAAGTCGGTATATTGTTGATTGTCCGACTCCAGTCATATTCAAACTATTTCAACTATTGTTGCAACTCCGAATGTTATATAAAATAATAATTGGACTACGCCTATGGAATACGGCGAAGACCACTGGGTATTATAGTTTAATAATGATTTATTACTCTCGCGCATTAAGAAGTAGACTATAATTAACTTATTTTTAATCCAAAATTTTTACATACAATTTTGTGATTGTTTTTTTTGGGGCAAGGAATCTGAATTTGTTAATAATCATAATTACAAAACATTATGAAAATTCATTTATAAGTGGTTCTATAAAAAATTAAAAAACAAAGTACGTTAAGCCTGCCAACAACTAGTATAACATTTTTGTTGTATTGTGATGTAGGTGGGAGCTCCCACTATGGAGTTTTGTAGAAGAAAGGCCTTTAATATGGGACAAGCCGATTCGGAAAAATATCGATGCCAGAAAAAACTGCAACGTGTAAAGGCTTAAACACACCGACGCGGCCGCGGCCACGGCCACGGTAGCGGTGGCGGCCAATCTAAACACATAGAAATAAATTAATGAAATCATATTAGCGCGGGCAGGTCTAGGTCAAGCGGCCTAGGGCAGCATTCTGATAACGTTGTATTTGACCGTTACCGCATATTATGCGGTAACGGTCAAATACAACGTGTCAACTTTGACTGCGAGAAGTGACAGTAGTAATGGCAAATACTATAATAGAATTATTAATAGAAAATGTTAAATTATATACCATACTTTTTGATTTAAGCCATCTAAATTATAAAAATATAAGGGCTAAAAACAAAGTGTGGGACAAAGACCTAATAATAACAAAGTCTCTTCTTCCACATCGTCTATCATAATAACAAATAATAGAAATAAAGATGAAACCTGGACGTTTAAAAATATATTTTTGTATACATAAAATCTGTAAACGGCAACTACCTTACAGCTCCACTCACCGCTTTGGTGTGAATACGCCCGACCGCTAATATGATCGCCACCGCGGCCGCCACCGCTACCGTGGCCGCGTCGGTGTGTGGAAGCCTTTAAACGAGCTGACATGGCCGAAAAAAGCCTTCAGGCTCGTGATAAACTATCTTAAATAGGGTGTGTGTAGGAAAAATTCAGAAAAATTTAGGAGGTATTGACAATACTTATTAATAATCTTTATATTCGCAATCCAAACCTAAAATAGTCTTAGTTTTTGCTAAAAATAAAGAAACAATCATCGCAAACATAAAACGTTTTTAAACTAATTATGTAAATATGCGAGTTTGGGTTAAAAGAATTCAAATAAAGACATCAAAATCCAATTTGTTGATAAATATTAAAATTCTACGAATTGATAATATTGCTATAAATAAAGAACAAAATGCAGATAGAAACATTTTTGCACTATAATTAGGTATACAAAACTTGTTAGTTTAGGTTAGAAGGAAAGCAATCAAATACTTATCAAAGTTAATTTTGGAACTACCCAATTAGAATTAGTCAATCCACAATGACGCCATTTGAGGTTCAGTCGCTCGTCACTTTCGCATAATTTTTTAATTTTACACAACTATGTTAAAAATCTTTCACCATTTTTTATTATTACAAATTTTGTAAAAGACAAAAGAAAATGCGCTTGTAACGACTTTTTCTTACTCCCTATGCAGGGTGTTCCGTAATGATATGCGAATATTTAAGGGTGTGAATTTACATGAAGAATCAATGATAGATTGCTTTATAAACTATGGCCCAAAAATGTTTCATTACGAAAAATATTAAGGTTTTAGGAAAAAAAAAACGGAAATTAATTAATATTTTCGAAACAACTTAAGATATTTCAGTGATATTTAGTACAGAGCGACACTTTTTTTTTCTTTTATTTGGCCCGTCCCTAACCGGAGCACTGCGGCCATAAGTAGGCCTATTGTGCAAACCCTCGTTTTATTGTATCCACTCGGCTATCTTGGTTCCGTGTATTAGTTTATACACGTTAACTGCTGGTTTAGTGAATGTTTCATTCAGTTCCAGTTTTACTCTTCCGAATATATGGCAAAGCGCCTGCGATCCAGGGATTCGCATTGCCAGACTACGTGATAGACAGTTTCCCTATCCTTGCCGCAGAGCCTACAGCTAAGATCTTCATTGTATATCTTTATTTTGTCCAGGTGATCCTTGACAGCCATCAGGATTCCCGCTGTTATTCTTAGTTGATTCCTGCTAAGGTTAATCAACTGTTTTGAGAATTTAGGACCAATACTCCCCATAACTCTCTTGCTATAATTGAGTCCCTGTCTGCTGCTCTAGTAGACCTTGTTTTGATGTTTGGTCCATCGCTCAATAGCTTCTCGTGCTGTGCATTTAGGCACTCTAGGACTGGTTCAGTATCAATGTATGGTGCAGCTGATGCTTGCCTCACAAGCTCGTCTACTCTTTCGTTGCCAAAAATGCCTCTGTGACCCGGTACCCAGAATAGTTTCACAGT
This sequence comes from Polydrusus tereticollis, assembly GCA_963920685.1. Lineage (NCBI taxonomy): Eukaryota > Metazoa > Arthropoda > Insecta > Coleoptera > Curculionidae > Polydrusus > Polydrusus tereticollis. Next base: position 74,159,723 of record OY987328.1, read on the forward strand.
ATTGCTGTCTGCCAGGGTTCTCTGGCATTCTCAGACTAGCATTGATGCTACCCTCTGGCTCATTAGCCTTGAGGACCGCTTGACTCTCTGAGCATATGTAGATTCGTCTATTTTGGTAGGCTCTTATTGTTTTCTCTATTGTTTTCCCATGCACATTGTAGTATGGCATAGGTTTCTGTCTGGAATACTGTTGGGAGTTTTCCCAAGGAAAAGAACAAGTCTTTTCTTGGTCTTAATCCGTGTATCCCAGCCCCTGTACCCTCTTTAGTCTTAGATCCATCAGTGAACCACACCAGAGTTCCATACAGAAAATCTGGTTCATTATTTGTTCACACGGTTCGATCCTGAATGCTTATCTCAAAGAATGTGTCGTAAACAAATTTTGGTGTCATATGATCTAATCTTATCTTCATCTCTGGCACATGTGCTATTTCTTCGTGACCTACCTTCTTTTTTTCTGGAGGTCGTCAGCATCATCTGAAGGCGGTGGAGGCCCATTCTCGCCTCCTCCTGTATCGTCAAGTGAAGGGGAGGGAGGTCAAGAAGGCGCTCTATTGCTGCAGAGCGATAGTTAATAAAGGTGCATATGTTTCAATACAAGAATAATTTTTAGCTTTACCAGTGGCTTCTCCACAGGCACTGACTTCGATATTTTTGAGGAATGGTACGCAAATGGTTTTTTCCCAAATAAAAAATATTTTTGAATTCACCGTTAATTTGAAACATAAGAGCTCTCCTGAGTTGTTTTCCTGCAATACGCCGTTTTTGAATAAAAAAAAAACTTGCAAAATTATTATTAATTTAATAGGAAAAATTAAACACATTAAGCCGCGTACTCACTTCGCGAACGAATATGGCCGCAAGGTGATAAACGCATGCGTTCCCTTAATGTGGACGTAACTAATTTTGTCGACAAGCGCATGCAGTCAGGGCCGCGCCAACCACGTGTGCAATGGGTGCACCGCACACGGGCGGCAAGTCTAAAAGGGCGGCGCGCGACGGCCGCCACCCGATAAAATCCAAAAATGTTTTGTCTATATATTATAGCAATATCCCGGCGTCAATAAAAATAAAAATAACACCGGAAATCAAGTAACTACTTTTTTTATAAAGGCCGCGCCGCGATTGCCTCTCATCGTTTGCCCTTTAGAAGTTTTGCAATATATTTTTAAAAATTACTTATTTGATACCTTCCCTAATATTTCGATTGCTTTAAGAATCCTATTAACACTTCCAATATCAGTTGCAAGCGGAGAAAGATCATTTTCAAAGCTAAAGCTGATTAAAAATTACTTAAGATCCTCGATGAACCAGGAGAGACTTAATAATTTGGCATTCATTTCGATTGAATCCGAGTTATGTGAACAACTAAATGTAGACCAAATTATTGAGGATTTTGCAACAATTAAGGCAAGGAAAGTGCCTTTTCTATAAATACGTACGTTTTATGCATAATATTTTATTTTAATTTCTCGGAGTTGTTATTTTATTGTTTTAATTATATAATATATTACTTTTCAGTTGCTTAAGTTTAATATTTTGTTTAAGGTTTTTTTATTATTTATGCGTTATTTTATTTGTGCTGTAAAAATGAAATACACAATTTAATAGTTTTTTATTAAAATTTAAAAGTATAAACGTCTTTTTCTTTGAACTTCTATCACCGTCTTTCATATTCTATAGGGGTAATAGGGGGCGGCCACTTATCGTTTGTACACGGCGGCAGAAACACCTGGCGCGGCCCTGAGCGCATGCCTTCACCTGCGAACAGGTTCGCTCGATTGTCGGTACCTACTTCAAAAGAAAATCGTTGCACGCTGTTAAAAGTGTGTACAACTTGTCCAAGCTAGCGTGATATAAAAAAATTTTGCTAGTTGCGTACAAACCAGAAAAAGAACGCATTCGGAGGAAAAGAGAGGCATGGTCGCGCTACCGATCGGTGTTGGTGCTTCGTGCAACTATACCGTTCTTTACTCTATGACAGTCTCGATAAATATGACGAATTTTGAAATTTTTTCTTCAGCCACATCGAATGGGCGGTACATATTTAATATTCTCATTATCTTAAGCGTTTTTGACATATTTAAGGTTTTATGTCAAGAAATGACGTTTGCAGGCCATTAAATAATTACCAATTTTTCCTATAAGGAAGTCTTTATTACTAAATTTGGGTTCGATTTCTTGTTAAAAAGGACCTGCTTTTATAGACATTTATAATATTTTGATAACTATTAATACAGAGTGTTTAAACAATAAGATTAAAAATGAAATTAAGAAAACTGCAAAAAATCTACATTTTCAAATTGAAATCCCTAAATTTTATAATTATTTCTTATTTAGCATTAAAAATAAGGGTAAGTTTATATAAGGTTGTCTCCTCGGAAAATTTGTAGTTTTTGAAATATTGCCAATTTAATATTTTTATATGGCAATTTTGCTGCGGATATTATATTTAATTATTCCAAGTTGACTATGAGTTTAATTAATTCCTCCTAGTTGGCTATGACGGCGTTGAAAACAGTCAAATGTATGTAAAGAAATGTACGAAGGTGTCACTTACTCTTTGAAAATTATAAATAATCATGCCGGGGTGCTTAAATTATACGAAGAAAGATATATAAACTTATTTATTATTTACGGAGAATGTGATTAAGTTATATCAAGAACATGTGACACATTTGCCATGCGATATCCGCAAAAACAGAATCCATCACAATGTGCTGTTAAATAAATTGGTAATATTTCGAAAACAACAAATTTTCCATACCTTTATTTTTAATGATAAATAAGAAATAATTATAAAATTTAGGGATTTCAATTTGAAAATGTAGATTTTTTGCAGTTTTCTTAATTTCATTTTTAATCTTATTGTTTGAACACTCTGTATTAGTAGTTATAAAAAATATTATAAAAAATCTATTAAAGCAGGTTCTTTTTAACAAGGAATCGAACTCAAATTAAATAATAAAGACTTCCTTATAGGAAAAATTGATAATTATTTTATGGCCTGCAAACGTAATTTTATGACATAAACCCTTAAATATGTCAAAAAATCTTAGACTTGGTTGATATACAAAATCTGCCTACAATCTTATGTAGAATTCAAAAATGTAATAATATACAGGGTGTTCCATTTAAAATAAGCAAGTTGACACCTACTTCCGGGTTAACCGGAAGTATCACGCTATTGAAAATATTTTAGCCGGGTTGCCCCCAGCAATATTAGCATACTGTCAAATTTTTAAAGATTTTCTGTGTATAGTTTTCCATATATAGATCGAAGCGGTTCCCGGTGGGACACCCTGTATAGGGAAAACGAGTAGCTTTGTAACACGACACAAAACAATTATGAGAACAAATTCAAGAAACTAGAAATATTTAGTCTGCAGTATGAATTCTACAGAAATTTTGAAAAAGCCCGTATTCCGATTTTTGATTCAGATCTTGCATTAGGTTAATTAGTCACTAAGTATTAGGTATTAAGCATTCGCTATTAAAATTAACTCTTCGTCAGGCATCTATTTAAGAATAACGCAACGATAACTTGTCGGAATCCGTGCGATCAACACCCCACGCATACGTTCGCTATTATGTGGACGTCAAACCGAATATTGAACCAAATGTCCGCATATTCTACCGTGTGCGTGTGATGCTGTTGGTTTGATCGTATTCGCTAAGCGAGTACGGGGCTTTACGGGTTGGCATCTGTGTGTAATGAACAACTGACAACATACAACATTACAACTAACAAGGAGCGATTATTACAAAAATTGTTGCAATTGCCCCCTTTACTTAACATGCACCCTTCTCATGGAATTGCGCACTCGTTGAAATATCCCTGGAGTATTTCTCATTCTATCACATGCTGCAACTATTCTTTCTATTAATTCCTCTACAATGTTGTACATTAGTCTTAAGATGTTCCCACAAAAAATCTAAGCTGTTGAGGTCGGGGGACCTTGGTGGCCACTCTTGAAGCCCACCGCGGCCAATCCAATGATATGGATAACCAGTTTGTAAATAATTGCGAACCACGACACTGAAATGTGCTCGTGCACCATCGTGCATGCACCACATATGGTTTGTTATTGTTATCGGAACATCCTCAAGCAGCAACGGCAGTTGTTCTTGAAGAAAATTGATGTAAGATTGTCCGTCAACTCTTCTCGACAAGAAGAATGAGCCAATTTCCTGCAAGAAATCTTCAAGATTCTAGCCATCTTTCTCGTACTTGCTTCAGGATGTTCTTCGACTTCATGCAGCACCGCTTCCTCAATTTCAGGCGTTCTCACACTTAGAGGTCTACCTTCAGATGTACCTCTTCGGACAGTACCAGTTTCAACAAAACGACGATGAATATTACAAAAGGTTCGACCCGTTCGACTAACTGGCAAAGCACGATTGGGATATCTCAGGTGATAAATAGATCTGGCTTGCTCTTCATTACCGTCGGCGAGGCCATACACGTAATGCATTTCCGCCATTTCTGCATTTGAATAGATCACCTATTTTAATAAGATGGTAAAAATGAAATGACATACTTGAACCACAGAGACTTACTAGAAAATGTTAGATGTAAAAAGCAAGTGACTCATTCTATGGCAACTAGATCTATTGTCAAATCGTATTCTTTAATAATTAGATTAATTTTCTGGGACAATACAACGGTTTTTATTTTTTTTACTCAAAAATCGGAGGAAAACAACTTTAACATCCCGTATTTTACATATATACTTGCCTTTTTTTTTTATTTCCAATTATCCCAACGTAATTAATTAGACGCAATATTTCGCGATAATAGTATATTTATTAAAAACGGAGTACTTGTTTACATGCCAATTATATACATTGCTAGTATGACAGATAACAAATTGCTGAGCTTCTCCCATTTTAACATTAGATCTTTGCATCCGGGCTTTGACTTGTTTTCAGATTTCTTAGACAGTGAGCAGACTGATGTGGTTGGACTTTCAGAAACTTGGTTAAATCCGAATATTGCAGATTATGCTCTAAATATTCCGGGCTATCAGTTTATTCGAAAAGATCGAGATGGCAGAGGGGGAGGCGTCGCCTTTTACGTTAAAAATTCATTTAAAATACAGTTGCTGAATTTCCGGGAGGCGTCGGCGCGAGTACTTTGGAATCAATTTGGATAAGTATAAAAATAAATGGTAAGAATATCTGTATGGGATCATTATATAGACCGCCCAATGCCAATCTGAATTTATGTTTGGATGAACTTGAAACAATGTTAACTCATTTTATTCCTCAGTTCGATCATGTGTTGCTTGGAGGTGATTTTAATGTCGATTTTATGACTGAAAATTCAAATGCTTGCGTTCTTTTTAGTAATTTAATACTTAAATATGGTCTCTGCCAAACAGTATCTAAGCCCACCCGTGTTACCAACAACTCCAATACATTATTAGATATCATACTTGCTTCGTCGCCCAACGTGCTCTCCAAAACGGATGTTATTGATATGTCTGATATATCAGACCACTGTTTTGTAACTAGCTACTTTGTAGTGCAAAAAGAAAAACCCACAATTAAGTTTCGGACATACCGTGATTATTCTGACTTTAATTATAATATTTTCATTGATGATCTTTATAGCCTTAACTGGAATAGCATTTTTGATATGGAGAATGTCAATCTTATGTTAGATTTATTCAGTCGCAATGTCCATTTCTTGCTTGACATTCATGTCCCTGTCAGGGTGGCTAAGTGTACGAAATCTCCGGCACCGTGGATGACGGATAACTTAAGATACATGATAAAACTGAGAAAGAAAGCTCTTACTAGATATAAACGAACTAAAACTGAAGCTGCTAAAGATTATTACAAGCAAATTAGAAATTTGGTTACAATGTCTGTCAGAAACGAGAAAAAAGCATTTTTAAATTTCAAATTTAGAGCTGACCCTAAAGGTTTTTGGCATACATTAAGATATTTAAATCTCTGTTCTGCATTTCAAGGTTCAACTGGTGCTATCGGTGACACTGAGACACTCAATAATTTTTTTGTTAATAACGCGCCTACCCCTTATAATTCCAATCACAATTTAATTAATGAGTTATACACTAATAAAATTCACCACAATGTTCAAAATGAGCTAAATTTTAGTCCAGTCAGTGACAACAAAATTTCTGAAATTATTACCTCAATTAAATCAAACGCTAAAGGTGTGGATGGCATAGATTTGAAAATATTATCTCTGATTACGCCCCATCTTACACCACACATAACTTATATTATAAATCAGTGTTTAACAAAAAATATATTTCCAGACATTTGGAAAAAAGCCAATGTTATCCCAATTCCAAAGGTAAGCACTCCATCGGATATATCGCATTTTCGTCCTATAAGCATACTTTGTACATTGTCCAAAATATTGGAAAGGGTAATATATGAACAAATCAACTCACATGTGACTCAATGCAAAATCTTACCAGTCACACAGTCCGGATTTCGCGCCTCTCACAGTACCACTACCGCCTTACTTCAAGTCTCGGATGACTTATTTAGAGCGATTGATGAAAATAAAGTTTCGTGTCTTATATTGTTAGATTATAGTAAGGCGTTTGATGTTTTAAAACATTCAATTTTGCTGCAAAAATTAAAGTATTATGGTCTTAGTCAGAGTGCGATTAACCTTATGGATAGCTATCTGACCGGTAGGGAACAAAGAGTGGTGTCAGGAGCGGAAATCCCGTCTAAATTTTTAGCTACTAATAAGGGCGTTCCTCAAGGAAGCGTCTTGGGACCTCTTCTATTTTCTCTTTACACTGCGGATTTTTCGCATTATCTTAGACACTGTCTTTCGCACCAATATGCAGATGACATGCAAATCTATTTCTCTTTTTCTTCTAATGATATTGTATTGGCATGTCAACAAATTAATACAGATCTAAGTGGTATAAGTCAAATTTCTGAAGCACATGGACTAATACTTAACAACAATAAAACGAAAATGCTTATTTTTGGAAGAAATAGGGAAAGCATTGCCACTAACAATAATCTAAATATTGAACTCAACGGTTTACGTTTAGCACCCTCAGAGTACTGAAAAAACCTGGGTATCATATTGGATTCAAATCTACGCTTCAGTCAGCACACTATCTTTTTAATACAAAAATCCTACGCTAAGCTTAAACTCTTGTATAGGTACAAAGATATTTTAAGTGTTAATGCTAAAGTGAGGCTGACTGATTCTCTTGTTCTTTCTCATTTGGCATATGGTGACGTCTTGTACTGGCCAGCCCTGACCGTCAAAGATAGAAATAGCTTGCAAGGGGTGCAAAACTCTTGTCTTAGATACAGTCTTGGGCTGCGTAAGTTTGATCACATTACACCCGCTTTTCTGAACTCTACTTGGTTGTACCTTCAGGAAAGATTCTTTATTCACTTAGCACTATTGGTCTTCAAAATATCTAAGGATCAGACACCAAAATATCTGTATGATAAATTGATTAAGGGGAGTGACGTTCATGAAAGAGCTACGCGCCATCGCGGTCTTTATTCCACTCCAAAGCATAGAGATGTTAAAGAACAGGTAAATTGCGGAACAGGCGCGAACAGTTCGGTTCCCACCCGAGAACATGTTCCGTTAACCTGTTCATCTGTTCTTTTGAACATTTTATTGGTATTTGTAGATTATTCTTGACAATATGGCGAAAGAAAAGCGCGTATGCGATTTTGCTCTAAAACTAACGCCTAAACCCCAACTAATTATCTAGAAACCAATTTTGCGCGACGCATCGACACTGAATCGATTCTGTTAACTGTAAAGTGCAAAGACTGGAAAGCAAACCGAGCCGGGCAAAGCAAACACCAAACACAACATGTGAATTTAAATTTGAAAATTTGTAACCGCGTTGTTCCGAGCTTCGTCGCGTCTTACTCTCTCCAAGCCCCAAAACAGTATCCCGTTCCAGTATCGACCAAAAAGAACAAACTACTCATTCTTCTCGCTTGTCGTCACTCGAGTCATCGAGTCAGTTCTTTCCAAGCGGAGTAGTCGCAGAGCACGAATTCTCACACAGATGCAGCGCCGCGCGCCATATCGTTCCCGTCGGTTCTTCAACAGGTTGAGCAAAAGCAATTATCTCGTCATATGTTCACCTAAAGAACCGGTTCAGTTCTTTTAAAAAGAACAGTTCGCGGAACAGGCTATCTCAAACCTATTCCAAAGAACCTGTTCCGTTCTTTTCTTAACAACTCTACCAAAGCATAAAACTGCATTATTCCAACGATCTTTCACGTACAATGCAGTCAAAACGTTTAACTCACTGCCCATCGATATCAAGTCTTGCGTATCTGTTGACGGGGTACGAAGAAAGCTAAAAAAGTATGTAACCAATGGAAGAAGCTCACTTCATAAATAATATTTATAACTCTTAAAACGTGTCCAATAATTATCTACTCGTATTATTGTGCTCCACTAGTTATCTGTCATTTCTATTCTTGTATGATTAGGTATAATTTTAGAGTATATTTATTTATATTACAGTAGTGTTTACAGTTTATTGGTCTTAAAGGGTGGTTAGGTAGAATAGCTATGCTAGACCTCGCCAACAAGATATATTATTTTGTTTTGTATCTAGTTTTTTTTAATTAAATAAAGACCTGTTTATTTTATTTATTTATTTATTTATTTTCGTAACGGAATCCTTTTTGGACCATAGTTTATAAAGCAAATTATCATTAGTTTTTCATGTAGATTCATACCCTTCAATATTCGCATATCATTAAACAACACTTTGTATAGTGAACTCCGTCCCCTTGCACATAGTCCACATACAGTGAGCCCAGAAGTAATGTCTAAATTCGTTTAAAATTCAGCGGTGTGTTTTTTGGAAAAACGCTCGGACCCCTCGACTTTTAATGTGTTTTTTTATGATAAATTTATGTATACAGGGTAGCCCAAAAATAAGTTACGACCATCAACTTCATTTTTCCCAATGAAAACATATATTTCAAAGGTACTTCATTTTTGAACTTTGCGTCAAATTCTAAGTATGTTTCATGTATGATGTCCTATACCTAAACTTAACAATTATCGAAAAAATTACGATTGAACAAATCAATCAGTATAAGACCGTATTTCTAAGGATTTAGTTGTGTTTCAAGCAAAACATGCCATTGTGGGTTTATTTCGGATTTTTTTCAGTTCTGGTATTTCTGAATGTTGACTTGTCACCGTTTAAGGTGGATTTATAAACTCGAAAAGTTGGCGAGGTTGAGGTTCAGTTGGTGTTGGAAATAGGAGTTCAATTTAAACTAAAGGGAACACTCAGTTCTATTTATACACTCGTTCATGTTGTTCATGTAAAGCTCATGTAAGGTTCGAAAACTTCCCGGGTAGTTCGAGATAATCAATTTTTATGCTCGGAATTCGGAATATCTAACCTCACAACTTGATCATAACTTCAACCTCACCAACTTTTCGAGTTTATAAATCCAGCTTAAGTCACATAAAAACTGTATGACAATTTTACTTCAAATAAGTAATTGTCAATAGTAATATGTTAAGTGCATGTAAAATTGCTGAAAATCATGCATGAAGGTTTGTTGCCCTAGAAACAGCTTGAATGCATTTTTATTGTTATTTACCAAAAAGTGCCCGACCGAAGGGAGGGCACTTTTTAAGGTAAATAACAATAAAAATGCATGAAAGCTGTTTCTTTAAGGCAACAAATCTGAGTGCATGATTATCAAGCCATTTTACATGCACGAAATATATTTTTTAGACTATTTCCTGAATGAAAAACTAGTAGGTGCAGAAATATAAGACAACATTTTTATTTCGAGCAATACAAAGTATTACAATTGAAAACACAATTATTATAATAGATGGTATTTGCAGAAGCAGTAGTTGCTGATTGAAGTCCTTCAGGATTCATTCATTGTAGAACTTTTCCATAAGTATTTTTGAGGTAGTATTCCATACGGTTTTTACTGTGCTTTCTTTGTAGTCCTGGCCATCCATTTTCCGCATGTTGTACGCCCAATCTTTCAGAATATTTGCTAGATTTATATCTGTAGTTTCACCATCGAATTGGTAGTTTCTTTCACTGCAGAAGGCAGTAAATTGTCCCCAGATGTAAGCTTTTGATCTTTTTGTGTTGTCTGACACGCTTTTTCCGATATTTTCAGATATGTCGTTCAAGGAAAATGCTCCGAAACGAATCATTTTGATAAATTGACGCGAAATTGTCAAAGCAGAAATTTCAACTTGTTGTGACAGTGACGGTTATTCTCGTAGGTAACCAACAATGATAAACCAGAAGAGTGCAATTTTCAGCTCAATCGCGACCGAGGGCTGATTTTCACCAAAAATCAAGTGAAAAGCGCATTGTAGTTACAGTATATGAGGAAAATAGTCAAGCGTATTTGCAAGGTTGCGGTTTTCACAATGGTGGGAACGAGAAAAAAATTGAAATTCTATGTATGGTTGGGTTTGGTGGTAGAACGTACTTAAATAGGAACAGCTTAATTATTTAATGAAATCCATTCTGATCGTCCTCTCATATGTCAAAAGATGGTGAGTAGAATTGAGGCCAGGCAGAAAATTCGGTCATGTGAGAGATTTGTTTAAATCTGGTCGTCCTGCTCGAGATGAAAATGAACAACTTGACGTTTTGCGGTCCTTGGAAGAAAATCCATGTATTCCTCTATCGCACATTGGGGCCAATTTACACATGCGCAAATCTTTTGTACACCGAATAGTTCAGAAGCACAAATATCACCCATTCAAAGTTATTCCAGTGCATAATTTATTTGAAGATGATTTCTATGATGAATCTAGATATTAATTTAGTAAAAAATATTATTTTTTCCGCTGAAGCTACGTTCTGTTCGAATGGTAATATGAACAGACAAAATTGTCGTTATTGTGCAACAGAAAATCTGCATTGGATGATGAAGGTTCACAGCCACTATCCTCAAAAAATCGATGTGTAGTGTGGAATAGTGCGCGGAAGAGTAATTGGTTCATTTTTGCTTTGAACAGTGCATTAGTGGCTTTATTTCCGAATCCATTGGACCTAGACTCCCCTGACGAAGAACTGATGTTCCAGCAACATGGTGCTCCTCCGCACTATGCTGCCACTGTGCGTACATTTTTGGATAAAACCTTTCCCAATCGGTGGATAGAAATGAGAGGACCTATCGAATGGCCTGCTAGGTCGTCAGACCTAACTCCGCTGGACTTCTTTTTGTGGGGTTACCTTAAATCGAAAGTATTTGTTGACAATCCAAACAATCTGCAGGAGTTGAAAGAGAGGATCCGAAGAGAAGTGCGTGCCATAACTCCGGAAATGGTTGAAAACGTGTAAATTTAAAAAGTGAATTTATTGATCGCCTTGGATATTGTCAAGTCGTAAATGGGGCACATTTTTAATATTTGATTTGATTTGTTGTTCTGTTCTTTTTAAATGAACAAGTCTTACTTATTGATATGTTCAATCGTAATTTTTTCGATACCTGTTGAGTTTAGGTTATTGACATGGTACATGAAACATACTTAGAATTCGATGCAAAATTCAAAAATGAAATAAAAAATAGATGTTTTCATTTGAAAAAATGAAGTTGATGGTCGTAACCTATTTTTGGGCCACCATGTAGACATCAATTTTCCATAAAAAAACACATTAAGAAATAAAATTTGACGGGTCCGAGCGTTTTTCCAAAAAACACAGCGCTGAGTTTTACATGAATTTAGACATTACTTCTGGGACTGTATATCGAATATAATATAAGTATATACAGTGAGCTCAAAAAGGTTGGAATAAATTCGTTTAAAATTCAGGTGATTATTTTCTGGAAAAACGCTTGGACATGTCGATTATTATTTTTAATTGCGAATTTTTTGACATAAGAAATGTGTATACAGGTTGTCTGAAGAAGAACATATACCGTCAACATTAATTTTTTTAAATAGAACACCCTGTATATTATATTATTTTTAAATTCTACGATACATTCTAAACACTTTTTGTATAACATACCATCTCCAAAATCAACGGTTTTCGATATATTGACATTTTAATATTTTTCTGAGAAAATGCTGAGATCCGTGGATTTTTAGTTTTAATTGCGCATTTCTATATTATTATTGTAACCTGTTACCTGAATTAATTTATTTTGACACAGACATTTACTTCTTGTCAAAAATTCTTCAAATTGTGTAGATCCATCTAACTTCAAGTAATTCTGTAAAAATGGCGCGGTTAAGTGAAAAAGATAGGATAGAGGTACTAATAATGCTTGGTTATGGAGATAGGATGCGAACCCAAACAGAAGTGTGCGAGTTATTTAACAATAAGTACCCAAACCGAGCACTAATATCTCAATCTGTTGTTAGTGAAACTGTAAAAAATATAGGGATTTGGGGCATGTTAGAGACAATTATATTCAAGGTCGACCTAGGATTTCAGAAGATCTGCAGTTAAATGTCATCTTAGCTGTCCAAGAAAACCACCATAGTGTTACTCGCAGTATTGCAACGGAAAATAATATTTGTCAAGCAACCGTACTGAATTATTTACACAAAAATAAATGGCATCCCTATAGGGTCATGAACTTAAAGAAGATGACCCGGATAGAAGAAAATAATTTTGCGAAATATTGATGAACAGATACATTGAAGATCCTCAAATTTTAAAAAGAAATGTGTTCGGAAATGGTTGGGTTGATACGTGTGGTTGCCACGAGATGTAGCCACGTGCTGCAACTCTTATTCGTAGAATTGTGTTCTCTGATGAAGCAACGTTTACTCTAAATGGGCATGTGAATCGCCAAAACTGTCGATATTGGGCTAAGGAAAATCCGCACTGGATCATGGAGTCCCACACACAATACCCGCAAAAAGTGAATGTTTGGGCTGGAATTGTTGATAACCGGATTTTTGGTCCCTTCTTTTTTGATGGTACGTTAAATGGCGAACTGTATCTAGAATTTTTAGAATTTGAGTTAATACCGGCACTTGCTGTACTCTTTCCAAATCCAGATGAGCCAGACATTCCCAACAATAACTTATGGTACCAGCAAGACGGAGCACCAGCCCATTACACACGCCCGGTGCGTGAGTACTTGGATACAGTCTTTCCTGGCAAGTGGATTAGTCGACGGGGTCCAATAGAATGGCCGGCAAGGTCACCAGATTTGACCCCGCTAGATTTTTTTCTGTGGGGCTATTTAAAATCTAAAGTATACTTTAACAGACCTAACAATATTGATGAACTTAAAGCTCGAATAAAGCATGAGGTTAGATTAATAGAGCCCCAGGTAATCCATAACGTTTTGGAAAAATTCAAAGATCGACTTGCATATTGCCAGGAAGTTGGTGGCGGTCAATTTCAACATTTATTAAAATAAAATTTAATATAGTCTATGTAAATACTATAGACTAAGTAGATGTAAAGAGTTCATTTTTAATTGTAGTTTTCGTACCAGAAAAAATTTCAATATATCGAAAACCGTTGATTTTGGAGATATGGTATGTTATACAAAAAGTGTTTAGAATGTATCGTAGAATTTAAAAATAATATAATATACAGGGTGCTCTATTTAAAAAAATTAATGTTGACGGTATAATATGTTCTTCTTGAGACAACCTGTATACACATTTCTTATGTCAAAAAATTCGCAATTAAAAATAATAATCGACATGTCCAAGCGTTTTTCCAGAAAATAATCACCTGCATTTTAAACGAATTTATTCCAACCTTTTTGAGCTCACTGTAGGTATAAGGTAACAGTTAAAGGAACTAAACAATAAATATTGTGCGGTACTTACTTCTTTGTTTTGTCGGCATATCCTCACTGTAAACACTTTGAACCACAAAAAATATCACTAAACAAATATAGCGAACCAAGAAAACGGCCATATTTTCACCAAACTATAAAATAATTAATTAATTGCGAATAGTTTTATTAATTCTCCAGAGAGTATAGTTAAATGCATGTAGAAAACTCAAAAATATCCCAGGATAAGTGAATATAAACGAGAAGTGTAAAAGACTCCTTCGAGTTCTAATTCGATGATTTGTGGTTCTCCAGGCGTAACTTAGTGAATAGATTTTGCCATAATAATACTTTTGTTTTTAAATAATCATATTGGCATTGATATATGGGCGAATTTTTTATTTTCTGTCTATAGTCCTCCTTACAAGTCTGTGGCTACGATGGCTAAGGAGACAGAGGGGTAAGAGGCGTAACGGAAGTCAGTTTTAACTGCGGTGCTTCGTTTTATATTAATATTTTATAAGCTATTAAATTGGTAAAAACATGTATAAACAGTGGTTGTCCTCTTCAAGAAATCGAAAATAATATTACCATAACCAACGCCTTGATATGGGTTTCGGTGGTCTGGCGCACAATCTGTCCCCCCCCCCCCCCCAGTGACAATAAGAAAATGTTTTATGAAAGCCGGATTTATGTGTAATACAGATAATATTGACAACTTCGAAGAAGAAGAAGATAATATTCCGCTCGCACAACTGTTTCCTAACATTAAGGACACATTTCTGAACTTGAAATAATTTGAAATTGAAAAATAGTCCATACTTTCAGTGGAGTTAATATAATGTAAATAAAATAATGCAGTCTTCCTCCACAGTTTTAAACTGTTATTTACATTGAAATAATTTGCCTATATTGATAACAACCAACAGAAAGTGCAGAATTGACTACCTTCAAGTGTATTGAAGCGATCCACGAAACGGATGAAACTACTCCCAATTCTGAGACAGAGGAAGAGAAACCTGAACTTGCTCCAGTGGCGAAAATATCAAGGCTATCTGAAGCCTGCTCAAGTTTGAGAGACTTAAAAAACTTTTTTAGTGACTTGTATGAAGTTAACTTCCATTTCCACGTTGCGGAGAGTACCGCGGTTGTGTCTGCACACAGGTTGTACTGAATTTTTCTTTATAACCAATTTAAATAATTTTTTTGACAAAAATTTTCTATCTTTTTCCTGTAAAAAAAATAAAAATAATTAAAAAAATGATTATTTTCTACAATTTTTCTAAAATATGGGGCATAGCCCCATATCATCATATAAGCTAATGATATAACTAAGTAATCTTGATTTCTCAATTTTTCTTTTAATCCTTTTAAATAAATAGAAATTAAGCTTTAACAGCTCAACATAAAATAAAAAAAAAATTCTACTCCAGATGTTATAATCAGTTTATTATCTTCTCTAAAAATGTTTTTCACTAATCTAAATTTCAAAACTTAATCGAAACTTCACTTATATTTCAATACAATTAATCATTTCATACACCAAGTCTTCAACCTTTGAGTTATACTCATTAATTTGAGACAATTTACTTTTATGTTAAACTCGATGTTGGTATCCCCTGAAGATGAGTACTTAAGTGCTCGAAACATGTCGAGAACTTAGAATTTTATGTTAATCATTAAACTGTGGAGGAAGACTGTATTGTTTTATTTACATACGTCTTAATTGTTTTATTTAATATATTTGAATTACATACAAATTAATATTTTATGGAAATTGAAACAGAATATTACAACAATGTTTATTCTTAGACCACATTCCTTAAATTCCTTTAGTAGCTGTAGACTCGTGCGTCAGACTATAGGTGAACTGTCTTGTCTCAGGAAGATATTAAAATGGGTCGAAATATTTTGACTATAATTTAACTTATTTCATTTTTGAGTCTTGTTTTGCATAGTCATTGACTAACCCAATATATTATTACTCTCTAAGAAATAAAACGAACCACTCCCTAAAATCATAGGCATTATTATGCCCTATCAAATATCAATATTTTTTTTGAAATCTGGCACACACTACATAATTTTGAATTCTAAACGATCTCTTTATACAGGATGACATTAATAAAGGTACAATGCATCGTATACTTTTTCCAAAGTCAGTTTGATGAATAAAAAACTCGATAAAAAAAGCTTCGACCAGGCTTCAAAGGGACCGGCATCATAATCGGGGTTGTCAGATCTTTTTTTAAACATTCTTTAAGTTCTTATTATTAAAATTGTTCTTTTATATTAGTATATAATTGATAGTCCGTAACTCTCTTTGAAAGCTAGTTTGCAAATGTACTTTGAACCAAGAAATTTTTAATGTCAAAGAAAGAAGGAACAAATCATTCATGAATATTATAATAATTTTTTTAGTACTTCAGGAATATTATTTATACAAAAATAATTTAAATCAAAATAAACGGGATTTTCACTGTAAAACAAAAAAAAAATAAAAAAATGACAAACCCTTATGTTCCTCCTACACTTACGAAAACTTTGTAGAACTGGCAACGCCGTGGAGATAGAATGGTGAGGCAGGCCCGCAATTTAAAGTGCGAACTATTTTTTCCGGATGGAAAAATTAATAGAGCAGCATATAAATACAAATTTATATGCTACAGACAAGAACAGCAAATAGTTAAAGGTTCTTCCAATTGGGTGATCCCTTATCAGCTTTAAAATCACTTCATGTTTGAGGTATGCGATATTTAAAATCGGACAGCGGCGTGACTGGTTGAAACGATTTACTGTTATTTACATATTTTATTTTCTGCTATAACTGTGTGGTTTCAGACAAGTAAGTTTTTACTTGGTACCTATATTTTATTATATCAGTATGGCTTTTTGGCGATAATTTGAAACACAAGGTCAAGGTGAATTATCACAGGTAATTAATTTGGGGACTGTAACCGGTCATTCCATAAAGCGTAAACCAATAAATCAAAAACTAAATCAAAAATTCAAAACGGTTGACAATAATACAAGGGATTTTATTTTGTGAAATATTTACAACTTTTACGAGGATAATGTAGTGTCAACTTTAGAACTGGTTCGTGATAAATTGCGAGGTTACTTTGATTATAAGTACCAATCTTTAGAAACATTGCGTGGTGTTTTATTAAAATGTGGCTTTAAACATAAAAAATTAGATAATCTAATGGTTATAATGGAATCCCCGCGTACCATTGAACTACGACAGGACTATTGGCGCAAAATAAAGGAGTAACATGAATCCGATAAAAGTATAAGTTATTCAGACGAAACAAAAAACGCGTTACCATGCCGGGAGTAAAAATGGCTTTATCTACCTACTGTGTTGCTCTTGTCAGCAAAACATATCACTCAATAATTAATCTCCAACTTTAAGCGCAGTTGTTCTTGATAATATTCTGCAGGTAATAATGAAGTGAGTAGCGATGCATGGAAAAATTGCGTAGCTCATGTTATAAAAACAGAAAATGGATATTCTGTTTCACCGCCTATAGCGCCAGTAGTAATCCAACCTGGAAACGATTCTACTTCTGAAAGTTCTGACGATTCCAGTCATTAATTTGTTTATCAATTTTAAATTAATTATGTTCGTTCAACATGTATCTTAAAAACTATATTACAGAACGTTTACTCTGATTCTGCTGATGTGATCCGCAATTTGTTGTTAATAATTGTATATTCCAACTAACATAGTAGGTACCTGTCCCAATCCGTTCTTGGCAAGAAAAACTCATACCTCCTCGCGGTCCTGGCTGGACAAAGACAATTTTTTTTAATTGTTTTCGGCAAAATGAGCATATTTCTTTACAGAAAGACCATTTTAAAAATATTCTCTGCAGGCGAAGTCACGCGTACAAACCTTTTATCGATATAAACTATAATGAACAAGCTGTACCTAATATATATTATTTAATCATATTAAAAATTTTCAACAATCCGCATTTTAATTATTTGGTAGAAGCGACGCCTATGGTCACCAGTTTAATGCTTTTTTATGTCACCAAATTAAACTTGGAACAACTATACCAGAGTTGACTCTTTTTACCCTTTTGCTATATTCTTTTTGCCCGCTAAGGTAGTACAAGAAGAGTCAAAAGACCTGATTGAAATGTTTTTAGTTAAAATAATAAAGACACGCATTAATGAAAATTATTAAAGGTATCTATTCACGTTCAGTCCGCCGGCAGGACTAGAAAAATTGTAATTGGGGCATTTTTGTCTCACTAAAAAGTAACTTAGTCCTGCGAAAACCGCATCCTTCTATCTTTACTAATAAGGGAGATACCCCGTAAAACAATTGAAAAATAAACACGCTGTAGGTTTTTTAAAGCTTTTACCGCACTTGTCCTGTTAGAAAGCAAGCGGCTTGTTTTCTAACATAGACGCGTGCGCTAATATGATGCTTTATAAAACGTGTACTTTAATATACTATTCTTTACGGTAAACCGAACTTTATTTACTAAATTTACGCGGGGACAACCGGGCAAACCCCCAATCGCCGTATTTCAACTCGTAAAGTTTTTGGTCTTTTACACCTCTTGTTTCAACATATTCTGGGACACACACTGTATACGAACAAATAACACAATCACCTGTCTCTCCGAAGTAAACTACTCTGCTTTTGGTTTGTTGTTGGCTGTTGCATCCGACACCACGCCGTTTTGCGGTATAGATAAAGATTTATATTTTTGTGGTTTTGCCCAAACTTAATTTTAAAACTCGCCGTGGTGTTGACTCATGTGTTTTTCCGACAAAAATAAAGATATGCCCGCCATCTACCGTAAACTACTGAAAACACTTAATCGTCTATTATACATTCTTATACAAGCCGAAAATTATTAATAAAATCCAATGGGAAAATTACGTTTGCAATACTTTTTTATACACAGCGTATATTGTCCGTCAGCCATTTTTACACTTCTAGCAGAGGTTCGTCTTTTCCTTCTCCCAAATCCATCCCCAGACGCGTTCGCCGTATCATGGTTCATCAGTAAGGCTAGGATCTGAAGAGAGAAATTCGTTTGAACGCCACGAGACGTCGCTTTATCTTACAAATCTCACCACTATTTGTAAGAAACTAGCGAGTACCCGCCATGCGTAATATGCCACTCATCCCATTGCATTTCGTACTCGAACGGTTTCAATTTTTTAATGTTTGTAAGTTAGTTTAGAAGCCTTCGCGGGCGTGCTCACAACCACTGACCACAGTTTCATCGCAATCGGATGAATGGCATAGAAAAGCATACGGGACAAATAAACAAATAAACATTAATTTATAAGATGATAGATGTTGGCTCACCCGACATCGCCTGGTGAAATACCATCGCATCGGCTTAGGTTGCGTGAAGTTACTCTATGAGCTAACGTTTCGTCGCTGTGCCGATGTCTCCGGTTCCCAGGGTGGGAAATATGAAAAATGCTATGATGATGGTTCCAAGATCAAAATGCAAGCGAAGTTATCCCAATATTGAAAATGGAAATGGCACAGATTAAACTAATACAGAGACGTAAGAGCGGCGATTTAGCGATTCGCACTAGATTTAATGGACACGTGCTGGCCGCATCAATGCATTTATATATTCGGGACGTCTCAGGAGAAAGATTAACTGCACCAATGTGTTCAAAGTATGGAATGTTTTTATATTGTTATACTACATACATTTTGATTGTTATTGTATTGAATTAATTTAAATAAAACCTCATGAATTGACAACGAAAATATTTATTTAGACATAATAAACAAAAAATGTTAATATTACAAATGACTCAATATTTTTATTTTTCGCTTCGTTTTATCTGTTTTTTTTTAACTATATATATTACGATTTGCATATTTTAACGTATAAAATATCTTTAATCTAACAAATAATTTAACAATATATATTATGGGAAAGTTTCTACATGGATGAACAAAAGTGATTTTGCTCATTTGGTTAAGAAAAAAATGGGAAATTCCTTCATTATCTGAAACATCATCAAAAAATTTTAAGAATATATTTTCTAATTTATAAATATAATAAATAAATTCTTCACTTGGTGATTTTAAGCTTCCAAAAATGCCTTCTTTGTCGCCATAAGCTTTTAATTGTAAACATATTTTATTTTTGTCTAGAGCAGATTGCCTTTTATCTAATAAGATTTTTCGTTTCAGTGACTTAACCTGATATTTTAATTTGCTTTTGCGAGGGGTATTGCAAGTGAAATTTTCTGGTGTTTGTGTGTAAGCTGTTGGCGATAATAAGGGGCTATTGCTACTTCGGCTTGTTGATGGTACATTGTGAATATCAATTTCAAGGGTCGAGGGATCTGGAAAAAGAAAGATTGCCTTTATGATATGTTTTCATTTTACATTCATTCTGCAAAAGTGCGTCAGATTTCCGTATTATACCTTATCCCAATTGCGTTAGGTTAAAAAAAACAAACAATTTTTTGTGATTACACTTTTTTGTGAAACCCTGTATATGAGACAACATTTTCCAGAAATACACCTCATAATAAAGTATAAATCAGCGTATGAATAAAATTCCTAACTTAATTCGTATAGGCGGTATGGAAACCTGAAGCATTATTTCAGAACCCTGTATATTATTAAACAAAAATTTTGAAAAATACCTTGTTCTTTCTGCGATACGTCCTTCACATTAATGGGATTACCTAATAATGGGGCATCCGGAGTTAGGGAAACATCTGCAATATAAATACAAATTATCGCTAACTTTTCCATAAACCAAACATAGCTTCTTAAAATATGTGTTAAATGAATTATTTCTATTTACTTCTTACCTGATATGACAAGAATCTTTTTAGGCGGTTCCCAAGTAACATCATCCACCGCTTCTGGTAAAACAATGAAAATAAACACACTTATGTCCAGGCATCTTATTAAAATAACAACCAAAATAACATAGGCACACGTACTACACTCAACAGTTTATTACCGATCGTGTTGCACCGATAGTCGATAGCACTAAACTGATATGGAGCTGGCACTTTCTCGGGGGGCGTGGTTTTTACGAGGGTTGAATACGACGCTGTCGCTTACTTACGTATCTGTATTAGGTTATCTGTGGAAATGGTGTAACAACTGAAGTTGTTAAAGACCTAAGAATAGCAGCTTCTAAATTGACTTCTGCAATATAGGAGTAACTGAACTTGAACATCAATGATGTCCATCAACATTTACAATCTACCAAACCTCGATGTACTCGCACTAACCGAAACAAAGGTCAGATCATCGATTAGTACGGTTGGCTATATACATCCTGGGTACGACTTCCACCACCGAATTAGGCGCAATTTTGGCCTTTTTCTATTTGTGCGCAGTGATATTTTTTGTCAACGAGAGGAGGCACTTAAGCCTAACGACTTTGATGTAATGTGGTATAAAATATCAACGCAGAGAATCACAGAATGTCAACTGGCTTAAATACTCAAATACAACAGGATTAATCCTGCAGTACTGTGCCTAATCATAAAAAAAAGTACAGTGACCGGCATAAAGTTGGCCACATATGGGAAGAATTTTTATCGATGAAAAACCAATTTTGGCATTTGTTACTTGACTACTGGTTTGACGGAAAATTGAAAAAAATATATATATTTTGTCATGAAAAGTGGTATTAGATGAAAAGATATCGAAAAAAAGGTATTTGAAAAAAGTGTTTAGATTATAATTTAATGCGCGCTTGCAAAGTTTAAAGCAAAAATTCAAATATTTTTTTTTTATATTTTTTAAAAGAATATCCAATGCTACTGTCATATTCCCATGAACTTAATGAAAATGTGAAACGAAGTAAAAGCTTTTTACCAAAATATTCTTAAGTATGGTCAGCCCCTGTATCTGACAATCATATATTTACCATTTATAATTATTCGGTACCGGGAGTGTCGGAAGTTTTTATATTAAGCTCCTCAGGTATCATTATAAGATACAAAAGAGTTGAACTACTGTTGTATTAAATATTAAATTATTTAATAAAATAACGTAAAATAACGTGCGGTTGCAGCGAAAATCAATAACACCCAGTATAATTAAACCAGCGGAGGATATATTTAATATTTCGCGAGTTAAGCCAAAATGTGAACCATCGGGCTTCGGAAAGACGCTGCAGAAAGCGGGCACTGGTCTCGGCCGGGTTCGTGTCAGCTCGAAAACTCGAACGGCGAAGGTATAAAAGGGCAGACAGCACGAAAAGCAGCGACTTGAGTTGGTGGCGGCAACTCGAGTTCAAGACCACGTCGAGAAGAACAGTTGAAGTGGCGCGCCGGGACTCTCAAGTTCGATACGTGGAAGATTTAACTTGAATCGCCGCGGTGTGTAGGGAAGAATTCCCAGTGATAAAAGGTGGTTCGATATTTGTTCGGTTTTGTGGAGTTGGATAACGTTTAATATCCTTATAACTTTCGTAGTTTGTGATAATTTTTATTTACAGATGGAGAATCCGAGTAGTCTGAAATTATCTTAACAATACGTAATAGCATTTAACTAGGTAATTAATAAACTATAGAAAAATTTTGTTAAAAGAGGAGTGAAACTTTTTTTGTGTGGCGCCTTCGCGCCTGATAGGGGTTTATTCTCTACACGGCTAAATTCATTTAATGCTGTGGAATTGCATCGCCTTGAAGGTTAACGTTAGGGGTTTGATTTTTCTTTTACTTGTTTGCAGTCTGCGCGCCTTGACATAGGGGTGTATATGCTACACAGCTAAATATAATTTATGCTGTGGATTGCATCTCCTAGAGAGGGTTAACGATAGGGTGCTAGCGTATCAGATAACGGAGGAACTATTCGGATCTTTGTTAATTAGGGGTAGTTTTATTTGTTTAAACTTAATTACCTTGAAAATATTTTTGAGAAAATTTGTAAAGTTATTTCTATGAGTAAAGAAACTCATTTTCTGTCAACAAGTTATATCAGCTATACGGGAAAATTCGATGAAGAAATGAAAGTACTGCTATCGCCCTTTTTGTAATTTTAAGTATTTGGGTTTTTTGTATTGTATACCCGGGACAGCCCAGCCCGCTGGCGCCGGTGTATTTTCGTCTTCTATAGTTTGGATGCCTTCCGTTAAGGTTCTCCAATTTATCTACCATTCCCTGTAAGGATTCTCTGTACGAACTCTTACTGTTGCTGAATCACAGCGCTCCACAACGACCTGGAAGAAGTTTCATTACTCTTCTAAGCCAGAAATTATATGAATTCCTTATAAGCAAGCCGACGTGCTTGAGAAGTCGGCGTTATTGCCATCCGCCAGTTGTTATAGTCCTTATATGAGAGTTATCAGGGTTTCCGACCCTTTAGCTATTTCTATGCGTATTTCCGAGCCTAGCCCATTGTAGAGTCCGAGAAGTTAAATATTGGCTTAAAGCATTTCCCTAGGATATCTCTGGATAATAGGTAGTACGAAAAAAGTGTCAAAGTATTAGCTCCTTTTGATTGGTGTTGCCTGGACTCAACTCGGATGACGACCTTTGATGGTCACATGAAAGATTGTAAACAGATATGTTCGGACTGACCTTACGAGCTCTTCCGTATCTCAGATTAATGTGCAGCTGCGAATTAAGTGGTTTTTGCGTAAACCTTTCCTAGGATCGAGGGGACATCCAACCAGCCCACGTTTCATTATTCGTACGGCAATCCTTGGCAAGTTCGGATTCGTCAAGGCCGCGACCGGGATAGATAAGAGCGACGAATGTGAGCGCTGAACCCCTTAGTGAAAGTTGGATTATCTTTCGATTATTAATAAAGCCAATTAAGTGTAATCAACGCACGGACATCTGACCAACCCGGTCATTAAACAAAGTGGTAGTGCTTTAAGATTTTCGCGTGTGCCGCGAATTTAGTAGTTATCCATCATAGTCTTAGCTCCAAGAACGGTCATTCGAACCTGCTTAGGACTGTATATAGGTTTGGTAAAGGAAGAAAAGGGAAATCCCTCTCCCAGGTTGTATCTAGTTTGTTAAGGGTTATTGTATTAAGGCCGTGCCTTCTAGTTATAGTAATTGACGACGTTGTATATAGATTATTGTATATATATATATATTGAACATAACGACAGACAGCCCTCCTTTAAAATCATTTACGACGAAATTTAATTTGCCCTCCCCTAATAGTTCGGTATCTGAAACGAGCCCTATAAACTTTTAAATATTCTAAAATGAATTCAGATACCCAGACCGTAACTCCTGCTTCCCCCGTTCGGGTTTGCACTTCTCCTACTTGCGTTGGGGCGGTCGATATTCCCGAACGACCGGGTGAGAGGTGGGTACCCACAACGACAACCCCTGTGGAATCATCGGAGCCGGGCGAATCTAGGCAACTGCCGGAAAATCCTGATGTTACAAGTGCTAGAACGTAGCCTCAGTCGCGGTGACGATAACGACGAGACAAGTTCTCATTCTTCGGGCTCTTCAAGCCTAACATTTAATCCACGACGATAAAAGTCTCCCTTAGGTGGGAGAACCCCAGACCTTAGAAATCCGAGGGACCAGCGTATTTCTAAGCCTACCTGTAGTCCTGCCCCTCAACAGTTGCGACGTTTCGATAGACTTCACGGTGCCTCAGCCGACCAGGCTGAGAGAAATAACGATCCAAACAGGTACGTAGCAGTTGAGTCTAATCGGTTGCGACGAAACTACTGCTAGAAATACGCGTGGATTTATTAGTGATTTGTTTAAGCCATGTTGCTTACTTTCTAAAGGTAAATATTAAAGAGATCTAATAACATTCGCACTGTAAAAAGTGAAAATCTTTTTATAACGTGAAAACCCTGTACACCAGGGATGCACAGACTTATAGGCAACAGGGGCCACTCAGGAAAAATATAAGCCAAGGACAGGCCACTACAAACAATACTTATTAACACAAAATTTTTTATTTTTAAATAGTATGAAATACAATGATAAAAATAAAAGAACCTTCAAAAATGTTTGTTGTAATTATGTAGTCGTAAGGTAATCTAATCATTACAATGTGATATTTCATGTTTTATTATTTTGATGCAAGACATTGCATTGAACTAACAAGTTTTTTTATATTTGGCGCCACATTACTTGTCGCCACACGCAAAATTGCTTCCAAATTTTCATTTGCCAGACGGTTTCGGTTTTTCGTTTTGTTTAGTTTCATCACTGAAAACGTTTGTTCACAAATATACGTCGATCCAAATAAGCGCGCATTTCAATGCATTTATTCGCAACTCTTTATAAGCGTTTTTATCAACGCAACGGTAGAAGTTGGGTAAATTACCTTAGTTAAATTTGTTTCGTAAACTATCATCATTTTACATGTCTATTAATTCCAGCTGCATTGATTCCGGCGAATTTTCGGGTGAAATGTTGAAAGGATTGCTGAAAATGTCAATCAGGGTTGTCGAGTTCGGGGACGTCGTTTTACTTTTCCGCCAGAAATAATTGGATTTCTTCAATCAAGTTAAGTAACCGCTGTAGTCAACCCACGACTTAGCCACCTTACTTCAGTGTAAAACAGTATATAGTAAACACCATATTCGCTTTCAATATCCTCGAGAAATTGTTTGAATTGTCGGTGATTGAGACCTCGTCATTTTATAAAGTTTACAGTAGGTACTACCACTTTCATCACATTTTAAAATCCCAATAATTTTGAACAGAGGGCCTCTTGATGTACAGTGACCGGCAGAAAGCACGCACCAAAGGGGATTTTTTTTTATTTCAAAACTAACCAAATTTTTTTGACGGTGGAAATGTTCTGCATGTTCTTAAACAAAAAAGAGCATAAACAAAACTATTAAATATTGCGTCGTATACGAGGGAGAGGTGAAAACGTTAAATTCACTCAAGAATAAAGTGCCCTTATTTTTCACCGTAGAAAAAATTTGTATTAGGAAATGTTGTTTGCACTTAAAAGTTATCCATAAATACCAAATTTCAGCTCGGTAGCACAACACAATTTTTTTACTTTTTTTATTACGCCCCCTCGTATAACGAATCGATAGAAGCTATGCAACCTATAAATTCAGTTTTTTAACAGCTCGTGGGCAATTAGACACATAACTTACTTAAATTTAAAACATAAGGTCGAAATAAAAATTTCGGCAAGGCAAACTGTTAGGAAAGTAAAGGAAATAAAACTTCAAGTGTCAGTCTTATAGTAATGTACCTATAATAAGTCAGAAAAACGACGAACAAATAAAAATAACATAAAAAATACAGTAATTTAACGTTCTACATGCCCTCCGGCGTTTTCGATATTCGTTTATGGTTCTATGAATAAACTCCCTTGTAACATTTCGTAGAATGATAGGATTGATTTGTCTAACGCATTGAATGATGACTTCTTCTAAGTGATCTTGATTTCGAAATGGTCGATGCTTAAAAACTCTATTTTTAAGGTAATCCCAAAAAAAGAACTCCATTGGTGTGATATCGGGCGATCTTGCGGGCCAAGGGTTTTCAGAAAATCGCCCAATCCACCGATTAGGGAAGTATCTAACCATTCCCTTACTACGATAGTACTATGAATTGATGCGCCATCTTGTTGAAAATAAAATTCCTGACGGGACATTTAGTGATTCCTACATTCGATCACAAAGTGGGGGTTCTCGTTTGACCACCAGCGGCAATTTTGTGAACTTCCTGTACCGTTACTAGAAAAGTTGCTTCGTCGGTTAAGAAAGCATGCCTACCAAAGTACGGGTTATCTTCTATCATAGCTTGAAACCAAAAAGAGAAGTCGAGGCGAGCATCAAAATCCCGTGCCTGCGGAGGGTATGTACGAATTTTGGCTTATAGGATCTGTAATTATGTTTCTTAAAAATCCTTCGTATTGACCTTTCAGAGATACTCACATCTTCTTGTCTCTGAGACAATGGCATTGTTGGAGCTTCGGCTGCGGACAGCAACACATTTAAACTTGTCTTCATTAGTTACGTTTTTCTTGTGCGGCTGTTTGAATTTATTTTCGACTGATCCTGTTTGTTTAAATTTAGTGACAATTGTTAAAATGGTTGAATGAATTATATTTCTATGGGGATGTCTCTGATTAAAAATATCTGCCGTTTCGCGAGAAGAATTGTAATTTTTCCCAAAAACAAAACAATTTCAATTTTTTTTTGTAAAGACAATTTTAGTTCTGCCATTTTTTACAACTAAAACAACAACTGACGCTTAACGTCAGCTTAAATCCTAAATAATTTTTCATGGCAACTAGATTTCAATGAAAACGAATTTTATTATGTAAGGGTCTGAACCTTAATACATAAACCAATGGGTTTAAGAGTTTTTGAAAAATTTGGGACTGCAAAATATTGTTAAATGTATGAAGTAAGACCTCATTTGGTTTACACAAAGTTATTTCACTTATCCATAGAATAGTGTACGGTGGTGTGCACCAGAAAAATGAGATTATTTTTGACGTTATTTTATTAAAAGTCCAGTTTTCGCGTATTTAAACAAATTTAAGTAAGGTATGTGTCTAATTGCCTAAGAGCTGTTAAAAAAATGAATTTATAGGTTGCATAGCTTTTATCGATTCGTTATACGAGGGAGCGTCAAAAAAAAAGTAAAAACATTTTCTTTGTGCTACTGAGCTGAAATTTGGTATTCATGAATAACTTTTAAGTGCAAACAACATTTCCTAATAATAATTTTTCCTACGGTGAAAAATAAGGGCACTTTATTCTTGAGTAAATTTAACGTTTTCACCTCCCCCTCATATACGACGCAATATTTACTAGTTTTGTTTGTGCTCTTTTTTGTTTAAGAACATTTCCACCGTTAAAAAAAATTGGTAAGTTTTGAAATAAAAAAAAATCCCCTTTGGTGCGTACTTTCTGCCGGTCACTGTATAAAGCAATGAAACTGCATTTATTCCTTGGTATTTATGTTTTTAGTTTGTAAATATTTTTTTAACATAGTTACTATCCCAGATGTACTTCCAACCATTGAAGGTGCTCCGTCAGTCGTAATTCCAGATATTTTTGTTAAATCCAAATCCATTATAGAACATTTTTCCAGAAGAGCTTTGAGCATGTCACTCCCCTTGGTTTCACTTGTCAAAGAACTCATACCAATCAGTTCTTTACTCACTTCAAAATTTTACGTTACACCTCGAAAAAATATTATGAGTTGAGCAGTGGAACTTGTATCTGTAGATTCGTCGAGTGCTATAGAAAAATACTCAAAACTTCTCGATTTCGTAGCTAATTGCTCTTCTATATTAGCTGCTAATGCGGTAATTCTTCTTTGAACAGTCATCCGATTTAACTGAACTTTTTCAAACTTCTTTACATTTTCCGGACAAATTTTTTTGCGGCGATATCTAAACATTGCTTAACAAACTCACCATCTTTAAAAGGCCGACAAGTTTTCGCTATTATTCGAGATATTTCAAAGTTAACTTCAGTAGCTGTTTCAGCATCTTGAATTGGTTTTGTAAACATAGCTTGCTGGCCTAATAGTTCCCGTTGTAAAGTGGAAATTCTTTGCGTTCGATTTTCGCTAGTTAATTTGGTAAAAGTAGGATGCTGGGTTTCATAGTGCCTTTTCACATTATATTCCTTCGGAATAGAAACACTACTCTTGCATATTATACAGACAATTTTGTTATGCGATGAGATAAAAAAGTATTTTTCGGTCCAAATATCTTGAAACTGTCGATTTTCATCTTAAACCTTACGATTACGTTTCTTACTGGGGCCTGGTTTATCCATATCAAAATTGATATTATATTGTTACGTAGGCAGAAGCCAAGTTCGAACGACGAAATATTTACTCGTCACAGATTACAGTTCTCAATCAGTATAACGTTCGCTTGTCCGTAGTTAAAACTTAACTGCCCCGGTAGCTGGCGATGCGTCGTATTTATACGAGTTACCAAACATCGAGAACCTTCCACTTTGTTCGAGGATACTACCGACGTGTTTCGCGAATCTTAAAGTAATCTAGTTGATGCGACAGATTTCTAGTCTCGTAACAATATGCTTAGACCGGAGCGCTAGCGGCGAGTAGAATACTTTTAAAATTCGTTGGCAGGTCGCATAAATATCGCTTTTAAAATTCGTTAGCGGGCCGCATAAATATCGACAGCGGGCCGCGGTATGTGCATCCCTGTTGTACACTATACATTTTTGAAAATCAGTATTGTGGTGTTTTTGGTAACGCCGAATAACATTATGATATTATTTTACAGTTAAAATTATGCCCAATATCTTTTTTTCGAAAATTTAGGTATCTTTTTGATCACGACCACCAAGGGCGGTTTTAGCTTTTCAACATGGGGGGTATTCTCAAATCCCAATTAAAAAAAAAAATGGTATCAATTACCTATGCATTTAGATAGGTAATTTTTTTTAAAGAAGCATGCAGCAGGCGAAAAATTTTTGGATGCCACGACCTTTTTTTCAATGATGATGCTTAAAATTCTAAAATTACCCCCCCCCCCCCCCCGTAAAACCGCCCTTGACGACCACGAACGCTTTTGGTGGAATTTGAAATATTCTACCGTGACACACTCTTCTGATGGGTAAGTACCTTCCACCCAAATTTTTTCAAAATCGCATTGTTAATGAGGGAACTATAAAATGGGAGTCATAAAAAGTGAGACATAACTCTATAATATTATACAGTGAGGACCTAAAGTCCGCCCCCTCTAACTTCTAAACCGTTCGGTTTATTTTAATGAAATTTTGAACGATAATATTTAAGTAAGTCTTGCATTTTTTGACATACCAATGACAGCTTTAAATGTCAAAATGACAGCTGGGTCCGCTTTTGGAATATTTTTTTAAATGGAAAGGGGTTCCAATGACACCTCATTTTGAAGGTCTTTTAATGCTTAAAACATTCTCCAATTTAAAAAACATTTGGTTCAGTATTTTCTAAATAGAAATCAATAATATCGGTTTCTACGTTATGACTACCACTGTTTATAACACACTTTTTTCACTTATTAGTTATCTATTGATTGTTGCTGTCATACTGTTTTTGAATGTCTGATTGACAGAAAATATTCTTAGCTCGAAATTGTCTTAAATGGCTCGTTCTTTACAAGATAAATTTGATTATTATTTTTGGCGAAGCTAACCGAAATTACCATGCTGCTGTTCGTATGTTCAATGAACGATATCCGGAACGCCAAATATGCAGAAAATTTTTGCGAAAACTAATCTTAAAATTTCAAGAAACTGGTACGGTGAAAGACGCTCCAAGGTCTGGAAGGCCAAAAATCGTGGAAGATGTGAAAGTCCAAGTCTTAGCTGAAATGGTTGTTACTCCCCAACAGCCAACGAAACACGTGGCTGAGGCATGCAATAATGTTTCTCGTAGTTCTGTCAAAAGAATTTTGAAAAGCCATAAATTTTACCCATATAAAATGAAAATTATACACGAATTAACAGAAGATGATCCAGATAGACGACTAGAATTTTGCGAAATTATGTCAGAAAGAATCGTACGGAATAATAACTATTTGCGGAATATTTGTTTTAGCGACGAAAGTACTTTTTTCTTGCATGGAAGAGTTAATACCCAAAACTGTACGAGTGATGAAAACCCCCATGTTTTTCGGGAGGGACATACTCAGTTTCCCCAGAAAATAAATGTTTGGGCAGGCATTTTGGGTAATCACATTATAGGTCCTATTTTTCTGGAATATAATCTTAATGGCCCCAGGTACCTGGATATGTTGCAACATTCAATTACTCCACTTATTAATGATGTTGTTGCCCAAAACCCACATGAGTTTCAAGAGGTTATATTTCAACAAGACGGTGCCCCGCCACAGTATTTCAGGCAAGTCAGAAATTACCTGAACGAATCTTAGAAAAATAGGTGGATTGGTCGTCGAGGTCCGACAGAATGGCCAGCTAGATCGCCAGACCTAACGCCTCTAGATTTTTTTCTTTGGGGATACGTTAAAACTGAGGTTTATAAAACGGCTCCAGGCTCATTAATTAGATGAACTTAGGCAACGAATTACAGATGTTTGTTCAAGAATAACGCCACAGGTGCTTCACAATGTCCGAGAGGAATTTACCAATAGAATATTTATTTGTCAGGAGGTCCATGGTGGTCATTTTCAACAATTGTTGAAATAACCCCTGTTTTGTAGATGTGTGCAACATTAGGTATATATATATAGGTCCTCACTGTATATTTAGAATGTCCGGGAAAAGCGAGAAATCTCTCGGATTATAGAACATAAAAAAATAAGATATAATTTTTTTTTGTTACAGGCCCTCTCTACGGAGATACGTGACCCTGAAGGACGCCGCTATAAATCGGTTTCTCTTGAATAACTTTTAATAATTTAATAAAAATTTAATGTAATGGACACTAGTAAGGACCTCTTCAAATAGTGCCCTTGAAACATATTTAGCTTTTTTAGTTTACCAGGGGCGGACTAAGCTTTACAACTTAATGCTTAAATATTTAACACCCTGTATGATAGCATTAAAAAAATAATCTGGGTATGTTGTACAGTAGACTAAAAAAAGGTCCTCGTCGATAAAATAAACAGTTTTCGAGAAAAATAATAATAAACGAATTAATGCTTTATTTTTAACAAAAAGGACCATGATTTCTATTTTGTTACTCGACAACAAAGTGTAATACGAAAGTCATTCAGACAACAGAAAAGTTTCATTTTAAGTTGTTTAATCCGAAAAAACACAAAAATTTAAAAAAACGCAGTGATGTAATAGGAGACACCTTAACGAAATTATTGAAAAACTTCATAAGAGGGTTCAGCATTGGCTCCGTGAAGTCTGCACACTCGCGGGCACGACGAGTTGAGGATTGCTGTATCCGCCATAATAACCCAGCCTTGGTCCTTATCAAATCACAATGAAACGTGATTCTCTATAAAAGTTCCTCCCTAGTGCCGACCGGAGTGAAATACACAGGTAAAAATCCAACGGCGTTGGGTCGGGAGATCAAGGGGGCCAGGTCCTCCTCTACCTATCCAACGGTTTGGATAGAGGTTATTCAGGTGCTCCCGCACATCAACGCTGAAATGAGGTGGTGCCCTATCGTGCATAAAGTACATGTTTCGGCGGGTTTCAAGTGGTAAGTGCTCTATTAAATCCTGAAAAGCGTTCTGGTTGCCAATGATTCCTGCCCAGATATTAATTGATTCGAACTGATGTTGATGATGCGTTGAGGATTTTCATCAGCCCATACATGTGTGTTGTGTAAATTGGTGATACTATTTTTGGTAAACCTTGCTTCATCCGTGAAAAGAATAATGCTAACAAAGTTTGCATTATTTCGTTGCTGATCCAATAGTCAGTTTGCAAACTGCATTCTACGAGGAAAATCTTCAGGAATCAGTTCATGTACTTTTTGCAAATGATATGGATATAACAGCTTTTCTTGAAAAATTTCATGTACTATTGTTTTTGATGTATTAAACTGTGCTGATAATTTTTGAGTACTCGTTGATGGAGTGTCATCTACAGCATCTAAAATATTTTCCTCTAATTGCGGTGTACGTACAGTTCTTATCAGACCAGCATCAGTACTAGTTTTTCGAAACTTTTCTAAAATTATGAAGAAAGTCAATAATATGTATTACCTTATTAACTGGAATAACCCACCATTCTCCCTTACACGTTGGTCAATTCGTTGAAATGTGTTCTGGTTTGGCATAGCACGATTGGAAAATCTTTCGTGATATAGCCTTCTGGTTTCTTGAGCATTGCACGAGGCAAGACTATACATCAGATGCATATCTGCATACTCAATAAACGTGCATTCCATAGGTCGAATTAATTCATAATTAAATTCACCACGAAATCCAAAAATCAGTAAATTAATATCGAAGTAAAGGATCATGTGTCAAGTTCTAAAATGTAGAATATATTATTTATTTCGTACCATAGTAACGTTTGCAACAACAATACGTTTTTTTGGTGCCGATAAATAAATAAAACGCACATTTTTGTGAACATAGGTCTTCTACAACTATTCGTTTATTATTATTTTTCTCGGAAACGGTGCATTTTATCGACAATAAACAAGAGTACCTTTTCTTTAGTCTAAGGTGCAAGCTACCCAGTATTATTTTTTTTAAGTCTTTATCATATAGGATGTTAAAAATATAAGCATTAAGTTGTAAAGCTTAGTCCGCCCCTGGTAAATTAAAAATGTTAAATATTATGTTTCAAGGACACTATTTTAAGAGGTCATTATTAGTGTCCATCATATTAAATTTTTATTGAATTATACTAAGTACTTTAGAAGTTATTCAAGAAAAAAACTATTTCCAGCAGCGTCCTTTATGGGCACATATCTCCGCAGGGAGGGCCTGTAAGAAGAAATTTTAGAGCAACTTATCATCTTATTTTTCCATGTTCTATCTGAATTCAAGGAGAGATTTCTAACATTTTCGCGGACACCCTGTATATAGATTTTAACTGGTATAAAATACTTTGAACAGATCGACAACAAAAATAATGCCAGTTGCCGATAGTGTGAAACCAGCAAGATTTCCTGCAAGAAATGTCAGCCTAATAATTCTTACTAAATATGAGAGATGCCACAATTGATTGAATTGGAGGCATTGACTGATTCCCTTCTTAATCTTAATTAAGTAAAGAAAACTCAATAGTTTGATAAATTTTAATAAATATATATTACAAGTATGTTGTCTAATAGAATAGAATAATAATCTTTGGTTTATGTACAAAAGAATTTTAACAAAAATACTTAAAGCTAATCTCCAAAAATTATACATTGCCTGATTGTCTTTCAACTTAAAAATATGCCATTACTAAATTACAAAAACTCATAGACTAGCAGACAAAAAAAGTCCCGACAAATATTCATTCTCGTAAACGTTGTAAAATAAAACTAATTAACAGTCTTTAAATAAATACCTACCTAATTGACGGTTCCAAACAACTCTAAAACGGAATTACTGCAAAAGTGTATGAATTCAGTAGTGGAGTCGTTACTTGGAAAAAAAATTATTTAAAAAATACAGGTGCGTTCAAAATTTGAACCATGCATCGTCAGAATCATGCTGTGAGCGGATTATGTCCATAATTAAAAGTTTTTATTTGGCAGTAATTCTAACCATATACACAGGGTGTTTCTTAAGTACGATCCGTCACTTCAAAGGGTAATTCCTTAGGAAGAAGTTTGCGTTTACAATATAATATTTAGCTTATTTTTTTAGTATTGTACATTGAAAGTAAACATTGTATTTCTATTATATTTTACAATAAGGTCAAAACCATGTTCACATTTGAGGTTATGCGTCCCTAAACTATCTGGTTCTTTTAAAAGGACTGTAGGTTTATTGGATACTATCTGTTTTATTTGTAGATTGGTTTTTATATGTAAGTAGGTAAATATAATAAATGAAATATTTTATTTTGTTTTAGGTTTTGGAAAAAACGACTCACGTTAAACGAACTAATGGAAGAAATTGAACACATTGATAATGTTGCGGATATTCCCAATGAAATTATCCTATTTCCTCCGGATAATGCTAACGAGTACAACACGGATGAAGATTCGGGAGACGAAAATGACGTTGTGTTAAATAACCTCCTAAGCTCTCAGCTGCGTGGAATTGTAGAAGTTTCAATGGGTAAAAATCAAGAAGATAGAAAGGAATCAGAAGATATGATAGAAGATCTGACCCTGGATAATTGGGATAGCGACGACGACTTTCCATTATCTACCTTTGTGCAAAGAAAAATTAAAGACTAAAGAATTTCACTATTTGCTTGGAAAAGACATTGAAGAAAATTTCCCGATTTGGAATTCTGTTTTCCACATAAAAACAATCGCTCTCCTGCGAGCCTCTTCAAATCCTTCTTTGATAAAAACCTTATAGACAAAATTGTTCAGTGTACTAATCTATATGCTTGTCAGAAAAATCTACTAGCTGTTGTAACAGTTGATGACATTTATTGCTTTATTGGAGTTCTACTTGTGAGTGGCTTCAGCACTGTATCTAGGAGGAAGATGTACTGGCAAAATTCCGCAGATAGTAACAACGCACTTATTTCTTCTTCTATTTCGAGGGATCGTTTTCAGTATCTGATGAGCAATTTTCACTGTGTTGATAACAATAATTTGGAAAAAGATGACCGTTTTGCCAAAGTAAGACCACTTTTCCAGGAACTAAATAAAAAGTTTCTAGACTTTGCTCCAACAGAAAAAAACCATTCCGTTGATGAAGCCATGGTGCCTTATTTTGGACGCCATGGCTGCAAGCAATTTATAAAAGGAAAACCCATACGATGGGGATATAAGTTTTGGGTAGGAACTATATATATTGTATTTTGAACCTTATCAAGGCTCCACTACAATTCTATCTGAGGAATACAAAGATTTGGGTCTCGGTGCATCTGTAGTTTTGCAGTATGTAGATGTTTTACAATCAACAGGATTTAGCAACTTTCACATCTTCTTTGACAATTTCTTTACATCATTGTCACTAATGAAAGAACTCACTTTCCGAAAAATAAGGGGAACGGGAACGATCAGAGATAAGAGGCTGCCAAAGTGCCCATTTACTAATGTGAAAGCTTTCAAAAAGAAATCCAGGGGTGATTACCAATACGCATTAGTGGACAATGAAATAGTGATTTGACGTTGGAACGACAACAATGTTATAACCATTGCTTCGAATGCTTCTTCCGTACTGCCAACAAATAAAGCAAAAAGATTTTCTCAAAAAGAAAAGCAACATATTTACATTGATCAGCCTAAGCCGATAAAAGGATACAATGAAAATATGGGAGGAGTCGATCGCAGTGATCAAAATATTGGTCAGTATCGCATTTCCATCAGAGGTAAAAAATGGTATTTTCCATTGATAAGCCAGTGCATTGATATGGCAAATCAGAATGCTTGGTACTTGCACCGATTTGATGGAGGCAGACTTGATCAACTTGCCTTTAGAAGAGCTGTAGCTTTTGAACTTCTAAAAATACATAAAGTCGGAAATAGACGGGGGCTTCAAGAAGATCAGGAAGTTATAAGGAGCATTCTCGATACGATCGAATTGATCATATGGTTATCTAACAAAAAAACCAAACAAAGTGCGCAGTGTGTCACAAAAAAGCAAATTTTCGCTGTGAAAAATGCGACATTGGATTGCATCCAAAGGATTGCTTCCGTCAATTTCATATTTTATAAACTTTATAATCATTTTATTTTGTAATAATATTGTTAACTTTAATAAATTTTCATTAGACTTTATTTAAGCTATTTAGACATGTTTATTGTTTAACCCTATGGTACTTTTAAAAGGACGCCCATTATTTCAAAAACTGAAGCTGAAATATTTTTTTTTATTTTTTTCCAACTACTTGCATTATAATAAACCCCCAAATGAAAATTTTCCAAAAAAAAATATGTCAGGGTTATATGGGTTTTAATAACATGCTAATATTTAAGAAGGTTATTCCTGGGTCCATTTTGAGAAAAAACTTCATATGAACATATGTTCTAAAAGTCTTAATTGTTGAACTACAGGGTGCTAAAGCTTTTAGAAAAAATAATCTTTTTTTTATGATAACTTTGGTATGACCCTATATATTTTTGTGAAACGTAGTACGCATCTTCTATGCATCAAAAGGCATTTTCTGCTGTACAACATGATTTTTTATTCTTGCCAGTGGCGTTCGTGCGGGATTTGCACCGAATCATTTTGAAGAGAAAAGTGATATGCCACTGCTTTTTCTTAAAGTAAAAATTATTTTTGAAATCCTCATTCCTTTCTGAAGAAATCTGGTCTCTTCATTTTGTTTCGTTTGACGTATGGTTTTCGCATAAAAAAATAAAATTCATTCATTTGGTTTTGAATTTAGTCGAAATTGGAAACAATTTGAATATCTCACATATTCTTGTTTGGAAAATTATCTATGACTTTTATTATATCCCTACCATATCCAACGTGTTCAGGCTCTACTTCCACGCGACTTTCCATTACGGATGAACTTTTGCCAATGGTTTATTCAAAAAGTAATTGAGAATCTCCATTGTTTGATACTGAAATTTTATTCACTGATGAAGTCAATTTTTCTAGAAATGCCATCCAAAACTTTCACAATTATCATTCTTGGGGCGAAGAAAACCCACATGCAATCTTGGAATCCCATCATCAGGAGCAGTTTTCCGTTAACGTGTGAGCTGGAATATGCATTAATCATTTAATTGGCCCCTATTTTCTTCATGAGAGGTTGAATGGGCATAATTACCGGCAGTTTCTCGAAGAAGAATTGCCAGCTTTGATGGAAGATGTTTTCATTTTAGTAAAAAATCGACGGTGATTTATGCACGACGAGGCACCAGCGCACTTCAGTGCTGTGGCGCGCGAACATTTAAACCAAAATTACAACAATCGCTGGATAGGTCGCGGAGGACCCCAGACAGGGCCATCTAGGTCCCCGGACCTCAATAGTTTAGATTACTTCCTGTGGGGTCATCTTAAAACATTGGTTTACAGCACACTAATTCATACTGTTGAGAAATCGCATCATAGTTTCTTGCGAAATTATTAGAAACAGTTTCGCCATTTTTTAAAGAGTACGTGAGTCCATGAGAAAAAGAGCAGAGGCATGTATATTTGCAGGAGGTGGACATTTTCAACATCTGATTTAATTTATTTCTTTGTGCGTTCAGGGTAATTTTGTGTTAGCATTCCAAAATGTATTTAGATTACTAAATTTCATAATTTTTAGTTTAAAAATGATTAAATAAATTACTGTTTTAAGTTACATAAACTGTTTTTTTCTCGTAAGTGGTCTAGCGAGATGCAAATGAATGAATTTTATTTTTTTATGCGAAAACCACACGTCAAACGAAACACAATGAAGAGACCAGATTTTCTCAGAAAAGAATGAGGATTTCAAAAATAACTTTTATTTTAAGAAAAAGCAGTGACGTATCACTTTTCTCTTTAAAATTATTCAGTGCAAATCCCGCACGAACGTTTCACAAAAATATATAGGGTCACACCAAAGTTATCATAAAAAAATATTTTTTTCTTAAAAAGACTTTTAGGACATAATATGTTCATATGAAGTTTTTTTCTTAAAATGGACCCAAGGATAACCTCCCTTAATAATAGCATGTTATTAGGAAACACCCTGTATAATTATACTAAAGAATGTTTCTCATGTCATGTCCTGTACTAACAATAATAACGGGTTTATCGTGGCTAGATGTTGTTTATTTTCTGACTACTATTTAGGCGTTTCCCAATAGAAACTTTTGTTCATTATATATCGTGGGGAATATATACCCTGACTTAGAAAACACCCTGCGTTTGACAAACTCTGTTTAGATATAAAATATTTGATTGCAATAAACTTGCATTGATGCTATTTATTATTAATAAATTATTTACAAATAAAGCTATGAAAAGGGGAAAACATTGTGGCGGCCGGACGTATCTATAAGACATGACACACACACGCTTTCCTAATATGTGTATTTTTGTAGCGTACAAGAGTTTAGAGACTTTTTTCAGGCATAATTAGATTTACTAAACCTGAACTAACCTATTTTTTCTTGTTATTTTTTTTTCTTCTCTATTAATGTGTCTTCGGGTTACAGTTGCTTTATGCTTATTAAACTTATACGGTACCCCACTCTGAACGCAGGGTTCTATAACATATCTAAACCACTCAGCTTTCTAATATTTTTCAAAAAAAGAGTTATAGGGAGGCATTAGGTCTATAATTTATAATTATTTTAAATTATACAGGGTGACCCAAATAGTTTAGGTTACTAATTCATTTAATTCAAAGAAAAATCTCATTCACTTGGTTCAACCGATTTTTCAAAGTCTGAAATAAATAACATTATTGTAGGCGCGAAAAAACGGCAGCAGATTCAATAAGAACCCATTCAGGGATGAAGGACAAAGAAACTGCCAATAGATAGATGACAATATACAAACCGGCAGCGGCCAACAAAACATACGAGGAGGAGTCGATAAGAACGGGTTTAAAAACGAGACATCTGATTCCTATGAAACAGTTTTAAACAAAATTGTCCATTTATTAGAACAACGAAATAGTATGGCAAACAACACATTCATAATTTAAAAGAGTTTTGAGAATATTAAAGGAAATAGAATTTAAAGATAGCTGTAGAGGTGTTTTTAAATCATCTGGCATATTAACATTCTATGGTCTCTATATCTATGAATGCTTAATATTTTTCTTTACAAACAGACAAATTTTCAATACACTGACTTCCTACAAATATAATACTCGAGCATGAAATGTTGACTATCCAATACGTAGATTGACACTCCCAGAGAAAAGTCCCAACTCCCAAGTATATGTGCCTTAAGTTATTTAGTAATTTTCCGGATGATTTTACATTAATAAATTAATAGTGTAAAGCAATATAGGTTTAAAATAATAGAGTTTTTAATAGAGCTTCCATTCAAGATTACATAAGGTATAAAGTACATTTATCTCGACGTATTAATTTTTCTCGACGCAATTTCTTTTTGTGTTTGTGTGTCTTGCTTCTTTATTTTCACAGAATTGTAAGGTACTCCAACATAATCAGAGATAAAGCAATTTATTATTATAAATTGTAAGCAAATTTTGTGTAACATATCACATGGTCTAAATTTAAATTTAATCGTTTTTCAGTTATTTACGATTTTTCAATAATTTGGTATCTTGCAGAACTTAAAAATTATCGTATGTGATATTGAATTAGTGGGGATAGAACGCATATCTCGACACCTTCAGAAATTCTACAGGCATTGCCGGAGTTTAAAATTATTATATTTAACTTATATGAATCATATCTAAACGTTGATGTTTGTAAAATGAATAAATATATAAAAGGTAAAGTTATTCATAATCAAGCTAAGGCAGTAATTGCCAATAAATCAGTAGGTATTGGTTTTTATATTTTACGCAACTTAAGACTAAAATAATTTTTAAAAAAGTTATTACGCACGCCTATACTGCCACCGACATAGCGACTCTTTTTACGCATTTTACCACCCTGCCTCTTGAGGCGTTGTAGCTGTATAACCGTATGGCGAATTATACAGTGACCAGTAGAAAATGCGCAGCATATGGGAAAATTCTTTATCTATGAATTGAGTAAATTTATTTTATTTCAAAAAAGTTCCGCATATCTTCAAACCATAATAACACCCATCAAATCCGGTAAAAGTCTTAAAGGATACCAGAGAGAATCAAAAATTATAAATTTCGCTAAGAGTAAAGTACCTCAATTTTTTTTTATTTTAGAAAAAAATTTTATAAAGAAATATTGTTTAAATTTCAAAGATATGCTCAAATACCAAATTTCGCTTATTTTGGACAGAAAACAGAATTTAATAGTTTTTTCTGATCTACCCTATATAAAAAGTACATCGCAACCATATAGTACGCAAATTATATTTTCTGCACATTTGTTAGAGATAACCGTAAATAATATGTCGGATTAGTTAGCAGTGGCGGATTTAGGGGGGGGGCGAAGGGGGTTTCGCCCCCCCCTGAGCAATCTTGTTTTCACGGAATTTAAACAATTGCTAAGATAACCACCGTAAATCTTCAACCAGTAACAAAAATAGGGCGAGTTTACTGAAGCCGTCTCACAATATCCAAACACCTGTATTATAAGTTATCTAATTCAAGGCGTCCGCGTCGCGTCCGTTTTCATTCATATTATCTAATAGATATTGTTGTGATATTATTATAGGTTAGTTTTCGGTGTTTTTCGGTTTTCGGCGTTCGTTTCGTATGGTCGATATTAATTTCTTGATTCTTGCTGTTGCTAAGTTGATTTTTGATTTAATAAGTGGTTAGTTTATTATATTATATGGGTGGCTGATCATAGTACTATACTATAATAGATACTAGCAATGAGTTTTAAGAGCAAGGAGGGAAAACGTAAATTAGGCTTGTTAGATAATTTTGTAAAACGTGTGAAATCAAATTCTAGTGGTGATGCTGGTGATGATAATAAGGTAGGTATACATACCTTATACTACCTGCGAATCCTGCGATTAGTACCAGTTGGGGTAGGGATGTAGAAATTTTAAAAATGTTTAATCATAATGGCATAGGTAATGTTGAATGTAAAACTCATGCATTGATATGTTTAATTACTTAGGGCCATTTGTACCGTTTGGAACACATGCAGGCAGGTTTTTTAGTATATAATAAGTCTAGAGAGTCAGAGAGTGGTGCATCAAATATCTATAACGTGCGCCCCACGTTTATCAAAATTTAAAAATTATTTTGATTGCATTTAAAATTAAGTATTTTATATTTTTTAGTCCTTTATAAAAACGCTGTACCTATATTAAAAAAGCTTTTTTTACCTAAATTATTTGTTATTCTGTAATTTGTAATTTATTTTTATATTATTGTCTATTGTAGGCAAATAATGAAGGCGACGAAGGTAATGAATGTATTGATGTAGATAAAAGTGATAAAATTTCAAATCGTCCTTCTCCAACTCCAACTGCATGTTCATCAACTTGTCCCCCAAAAGATAAAAATAAGTGTTTTTCTAGTTTTAAATTGGACATTGGCAACTATGTTACTGTGGGTGAAACCAATAAAAAAGGTTTAAATCTGGATGACTTTACTAAATATGAATTATTGGTCAATCATTGGCAACCCCCCAAAGATTACGTTTTCCCACATTCCCTTCACATTAAAAAGGGCAAAAAAGAGAAACGAAAGATCAGCTATGATATGTTGTCTAAATTTCCCTGGTTAGTATACTCAGAAAGTAGTCAGGGCCTTTATTGCAAGCTGTGCGTTATATTTATATCTGGATGTAAGGTTGGAGGACAAAAAACTCTTCAACCTCAAAAATTCGTTACACGCCCCCTTCAATCGTATGCGAAACTTACTGGTAAAGATGGTGATTTAATCAAACATCAATCTAATCTCTACCATCTTCGAGCGGAAGAAAAAGGTAACAAAAAAGGTTTTTTTTTTGTACTAAAAAATTAATTAGAATAAAATCATTTTATTTCAGCTAAATTATTCATAGCAATCCATAAAAATAAAAGTTTGGAAGTAGGCAATATGTTAGATAAAGAAAGGAAAACTCAAATAGAAGAAAATCGCAAGAGGCTATACCCCATAATTAAAACCATCCTTTTACATGGTAGACAAAATATACCATTACGTGGACACAGGGACGATACTCAAATATTTGAAGCGAACAGCGAGGGAGATTTAAGTTTACCACACTTAAATGATGGCAACTTTAAAGCATTTCTTCGTTTTCGAGTTGAAAGTGGTGACAAAGATCTTGAAAATCATCTCAAAACTGCTAAGTCAAACGCCACCTACATTAGTAAAACTACTTGTAATTCCCTAATTAACTGTTGTGGAGAGGAAATTTTAAATAATATTGTGAGGCAGGTTAACGAAAGTCAATATTATAGCGTCCTTTTCGACGAAACTACAGACATATCACACCACTCGCAACTTAGTGTTTCCATACGATATTTTAGTAATAGTTTAGGTTTAGTTAGGGAAGATTTTGTAGGCTTTACAGATCTTCACTTAGATAACTTTGACCCCTCTAAAAACGAAGATCTTAATATGCCCGTTGAACCTAAAATTGATGGTAAAACTTTAGGCAAAAGTGTTGTTAGAAAACTTCAAAGTCTAGGTTTGGATTTAAAAAATTGTGTTGGTATTGGGTGTGATGGCTGTAGTGTAAATGTATCAGCTGTTCGTGGAGCCGTTTCTGAAATTCAGAAGACTGCGATAAACGCAGTTTTAAGTTCATGTTTTAATCACAGGCTTAATCTCTCTATATCAAAAACTATGAATGTGAAATGTGTTAAAAACGCCATGGGCATTATACAGGAAGTTGTGGCATTCTTTAACGCATCGGCAAGGAGGCACTTTGTTTTAAAAAAATATTTAAAAACAAATTTAAATAGTCCATGCGAGACCCGGTGGATTGAGAGGCACGACTCTATTTTGCAGTTCAAAGTAGATTTGTTCAAAATATGTGATGCATTAAATGAAATTTCTGAATGGAATGAAGGAAATTCGTCAAGTAAGGCAAATATACTTTTAAAAGCAATATGTGACTGCGAATTCATTTTGACCGTGCATATACTTTCAGAAATTTTTAACGTGACCTTGCCATTAAGTAAGTTTTTCCAGGGAAAAAATATCGGGTTGGACAATGCTGTTTCTTATGTTAAAAATGTCATTGACGTCTTAAAACAAAAAAGAGCTAACTCGGAAAATGAGTTCTCATCAATAATCCAAAGTGCTTCTAATCTCTTAGAAACTTTTGGTCTAGAATTACAGGTTCCTCGCTTAACATCTCGACAAACCCAGCGGGTCAATATTCCAGCGTCAAACGCGGTAGATTATTGGAGGAAAGCAAGTTTTATTCCTATTTTAGACTACATTATATTAGATTTAACCGAAAGATTTTCTGACAAAACGTTACATTGCTTTTCACTTAATGTATTGCTTCCCATAAATTTACTGCTTTTGACGGACTACAGCATCCTTAAAGAAAATATTACATTAATATGTAATCAGTTTTTAGGATTAACTGAAAGTGTTGAAAATGAAATAGCAAAATTGTTAGGGGAAGTACAAATTTATCAAAAAACCATTGAACAAAATGCTTCATGTCAAACTGCTATTGAGACACTCGTCAAAATAGATCAAAACTTTTATCCCATTATCGCAAAATATTTAAAAGTTTTGGTAACGTTGCCAATATCAGTGGCAACTTC
Organism: Polydrusus tereticollis; assembly: GCA_963920685.1. Classification (NCBI taxonomy): domain Eukaryota; kingdom Metazoa; phylum Arthropoda; class Insecta; order Coleoptera; family Curculionidae; genus Polydrusus; species Polydrusus tereticollis. The sequence goes on from OY987328.1 coordinate 74,203,227, forward strand.
TGAAAGAAGCTTTTCCACATTACGAAGGGTTAAGAGTTGGATGCGTTCTCGTATGACACAAGATCGTTTGGATGGATTGGCCTTGTTGCATGTTCATAGAGACATAGATATTGATGTTGACAGGGTGATTGATAGATTTGCTAAGGCATCTAGAAAGTTGCAATTTGTTTTATAGTAATAATTATTATCATAAAGCAATTTGAAATTGCTCTACTATTTTTTTTGTTTGTTTTGGTTACTTTACTTTTTAGTATTATTTATTTAACTAAGATACCCTAAGTTTACTTATCTTTATTTTTAGTTTAACTAAGATTCCCCAAGTTTGCTTATCCTTATTTTTAGTCAGACTGCTCCATTACATGTTTTTTTTTTTAATTATTATGAAACTATTGTTATTTTGTCTGTTATGTGTTATGTTTGCTTAAAAGTAAAATATAAGGTAAAATTAAATTTTGTCATTAAGTTTTTTAATATACTCTTTGAGGCGTCAAAATAATTTTCCGAACATTGCGTGTATAAGTATGTATTTTTAAAATCGCCCCTCCCTCAGAGAAATTCTGGATCCGCCCCTGTTAGTTAGCTTTAACAATATTATGTATTTTATTTTTTGAGGAACTAAAATAACTTAACCTAACTGATATTTTGTTATGCGCTTTAACTTAAAGTAGGTACCTTCCAAATGGTATATTTATACATAAAAGTACAAAGTTTTTTTTTTATTTAGATTTTAATTGTGATCGTCATAAGATGTACGGATGTTATTTGCCACGATAATTAATAATATAATAGTAAGGATCAACCTAATTTTGTATACTTTAAATCGAAACATTTTAAATTCGTATATTTCATTCAAAATACAAAAGAAGAATTTGAAGCCTAATAACAATAATACAAATCATTTTTCTTCTCATAACCGTACTGTACACTGTACATAAACAAAGAGTATTTTAGATCAAAGCAGCCATGGAAACAAATCAAACATTGAAATTAGATTAATGACATTTAGTAAGTTCTGTTGTAAAAATGGAAGTTAAAAAGTTGTCTTTATATAGAAATAGTTTTAATTAATGGTGACAATTATCACAGTTATCGCGAGACATCAATTATTTATATTCATAGTAAGGGAATGGCTAAATCAACAATTCCCCCATAAATGGATCGGACGGATTTTAGAAAGTCCCTGACCTGCAAGATGACTGGACATTACTCCTCCAACTTCTTTTTCTGCGGTTACGTAAAAAACGCAGTATATAAATATCGGCCTTTTAGAAATTTGGTCCATCTGGAAAGTATGATTAGACAGTGTATCGGTAGAATTAATCCTACTTTTTTTAAGAAACGTAGGCAAAGAATTTAACAAAAGAACTTTTAAAAATGTATAGAAAATGGAGGAGGATATGTAAAAATATAAAGTTATAATTATTGTTAATGTAAAAAGTCTTAATTATTATTTTTGTTCTCTATTTTTGAGTTCGAAAGATTTATTATCAGTTGGATTTGATGGGTGTTATTTTGGTTTGAGGGTATGCAGAACTTTTCTAAAATAAAATAAATTTACTAAATTCACAGATAAAAAATGTTCCCACATACTGCGCACTTTCAGCCGGTCACTGTATAATTAAAATTGTATTAAAAAATAAATGCTTTTCGATTAGGCATTAAAAAATAATACGGCATGTATTTAAACAAAGCATTTTTTAGGCTTTTTCAAACTTTTAAAAATTGTTACATTTAGAAAGCAATTTTAAAAGGCTATTTATTTTTTAGAATCATATTCCATAACCCAAATTTGATTTATTACTGTTGGTCTGTATTAGCGAAAGGTGCATGCTTTTTATGTACTGCAGAACATCAAATTTTTGAAAAATCGTTAATAACTCAAAAACTGTTAATTTTAGACATAGGATATGAAATATAAGTAGAGGGTGTTCCATTAAAAAAAAAATATGTTTGATAAGTCCTAACTACTTGGGGCACCCTGTGTAATTGCAAGTAACTTTAAATTATAGACCTAATGCCTCTCTGAAAAATAATAAAAAGTTGAGTAGTTTACATGTCATGGAATCCTGCGTTGAGAGTATATGTATTGAATGTTTTAAATGTTTTGTAGTATTGTATTTTGCCAGAAAAATGTCCTTTATGGACATACTTTATCTATACTGTGTCTTGAAGTCATTATAAAATAGTGGGGCTCGCCACACACCTTTCAATCAAACCTATAAGTATAATTTAAAGGCACATAATTAAAAATACAGACCTGTTCTGATAGAAAATGCTGGGAACCTTTTAAATACTATAATTTTAAATTAAGCTTTTACTTTTGGCGTAATTTTACCGTTATTTTTATCCTCAAACTTCTGCTGTAACGAGGCTACATTCGAGTTTGATCTGGCTGTATTTTTTACCCCTATTGAGGCTGTTTTGGTCGTCCCAACATCAGCGTTTGCCTTCGATATTTTAGAGGCTATAGGAGGCTTCACGTCACTCGCACTTTTCTTGTCTTGCGGACTTTTGAAACTAACAGATTTTAAATTGTTATTAGTTTTTACCGTTGGTTTCTGAATATTTATTACCGGTTTGGTACCAGTTACCGAAGGTTTTTTTGCTATCGAGGCACCTCCATTTAAAACATCTGGACCTTTAGATCCCGAAGTGGTATTGCAACTGGTTACAAGATCAGGACTGTTTGTTACCGATCGGTTTGATTTAACAGAGGCTTGGGACAATGGCCTGGTGGGTGAAGCCTTTCTACTTCTCAAATTGGGCGGTGTGACTTGCCGAGTTACGCTCGTTTTAGGTGGAGTTTTATTTACAGGAGAAGGAGGTGTTTTATTAACAGGGGATAATGGCGATTTTGATTTTGGTGTTTTAGTATCACTGTTATTTGCACTTTTACTGTCTGTATTTTTATTATCACTAAATGAATCACTGAGCCTCTTAAAGCTACTTTCCAAAGCTAGCGGCCCAGGCGGTCGCTTGAAAGTGGACGAAAAAGGCTTTGTAGAAGCGTTTGATTTAAACGAACTTAACGTAGGTGTAGCCGCCTTTTCCGGGGACTTATGAACACTACTTGGTCCTTTTACAGGCACATTAACTGCCGATGGCAGTATGTAACCACTAGAGGTAGAGCTTGCGCTGGACTTCAAATTGCCCATGTTGCTATACTCATTTTCTGATTTATACATCGACGAATTTGCATAATCAGAAGAATCAGGGGACAATGCTTCTGTCTCCTTCCTTTTTTTAGCTTCTGCTTCCTTTCTTTTTCTGTTAAGTGTAGAAGTAGAGTAAATTGAATCAAAGTTTCGGTGTTGAATTTCCGAAACAATTTCACCAAGCAGTCCCATGCTTTCACTAGATCCAGCACTACTTTTTACTTTTTCAGGGGAGGGTGTCTCATCTATAACTGCGTAGATGTTGTCACCACTCGTCGGACTGCTTTCCTCACTTAACCTCGCAAGTGGGATAGCTTCGTTCAAACAATCGTCGTACTGATTTTGATTGTCGCCCAGTTTATCGGACGATTTTGCCTTTTTATCATCTAAAGGCGGCGCTGGAGGTGGTGGACTTTTCGGTCGGCTACCAGAAGGGATACTTAGGGGCCGTTTATAGCCAGCAGGTTGCCGCATAGACCCGAAAGTCTGGATATTCGGACGTTCCTTGGGTTTCGTAGTTCTCATACTTTGAGCCCGCATTATTACCGCTTTTTTAGCAGCTGCGTCAACAGGAACAGCGGATATGGCAATTTCAATCTTCGTTTGCAGCACAGGATCCGAAATCTTCAAATTCCTCAATGTGTTTTTGTCTAGAATTTTCTGTGCTTTGACTTGGTTGTTCTTGGGCTGGGAGTCTGTATGCACCACAGGCTTCTTCTCAGCCGGCTTTAAGAATGAAGCTATCCTATTGAGAGTACTTTCTTTTTCTTTCTGTACTCTTTTAACAGGCTCAACGTTAACGTCTAGTACAGTATGTATCGCTGGAACTTCAGGATTAGATAATGGCCTAGTAATATTTTGTTTTGGAGCCTCAGGGGCAGGCCTATAAGGTATTTTCGGGGCATTCCGAAGAGGCGAGATCAACTCTTTAGCGTTTGAAGTGGAACTTTCCAGTACAGGCGACGATATAATTGGTCTAGCGGTACTTCCTGGATTAGGCGGCGGAAGTGCTGGTACAGTCGAGGTATTGTTGATGCTTTTAATGCCATTCACCAAAGTACTGTTCCTAAACGAATTCATTTTTTGCACCGGCTTACTGAACAAGCTACTTTTCGGCGCTTTAACCGTAACCGTTGGCACCGGAGGTGGCGGCTTCTGGTAATTTTCACTATTTGTATTGTTTGTAATGTTCCAACCAATTGTAGCTGGCACTGGGGGCGGAGGAGCAGCTCTGACCGGCTCGGGTTCTTCTTTCTTCATGGGGGTAAGAGAAAAGCCTTTAAAGTTGCCAAAGAAATCATTTTTAATGCCAGCAGGTGGTGGAGAGTCCTCGTGCAGGAGCGAGTGGTTATCTTCGGTCCTCTTTGTCGTTTCATTTGGAAATGGCGGCCCTCTTGATTTGTTTGGCGACTTCGACCTTTGCAAACAACAAAAAAACATATTTTAGAATTCACCACATTTTTCAAAACCTTAATATCGTATAAAAACATTAGAAGGTTATTAACCTCAATTCTATATTGATATTCGAGGAAATCGATAATACCTTTGAGCATGAGCAGAAAAGGAAAATATTATTAAACACATACAGTGAAAGCAGAAAGTAAGAAAGATACAAGATACTTACATGGCATAAAGTTGTGCACAAAACTAACAACCAACAGCAAACAACCACCCAAGCATGCGGGTTAAAGAAAAGACAAACAAAGGCAATACAAGATTTATTTTTTAAAGAAAAAAGTGTTTATTGATATAACACAATAATACATGTGTATAGTCGCTATGAAATCCACAGACGTACTTTTTTAACTCTACTGAAACTTGTTTGAATCCGGTATTTTATTACAGATAAAAAAAAAGTTACTCAGTTAATTGACTATATTATACTTCGGTAAGTATATGGCATACTCTCGTGAGCATATAGGGGACGTCAAAATAACCCTAATTTGGTATAGAAAAAAAAATCCTAAAGTGCCCCTTCACGAAGATACAGAGCCCCAAAGGGGTACCCAGCGCCTTACCTTTTCAGCTCTAACTTTTGAACCTACATGTATAAATTATATACAGTGTCACCATTAAACTCCGCACCATATGGAACTTTTTATTATTAATGAGGTTAGTTCAAATTAAATAAGGGCAATCGTTTTTGCTTCAAATTAGACTAAAAATTATATATTCAATTGTCACCATCTGTCATTAGGTCTCTGCCAAAAATTACATTTTTGTCAAAAAATGCTAAAAAATGGCATTGTTTAACCGAATTTCAAAAAAAATTATTAGAAAAAGCTGCTTCTAGTATAATTTTAGGCCCCTGTACAAAGTTTCAGATGTCTAGCGCAAAGTTGAATTTCTTGCCATTTTTTTGAATTAACATGTTTCTTTTTATAATGTAAGTTGACTTAATGGATATTAAACTATTTGCTTATACCATACTCAATATTTTATTTAGTTTGTATGTTAATTTTTTTACTAGAATGCCATTTTTTTTCGAAACATAAAATTAGAGGCAAAAAAAATTGACACGGGTGGTGCAAAGTTATCATAATTTAACAATTTTAACAGATAGACGTCAGATGTTTCATTTTCCAAATGACAAATACATCTAAATATTTAATAAAAATTTTATTTTATACTAAATATAATTTAATATAACTAACATTATTATTCAAGGGAACAAAAAATTTCACATTTCAGTGTGACGTCCTTCTCGCTCTATACAAACAGTCGTCCGTCTATAAACGTCTTTGACAGCATTTTGTAAGAAACTTGGTTTTATATCGGCACAACACTGTCTTATCGTTTGTTCCAAATGCTCGATATTTCTAAACGGTCGATTCTCATAAACTTTTTATTTAAGATAACCCCACAGGAAAAAGTCTAGTGGTGTTATGTCAGGCGATCTGGGTGGCCAGTAACATTCTGTATCACGCCCTATAACTCTGTTTTGAAATAATTGGTTTATGCGTTCTTTCACTGCTGCAGTTTGATGTATGGGTGCACCATCAATCTGATACCATAAGTTATGTCTATTGTGTAAGGGCATGTTATCCAAAACTACGGCAATCTCATTATCAAGAAAAGTCACCTTACACCAGTTAAGTTTACTCTAAAGAAGTATGGTCCAATAAGCTAATCTTTCAGAATCCCACACCATACATGGAGCCAATAGACAACCTTTGGCTTCAAAATGATGCGATCCAGCGAAAGAGGGGAGCAATTCCAAGACTACGGAGACAGAGCGTTGATGAATCGTGCCTAACGCCAGTAGCCCGGGGTTACCACCGTACCCTCCACCGAACAGCACACCAACATTGCCGCTTCCGATGTACAGCTAAGGACCCCAAGGTAGGAGAATTCCTAACTCCCAACCTATTTTCAAGTCTAGCACCATGATTTACGACGTACTATTGCAGAAACTGTTCAATATACTGTAAACGATACTTTCGCAGCGAATCATGCACAAAATCAATTTTTTTTTAAACCATAATTTAAACCAACAGGCTGTCCAAAATAGTCTAACTAATTAGAATCTAAATGAAACAATGCAGTCTTCCTCCACAGTTTAAACTGTGGAGGAAGACTGCATTGTTTTATTTACATTACATCGACTCCACTGTAAGTATGGACTACTTTTTCAACTAATTAGAATCTGCCAATAATGAAAGGGGATATTTTTCAGGAACTTACCCCGTTTGACAGTGAGGGTAGTATTCACCCTGTAGACTTTCTGGACCAGTTAAGATTCATTTTAAATCAAAATAGGGGATTGGATTTTACTAGGATTGGGTTTTTGTTATTCAAAAAATTCATAGGAAAAACTAAATCCTGGGGAGAAGCATTATTGCCAACTTTTGCAAATTTTCAGATTTTTGAACAGGCATTCCTTAATTCTTTTTGGGGTGCCACAAGGCAATTGTACATTAAATTACAAATTGAATCGGGTCGCTATGAAAGTGGCTCATACTATTAATCATAATTAAAGGGCGGAATATATGCAAAGTGCATATAAATGCATTATTTGCATATTTTGTCAATTTTGTAATAAAATGCATATTTTTCCCAAATTATTATTTTATGAGCATATTTTTATGTTTTCGGCTTTATCAAAAAATTAAAAACGCCCGGTCATGAAAACTCGTAGACTCATAGATTTAATGTCCAGTCCGGCACTTGTTTCAGGGATTTTCCAATCTGATATTTACATTTTGGTTATACACAAGGTATTTATTGCGGGTTTCTATGGTTTGCAGGGTCGAACTAACCTGCTTAAGAAACTATATTTATATCGGGTTGTAATACGTACTTCTGTTTTAGTTTGTCGATTTCAGTATTTTCAGTGTGAAACTAGTGATTTTAAATTTGTGTTCAAAATATCTAAAGTGGCAAAAACGTCTTCGTGGATCAAACATTTCCCAGAGTTAGAGTTAAGTGGAGAAAAAGTCTTCTGTAAAGCTTGTGCAAAGATTATTGTTTGGGAAAAAAGTTCCAAATCGATCATCATTTGAAAACACCGCTGCATAAATCAAAATTACAAAAAATGAAATTTGAGCCAGTTCAGCTGAGTGTAAAAAACGCATTTAAAAATGTTGGAGAAAAATCGGAATCTGAAAAGGAAATTTTTCAAATAGACTTATGCAAGGCTTTGGTCGAAACAAACATACCCTTAAAAAAATTGCAAAATCCGCAATGTAGACGATTTTTGCAAGAATATTGTCAACAAACTATTCCTGACGAATCCACGCTTAGAAAGAAGAATGTCCATTTAGTATACGAAACCGTTTTAGAGGAAATTAGAGCTTCACTGGGTGATAAAAATGTTTACATTATTGTTGATGAAAGCACAGATGATAGTGGCAGATATATCGCACATCTTATGATTGGATCACTTCAAGAAGATAAAGCAACAAACCCATATTTAATAGCTTCTAAGCAGCTAGACAAAACTAATAATGTGACCGTAACCCGTTTTATTCAGCAGCCCCTGTCGAGCATTTTATTACCAAATCCAGTCCCAGATGAGAAGTTTTTAGTGCTTTTGTCTGATGCAGCACCGTAAATGGTAAAAGTAGGCCAAATCTTAAGAATCTTTTACTTCAATATGGTACATGTGACTTGTCTTTTACATGGAATAAACCGAGTCGCAGAAACCGTCAAAGCTGAATATCGTTTAGTAAATAAATTAATTTCAAATGTAAGAAAGTGTTTCTAAAAGCACCTCTCTAAGAGTGCAGATGTATAAGGATAGATTATCAGGAGTTAGTTTACCTCCAGAACCTATAATTACCCGGTGGGGAGCATGTATTAAGGCCACAATACTCTACGCAGAACATTTCGAAGCCATTAAAGAACTAATTTTGGATTTAGATGACGATTCGCAGTGTGTTGTGCAAAGTAAAGAGTTGTTAAAAAGTGCAATTGAAGTTAAAGATTTTGTTTTTATTAGGGTTAACTTCAGTTTTATACCATTAGACATAATATCATCGTTAGAGAGTAGAAATTTAAGTTTAGGAGACTTAATTAATATTGTTGAAACTTTTTCCGCTAAACGTAACAACATTTCCGGTAAAGTAGGAGGTCAAGTAAGGAACAAGTTGGATGTAACTGTAAAAAATAATGAAGGATTTAAATACTTAACTGCAGTAAATAGCATTTATGAAGGTAAATCATCCAATGAAGTTGTATTTTGGCCTTATACTTTACTACCTAAGTTGCAGTATTGTCTAATTACATCAGTAGATGTTGAAAGAAGCTTCTCTTTGAATTAACATATTTTTACTGATAGAAGACAATCCTTTTTAGTTGAAAATTTTGAAAATATTTAGTAATAAATGCCTGTTATACAATTTCAGGTTAAGAAATGCATATTTGGTCAAAAAAATGCATATAACTGCATATTTTAAAGCCAAACAATGCATATATATGCGCATATTTTGGCTGAATTTAAGTGCATATATTCCGCCCTTTAATCATAATATTAAAATTTTATTAAATTTTACACGTTGGTTCAAAAGTTAGTGCCGAAAAGGTAAGTCGCTGGGTATCGCTTTTGGGCTCTGTATCTCCGGGATCTACAGACACGCGTACAAGTATTAATATATCGACGCGCGGACATCACCGTGCGTTCTTGTATTAATACTTGTACGCGTGTCTGTAGGCCTCTTTAAGGGCCACTTTAGGATTTTTTTTTCTATGACAAATTATGGTTATTTTGACCTCATCTATGCCATATACTTACCGGACACCCTGTATAACTTATAGCTGAGTATTTTTAGAAATAAGTTCGCTTTAAAATGTTATATCAATAACCCAAAAAAAAACAAAGATGTTAGACTAAACTACAAACAACTACAAATTGCTAACAAACTAATATAACACAAAAGGAACTTTTAAACACTAAAGCAGGAACTATGCTAAAATGGTTACAAACAGTTTCCGTATGAACATTGCAAGGATTGTGATAACAATAATAACAAACATTACATTATGTGAGTTCTCAGTTTAAAAATGAGTTTTCCTGAGCAATCGCGAAATGACATTATTTACATAAAATGTAAAAAGCTAAAATAAATTTTTCGCGAGTTTGTAGAAGAGTAGTGTACTCTGCAGGTAAGTTGCCCATTTTATTTACAAATGAGACTCTCAATTTAATTTTTCAAATTATATTAGTATTGGCGCATTCACACCATAGTTAATCTGAAATGCTGGATCAATAGTCGATAAAAAAAATATTCTGTTGAAAAAACCTACCCATTTTACCGAGAAATAAGTAGGTATGGACTAAAAGTTTTAATATATCTATACAAATACCTCCCTGCTTCGATATTATACTGCGTATTCAAATTTTATTGGGTAGCGAGCTATAGCGAACATATTAAAATTATCTAATAAAATTGTTTCTAATGAGTATTTACCTATTTAAACAACACAGGGTCTCCCACGGTATTTTGAGTATTTTCGACCAAAAAATTGATCATGTTTGTTCTTTAAGTGAGACATACGTCTATTACTTCTATTTTTCTCAGTACAACGTCTTAAGCAGATCTTCTTTAGAAGGGTTTGATTTGGAAGAAATTTCGTATTTAATTGAAGAAGCCCGTGAAAAGTAGCTACTTTTAATTATTGTATTGTTGATTATATCTAATGATTAAGGTCGTTCTGCAAGACGTCCGTCCGTCCGTACTAGTCTATAATCAGTTTGTCAGAATGTTGGAATTTGAAGGTTGTTGTATAAAACATGAGTCATCGTGTACCGTGGTGCACCCGCGATAATTTTAAGTACTTTGTTTTGAAATGGCTGTAGTTTCTTGAAGTGTGTCTTGTTAAGAGTACACTAGGTAGGGATTCCGTAGGTCAGTACTGGTCAAACAATAGTCTTATACAGGGTGGCCCACTCTCTCAACGCAGGCTTCCATAGCATCTAAACTACTCAACTTTTTAATAACAGAGTCATAGGGAGGCATTAGGCCTACAATTTAAAATGATTTTAAATTATACAGGGTCTCCCAAATAGTCAGGGAATATTAAACATACTTTTTTTTAAACGGAACATCCTATATCTTACATTACTTTTGAATTCTACATAAAATTACAATTATTTTTTAGTAAGTGCAATTTAAGTCTAAACTTATTAGTTTCTGAGATATCGAGTTTTGAAAAATGACATGCCGTTTTGCTCTAAGACGTACCGTTAGAAAGCTAGAAGCTGTCAAAGTTCAAAAATGTCATTTTTCAAAACTCGATATCTCAGAAACTATAAGGTTTAGACTTATAATGCACTTACTAAAAATTGTAAGAGATAGGGTGTTTCATTTAAAAAAATTAACTTTGCTATGGATCTTTTTTTTGGGACATCCGGTATATTTCAAAATAATTTTAAACTGTAGGCCTAATGTCCCCCTATGACCCTGTTTTTGAAAAATATTAAAAAGTTGAGTAGTTTAGATGCTATGAAATCCTGCGTTGAGAGTGGGCCACCCAGTATATGTTAGTTCTTGTACGTAAGTCGATTCTGCTTCGTTTGTTGAGGAGTGAGAAAATGGCACCGAGTTGAGCGTTTGCTTTCTTCAAGCCAAGCGCTAGTCCGCATCTTTATTCCAAGCCATCCGCTCGTGGAAGCAGAGACCCAGGTATTTAATATTATAATTAAAACAGGTGATTCCTTGACAAAAAAAAATGAAAAAAGTTCTCATTAATGGAGGTCCAGAAACCCCTCGTTTGTAAGGGCGTTAAACTTTGTACTGGGTAAACTAATGCACAATTTTCTTTTTATTTGACCAGATTAAAAATGTAGCCCTGCTTTAAATCACATTTTACCAAATAAAGTCTGTGCGTTTTAAGAAGTCCGATATCGGATTAAATCACCAAGGGATGTTATCGCTTTTGAAACAGTAAGTCGGTTAAGTTACAATATCTTCGCACCTTTGCTATACTTGATCACACTGAACATCCCACTGGTTTACTGTATTCTATTACTGAGCGAAATAGAATACAGTAAACCAGTGGGATGTTCGGTGTGATCAAGTATAGCGAAGGTGCGAAGATTTTGTAACTTAACCGACTTACTGTTTTAAAAGCGATAACATCCCTTGGTGATTTAATCCGATATCGGACTTCTTAAAACGCACAGACTTTATTAGCCGAACCGCATAAGAGCTGGTTGTATGAGCAGCAGCAGTTGGATACCGCCACTCGAATTGAAATGATTTTTTTTGTACATTTGGTTCATACATTAAATAAAGGCATTTATTATTATTATTATTATTATTATTATATCAAAATGGTGCAAGAAATAAAAAAGGCAAATGATAAACCAAAAAAGTGAGGGGGTCGCAATGGTTGTGACGCCCAAAAAAATAACACCCTATATACTACGGTCTCAAAATAATTGGCAAAACTGTTCATATACCCATAAACGGTGTGCGGCGAAAATAATTAATATTGACTCGCCCACTTTTAAGTTAAATAAAAGCAATCCAAACCGCTTGGGAAGATTGTGCATAAATAGGTCATTACATGTTGCCAAGTTTTAATAGATTTCACTGAAATTTCCATAAAATTTACCGAAATCGGCGTGTCATTAAAGGCCTTTTCGCCCTACGGTACCTGTTTTACTTAACTTGGCAACGCAGCTAGGAAAAACCCATGTCTAAAGGCGCTCGCACGCTTTCTTATCGCCTCTAACCAACGTTCAGTGTTGTAGACAAGTTTCAATCAAGAGGATATTAGCAATTCAGTTTTATTATTTTGGTGGTTATTCAAAACAGCAAATACTATAATGCAGGCGAGTTCTTCAAGTGATAGTAACCAACAAGTTACAAAACGACGGCATTTAAAACCTGGGGAGCGTACAATGGTAAGAAATGTATATAAGAGAATTCTAAGTACACACAGTGGAATATCATTCACTGATGCAGCAGAACTTTCTGCCACATTAACTAAGACATCTTGCCGTACTGTTTATAGAAGTATCAAGGACAATAGGAATACTAAAGTGTCCGATCAGAAGGAAACAAGAGGACGGAAAAAGATTTTTATTGATCAGCAAACAAAGTTAGCCATTCGTCGGAAAGTGCATGCATTTTTTTTTGGAATGAACTTCCGAATTTAAAAAAACATTCTGCCAAAATTGAAAGGGATGAAAATATGCAAAACATTTCAGGAAGAGTTCTAATGCGTACACTACGAGAACCGAATTCTCGATTTTTAAAACGAGATCGCAAAAGTCTTTTGGTGGAAAAGGAAGAAATCGTATTGTGGCGTAGAAAGTATCTAGAAGAAATACAACGATATCGCTGTGCAGCGAAAAGAATTTACTTTATCGACGAGACATGGTTAAATGAAGGACATACTGTGAATTACATTTCGCAAGATCTTAACATTAAAGATGTACGTAACGCCTTTATCAATGGACTGTCCACTGGATTGAAAGCTCCTTCAGGAAAAGGTCGTCGGTTAATTATAACCCACATCGGAAGTGATTCTGGTTTTCTTGAAGGTGGGTTAAACGTGTTTGAATCTCGTAAAACCGGTGATTATCATGAGGATATAAACTCGGAAGTGTTTGAAGATTGGTTTAAATCAATCTTACCGCGTATTGAACGTGGGTCGGTAATCGTGATGGATAATGCTCCACACCACAGCCGTCGCGTCGGGTGAAAGCTTTGCCAACTTCTGCGTGGCGAAAAGGAAAGATTGTTGACTGGCTTAAAGAAAAAATATTGCATTTGGCGAAAAAATGCTAAAAGTGTAGTTGCTCGATCTTGCAAGACTTCACAAAAAAAAAGATACGAAATATGTAGTGGATGAAATAGCTTGTAAACGAGGTGTTACAATATTACGCTTACCGCACCATTGTGAACTAAATTCAATCGAGCTTATATGGGCACAGATAAAAGGCGAACTGGCGCGTAAAAATGAAACTTTTAAATTAAAAAATGTTAAAGAACTGTTAAAAACGGCAATAGCGAATGTCCAAGCAGCAGATTGGCATAAGTGCGTATTATATGTCGAGGGCGTAGAAAAAAAAATGTGGGACTTAGATGTACGCGTTGAAGTCATGGTTTATTATAAATCCTGCAGATGACAGCAGTAGCCACAGTAATAAAATGTTTTTATCGTCAGATAGTGAATAATCGCTGTAATGGTAATAATGAATTTAAAATTGTAACGTATTGTCATTATAACACTTTTTAATGTCGGCGTGGAATATAATTTGTCAAATTATTATCAATTAGTGTTCATTAGGTAACAATAGTTAGGAAATTTATAAACATTTATAATTTTGGTTTAGGTTTTGCCCTTAATCCACTATTATATGTTTCTATTATTATGTAGTATAATAAAAACATGAAAATAACATATACCGTTGCTTTATTATTCTTTTTGGATTTTTTACCTGCGTAATTCAGTTTCTCTAATTACTTCATTAGATCACCAAATGTAAAAGCTTAATTTATTTTTCAGTTTAATTTATAATATTATATATATTATAGTAAATGTAAATATATTATAATAACAAACAAAAAATTCATACATTTTTTGAATTATTATTGTTTAAAATAACACGCCTCTGGAATTGGCGTTCCCCTTACGTCTTGCACACCCCGGTAAAAATGTGTCACTGCCAACCATTTTGGTACCGGAGTATAGATAGTTTTAAATGACAATACGTTTTTTCTTTAGATACTTTAATATGTAACTAATGTACAGGGTTATCCAACCAAGACTAGACAAGGCGATTTTTTGACTTTTCCTGTACTTTTATAAAAAAACTGAAATAGCCATCTTAAGTCATTTTCTCCCGCGAATTCGAATATCTTCAGCAAAAAACAATTGAACATCAAACAAAAGTACTAGGGGTAACTTTGATATTTTTTTAAATGGGATGCCGTATTTTTAATCCGATTTCTCATATAAATTTTGATCTAAAATGTTGGATTTTTAATTCAAAAACGCCTTTTTTCTTCAGTTTTAAATTCGGAAAATGTTCGTCTACCAATCCAAAAAAAAAAAAATCCAACATTTTAGATCAAAATTTATATGAGAAATCGGATAAGCTCATTAAAAATACGGCATCCCATTTAAAAAAATATCAAAGTGACCCCTAGTACTTTTGTTTGATGTTCAATTGTTTTTTGCTGAAGATATTCGAATTCGCGGGAGAAAATGACTTAAGATGGCTATTTCAGTTTTTTTATAAAAGTACAGGAAAAGTCAAAAAATCGCCTTGTCTAGTCTTGGTTGGATAACCCTGTACAGAATTTGAATAAATAATCTTTAAGCACGCATAAAATAAAAAGGAAAAACTGAAAAAAAATTAAAAGTTATATCTTACAAACTAGGGGTTTCTGGACCTCCATTAATAGGAACTTTTTCCATTATTTTTTGTTAAGGAATCACCTGTTTTAATTTGTCGGTATAATATTGAAACACCCTTATAGCCGAGAGCCGCCTTAACCTATTGTAGAAAATATTTTTTTTACCCCTTGTTTTCAGAATTCTGATTGCTATTTTTAATAAAAGTTAAATGAACAATTGGTCTATTTTTATACAACTGAATGTTATTTAATTGCTCCCCGAGATTATCAAATTTAACTTTTCTTGACGCAGATGCAGAATTAGGTTCATTTTCATCTACCATATTGGGGGCGAACAACATATTTTTTAGATTATTAAACGACATACGTCTTGGAGACTTAACAGCTACATTCGGAACCGGAGGTGGAGGCTTGTTATAACCACCTGCTTTACTAACTGTCATTGAGGGATTATAAACATTAGATTTGGTCTTTTGGTTATTTCTAACATCGTCGGTTATGGTGTTACTTCTAACAATACCATCAACGTTAGTGGTGAATATTAAAGTTTCTTTATTAATTTCTATGTTACGATCGCGCTGTGCTACTTGTTCCGACTCCGTGTTACCAGCAAATCGATTAATTAAAGAACCAACACCTTGACGAACAGAAGGCACATGCTGAAAACACTTTGTTACATACGTTGTTGAGGGTGATTTTTTCCATCCAAACTTCAAATTGTACTTGGCGTAGTACATCAGGAATGCTATGAGGGCCAGCGTTGGAATGACACCAAGAAATATGATAAACATTGCGACTACAACGCCTTGCCGGGCTGAAATTAAAAACAAAAATTAAGGGGAACCCATTGATGCCTTTTATGTCTTCCTTTTTTTATCTGCCACTTATATTACATATGATTTTAGCTTTACCCAGACCAGCCAATTATAAAGATGGCTTAATATAAACGGATAAAAAACAATGTAATAGCTGGGTCAAAAATATCGCACAAAAAGTAAGTTAAAAGTCAATATCAGATTTTTGCAGGCACTAAATGTAGTTCACTGAATTCAGCATTAAAGAATAAAAACCTGAGAATAATTTTGTTTTAGCTCAAATTTAATTTTGCAAATATGTAGTTTAGGTTTAGGTTAAGGTGAATAATGAGCTATAAACAGACAGGGTAGATTCTCACACAAATTTTATCCTACTTATTATTATTACTATGATTATAGGTATTAAGTATTGTATTTTGTATATCGTGACATTCTTAAAATAAATGAATAAGGCTTTCACTGGAAGAATTTAAGAGAATATGCTGCTTGTTTTAAAACGTATATTACTAAACGGCAAAATAGCTATCTGCTTTATCATTTGAAAAGCAATAAAAGACAATTTTGTTCTGTTTTTACATTAAGGTCTGAAGATGCTGCTTCTGGAGCAAAACATGAAACCAATATAGAAACATCAATTTGTAAGTCATGTGTTGCTGTATGGTCTTAATTTAAGCTTACATTTACTTAACAAGGGGTTCCAAATATTCCTTATATCTAAAGAGGATTTACTGAAGCAGTCAGAGTCAGGACCGAGAAAAGCAAACAACGAGAAGCGACAATATGACATTTGGCGAAATCATTGGAGTGGGAGGTAACCCGGTCAACTGTCATAAGTTTAAGCCGGCCGTGTTTCAGCCGTTAGTCAGTTAGTCGATGAGTTATCGTTATCGAGTGTAGTTGTCCTTTTTGTTGAAAGAAGTATATTGTTTAACTGTTTATTTTTGTGAGTGCTGTGCTATTGTAAAACTATGCCTGGTAATACCTGTGCGTTTCGAGGGTGTCACTCAAAAGAAGGTCAAGGAATAAGCATGTTCGCATTTCTAAAGGATCCCGAACAGTAAGTATATTTTCACCGCTTTAGGATTGTTGATTAAAAATGTAACGAAAGGTAACAAAACTGCTGTTCAATATTTAAAAAGAAATAAAGGGATACATAAGAAAATACTGTTTTTCTACTTCTCTATTGGTAAGAACCTTTTTACGTACTGTCTACTTTATCCGTAAAACTCTAATTACACACACTAGATTGTTAAAAGCCAAGCTGAGCGTAAGAGCAGTTACGTAATATTATAATGTCTGTATTAACAATGGCAATTTTCGCTAACGATCGTACCATACTTTTCAAAATCGTGTTCTTACCTCTCTTGGTATGTTACATACTATTTCATTTCCTTTCTAAAATGTATTATCACTAAGTAACGCACAATCAATAAAACGTTTCAAAAATATTTTTATTTAATTTAATTTTTTTATGACTTTATGAAATTCGCTGGAAAGCCAATACATGAAATACAGAAGATAATCACGTAAAAGGTACTTTTTACTAGGTACCCACTTTTTTTGTATCTCAGTGTAAAGCATTAACTGTCAAAACTTCAAGGTTAAGGACATATAATTTGGTCCCCATTTAATCAATGCTGAACTTGGGATTTTGTTGCTTCTCGTTGTTTGCTTTTCTCGGGTCAGGATTCTGGGATATGACAGCCGCTTCTTTGAATTTCCTCTTTCGTCAATGTTCTTCTTTGAGTATAATTTTGGCTTCTGACCATTGCAATTGGTGGTCATGAGTAGGGGTGGGCAAAATAATCGATTAATCGATATATAATCGATTAATCGATTTTTTGATTTGAGAAAAATTTTAATCGATTAATCGATTTTCCAATTAATCGATTTTTCGATTAATCGATTTTTCGATTAATCGATTTTTCGATTAATCGATTTTCCGATTTTCCGATTTTCTGATTAGTCGATTGTAAAATCGAGTGTAAATAAATTTTTACCCGATAATCGTAAATATAAATTATTATGTTATTGAATGATTTTGAAGTTGCTGGTGAAATATTAATTAATATACTGCACAATTAATTATTACTCTATACAATAACAGTTACGTGTACTGCGCCCGTATTTCTACTAGTATACAGGGTGTTAATTAATGGTACGCAGATATTTCAGGGGGTGATAGTACTCGTCAAAATAAGAAAAAAATGCAAATATATGCATGGTCTAAAACGCGTTATTTTCGTTATACAGGGTGGCAAACTTTCAATTTTTTTTCTCGTATCTTGCGTTTTCTCTCTTATATTCTCTGATAATTGTTTCAAATTTGGAACAACAACCATTTTTTAGAATCTCTACAATAAAGTATCAAAATTGTTGGTCGAAGTATACAGGGTGTTACATTTTCTTGAATCGGCTACAATTTTATCTTTTAGAACTTTTTTTGGGGCTCCCTGTATGAATTCTGGTATGAAATTTGAACTCTCTGTTCCCTTGTTTAGCGTTCTGGTCTCTTGTACTATTCTCGTATCTGTGACCGTTTTCGATTTATTTGCAAAAATAGCCATCGATAGAAATTAAGTGTAGGCGAAATAGCGCAATAAAAATAAAAATAATTACTTAGAATATATACAAATAAAAACAGCTTTTTACTCTGCTTTATTTTGCCTATACTTAATTTCCATCGATGGCTATTTCTGCAAATAAATCGAAAACGGTCACAGATACGAGAATAGTGCAAGAGACCAGAACGCTAAACAAAGGAACAGAGAGTTCGAATTTCATACCGGAATTCATACAGGGAGCTCCAAAAAAAAGTTCTGAAGGATAAAATTGTAGCTGATTCAAGAAAATGTAACACCCTGTATACTGCGACCGACAATTTTGATACTTTATTGTAGAGATTCTAAAAAATGGTTGTTGTTCCAAATTTGAAACAATTATCAGAGAATATAAGAGAAAACGCAAGATACGAGAAAAAAAATTGAAAGTTTGCCACCCTGTATGACGAAAATAACGCGTTTTAGACCATGCATATATTTGCATTTTTTTCTTATTTTGACGAGTACTATCACCCCCTGAAATATCTGCACACCATTAATTAACACCCTGCATACTAGTAGAAATACGGGCGCAGTACACGTAACTGTTATTGTATAGAGTAATAATTAATTGTGCAGTATATTAATTAATATTTCACCAGCAACTTCAAAATCATTCAATAACATAATAATTTATATTTTCGATTATCGGGTAAAAATTTATTTACACTCGATTTTACAATCGACTGATCAGAAAATCGGAAAATCGATTTATCGAAAAATCGATTAATCGAAAAATTGATTAATCGAAATAATCGATTAATGGAAAAAATCGATTAATCGAAATAATCGATTAATCGAAACAATCGATTAATGGAAAAAATCGATTAATCTAAATAATCGATTAATCGAAATAATCGATATACCGATTACATCGAAATTATCCAAAATGATAAATATAATAAGATCGATTAATGGAAAAAATCGATTAATCGAAACATAGATTAATCGAAATAATCGATTAATCGAAATAATCGATTAATGGAAAAAATCGATTAATCGAAATAATCGATTAAAAGAAATAATCGATTAATCGAAATAATCGATTAATCGAAATAATCGATTAATCGAAATAATCGATTAAATCGAAATTATCGATTATTTTTCATAATCGATAATCGATTATAACTTTTGATAATCGATAATCGATTATAACTTTTGATAATCGCCCACCCCTAGTCATAAGTCCAAGCGTGATCAGCTGCACCGGATCTATTTGGTTTTCCCTTCAGTATGTGGTTTCGATGTTCTTTGGTCCTTGTTTCAAGGGGTCGAAGGGTTTCACCAGCATAGGATTGTCGGCACTCGCAAGGTATTCTATATACACAATTCTTTATGTCCTTTTGACTTGTAGGCTTTGTCTTCGTCAGGTGGCTTCTTAAGGAATCTTTGGAGCTAAATACTATTCACATGTTGTATTGTCCTAATTTTCGAATTTTTTCGGAGATTCCTTTGGTATATGGCACATTTATGGTGGGTCCAGCTTCGATGTCATCCTTCTGTCTATTGGTGTGATTCTGACGCTTCTTGATGACCTGGTCTACTAGTCTCGTGGGATAGCCATTTGTATTATGGTCCTTTTTCACGTTGTTAAGTTCTTGTGAAAAAGCTTAATGGGGGTTGCAGAGAGTGAATGCCCTGTCGACAAGTGTTTTTACTATTTCATACTTGGTAGCAGAAGAATTCCGATGGAAAGTGACGATATATTCCAGACAGAACACGAACGCGCATCACAGCAAACTCCCGCATTTATACGGTGTACCAAATATGCACAAACACAACATGCCTCTAGGACATATTACAAGCTTCAACGTACGAACTATCCAGATTTCTGCTCCCAAAACTACAACCACTGCAAGGACATAGCACCTCATTTGTGAAAAGCTCGCAGCATTTCGTTGAGATCAGTGAAAGTAGAAAGCAAATACAACCAGTTGGTCGATTTGTCAGCTTTGATGTCGAGAGTCTCTATACTAAACCCTTGAAGAACGAACATCACTATCCATCAACGCCATAATGGACCTACTATAATGCTGCCTTAATAATTCCTACTTCCAAAAAAAGGATATTTTCTACATTTCATCTGCTAACCCCTAGGTAGTATAAATACTCTTGTAGTTTCGTAGCTTGTTCCATATTCACCTGAAGTCGACTGGAGATGGTTACCAGTTGAAACGTTGTAAGAAAAGTAAATAAGTACTCTCTCTAACCTTCAAACAAACATTATGTCTTTTATTGCTTTTAAATTGTAACGAGGCCGCTTTGAGAACAATGGACGATTTCTTTCGACTGCTCTATCAATTGCGCTGCAAGGTGTGGAAGTATTCATTTGAAAATACGAGTTATAAAATAAGCAGCATATGGGATTCTACCAGGCAGCACGTCGCAAGTAACATCTAATGTTATCTAATGTTTTACATAAACCTTATGACATGGATGATAAGAAATTTTGCAATAAAAACTTTTATGTACCAAGATAATCGCATAAATGTTCTTACTTATGCATTTATAGGAATACAATAAATTATGCATGTCAAATAAAAAATTGCGTGAATATAAATGCTATATAATGAGCTAAGCTAGTATGTTCTGGATTCCCAAAGGTGATTTTATTCTCTAAAATCTTCCTAAACAGCCATATCCTTTCTTCTATGTCGGAAAATATAGTAGAGCCCAAATCTGTTTAAAAAAAAGCACAATTTAAAAATCACCAGTTGGACATACGGATTTTTTAGGTCAAAGGTGTCAAAAAACTACTTTGCGAAATGTGTGGGTAATATGTTGATTCTATATTTAATTATACATAATTTCTTAGTGGCACAACGTGTGTGGCGAGTGCTTTTAAACGTGTCACACACAGTGGCGTACCCACGGGGGGGGATAAGGGGGATATATCCCCCCCCAGAGAAGTCCCACCACGTCCGCAAACTCAAACACAACATCATAATGTTAATAAGAAAAAATAAAAGTAAAATACCTCCAAATACGATTATAATAATTACTAAATCACATGCATCAATAAAATTATATCATACATGCATAAGTAAGTTAATAAATAAATAAAAAAGTCATTTGTTTCAAAATTGTTGTGAGTGGTTATTGCGTCAGAGTTTAAAAATAAGTTTTCTGCTTGTATCAGCAGCTGTGGGGTCGGGTGTGGGCTCCTGCATGGACCCGGCGCTGGGCTACGTGATTTCGTCGAAATCCAAGGCTGGGCTGGGACAAGCAAGTTCGGACCTGTACGGGTGTAGGCGAGTTAAGCGCGTGCCGCGTGGTGGTTATCGCGACGCCCGACCATCATACGGTTTTCTATCTGATACTATGCAACATAGCTTATAGGTTAGGTTGTGAATTGTTTATGTTTTAATGTATGTTTTTTTGCCATTAAAATACTAAATAAAAGCCATAGTTATGAGTAAACAAACTTCTTTGGCAAATTTCTTGAAAAGAAGGAAAACTGATGCAAGCGAACCATCTAGCTCATCGCCCTTGAATGCAACACTTGAAAGTGTCAGCACTTCGGCAAGTAAAAATCAAGCTGAATGTGTGTCTGTATATCCTAATGATATTGGAAACTTTGTGAATAATAAACAAACCACAGATACATCACTAGATGTTATTAATTCACTTTGGGTTCCACCACATACATACAAGTTTCCTTTACTTGACAAGTACAATGACAAAAAAGTAAAACTTCGATTTCAACATAAGTGGCTTACAGAGTTTAATTGGCTGGTATACTCAGCTAAAGAGAAGGGAGCATTCTGCAAATTTTGTGTATTTTTCGCAACAACGGGAGGAGTTAATAGTCAAACATTAGGTGCTTTGGTAAAAACCAAAATAGATAATTGGAAAAAGGCAAAAGAAGTAAGTACCTATTTATTTAACTTTATCGTGCTGTAAAGCTCTAAGTTTGGTTATAATTTATGTTTATAGATATTTAATTCACACCAAAGTACTCAATTCCATAAAGAATCCATTAGTGCTTACGCAAATCTAGTAAAAATCAAAGAGGGAGGTCAAGAAGACGTAATAGACTTAATAGATGAAAGCAGAAAAAAACAGGTGGCAGAAAATAGAGCTAAAATTAAACCAATTATAGAAGCTGTATTGGTATGTGGTAGGGAGGAAATGTCGCTTAGAGGACATCGAGATTCCGGAGAACTGAAAATAGACGATAGTTCCGTAAAAGAAGGGAAGTTTCGTGCAATTTTAAAATATAGAGCTAAAGGGGACCATGCATTAAGAGAAACACTTGAAAAATCAAGTAGAAGAGAAACCTATGTTAGTCCGAAAATTCAAAATGAGATTATTAGTAGTATAAATACCATTATGCTAAATAAACTGGTATCAAAAGTTAACAAGGCAGGTGCGTTTTCTGTTCTAGCAGACGAAACCACCGATATTTCGACAACTGAACAAGTAACTTTATGTGTAAGATATGTCAATGAAAATAAAATCCACGAGGATTTCTTACAATTTGTTCCAGCAGAAAGTTTAACCGGTGAAAGTTTGTCAAATTTAATTATTAATAGTCTAGAAAAATTTGGTTTAGATCTTAACAATCTTGTCGGGCAAGGTTACGATGGGGCAAGCAATATGTCAGGGCAGTTTAATGGCGTTCAGGCGGTTATTCGTCGTAACTACCCCAAGGCGATATATGTGCACTGTGCTGCCCACTCTTTGAATTTGGCAATTTCAAAAGCTTGCGAAATTCAGCAAATTAGAAACTGTCTTAGTACCATAGAAAAATTATATGATTTCTTTAATACTCCAAAGAGACAGAATGTCCTTTTGAAAAATATTGATGAGTCTGATAATAATCCTTCCGCAAAAACACTTAAACGGTTATGTGCAACACGCTGGACGTCTAAGTATGAAGCAGTACAAGATTTTTTGGAATTACTTGATTACGTTGCCGAAAGTTTAGAAGAAATCTCGAACTGGAGAGATTCTGGAGATGCAAATATATTGCGAAACAGCCTAAATGACTCCGATTTTCTGGTAACTCTTCAGATCATAAATCAAATATTTAGCTTTGGCTTACCTCTTTGTCGTTTCCTCCAGAAAGCTGATACTGACTTAGGAGAAGCCATAGCTATGGCGGAAAACACAATTTCTTGTTTAAAAGATGTACGTCAAGATGTTGCGAAACAGTTTGATCCGATTTTCAATAAAGCTCAGGTAAAAGTTAAAATATCAAATGTGTGTCATTCTTTTTATTCTATTTTTTTTAAATTTTAGGCTGTTGCCTTAAGTATTGGCACCAACATTCAGATGAAAAGAGTCATTTCACGCCAAAAAAATCGATCAAATCCTGTCATCCAAAATTCAGAAACACCAATAGTTGACTATTTTAGGATTGCAATTTATATACCGTTCATCGATCATTTCATTAGTCAGTTAGAGCAAAGGTTTTCTAATCATCAACAAATTTTCAAAGGCTTTATGTATTTGCTGACGGGAGAAAAAACAGTAACTGATCGCGATGCTTATGACGAATTTTTAGATTTGTATATGCCTGATGTGCCTAAAGTTATTGTAAAAACGGAAATTAAATTATGGCACAATTATATGAATAGCCATCCCGATATAAAAAGTGAGCGTCGAGCTTTGGCGCATTTGGAATTATGCAACCAACAAGCTTACCCTAACGTGTACAGACTATTGTTGATATTCTGTACAATACCAGTTTCCACAGCCACACCAGAAAGAACATTCTCAACATTAAAAAGAATAAGAACCTATCTTCGAAATTCTACTTTTTAAAACAGGCTTAATGGACTAGCAATGATGTCTGTTCATAGAGAGATATCTATCTCCGAAGATGAAATTATAGATGAAATGGCGAAAAAACCTAGGCGGCTAGATTTTATTATATAAAATAGAATACTTACCCGAATTGGCAATAAAAATTTGTCCCATGCTTAATTTTATTATCCCCCCCCAAGGCCCAAGTCTGGGTACGCCACTGGTCACACATCTAGTGAGTGGCGTATGAAATAAATGTCTATACTTGTCCACAATAAAGTATAACAAAATACAATACAATGGATGAATGAAAAGACTTTAACACACGGGTTCAACCTCTTCCGTCGGACCTGCTTCAAATTCCATTTTTCGACGCGACGAGTTTCAGTACAGGATGGGTCGATTGGGCGACATTACGCGCTCCTTGAGTGATATTATGCACTGTTTGATGGACGTCAGTAGCCAATTAGAGAAAATGAATTCTTTTAAATCTGGACAGGACTAAAGAGAAAATTCCATCGAGTACAGTGTTGCACGCTGCACTGACGGTGCGGTATTAGATGAAATTTATGAGGAGGAAAAAGCGAAATGTTATTCTTCTCTGTCGACAGTGTGTGAATATATCCCTTGATGGATGGTCAAACGTCTACAACGAGCCAGTAATATGTGCAACAATAACAACTGAAGATGAACGAGCGCTTCTTCACGAAAGTATTGATGCTTCGAAAAAACCTCATACTTCAGACTATTTGACTGAAACAGTTTGTGACCTAATTTCTTCATGTGAATCAGAATACCAGTGCACGGTAAAATCTTTTGTGATAGATAAGCGAACATGGCCCCAATGAGAAAAACTTTGCAAGAAAAAACGGTTGTAACTTATGGCTGCTCTGCACATCTTATGAATTTACTGTGCAAGGATTCACAAGTACAAGACGTTAAAACACATGTAGTCCAAATTGTTAAGTATTTTTGCAATAATCATCTAGAGCAAAATTCAGTCAAGCAGGAGGCAACACTTTAGTACTTCCAAGTGATGTGCGATAGAACAGCATGGCTGATTGCTTAGAGATGTACGTACGTCACTCAATAGGACATAATATTAAAAATCTGTGAGGAAAACAAAAAGGAGACCATTTACCAAAAAATTTCAAATATCGGGCTTAAACATGCAGCACAAGAATATTTAAGGATATCAGTTGCTCTTGATATTTTGCAGAGAAAAAATGCTACTATCTGATGCTCTAACTTTGAGGATGTTGTAGAATTATCTTTACAAAAACACAACAATTTGAATGTCGATATAAGCAAGCACTCACGCCTAATCATTTTATAGCATATATGTTGAACCCATAAAAGCAAAAATACAAGTTAACACCCAAAGAAAAGAGTCTGGCTTTAGAGAGAATGAATGAGTTACATAGAAATATTGGACTGTTACCAATAACAATAGAGTTTAATGCCCGCAGTAGTCCATGCATTTAAACATAATGTGTTTTCGGACGAAATAATAAAAAAAAACGTAAATGGAATACTGTGGTGGTTATAACAAAGCGAAAATCGCAAAACGGCTGCCAATAATCAAACAGTTCCTGTGCGCAACTGCTTCCTCAGCGGCATTAGAACGAGTGTTCAGCACTTTGAGCTTTGTACTCTTCTGCCCAAAAATGATTGTTATGAAAATTCTGAGGGCATTTTTTGAAAAACTTACTTCATTACTAAACAAAATCTTATTTCCGAACAATCGATTTTGGGCCAATACTTAAATGAATTACTGGCAAAAATTTAATCGGGGTGGAAAATCGCGTGGGAGAAAAGCTTGGAACATCTGGATATGATAAGGATACATCAAATTATCCATCGAAATTTTCCAAACTAGCACAGATGAAGTATTTAAAGATGCCGCAATTTTTCTTGTGCTAGTACCTGGTTCGTTTTCTACAGCATTTAGGACTGCTTCCTCTTGGTTCACGAACTCAACCATCATTAGATAGCTCTAACTAACTTTGGAAACATCAACTAACAAAACTATTTGACACTAAACGTCAAAAAAGTTAACAAACGAAAAAAATTAAATATGAGCTGTCACCGCCAACTACTTTTTTTTTTTAATTTTGTTACTTGGATAATACTTGGCTTGCATCGACGGCTATTTCCGCCAATAACTAGAAAACGATGATAGATACGAAAAAAAAAATAAGAAAAGAACGGGGGAGTCAAAATATGATATTAGTATTTATACAGGGTATTCTAAAAAAAAAATCAGTAGAGTGAAAGTGTCGTTAGCGCAAATAAAATGTAACACTGTGCATATTGCCTCTGACAACTTAGATATTTTATTGTAGAGATTCCAAAAACTAATAAGTATACCAAATTTAAAATAATTATTTTTGAAAATATAGGAGAAAAACGTAAATAACAAAAAAAATAAAAGCTTTGACACTGTACAGGGTGTCTAGTTTTCGATGGTTGTACGGGGTATCTCCGTTATTAGTAAAGATTTTCGCAGCCCTGTGCTACTTTTTTCTAAGACAAAAGATGCCGCAATCAAAATTTTTCTACTCCTCCTTGTTTTTGATATATGGGATGATTTTGAAAATTTTACATTTTGGGACACCCCCCATATTTAGGTTACCCTGTAGCTTATCAAATAGAAAACAAATGTCCCTTTTTGTAGTTTTTTTATGTAGAATCCAGTGACGTACTAAGATTTTTTCTACGTTCAATAGTTTCCGAAAAAAAACTTGTTTTTTTTTAAATGGGCACCCTGTATATTTTTTAATTAATTTATAGTGCCGGTACTTTTGATACTGATTAACTCATTTGATAGACGATTAAAATAGTCATGGTTTCCAATGTGCCAAAACCAACATATTTACATTGACATTGGCACATTCAAAACCCTGATTATTTTAATCGTCCGTCAAATGAGTTAATCAGTGTCAAAAGTACCGGTACTAAGTTTATAACAAGCTTCTCAGAAATATATAATACCTTATTTTTATTTTTAATGTTAAGCACGAAATTTATGTTTTATTAAAAAATATACATTTTTTGTTAGTAGGTCATGACGGGTATTTAAAAAAAGAAAAGAACACAGTAATTTATGTCATATTAAAAGCTTCTTTAGTTTTTGTCGGAATATTCAGGTTCTCCAAGTTGTTTTAAAATATCTAATTAATAGTAAAAAATCAGTTTGTCCTAATTATGGCAGAAAATGTAAACTTTGAATATAATGAAAAATACGACATGCTCGTTTGTTATGTCCATTGTAATCAAAAAGCAGATGAAGCACTAGAAGTGTATTTCAATAGGTAAATATACGCCTCTTTGTATTATCTCTATGAATATTTATTAAATTTCTTAAATTATTTGTAGACATTGCGAAAGACGACAGCCGGATAATAGTATATTATTAACCAAGGTTTAGACAGCCATCATTATTGCCCGAGCGGCGAGTTTAAATCACGAGGAGCGGAGCGACGAGGGATTTAAGACGCGAGGGCTATAAGCTGTCTAAACCGTGGTTAATATAATATTTTTTCCACTACTACAAACTTTTATAAGACATTCATCTTTATAGTATTAATAATTATAAAAAATTATAGGAAGGTATAAGTATATTTTTTAATCAAGTTACCTGCGCTTTGGAATTGGCAAAATATTTTGTTGTTTTGTCAGGTGGCTTTGTTAATGTCAATTTTTGTTCATTTATGTCATCAGATTTCAAGAGTTTTCCGTTTTTTTTTTAAATGTGCGAAGAAAATGTTAGTGATATTATTATGTGTCCACCTCCAGAATTAAGGATGGAAGCAGAAAAAATGTTGATTGTATCGATATTTTACAATATCAAGTAATCTAATATGTATTGATAATTATCTGGTTGCCTAACCACATTCATGTTTATGAATTTATGTTGTAGAATCAAAAAATCAAGTTACCTACCTTCAAATAGATTCTTGAAGATCGGCCAATAATGGATTTCAATGCCTTATTATTGACCATGGTCAATAATAACTTATAAGGTAGAGAAAAACGATTTCTAACGTTAATAATCGGTCAATAATGGCGATGTTATAGGTTAGTAGTGGAAAATAGTATATTGTTAACCAAGGTTTAGACAGCCATCATTATTGCCCGAGCGGCGAGTTTAAATCACGAGGAGCGAAGCGACGAGGGATTTAAGACGCGAGGGCTATAAGCTGTCTAAACCGTGGTTAATATAATATTTTTTCCACTACTACAAACTTTTATAAGACATTTATCTTTATAGTATTAATAATTATAAAAAATGATAGGAAGGTATAAGTATATTTTTTAATCAAGTTACCTGCGCTTTGGAATTGGCAAAATATTTTGTTCTTTTGTCAGGTGGCTTTGTTAATGTCAATTTTTGTTCATTTATGTTATTAGATTTCACGAGTTTTCCGTTTATTTAAAAAATGAGCGAAGAAAATGTTAGTGATATTATTATGTGTACACCTCCAGAATTAAGGATGGAAGCAGGAAAAATGTTGATTGTATCGATATTTTACAATAGCATCTGTAATAATCTAATATATATATTGATAATTATCTGGTTGCCTAACCACAAGAAATCACCTTTATGAATTCATGTTGTAGAATCACAAAATCAAGTTACCTGCGTTCAAATAGATTCTTGAAGATCGGTCAATAATGGATTTCAATGCCTTATTATTGACCATGGTCAATAATAACTTATAAGGTAGAGAAAAACGATTTCTAACGTTAATAATCGGTCAATAATGGCGATGTTATAGGATAGTAGTGGAAAAAAGAATTTTTCTAAGGATGAAATCAAATTTAATTGAACACGGTTCATTTTCTAAACCTCGGCCTAAAATGTACAAAAAGGAAAACCGCGAGACTGATGAAATAAATGTTTTAGCTTCAATTGAAACAAATTTAACTAGTTCTTGCAGAACAGTTGAAGGTTCGGTCGGAGTAGTTCAATCAAAAGTTCAAACAATCCTAAAAAACACAATTTTAAGCCATATAAATTCCACCTAGTACAAAACTTACATCCTGGTGATGCACATCGCCGTATAGAGTTCTGTAATTTGTATTTACAAAATACCTACAGGAAAAATAATTTTCAAAGAACCGTTATATGGTCCGATGAGGCTCATTTTACCAGTGATGGTATATTTAATCGGCACAATACGAGGTTTTGTTCTCAGGAAAATCAGCATGTAATATTTCCACTCGAACGGCAAGGCAGGTTTGGCTTTAACGTTTCATGTTTTATACTAGAAAGCAAAATAATTTATAATATATTGAAGGCAGCCTCAATGCAAATAAATAGTTGGAAATTCAGGAAAACGTTGTGCCCGAAATAATAGAAGACGTGCCCTTAGCGGGCCTCAATAACTTGCATCTGCAACAAGATGGAGCACCCGCTCACAATGCGCTAATTATTAGGGCCTATTTAAAAAATAATTTCCCAGGCCACTGGATTGGAACTAATGGACCTGTAAGATGGCCACCAAGGTCACCCGACTTGTCAGTTTTGGATTTCTTCTTGTGGGGATACTTTAAAAATTAAATTTATTCTATTCGAAACCAAACAATTGCAGATTTAAGAAATTCCACTGAAAGAGCATTTAGGGAGTTAGAAACGCGGCCTTTTATTATTTTAAATTCATTAAGGCGAACAAGAACTATGTGTGAAACATGTCTAAGGCATAATGGAGAACAATTTGAGTAATATTTATGAGAAAGTTCTATAAATTTTCAGCTTTTGTTTCTAATATTTTGCGTAGTAAAACACAACTCGATTTATGCATTGTTATTATTTTTATAATAATAAATACATTTCTTCTGCAGTAATTATCATACCAGTAATAGTTTTTTTTAAATACCCGTCATGGCCTACTAACAAAAAATGTATATTTTTTTATTAAAACGTAAATTTCGTGCTTAATATTAAAAATAAAAATAAGGTATACATTTCTGAGAAGCTTGTTATGAACTAAATTATATTATTAAAAAATATATAGGGTGGCCCTCGGGGTGGCCCATTTAAAAAAAAGCAAGTTTGTTTCTTTTCTCGGAAACTATTGAATGTAGAAAAAATATTCACGTCACTGGATTTTACGTAAAAAAAATACAAAAATAACATTTGTTTTCTCTTTGATAAGCTACAGGGTAACCTAAATATGGGGGGGGGGGGGTCCCAAAATGTTAAATTTTTAAAAACATCCCGTATATCAAAAACAAGGAGGACTAGAAAAATTCTGATTGCGGCATCTTTTGTTTCACAAAAAAGTAGCACAGTGCTGCGAATATTATATCCCGCTATCTTTACTAATAACGGAGATACCCCGTAAAACTATCGAAAACTGGACACCCTGTATATCAAAAATTAAGCCTTTTTGATCGCATGTTTATAAGTATTTTTTTACTATTTTGACGAGCACTATCACTCTCTTGAATATCTATGTGAAATTTATTACTGCCCTGATTTATGAGCAAATGAACTTTGCTTCATAGAATGACCTGAGGCATCACACCCTGAAAAATTAGCATGTCATTAAGAAACACACTGTATAAGTGCCAAAAAATTCAAAAACCCAATTTCGGTGTTTCAGCGTTTTTCTTTCAAATCATCGAGCATGTGCAATATTTTACGGTGTCCCGTCAATTCATCGTACGACATTTCACCGTGCGACTTTTCATCGCCGACAATTGAGCGCGCGACAATTCATCGCTACGACACTTTATCGCGCGTCAATTCATCACAAATTCTTCTATATTTTTCATGAGTACCATAATTACTTAATCCTCTTCCTTGAAATACCAAAATTATAATATTTAAATTAGATACCTGTTAATGATTTTACAGATATAATTTCTATATTTTTCATTTTGGGTCAATCCTTTGTCATGTATCAATGTCATCATGTGTCAATCAGTATTTTGTGGACTGCTATTTGCTAAATACGATTTGTTAGTTCAAGTTAGTTTGTAATAACTGTGACTAATTATTTCTACTACTGCATTTATTTTTTATTATTGTAATAAATTCCTGATATTTAATTAAGCCTTCTGTTTTAATTGTTACAATATATATATAACAATACGGCGATAAATTGTCGCACGATAAATTGTCGTAGCGATGAATTGTCTCTGCGATGAATTGTCGTCGGTGAATTGTCGTTCGATGTATTGTCGCGCGATATGTTGACGCTAAATCATATTTTACGGAGCGCGATTAAGTATAATGCGCTATAAAACGTTAATTTCAAATATCGGAGCTTAAACTTAATAATATAAAATATATCATATTTCGCAGACGAAACAGTTTCTTACCGTTTGGATCAGACGCTGGTCCACTATCCTCAGATCCGCCAGGCCCTGGGTATTCACAAAATGGTGGAGCAAATCCATCCATACAGTGGCAGTGACCTTTATTGTTACACCAACCTTTACCGTTACAGTCTTTTTCACAAGTAGGCGATTGCTTCTTTAAACTAAGGACATCTTTGCACTTCTGATTCACACACATCTAAAAATGATTTATTATTAAATAATATTTATATTAATTGGGATCACACTACTGAGCTATATGGTATGGCTATGCTTAAAATCAGTTGGCAGGATAGACATTAACGTGCGTAATGATAACGTCATCGTATAAATGAGAAAAGAAGGAAATTGTATATTGATTGAGTATGTTAGTTAAATTCAGAAAACTATCCTATGTGCAATCCGAACACTTCACTCATTTTAAGGGGTCATTGAGTGGATCAAAGGGATCCTTTAGTCTTGTTTTCTTTAGAGATATATATTTGATTAGAATGGTTGAAATTTTGTGATTTTTTTGTTTACTTTTTTTTTTATTTCTATTTTGATTGGTGAGAGAAATATTTTATTTTGAATTTTTGAAGATTTAGTAGAATCTTTACTAGACCGGTCGCTGTCAGGGCGGGAGCCAATCTTTTCCCAACTAGCATCAAAGTTACAGAAACTGAACGCAGCTTTGAAGACTTTGCCAGAAAATACAGTTTTGGATGTAGTAAACATAGCCCAGGCTATACTCAAAGAAGGTTGCTTCCCCGATACTTGGAAAAAAGCCAAAGTGGTACTAATTCCAAAGACAGGTAAAGATTTAACGTTAGCAGTCAGCTACAGACCGATAAGTTTATTATCGTGTCTTGGCAAGATTGTTGCAAAACTAATACTAAATCGAATAACCGATTTTGTATTGGACAACAATATTTTACCACCGGAGCAGTTTGGATTTCGAGCTGCTCATTGCACAGTGCGCCAAACAACGCGACTAGCGACTAACATACTGAGAGGATTTAACGACCGCAAATCAACGGGAGCAGTATTCTTTGACGTTTCTAAAGCATTCGATAAAGTCTGGCATAATGGTCTCATATTAAAGTTGATAAGGTTGGGTATGCCCAATTATTTGGTAAAAGTTTTGATTTCATACCTCGAGGACAGGACATTCGCGGTATCATCAGAAAATACAATTTCAAGCGTCAGAAACATTAAGGCGGGGTCGCCACTGGCCTCCTTACTATACAATATTTTTTATACCAGTGATATTCCGCGAGATCCGCGAACCCAATTGTATTTGTTCGAAATTGCCCTGGGTTTGTAGTCGTTTGTCTGCAACGCCATATCAATCTCCTTCAGAGATGGTTGGACTCTTGGAAACTTCGTCTAAATGATGGTAAGACCCAAGCAATTAACTTTTCAAAAGCTATTACAAAACTACCCCAAACAAGAGTAAGAGTGGGCGATGCACAAATTAATTGGAGGAACAAGATTAAATATCTTGGCCTCACGTTTGACAGAAAATTATTGTGGAACGACAACGTGACAGAGAGACTTCTTGCAAAGGCACAAGGCCAATTAACTGTAGTCTATTCATTATTAAACAAAAGAAGCAAAATAAGCATCAAGACGAAAACGTTGATCTACAAGACAATAATAAGACCTATACTTACATACGGTGTACCTACGTGGTGCACCGTAAACAAGACGAGACTGAAAAAATTACAAATATTACAAAATAGACCCGTCAGATCACCGAAGTTAAGCATTGTCGAGCGCGGTTAGTACTTGGATGGGTGACCGCTTGGGAAACACCGCATGCTCTTGTCTTAGGGAAGAGTGTAAAATGAATCGACATCAAAACCATCCTATTCACGCCGGACAGGCCGGATGAGATCGGATATCTCGTAGGATGAAGGTGCCGTTTCACACTCCCCAGTCGGTAGACCGCACGATTAAAAACCGTACGGTCGATGACCGGTTCAAGATGGCCTCTGATACGCCGACGACCGTAAAAAATGGTAAATAAAAAAAATAAAACAAAATAGAATTTTACGCATAATAACGGACGCTCAAAGACATGTACCGACAGACGTACTGCACAGGGACTTACGAATGGACAAATTAAATACTTTTTATGATAAAATTATTAAAAAATACCATACGCGAGCAAGTACATCCACGAATCGGCTCATTTTAGACACACACATACACTCATTACCAAACTCGAAACACAAATTCCCTAAAGATTGGCTCCCCTCCTGATAAATAATACAGATATGTATTAAAGAGAATAAGAAAAGTACGTAAGACCAAAACAGAAGAAGATGAGAAAAAAATCAAATACAAAATTCAAAATCAAGACCTTTCAAAATTGTTATCGACCAGATATCTACAACAAAAAACAAGAGCAAAAGACTGATGTCTGGCTCAAGAAAATTGATTATAAGAAGAAACTGTCGCTAATTGTCACTGCTACTATCTTTAGGTAAAATATTGGTAATTAATACCAAATAACTTACTATAAAGTTTAAACTTTTACTAAGGCAGAAAAATTGATGGATTTTACGTAATAATTACCTGATATACAGACTATAAGGTGTCATTGCTGTGTGGTAAATTTTAAGGTTGCTGAAACCGTAGCGTGACAACGTTAACCTACTTATATTACACCAAAACTTTAAAGTAAAAAATATTTGTCACCGTAACGACAAAAAGGTAACTTTTAAGTAGGCCTGACTACAAGCGCATTTAAAAGTAGCTACAACTACCAGAGGGACAATAAAAATACCACATAGTTCGCAACTTCTAAGTAGTATTTTAAGGTGACTGTTTAGTAAGCGTGTTCATGTTATCTCACTTGTTAGTAGTTTTGACCTTTTAAAATATTAAAAAATTACGGTATAGTCATGCTTACAACACAAAATTACTTTAAAGTAATTTTTACCATGAATCTCATACCGTGAATTTCCTTAATTTTGTAGGCTAGAGTTGTTGTTTATGATAGCAGTAAGTGAAAAATAAAGTGTAATGGAGGCTAAACAAAAAGTAATCAAAGGACGAAAATATCGTCATTCTTCCACAGCATTTTATAGAAAAGTGAAAATGGAACTAAATAAAACTAAAAGTGATGCTTCTTCTATATTAACTCCAATTTCAGAAATAAAAACTGGAAGTTCATCAGTGGATTTTGAAACAAGTATGTCAAATGATGTTTGTGTTTTTAGCAATGCTAGTAAATCTGGGATTATTTTGTTCCCGAAAATGATGACTCTCTATGAGGAAAAAGAAAATAATATTTGCTCTTTACTTTCATTTAGGGAAAGGATCAGAGAATGGTGTTTAGCCGAGAAAATATCCCACCAAGGTATTAATAATCTACTGCTTATATTAGGGTCACAAGGACATCAATTTCTAGCAGACAGCAGAACTCCTTTAAAGGCACCAAAATCAGTAAATATTGTAACAATTGGTAATAGACAATTTTGATATATTGGTATTAGAAATAGCTTACTAAATGTCTTTAAAGATATAGAAGAACCTTTGTGGTGTCGCTAATTTTCAACGTAGTTGGTTTACCACCATTTAGAAGCGCAGCTACAGAATTTTGGCCCATTCAATTAATTGCAAATATGAATAATCTAAAGCCATTTGTCGTAGCTATTTATTGTGGACAAAGCAAACCACCTTTACAAGAGTTTTTTTCGCTTATCCATTTTGAAATAAAATACATTTTAGCTGGTAAATTTCAAACAGATACCCTTGAAATAAAAATTTGGCCGATATAGGAACCTTTCTGGTTATAACTGTCATGTATCATTTAAACAGATCCTCGAATCAGAAAAAAAAAATTAGACTTCAAACTATTGTAAAATCAGGGTTAAAAAATTTTACAGTGTTAAAATCAAATACTCTGTTAAGCAAGTCTGTTTAAATGTATAGGTATATGTATTATATAGCCCATTCTATCTACAAAAATAGGAAATTAAAATGCATTGATTGCAAAAACCTTATTATAAATAAAACAATGCAGTCTTCCTCCACAGTTTGCATTGACTCCACTGAAAGTATGGACTATTTTTTCAACTTTGAAAACCTTATTGTTCGATTCGAGTCATAGGTTTAAATGTGGGGGATGAATATTTTGATTCTTTGCAAAGGGGGGGTTTATGTCTTGCTACCAATGAAGTAAATATTATTTACTTTCATATATTTGCAGCTTTTCAGTTTATTATAGCTACTAAAGAACTTAAGCTTAAATTTTCGAATCGGCAAAATCACCAAGTTCTTTTAGCTAATTTAGGTTTGGCTAGTTTAGAAAGTGGTAGCTTTCTGATACCGCTTAATGAGACATGTCCCTGTGGAGAAAGCTATCGAAAAATGTTTTATAAAGTAGCACTTACTCTTAGCAATATATTACTAAACAATTACACAAAAAACAGAAATGACCTTCAACACCAAAATACATCATCAAAAGAAAGAAAGCTCTTTCCACTTTAAAATAGGTTTTAAAATCACTAATTTTTTTTAAGTTAAATGTTAATTTAAATTTCCTATTATTATATTATATATATATTATATTATTATATTCTTGTTACTTATTAGACATATCTATACTGAAGTAAAATGCAAAAAGTTCAATAAATAATTTGAAACAAACCTTAATTTTTATCGCCTAAACGGGCGAATCTGCACCGAAGTTGCGTTAGTTACTTATTAAAAATCGGTCTACCTCTGACAGGATTTGCGACGTTGCCTTTCTTACTTCACGGCTTGGAAATGTAGGGGGCTATGACATAGTTCAACAGTTGAAATAAAATAATTTATTTTAAGGTTAAAGCACCAAGCGGGCGTTTAAAGTAGCAAAAATAACTAGGCGGTTCCAAAACTAAGGAATTATTACCATAGAGATTACTTTAACGTTCTAAATGGGAACGTTCATGAAACCGATGGAACTACGACGAACAAAGATGACTAATAAGTTCTGAAAAGCACTTCAAGGAAAATTCTTGGGTAACGCCGCCGTGTTTGTTACTACCAAGTAACGAAAAATCTAAGGTTTTATGTAACAAATTCTACCTTTAAGTAAAATAGACTTTGCAGTGACATATTTTTCAAACCCGCCACTTATACATAAGTAAATTCTACTTTAATGTATCGGAGGTAACTTTAACGTGGCGTTGAATAAGATACACCTTTTTTATAGAAAAATGGCGACGCCATCTTTGAAAAAATCCAAAAAAACTTTTGTTACAAAACATTCGCCCTAGCTATTATTCACTTTTTAGAGTAATAAAGTTTATTTTTTTATTATTTTTTATTATTAGGGATAATATAAAACTGTTATATCCTTTAAATATACATTTTTTAAATCCTAATATTTTTCCGATTTCCTTTATGTTTTTCCTCAAAAGGCTTAATTTTGAGAGCGAGTTCTTATTTTTAGATCTAACATCCTTATTTTTCACAGAAAAATTTCATGCGTTTGGGTTTTACCACCTTGCATTTCAAAAATAAAATATTGTATTAGGTAAATAAAATATAAATTGACATGTTATGTAGTTAATAAGGTTATTTGGATAGACAGAAACATAATATACATGATTTTATTTAAAAGAGAGAGAACAAAATATTTTCAATGCATCGCACGATGGGAAAGTCCCATTTTGGTTGGAATTACCAGACATTTCAGGTTTTGGAACGTTCTCGAAACGGTGGCGGAACGTAAAAATTACAGTTTGGCATACCTAATCTTATTAGCTTAAGTATCAGACCATTGTGCCAGACATTATCGAATGCCTTAGAAACGACAAAAAAGACTGCTCCTATTGACAGGTGTCTATTGAACCCTCTTAATATGTTGATTGTCAACCGTGTTGCTTGGCGCACTGTGCAATGATCAGCTCGAAATCCGAACTGTTCCAGTGGTAAAATATCCTTGTTTAGTACAAAATCAGAAATCCGATTCAGTATTATTTTTTCAATGATCTTACCAAGGGACGATAATAAACTTATGGGCCTATAGTTGACAGCCAACTGAAGATCTTTACCAGTTTTTGGGATTAACACCACTCTGGTCCGTTTCCAAATGTCTGGGAAGCAGCCCTTTCTGACAATTGCCTGGGCTACGTCTACAACGTCCAACACTGTTTTTTCCGGCAGATTCTTTAGTGCTTTATTCTTTATACCGTCGAAACAAGGCGTCTTCTTTGCATTGATGTTTTGCAATCCGAGCACATGTGTGTGCGTGTATGTATTACACCTTATCATTCAGGGAAAGGCGTCGTGGATGAAGAATTAAAGACAAAGGTTAGGTTAAAAAATTAGGTCGCTCTTCAAAGTTGCTGTGAATGAAATCATTATAACCAATATGATCGCCGACATTCTATGACAGACAAGGCATTAGAAGAAAGCAACACTTGTGTTTTGTTTTGAAGCCTCTTATTTGTTTCTTGAGGAAAAGATAATAAAAAGTGTAATTTTGAGTATCTAGTATTTATATATTATTTATTGTGTGTATATTTGACTTTTTTAAAACTATTTATGACTTTGCCGAGGACTTTTAGCAAAACTTATTATGTCATTATGTGCATTAACGATTGTATGTACTTTGCCTTTGTATGACATTAGTAATTTTTTATTGACCTGTTTTTTATTTTTAATGTTACTTTTTCTGTATTTTAGTGTTCTTTTTATCAAGCTTTGTCAATAAGAATGTAAATTTTTTCGACAATAAAGCATATTTTGAGTTGAGTTGAGTTTAAAGTGACTAGAAATAATTTTTGGTATATTTTTAACAAAAGCTCTGCAGCCAGACCAATTAAATTTACAAGTTATTGTTCACTGTGGGGTAGTTTACCCTTAATCCGATACGTAACTAATAACTCTATATCGAATTCTGTATACTTGCTTACACTAAAGCTTTATACTTACTTTTCCTTCCCCACATTTGGCACCATCAGGAGTTAATCCCGGATCAATCTGATTCGTTCCTAAATCTACTATAGCAGTTCTGCAGGGAATTATTGAGCCCTTCTTATTGATAAAACTATGCGAGAGTATAGCTACCGATTCCATGCCGAATTCCAGTCTTTCATTAAGATGCTTGCAATGAAGCATGCCACATAATAAACTCCTAAAATGGTATCAAAAAAGTTTGGATTAGTATTTTAAGTTCAGAAAAATTCAATATTAAATTTGTGAATTTTTTACAAGTAGGATATTGAGCATTTTTAAACAATGGCTTTGACAGGCAATTTTGCCTGAAGGAAACATAGTTTTGGTATAATTCAATATGTGTCTTATGGTCATTTGGCGTATTATGGAGCTGATTTCTTTTTATTTTTATTATTAAATCCTTTATTTAGCTAAACATGCTAGCTAGTTACAAAGTTGTACCATACATGGACCATCTAGACAAAGTATTCGAACCTAACTCTAAAAAGCTATGATTTTTTTTTAAGTTTACAAAAATAATAAATATGTACACATATAAATTACAAAACATACAAACACTAGTTAAAATATTAGTAAGAATAAAACGAAGTAACTATAACAAAAAAAATATAAAATTTATGATAAAATTAGCTCCTATAAATAACAAACAAAGGAAACAATAAACCTATACAAGAATAATAAAAACATAAACAAAAACAAAAAGCTTACAAATTTCCACTAATATGATCAAAATAGTATATTATTAACAAAGGTTTAGACAGCCATCATTATTGCCCGAGCGGCGAGTTTAAATCACGAGGAGCGAAGTGACGAGGGATTTAAGGCGCGAGGGCTATAATAAGCTGTCTAAACCGTGGTTAATATATTATTTTTTCCACTACTACAAACTTTTATATGAGATTTATCTTTATAGTATTAATAATTATAAAAAATTATAGGTAGGTATAGGTATATTTTTTAATCAAGTTACCTGCGCTTTGGAATTGGCAAAATATTTTGTTGTTTTGTCAGGTGGCTTTGTCAATGTCAATTTGTGTTCATTTGTGTCATCAGATTTCACGAGTTTTGCGTTTTTTTAAAAAATGAGCGAAGAAAATGTTAGTGATAATATTATGTGTACACCTCCCGAATTAAGGATGGAAGCAGAAAAAATGTTGATTGTATCGATATTTTACAATATCAAGTAATCTAACATGTATTGATAATTATCTGGTTGCCTAACCACAATGAATTGATGTTGTAGAATTAAAAAATCAAGTTACCTGCCTTCAAACAAAATTCGGTTAAGGTCAAAGATCGGTCGATAATGGATTTCAATGGCTTATTATTGACCATGGTCAATAATGACTTATAAGGTAGAGAAAAACGATTTCTAGCGTTAATAATCGGTCAATAATGGCGATGTTATAGGTTAGTAGTGGAAAAATATATATATATATATATACACCGGAAAATCCGGAAATTAGAACACTTCATTGATTCACTGTTGTGATGATAAATATGACTGACTTTAACTGTTTCTTGAACATAAAAACAGATGTGGCGCTTTTAATATCATTAGGTAATTTGTTGAATGTGTCAAGTCCCTTATGAAAAATCGAATTTTGCCCAAAGTTTTTATATCTTGGAGGAATGAAAAAGTGATTCTGTTGCCTGGTATTGTATCCATTGGATGTTGAAGTTTTGTTATTTTTATTAGGACTGTTCTTTCAGCTACCTTTAGGTTTCTTATTGCTTGTGCTTTGCAGTTATGGTAAAGGGGATGGCCGTATTCAAGAATAGGGCGACAAACTAATTTATATATTTGGGCCTGCTGTAGAGCCAGTTGGGCCCTTTGACTTGTATGTCAGTTTGGATATGTTTAATATTTTTTTTTTAATTTTAGAAATCGAGAGTAGAATACTTTTTAAGGTGATTTCCAAATTTTTAGGTTTTTATTCGGACATTTAAGCCCTTAAATAAATGACCAAAGTTGGACCGCGCGAAAACGGGGCGGAGCTTCGCGTGACGTCACTTTGCAGATGCTGATCGGATGACGGTCGAGATTTACTATTTAAGCGTGTGGCGCGCGTTATTGTTTTTCTGTATGAAAACGGCGTTTGATAGTTAAATTATACATTTTTTATCTTCTTGCTGGTTTAAAATAAGTGAGAAAAAGCTTCTAATAATTATGGTGAGTTCCTGAGTTTCACCTTAATTCACCTTAACAAAACTATGGTTTCTAGTACACATATATAACAAAATTCGTGTACTTTTAGCGCACTTAACCATAAATCACGATTTTTACCAACCCTGCTGAGAACTTCTGCACCCTGTTTTTGACAACCTTTTATCTTTTTGCCTTTACCATTTTCTTGGTTTTTGTGATGATAGTAGATTCTAAATTTTTTTTATGGTTGATGTAAATTAATAAATTAACACCTTTATTTTATTAAAGTGCATTTTACTTACTCTGTATCACATCGGAAATATGACTGGTTAAATTTGTTGTAACCGCAATTACCATGCCTACTTCCTTTGCTGTTCATTTCATAGCACTGGTCATCGCTTGATTTGCCTGTTTCACCCCAGAGTAGTTTACACTGATCAGTTCTAAAAAAATAATACTCTTAGAAAAAAAGTAAACACGCAGTCAAAGTA
Source organism: Polydrusus tereticollis (assembly GCA_963920685.1). NCBI lineage: Eukaryota > Metazoa > Arthropoda > Insecta > Coleoptera > Curculionidae > Polydrusus > Polydrusus tereticollis. The sequence goes on from OY987328.1 coordinate 74,244,269, forward strand.
ACGACAAAACACATATTCCAAGCAAATATTAAATCTTGTTTAAAGTATCTAGTATGACTATATCGTTTATATAGTGTCCACAGATGGACTTTAACTATACTTCTAAAAACTCTTATTTCGGGATTTTTAAAGTCAAAAGGTCATACTCCACAATTTGTCTCGCTTGTTATATAAATGCAATTCACATTGATAAACTTTAATTTTGTTGTACATTTAAATTATTAAAATAAAAGGACTTAAAACAAAATGAAAAATAAAGGTTTTCCGTGGGAGATAAGTTACTAAGATATTTGATATTAAATATAAAACAATTTTTTTGCTTTTACATTGTAATATTGATTTACTTTTTCAAAACTATTGGAAACTTGTAGAGAAATGTTATATCTATTATTGTTATTAGTAATTTTTAATATCAAATATAAACAATTTCCTCGACAATTTCCGAGATACAGTTGCTTATTACGCTTAGTATGTTTATTTATAAATTATCAGTCAAGGAGACTTCTTGCTTAAAAACTATCACTAATAAAGACAAAAATGTCTACTCCGCAAAAATGATTTACCCCTTTTTCCTTTTATACCTATAATTTCGGCACTCGGTTATATAACGCCACTAAAGGAAGTGGAAAAATTCCGCCTAGTCATAAAAAATCCTTTTTATGCCTTAGCACGGAATATATACCTACGCAACAGAACTCTGGAGAGCATAGGAAAAAAGGGAACGTGCGCAACCTCTCTATTTCGCTGTACAAAATCCCTGAGGGGTCGCCACCATAATCGGATTGTATATATTTTTATTTAGCGCGTTTATGTCGCCATCCCATCAACCAAGGCGTTGTCATATCGTCCTTACCGTTCGAAATTCGATTCTTGTAAAAATCATTAATATTCGAATAGTTTCGACCGGCGACGGAGGCGTACTTCTTTAGGCGATCTATCGGGTTAGGCGGCGTTGGATCAAAAACGTTTATTACTTTATTGTCAATGCTTTAATTTTAATTCTATTTGAGGTAGTTTAAAAAAAGCGGAATAATTATAGAGATATACGCATTTCCTTACTTTCTTATTTCTCTTTCTGTAATACGGCTACAAGCAGTGGATCAGCAGGAAATAAATGCGAGTAATTTAATCGTGTTGATAGTCGAAGTAGAAATCCTGGCTTTAGACTATTCAGATTTCCACATCAAAATAAAAATCTCTACAGAAAATGTGTCATTATTTGTGACAATTTTAAAACTTACACTGGCTATACAGGGTGAGTCGGAAGGAATGGGCCTAACTCTAAGGGTGTGATCTATGCATCACAACAATAAGAAAAAACTGAAATGTTGTTATCCAATATTCATTTGTTTTCAAGTTACAAGGCAAAAACAAAATATTGCAATAATTTAGCTTTCCTATAATAAATGTTATTATTGTTTGCTTTTGATTGTTGTGCTGTCACTATCCTATTAGTGTCAGTATAAAATGTTACATTGATTCACCACTTTCGGATTTGTATCATTTTAATTTTATAATATGCCACACATTTATTCACATCTCGAATATGCCAATATGGTTTTTATTTATGGTTTGTGTAATAGGAATGCTACAGCGGCTGCTGAAGAATATCGTGAACGATTTCCACATGAAAGAACACCGAACAGAAAGGCCTTTATCAGAGTTTCCAACAAACTCTGCGAGACCGGAACGCTTCCAAGTGCTAATGTAACATCCGAACGAGCCATTCAACAGGATTTAGAAGAAACAGAAAATGTTCTAGCTTTAGTAGAAGAAGATGCGACGACAAGCTCACAAAGAATTGGAATTCAGTTGGGGATTCCCCAAAAAAATACGCTTCACGAGCAAGGCTTATACCCGTACCATGTACAGCGTGTACAGAATCTTCAACCTGGAGACTACGCCAAGCGTATGCAATTTTGTGAGTGGATAATTAATAATCGTCATCTTTTACCGCACATACTTTTTACTGACGAAACTACATTCACCCGTGACGGCATCAATAATAATCGAAACTCCCATGTATGGTCGGACGAAAATCCTCACGCAATAGTCGAAAGTAATTTTCAACACAGGTTTTCAGTAAACGTGTGGTGCGGCATGATCGATAATAATTTAATTAGCCCTTTTCTTTTGGAAAATCGCCTTACAGGGGATCACTACTTAAGTTTTTTACAAAATGAATTGCAAGGACTACTGGAGGAGATTCCTTTAAATATCAGAATTGAAATGTATTATCAACGATCGTCGGGTCAAGCAATATTTAGACCAAAGGTTTCCAGGGGTTTGGATTGGTCGCGGTGGTCCTATTAGTTGGCCTCCTAGATCGCCAGACCTCACGCCGTTGGACTATAATTTATGGGGTTGGTTAAAAACTGAGATTTACAAAGTAAAAGTAGATACTAGGGATGCATTAATTAGACGCATTAGAAATGCTGTACTCAATATTAAAGAAAGGCACGAATCAATTAGAAGATCCACGCGCGCCCTTCGTAACCAAAGCAGGAAATGTTTGGAAGTCAATGGCGGTGTTTTTGAAAATTTACTAAACCGATGATTTATGTAAAACAATATTAATGTTGGATATTTAGGTTTAACAATATAATTATTTTATTTAACTCTGTAACTTGAAAACAAATGAATATTGGATAACAACATTTGAGTTTTTTCTTATTATTTTGATGCATAGATTACACCCTTAAAGTTAGGACCATTCCTCCCGACTCACCCTGTATTTATAAATCAAAAAACCAAAGAATACCGTTTCTAAAGAACGCGGGTAAATAAGAATGAGGTATTTTGCGAACCACCCTCGTCGACCCCTTGGGGAGGTTTGAATTGATATGCCAGAGAAACGGCTGATATTAGACATGTCAGCTTGAATAAAGTAAACACAAACCAAGACGAATTGCAATTTTACTTAGAGACACGGTCGTAAATGTAAGTAACCCCAATTACTTATTTTTTACAAAGTACTTATTCAAACTTGCACGTGCTATTTTGCCCATACATTTACGAACACAATGGTAAGTTTAGCAGCATGTTACTGACCGTGGACTCATGGTTAAACAACGCACCGAAGCCGCTGAAATCGTATAAAGAACTCCGTTGCTAGCAGTTCAGCTCTTTTTCGGGGAGCATTATAATACCACGTCTCAGAAATCTGTTGCGTAGCTATTTATTCTGTGGCCTTAGTAACGTGCAGCCAAATTTAATTAAGTTGTTTAAAAAATATGCTTAAAATGAGTTGAACTCCAAAAAAAATTAAACTTCAACTAGTTTTAACACACAGTTAAAAGCGGTAAAGTTAACAAAGAAAATTCCCTATATAGTTTCTGTTTTAAAAATATGAGTCCCGCAAAATTCCACAAAAACTGACTGAAGATTCAAAAACATGTCTATTTATAAATTAGCAGTCTTTATTGTAGCCGCAAAATAAATATCCTTGATAATAAATTTGCAAATTAAATTCCTTCAAAAAGTACCGAAATATAGCTTTAAACATATTTTCTCCTATTATTTATACAAATTTCTGATTGGCAATGTATCAAATCATGGCTGAGGTTGTTATGACAACGTATCATACGTTGATGTATGTCATATGTACTCCTTGATAAACCAGCTGGTCTTCCCTCCGAAGAAGCAAGGCGAGCCAATTTGTGCGTCTTATGGATTCTCTCATCACTTCTCAAGTAAGAAAGTAAGCTTCCTTCTGTCGGTTCACGGCAATGTTCGTATTCTAACAGAAATATGTGTGTCTCACCAATATACAGGGTGTTATGGAAATGACTTATTATATTTTAAGGGGCCACTCCTGAGGTGGTCTAGAGTTACACTTGATAGTTTTTTTTTCTAAAATCGGAAGTATTTTGAATTTTGTAAAATACCTTAAAACCGGACTATGTGCGCCTTCCATGATAGTTCAATGCCCCTGAACACATGTGTTTTTGACAAGACAAACTGCTGGAATGGTAATTGTTTAGTTTAGTGCAATTAATGTTGAATTTTGTGCTAAAATTTCGTATATAGACTAATTGAGGGTAGCTGATCACAATTTTCCTTTTGCGTTTTTACGGCAAATGCACTGGTTTTGAGAAAAAAATGTTAAAGTTTTTCACTTACAGGTTAGGGTATTCTTTCCTTTCAATTTCCTAGATTTTATGGTTTTCCCTTCAAAATATGTGATAAAACTTTCACCAAACTATCTGTTCATAAAATAAGAGCAACATTTTAGCAAAAAAACAATGGAAAAGGCACAAATTTAATTAAATTCGTTGTTAATACGCCGACAAAGTAGAACCGTCTCTTTTCAGATTCATTGCACTCACGTTGCCAGATTGTTCTTCTTTTTCTTGTAATTATCAATGGCTTCCATCCAGGAGAATGATATGCTAGCTCGAGCCAATAGGATTCATTCAATTAATAAAAATGAATTGACAAGTATAGGCAATTTATAATACACTAACAATCTGACAACATGGGTGGCCAGCGGCCAGCTGTCAGTGAGCCCCCGTCTTTTTCCAGATAACGTAGAGTTTTCTGTTCGCTTACAAGTTATCCCGTTTTTCAGAGTTTCCTTGTGGCATATTTCGTTTATTTCAACTCAGAAGTGTATACTATGACTCCGACAAGTAATATTTTATTGGAAATAAGCAACATTTTAGGATTACATGCAAAATAACATACCGGTGAGTTAGAAAAACTTTAACATTTTTTTTCTCAAAACCAGTGCATTTGCCGCCTAAACGCAAAAGGAAAATTGTGATCAGTTACCCTTAATTAGCCTATATACGAAATTTTAGCGAAAAATTCAACATTTCCACTAAAGTAAACAATTACCCAAATCAGCTGTTTGGGTCATTGGCGTGTAGGTGTTTTGGACCTAAATTTTTGAAGGCATTTTTCTCGAATTTCTAGCTTCGAGCGCCATTTATAGCAATTTTTCCCCAATTCGTCTCGACCTATATATTTACGGGTTAAAAAATAATAAGTCATTTCCATAACACCCTGTATATGTAAATCCCAAAGATATATATAAGTGCAGTATATTCTCCAGTTAATAGTGTTGTAAAGTTTGTGTACTAGTGTCTGTTGAAATGCAGTGAATAGATGTTCATTTTTGTAAATAAATGGTATTTAATTGAGTCTACGCATGTACTGTGGCGAAACAGTAACAAATGACGGGAAGGCCAGCAAACATTGTTCTGATAATCAGTATTTCAAAAAATTTTAACGCTCCTATAACTCGAAAAGGAAACATTTGCATCTTTATATAAAATTATTTTCTTAAAAATATCGCACAAATAATCCTTTGCAATATCGGCATGGAATTAGGAAATACCTTGTATAGTAGGCTGGGCCGCATTTGGACAATTTAGGAATTCTAATTTGAAATATTAACAAAAAATGTCATTTCATGATTACAATCAATCAATCAATAATTTATTAATGCCAAGTCACAAAAGGAAATGTGTTACACACGTCAACAGATACAAATCAACAGACACAATGAAAATGTTTATTTTTGATTTTTTTAAAAACTGCCTTTTTCTACCCTCTACAGGGCGTTAAAAATTATAAAAATTTTAAAAAATTCAAGTTGATAATTTTAATTTGGAATAGGTCAAAAAAGCTTCCCTATTGCAATAGAAATGAAATATTTATTATACGTTTTTCCGTAACGTGCCACAAATGTCTAAAAAAAAATTCAAAATGTAGATTTATGTAAAATAACATGGAATTGGGTGAAAAAGGTTTTTGTTGGTAGTAGGAAACAAACTTATATTCTATCTCTTCATCAATTAAAATTCTTCACCTTCTACAGGAGGTAAAACAATTTCAAAATACTGAACAAACCTGAACAAAAAACAGTCTAAGAAGTTTAGATATTCAAATATTATTTATTATAAAAAATACAATTTTAAACAAATTGATGTGCATTATTATTGAATAGTCTTTTTTGTTTCAAACTGGGGCATTGTTGCAAGTAATATCATTTTCTGTGCAGTTAATCGAATCGATGTAGTCGCGTCCGCCTCAAAGTTTAATTTTGGAAGTGTGAAAATCCCAAGATTGTTATTATTACTTTTCGCTTTCAAATTTCGTCTATGAGCAAGCTCCTTAACAAAAATACGAGAATCATACAACATGCACAACGAAATGTTCTCAGGATGTGCAAAATTTGAGTTGCGCTGGATTACAGGATCGATAAAATCTTTCAACTCTTGGTTTAAATATCTACTTAATTTAGTGGTTTGAAGAACATGTTTTGCCCTATAATTAAACAATGGATTGAATTTTATTTCAAACCACATGAGAGCATAATATTTTAATAAAAAAAATGGTTAACTCTCTTAAATTTGCATCGGGATTATCTGTGGCGACGTAAAGGCGTAAAATACGATTCGCCAAAGTTAGCCACATCAAATGACTTAATTTACCTGGATTTCGGTTTGGCAAGTTAGTAGAACATGCGCCTGATACAATTGCTTCAGAAAAATCGTATAGATATTTTTGATCTGTTTTTTTTTCTGAATAGACATAAAAAATAAAATCCAGAAAATAATAATTACTCTGCTGCCGATAAGAGCCTTTACCAGACTAAACAAACGAGCGAGAGAGAACACAGAACTGCAATATAGAAATAGACCAAGTCGCAAATCGCATACGATTCCTAACGCCATATATCGCGCCCTAATAAATAGCTGGTCAACAACATAGACAAACGCTCAAGTGTCTTCGGACCGCCCGAAATTCGCGTGCTTACATCGACAGTTTCAGCAGTGAGGGAAGCGCCCGCCTGCATGTGGCTGCGTTATTAAAAGACAAATCTCGATATGGTTATTGTTTACCCCGGACCCCGGCTGCGTATTGCATTTATTTAACATATGTGCGGTCTCGCCGCGCCGGTCGGCCGTTTTTTTTTTTATATAATAGTTTGATGTTTGATACAATGCTGCAATTTGTTGGGCGAAATATCGTTAAAAGTCAAAGTACATTAATAAAAAATGTATAAAACTGTTTTATAAATAAAAAAATAAACCTCGTGTAGAATTTTGGGTAGACAATGTCTACCTTGTCTACTCGTACGCTTCGCCACTGGCACACATTCAATTTTTTGGTATCTCACACCTGGCAAAATTTCACAGTTTTGTATTTGCCTTCCCAGTTGACCTGCAAATGCTCTCGGACCAGTTGTTTTCCCATCAATATGTTGGAAGATGTGTCTAAGAGGAAGTTCATTACCATGAAGTTGACAGACAAAATGTTGTAACGGACGACCTAATTTAGCCTCAAGTTGGGCAATCACCATTTTTTGACCCGGTATTAACAACGGTTCCGTCACATCCCACCGCGACCAGTTGATTTAGGTCCTAACCCTTTTTTTCCAAAAAATTTAAAATACTCTCGCATATACGTGTTGATCCATTGGAAGGCGTTGTATTGCCTAGATAGATTGAACCTGGTACTTGAACTATCTTGATTTGCTCTTCAACTACTAAACGTCTGCGATATTTTTGTTCAACTTTTTCCACCAAAAGAGTGTTATCTTCCTGCCGTCAAATAGATTTGAGCGAGACTTCTTGTTGCTCAAATGTTTTTCTACTTTTTTTCTCTTGCTCGCCTTAATTGGTTGTACGTATTTTATCAGTCGGGGAAACAATTCCAAAATCTTGTAAAACTGCTGTTGCGACCGCAGCAGCAGATCTATCTGACAAGCCATACCTGTCACATACTTAAGCAACAGTAGGAAGCTTAACTGTATTTGTAGATACTTTTAATGTTTCATCAATTTCCATAGAAGTGGATGGCAACTGACACAGATCTGAAGAACAGCTTGTTCGACTGATGTAGCCTGGTGTTTCACGGCCTAATTTTTTCTAATTTTCCACGCCTAAACTTCTCTTTTGTAACTCTTGTTCCAATTTAACTGCTTTATTAAATATTTTTTCTGTTTCTTTAGAATCAATGGACCCTATTGCCATTCTCCTGGCTACCCTTTCATCTTGAAGGAAATCACGTTCTTTTGCAGGCACCTTGTAGTCTTTACTGCAAAAGCATTCTTCATATGTCTTACTTACGTAGTTTTCTCTTTTTTTAGATTTAGGATGCCTTAAAAGCTTTAATTTTTTAAAAATATTTTTCATGATGTGCCTTAATCAAGTATAGAACACGTTTTCGGGGGAATTGATGATTTCTACCATAAATCCAAAATTTTATCTGCTAGAATGTTCGATATATGAAAAAATTTTGGTTCTTGTCCAGAACTAGGAGGCTTTAAACTAAATCTTAACCACAAATAGCACTTTCAAACGTCCTCTTTACTTAGAAGAATATTATCTTTAAAGTCAACAGGGAGGGGAACCTAATAAAGGACATTCAAGATCACGTCTTGTATAATAAGTCTTTAAAGCACTCATGTTTTATAGTAAGTGTTCAAACGCACAGCAGCACAGCACATTTACTTTTTAAATCAACATTTTTACCGATGCGAACGCAACGAGACCTTAGTTAATACAGACAGAAAACAATTATTTAGCTCAGATAAAAGGGGAAACCCCGGCGATTGACGGGGAAAAACCTACTTATTACCAGGTCGCGTCAAGTCAGGGACGGCGTAAGTATAACGTTTAAACGCTTGCACAGGAGGATAACGCATAAAATATCAAAAACTAACATTTGTCATCTTTTATAGGGACGAGTTTTACTTTTTTTGAAAACAAAATTTTAAATACGAACTTTACGAAAATTTTAACGATCGGTAGAGGGTGAAAAATGCAAGTTGCGGAAAAAACGTATAATAAATATTTTATTTCTATTGCAAAGGGAAGCTTCTTTGACCTATTCCAAACTAAAATTATCAACTTGAGTTTTTCAAAATTTTTATAATATTTAAGGCCCTGTAGAGGGTGGAAGAAGGCAGTTTATAAAAAAATCGAAAATAAACATTTTCATTGTAATCATGAAATGACACTTTTTGTTGTTATTACTAATCAGAATTCCTAAATTGTCCAAATTCGGCCCAGCCTATTGTATAGGTACTCTAAAAGACTTACCTAGTCCTACAAAATCCGTGATAACAAAATGCTTTTCCGTTATCACACACTTCAGTGTCCTGCTTATAAATATCAGTTGGACAATATTCAGACTGTCCTGTACAATATTCCGGCAAATCACATTCATAGTCAGCAGATCGGCAAAGGGTACCAGCATTTTTGGGTTTGCATGTCTAAAAAGGTAGTTGGAACAATTAGAAATCTCTAAAGTAAACCTCAATCAAGTCCATTAAGTTTAATATTTATTCAATATTATTGCTTACCGTTAAATCACAACACTCCCCAGTAGCACAACTGGCGTTGTTGTACAACACACAAGTTGATGCATTACAGCACGTATTATCACAGTGTTCAGGCAATCCACAATCGCACTGTTCGCCGGGTTCGACGAATCCATTGCCGCAAATAGGGCTGTCGAACAAGGATTCCGGCTTGTTTTTAAGGCAGTAGTCCATCCCGTGGGTAAACGCTAAAAGTAGGTAATTTAAACTACACGATGACCAGTGAGTTGGAGCGACGGTTGAGCTGCTGGGCGCCATGATGCAACGTTCATCTGGACATTTACATTCGGTCGTATCGTGCTCCATGCCTAAAAATTTTTCTTTTTAGTACGATTTTCGTATCAAATTATACAATTTTTGGGTGCGTTTATGTAAGGGTGCGATAAACGATAAGAGAGGTGATACTAGCGTTTACTGCCTGTAATAAAAAGAGTGAGACCAACAACACCGACAATACAAGGATCCGTTCTGTCGCGTGACGTCACTACAGGCAGGTAACGCGTTAAGTCGGCCGCGCATGTTAACCTCATACTTTATTATGAGTTTTCGCTGTTTTAGCATTAAAACATAGGTATTTTTAAAACCTTTAAAGTGATTTTGGATGAAAGAGTGTGTCAGTCGTCAACTGAGCCCTTCTTCGCATCCCATTCGATTCTGTTATGAAAAAACGTCCCAAAGCAAAAACCAAAACAAATCTTTAACAAAACGTCCTATTTAGTAACAGTCTTTAATGTAAGGCTTTTAGACGACTTAGCGAATCGGTCGTTAGATTTACCACAGTAATTTTTTAGAAGAGTGTTTACTGTGCTTGTTGTTACAATCGTTGCTATACAGTGTGTCCCGTTTTTCATAAATACACCCTAATATCTCAGTTATTAATAATGATATTTTCTTGAAATTTTGGTGGTAATTGTATGTTGGAAAAATGAAGTATTTGGCATAGTGAACATTTTTATTTACCATTGGCGTGCGGTGTTGGTGGGGTAAAAAAGGCTAAAAAACCCTATCTAAAATAATAGAAAAGGTACTTAACAATCAAATTAGAGACTATGTGGGTCAGTGCAGTATTCTGCCAAGCGTGCAGTCCGGATTTAGAAAAAATTATAGTTGCACTACCGCTCTACTAAAAGTTACAAACGATATATTTAAGGCAACGGAAAGGGACGAGCTCACATTGTTGGTCATATTAGATTATACCAAAGCATTTGACAAGCTCAATCACACCCTTTTTGTAGCAATTCTTAAATATCTCGGTTTCCAGAACAATGCATGTAACCTTGTTAGAAGCTACTTAGAAAGCAGGAGACAAATGGTTGTTCTAAATGGAAATACATCGGGGTCGAGGGACTTGAGGTTTGGTGTTCCGTAGGGATCGATACTTGCACCATTGTTTTTTACTCTGTATACAGCACAACTTATAACGCGAATCAAGCACTGTAGAACCCACTTTTACGCGGATGATACACAGATCTACATTTCCTTTAAACCTAGTGAAATTGTTAATGCCAATAACAAGATCAATGAGGATCTGGGTGTCATTTTACAGGTATCTCAAGCACACTGTTTAAGTGTAAACCCCAGTAAATCACAGGGACTTCTGTTTGGTAGGAAGAAGATCAATTGTTATGTCAAAAACATGTTAAAATAATTGTAAATAACGATACGCTTAAGTTGGTAAATTCTGCAAGGAATCTGGGCCTAGTACTCGATAATGATATTAGATTTTCTGAACATGTCGGTATGTGCATAAAAAGGGCTTTTACAAATCTGAAATTAATATTCAATTACAGAAGAATTCTATCTGATAAACTTAAAAAAATGCTATGTGACCCCATAGTTTTATCGCACTTTAATTACGCGGACGTAGTAATATGGTCCTTGTCTGCTAAGTGTTGATGCTCGGCGTATCCAATTAATTCAGAATTCTTGCGTGCGTCTAATAGGGGGTATTAGGAAGCGTGAAAGGGGAGTGTCTGCGAAACTAAACGAAATAAAATGGTTACGAATGAACGAAAGAAGAGTCCTACACTCTGTAGTTCTATACAACAGTATAATCTCTAGAAGGTGTCCGGATTACTTATACGAGAACATTAAGTTTCCCAGTGACATGCACAATTTGGAACTTCGCCATAAATATACTATAATTACTCCGGCACACACGTCTAGTAATTTTTAGAAATCATTTAGTCGTAATGTGGCAAAATTATATAATAAAATACCCCTCCACATAAGGCAACTTACGGGCATAAGATTTAAAATAGGAGTTAAAGAAGTCATAAAACTTATTATCTAGTTTATACTTGTTATTGTGATTGATTTATATAATACCCTAATAGGGTTCAACCTACAGTGCAGAATGTTTTTACTGTTTTTTGCTAAATAATGGATAAATAAATAATGGATAAATAAAAAATGTATATATTTTCCTTAGGTTAAGTGAGGAAGCTTGCTTCAACTTCGCCTTTTTTAATTAATGTTTAAAAATTACAATAAAGACCTTATTTATTATAAAGTTTGTTACAATTTTAAATAAATAAAAATTTGAAAAACAAAAAATTTATAGTTTTCCCAGTAGAATCCAAATATGCAATCATATGCAGAGTGTTCCATTTAAAAAAAGTAAGTTACTTAGTCTCTTTGGCAACCAAACCAGAAATGACAGAAAAAAATCCATGCAGGTAGAAATGTGGGGAATAATTTACTTGACAACTTTCATAAAGGTCACTTTCTCGTATACGAGGTAATTCAAAAGTTACAGGCATTATGCGCGACTTTTTTGCCACTCTGTGTATATAGTCTATAATGTAATAACAAAAATATTTTTTAAATTCCTCACTTACCAAAATTGTGTCCCATTTCGTGAGCAATAGTTGTAGCAACTAAACCAACTACAGGAGAGTGGTCAGTATTTACTCCTCCTGAATATTCGTAAGTACACATCGGCCCCTTTAACGCTTTACCAACCACACCATGGTCAAAATTGAATTTTCTGAAATATAAAGATAAGTTTCTGAATTTGAAACATTAAAGGTAAACCGATCCGTACATATATTTGGTAAACTATTTTTATGGGAATAATGATTTATTGAGAAAATATAAGTAATACAGCCTGAACATACGTTATGTCAAAATAAGGGGGTCTATTAACTTAGTGAAGGCCGTTCTTCCTGAAATGTAATTAAATAAATATCCGCATGGATTATGCACTGGTACTCTTTCCTCATACAACCTACAGCTCATGTTTGAAAAGTAATCAAAAAAATGGAATGCGAAAGTCGTATGGTTGTATCTGAATTTTTAGGTACTTTTTTCAGAAAGAAAAACATTGGGTGTTAATTAGGTAAAAAAAATTGTATCTCGTATAATATGCAAATAACCAATCTCACTTAAAATTTGTACAAATATGTTAAAACTAATAAATTTATTTACAACCCTCCAAATAAATCATTAAGATCGGACTAAAAATAAAGTTATCAAGCTCAAAACTTAATCAAATATTTAAGATGAATCGATGACATCGCACAAGCAGACAAATTATTTAAAGAAGAGGGTAATGAAACATTTTTAGCTCAGATAACAAATTAATCCCAAGAGTCACTCTAATATTTAAACCTTGGAATCTTTCTAATTGCTTCCTTCATCAAGTGTGGCGCTGATGATTTTATATGTTACGTGCAATTAACTCTGAAAATAGATAGGCAAAGAAATATTAAATTTAACGAAAATAACCAAGTAAATATTTCATTAAATTTGAAATGGACCTCCGTCGAGTGTTGGCCGAATCAGATTATATTGTTATGTAATGAACGTACTTATTACATATTACATAGAACTAAAAATAGGTATTTTAAAGAGAATCTCTGTCAGTGGTTTGATTATTGAACTTAATTTAGTCTGTGTGTGGTGTATATTCATTATACTTATAACTATAACTTTACTTTAAGATATTCATATGAGTATGTTTGTAACAAAAAAGTGATTATGATTGATATACAAGTTCTCATATAACAGTTCTCTATTCTTTGATGAGAAACGTAACAGCTAACCAGAAGTAAAAACCCAATAATTACTATAATTTATGCATCACCGTAATATATGTGAATTAGTGATTCACACATACTAATTCTAATGTACTGAGAGGTCAATTCAAATTTGATATATTACCAGGTAACAATAAAAATGCAGAACGCATCTTTTTTTAAATATACAACATTCATCAGTGGTAGCTAGGTCATTGGTGGAGTAACAAAAAAAAATTATACATGGGGTCAATATCTCCCATATATCGACGAATCGGACGAAAATTGGTATTTATTGATTTTTTAATATGAGAAATTCAAATTTGGCCCTTAATTGTAGGGGGCGGCACCTGCAGGTCTCTTTTGGGGAGTCACAACTTTTTTGTGCATGTATGTATCACATTTTCTAGAAGAAAAATCGATTCCTCTATCATTTTTACGTGAAAATTGTTTACTTGTCAAAAGTCGCTACAAGCAGCTGTTTTCGAGATATTTTGATTTAAATTAATCGATGCATGTGTTTGTCAAAAATTGAAACAATTTTAAAAACTTCAAAATAAAAGTATCAAGTAGGCTAAAAAGTATATTCCAATGTTTATATCTTGACGCATAGTTAAATAGTTTTATTTATTATTATTGTGATCATTTGTTAAAAAATGGTAATCTTTACCAATGCTGAGTATGCTAACATACATTTTACATACGGACTTGCTAACGGATGTGCATGAGGCTAAACGTTTGTATCAGAAGCGTTATCCAAACTGCACAACTCCTACTTCAAAAACGTTTTCAAAAATTCACGTTCGGTTGAGGGAAACAGGAAGGTTTGAGCAAGCTACTCTGTCGGGTGCACATCGGACGGTAAGAACCCAAGAAACCGAGGAAGCAGTTCTTAAGCACCAGAAAAATAGCGCTGACGTTAAACATTTCTCATGTTCTAGTATGAAAAATTTTGATTGATAATTTGTTATATCCCTATCACATTCAAAGAGTTCAGGCACTCCTCCTTCCTCGTGACTTTCCATTACGAATCAACTTCTGTCGTTGGTTTCTCCAATGCCTTATTCAAAATCCTTTATTTAAAAATCAAATCCTGTTTACCGACGAAGCAAATTTCTCAATAGTTCTTTCTTAACGTGTGGGCAGGAATCCTTGAAGATTATTGAATAGGCCCATTCTTTATTCCAGGAAGATTAAACGGAGAGAGATAACGTCATTTCCTTGAAGATTTGCCTATTTTACTGGAAGATGTGCCGGTTAGATTCCGAAATAAAATGTGGTTTATGCATGACGGTGCCCCGGCACATTTTAGCATCCTAGCGCGAGAATTTTTAAATCATACTTTCGGTAACCGATAGGTCGGGGAGGGCCTCAACCATGGCCCCCTAGATCACCAGACCTTAACAGTTCGGATTTTTTTTTATTTGGGGACATCTAAAATCCTTAGTTTACCAGACACCCAACCAAAATGAAGAAGAATTAAGAAATCAAATAATTAACTCTTGTAGAACGATTCAAAATACTCTAGGAATTTTCCAAGAAGTGCGCGAATTAATTAGAAGATTGGATGCGTGCATACAGCAAGGAGGTGGACATTTCCAACATTTGCTGTGATTTTGATTTTAGTTTTATATCTAGTGTTTCGTTGTTTATTGTTGTTTAAAAATTATCGTTTGTTTGTTTCATTTTTTGACAAACACATGCATCGATTAATTTGAATCAAAATAACTCAAAAACGGCTGCTTGGAGCAACTTTTGACAAGCATACCATTTTCACGTAAAAATGAATCGATTTTTCTTCTAGAAAATGTAATACATACACGAAAAAGTTGGAACTCCTCAAAAGAGAAAAAGACCTGTAGGTGGCGCCCCCTACAATTAAAGGCAAAACTAAACAAAAATCCCCAAATACCAATTTTCGTCCAAATATAGACATTATGTCAAAAATTATTAAAACAAAAATAAAAATAAGTTTTTAACACCCTGTATCTCAAAAATTAAGGGCTTGCGGACCCACGCTTATATAAACTTTTCACCTTATAAATAACTGAGGAATCGTCCTGTAAAATATCGGACACTTATTAAATAACACCCTGTATATCATTATGCATTTTAGAACTTACGTTAATAATTGAGCATTATCATTGGGGTGTTCTGGTATAAGTTTCTCTTTCCTATAATGTAAAAAACTAGTGAGCGTTGAATCGCCATTGGTTGAAAATGTCATCTCGTCATGTTCACTCCATATCACTACCCCTACTAAGGCTATAAATATATTAAGTGGGGCGTACAGCTAAAATATCAAAGAACATTTTTATAATAATATAACGTAAGATAAAATGTTATCAATTAATTACGCATGTCTTGAATTAATACTCTTGAAGGGTAACCTAGGTAAAAATGGTAAAAGTAAATTAAAAATAGAACTGTCAAGTAAGAAAAAAACTACATCATTGTCACTATCATTGCATAGAACTTAAGAAAACATAAAATAACAAGAAACCTGAAAATTATAAATTTAAACTGAATGAGAGATGTGTCCAGTGTATTACAGAATCGAAAACATTGTTGTTAGGGGTTTTGAAAACCGATTTTTTAATGTGTAATTATAAAAAGTCACATGACGTGATATCGCAGGACCGTGGTGGCCAGTTAACTGACGACATATCACAAATAATAATTTGTCCTTAGGGATGTAAATGAACAAAAACGCTTTGGCTTTTTTTTTCAGAATTTGTTTTTTTTTAAGTGAAAAAAAACACAAGGCTGCAGAAATTCTGATTTTTACGTTTTTTATTCACAAATTAACCAAAAACGCTTCTATAATCAAGTACAGGGTTTTTAGAAGTTCTTCAGTCATATAGTGGCTTAATCAGACATTACATGGGTACGCCACACTGCGTCATACATCATAAAAATACCTATTTGACTGTTTTCTGGTAGAATCGGGGGTACCACAGGGCTCCAACCATGGGCCATTGCTGTTTCTGCTATTTATCAATTGTATAACTAGGGATATTTCCAATAGTAACGTTCTGTTATTTGCAGACGATCTTAAGTTATATTCAAGAATTAAAAACATTAATGATTCACTATTAATTCAAGAAAATTTAAATAGATTAATAAAACGGTCTAATGAAAATAGATTAAAATTTAATACAACAAAATGTTAAGTCCTCAGTTTTCACAGAAAAAATACACCGATTCACTTTGAATATACAATGAATGAAGCACCATTGGCTCGGGTTGAAGATATGTGAGATCTTGGAGTTACCTTTGACTCAAAATTACTGTTTAGATAAAACATTTCCCATATCACCAACAAGGCCCTACAAATGTATGGTTTTATTGTTAGAAACAGTAGACCATTAAGGGATATTAAATGCATACGACAGCTATACATTTTATATGTCAGAAAGTCAGAAGTACTTTAGAAAATTCATCTGTGGTATGGTGTCCTCAATAAGATAATAAAATAAATTTCTAATTTCAATTACAAAGAAACTGGAAACTATGATATTAACATCCCAAAAACAGAGTTTCCCCATTAATGTTATGTGTAAAAGACTTAATGCAATTCGGGCCGAATGTGACATATTTAATCTTGCGCTCAAACAATTTAAGGCAGAATTAAAAAATTATTATAGCATTTAAGTAATTAATATTATATAGATTAGATGATTTGTGTAATTACTCCTACTCTGTAATTGGATTGCATAATCTGCAGAGTCTGTAATAAATTAAATTAAATTTAAAAAAAAAACTCTTAAAAATATTAACTTTAGAGGTTGACAGTTCTAGTTTTTTATTCCCCTTTCCCTTTCACCCAGGGTAGTTATCAGAAGTAATCATTCAAGACATGTGTGATTGATTCCACGGTATAATTTGAAAACCTTCTTAAATCATTATTAATATGTTGCCAGTTCTGTATAAATGATTCATAACCTATTACATATTTTTTTAAAAATAATATTTACTCAAATAATTACTTTACTTTCAAATTTAGAAACTAAGTAACATTAATGTTCGAAACAATGATTTATTTGTCACTGTTTTTGACTGCTCCTCGTTTTAACACCATATTATACCTTAAATATTTCTTATTTTACAAAGCACATTCGAACTGTTAAAAATTCGTGTTAATTATTGTAATTACTTCAATTAGGAACGACATTTTTAGGTAATTACATTCAG
The DNA here is from genome assembly GCA_963920685.1 of Polydrusus tereticollis. Classification (NCBI taxonomy): domain Eukaryota; kingdom Metazoa; phylum Arthropoda; class Insecta; order Coleoptera; family Curculionidae; genus Polydrusus; species Polydrusus tereticollis. Next base: position 74,261,819 of record OY987328.1, read on the forward strand.
TTCTGCAATAGTGCGTCAGGTATTCATAGCATCTATACCAATTAAGTTAGGAATTTCGTTCGAACGCAGACCTACACTGTATGATATGAGTATATTTCGGGAAAATATTTTCGCATATACAGAATGGCCCAAAAAAGTATGACGACAAAAAAAATTTTAATTCTTTTTTTTATTTTATAATTAAAACCCTTGAAATTTCACCCAACTAAAATTAAGTTTGGTAACATGAAATTTCAAGGGTTTTATTTATAAAATAAAAAAAAGAAACAAATATTTTCTTTTTTGATTTCTTCACATCAACCATATCATATTTAAAAACTATTCATATGGTAATCATCAGGTTTTGATTAATATCATGCTTAATACATACAACTAAATTTTCTTGCTTCAACTAATAAATATAAAATATAAAATATAAAATAATTTAAAAATGTGTTTATCTACAACCACAACGTTGAGTAAACTCAAGTTAGTATTCAACTAAAAATTTCACTTGATATTATAATCTTAAAAGTTGTACTCATTAATTTGAAGCAACTACTATAACTTAAACTACACTCGATTTAGTTCCCCTGAGGATGACTGGTCGAACCATGTAGGGACAATCGCTGAAATATATAATTTAAAATATATTATTTGTGGAGGACGACAGAAGTGTTGTTTTAATTTAGAAATATTTTTTTGTATAACAAGTGTTTTAAAATTCAGGACCGTTCTCAAGATATTTACCAAAAACCATAAATATGTATTAATTAGTAAAGCATTACAAAAAAGATCTAGGCAGTCATAGAAACACAACCATGTTTATTTAAGAAATAGATTTTTACAGTACCACATTTATCTTAAAAGATGTTCAAGATGTTATTCAAGGCATCTGTCTATCCTTGCTTGAAAGGACCTTTCCACATCTCGGAGCATTGCGGGTGTAATTGTTGCAAACGCGTTGATTATTCTTTGTCGCATGTTCTGCTCAGTTGTTGGACGTTCCGAATAAACAAGGTTTTTTACATACCTCATAGAAAAAAGTCGAGTTTGGTCAAATCGGGCGACCTTGCAGGCCATCTAACTGGTTCACCCCTTCCAATCCAGCGATTTTCGTAAGTGTTATCTAACAAAGCTCTGACCTGTCGCGAAAAATAGGCTGGAGCTCCATCCAGGTAAATCCTTTGTTAAAAATTCGGAATACATTTGAGCGATAAGATGGCCGTTAAAAAAGTAAGGGCCTACCACATCATCATCAATTGACCAATCGCGTCCACTGCTGGACATAGGTCTCCCGTAGCTTCCTCCATCCTTGTCTATCCTGTGCTGCCTCCATCCAGTTGGTCTTTATCCTTTTGATGTCGTCTGTCCATCTGGTTGGTGGGCGGCCTCTATGCGTCCTGGCGCGGTCTCCACTCGAGTATCTTTTTTGTCCAACGGTTGTCCGAAAGTCGCGCCACATGACCGGCCCAGTTCCATTTTAAAGTTGTTATACTGGTAACCGCGTCCGTCACTCCGGACCTCTCCCTTAATGTTATATTTGGGATCCTGTCTCTCAGCGATATACCCAACATCGACCTATCCATTTTCCTATGCACGATACTTATTCTGTTTGTAGTGTTCTTTGTGAGGGTAAGTGTTTCGGTCCCGTATGTAAGCACCGGCAACACGCACTGGTTGTATACTTTCCTTTTTAGGCACATTGGGATGTCTGATTTAAAGATATTGCGCAGCTTTCCAAAGGCCGCCCATGTCAGTCCTATTCTTCTCGCTATTTCCCGAGTTTGGTTGTCTCTATCAATAGAGATTTCGTGGCCAAGGTATTTGTAAGAGCTCACTTGTTCTATGCTGACACCGTCTATCTTGATTGTCTTACTCATAACAAGATTTGTCATGTATTGGGTTTTATTGGTGTTGATTTTGAGTCCAACAGAGTCTGATGCCTCCCTGAACCTCTGTAGCATTTGCTTTGCTTCGTCCATACTATCTGCGATAATCAAGATGTCGTCGGCGAATCTTAAATGGCTTAGTGTTTCGCCATCTATGTTTATGCCCATGTCACCAAAGTTGGCCTGTTTGAACATATATTCCAGGAGGGTTGTGAATAACCTTGGCGATATGACATCTCCCTGGCGTACACCTCGTGCAATATCAAAGTCCCGGGAATCATCCTGCAGCCTAACACAAGCTTTTGCTTACCACATGTTCTCCAACAATTCCTCCCCAAACATTTATTGACCAACGATGTTGTTGTATGATTCTTGGATTCTCGGTAGCGTAATAGTAAAAATTATGCTTGTTGGCGCATCCATTGTTGTGGAATGTGGGTTCATCAGAAAATAAGACGTCCATAAAAAAATAATGGGTTTTCTTGAATGCGGAATCGAGCCCACTCACAAAACACAACTCTACACTGAAAGTCATTTTCACTCAGAGCCTGGTGCAGTTGAATGTGGTATGCATGAAAATGATGTATTTTTAAAATTCTCTGAACTGACCTTTCACTTATTCCAACTTCTTCACCCACACGTGCCTGACTAATGTTTGGATTTTCTGTAATGTCAACAACAGTGCTAATTCATTTTCGTTATTTGTAACCGTTTCTATCCCTTCTTCTTTTTTGTAATCTACGCTCCCTGTTTCAAGAAAACGCTCAAGCAGTCTGGTAAGCTTATTGGTTCTAGATAGCGCCTCTCGGAAAACTGAGGCGCATATATTCTACTTGCCAGAAAACAATATCTATCACTGTTCCCCAATTCAAAGATCATGTCAATGGGCTCCTCCTTTAAAAAATCCATTTTTTTAAATAAAATATTTTCCGATAAAGTACACTTATGTCCTTCGTAAGGGTAATGTCAAAATATATTTCTTAAATAAACATGGTTGTATTTTTATGGTTGCTTAGATCTTTTTTGTAATACTTTACTAATGAAATGGTCGTATTTATGGTTTTTGGTAAATATCCTGAAAACGGTCCAGAATTTGAATCCACTTGCAATACAAAAAAATATTTGTATTTAAATTCCGCATTAGACAGGGTGCTTCATTTAAAAATCTTCAGAAAAACTAGTTTAAGTTGTAATTCTGTGACGCTAATTTAGATGATCCAATAAGGAAGGAAAATAAGACACCGAGTGCAGAGGTTTTTGTTGTCAGAGACAAAAGTGGCCGCCAGCTTTTAGACAGTGGAGACGGGCCTGGGTTAAGTTCTAAGGTTATGAGCGCCACGCAGTTAAGTGGGGCACTTTGCCTCTGGAAGAGATGTTCGATAGTTATGAATGATAACTGCGAATCACCCTATAACTGCCCTACACTTAATTTTCTTTACCTTCAAATATTAACCTAGGTTGGGGATAGTAATGTAAAACAACAAAGCTCAGTATATTGAATCTATTTGTCATAAGATGTTAGTCGCTTAAATGCAGATTGACATTATTGACTATCGATAACCAAATAGGTATAGACCTCGTATTGAAATAATATGATGTTTAGTTAAAGTCTAAAATTTGTAATAAAAGATTTTAAAATAATAGTGAAATTTTGAATTAATGAACAGAACGTTTACTAGATCATATTCCTATGTTCTTCGACCAATTGACACAATTAGTGATTGTCAAACAATAAAATAACAATAATAATTATGCCATTATAGAAGCACATACAGTAAGTAAAAGTATCGAGCCCCTTATTATGTAAGCTATGGCGTTAGCTTTATTACACAATAATCACAATCCTAAATACTAGTAAAATCCAAATATGTACATATCCCAAACAAAAAATAATACCCCAAATATGTCCATATCCCAACCCTCTGAAATGATCCCTTCCCTAGTCAAGAACCATCATAGGAGTTACTAATCCAAGTATAAACAAAAATATTTAATTCAAATAAAATTCTCTCTATGTGATCTCGCTATAAAAAAAAAGAGTGTACTGGTCAATAAGTCTTAAATGGGTTCATTGAATTGATAGATGAAAATATGTTTAAAAACTTGCGTTGTCAGCTTCAACTCAAGGCCATGCAATGCCTGAGGGATCCCATGGAACTCGAAGTAACCGCCTCTCTAATACACCATCAGTGTAGAGACTCCATGGACTTAATAAGCCAACAAGTGTGCTGAATGAACCTCAACACTCCAAAATCCAAATGAAACCAAAACCAGGACTAAAAACCCTAAAATAGAGGAAAAATACCTCTTAATTTATGAAGATTTACCTCTTCCAATTGACATAAGTATCTACCAAATATACATTACCTCTGCACTTAAGTAGAGGGTCCTTTTAGGCTTGAATGCCCATACTGTAGTCCCAAAACAAAAGATCCCACGCGGTCGTCACCACGAGTGAACTCTACTCCAAATTTATATCGCCCCTGGAATATTATTCGATGACTTAGATATCGATTTAATAGTCAAATATATTAATATATGAAGACAACCGTACCTGAAGACATTAAGAGGGGCATAGAACCACAGCATATGGCGGCCATTAAATCTGATCCCATTCAACATGGCGTGAAGTACTTCCATCAATTTTTAACTACATCAATTCAATCGGAAATCCATAACTTCACAAAGATTTGCGGTGCTAATCCATCTAAGTGGCACTTACAAGCTCACAGGCTTCTCAGCGTTACATTACCGAAATCTTTAATTTAAAATGGCGGCGCCAAGCCGGAAAAAAAAAGGAGACACCGACTCTAGTCGAACGATGTGAAATGTCTGCTTGCTGTACCCTGCACTTCCAAGATCTTCGGGTCTAGAACAGCACTATCCCTTTCCTACCCGCTACGAAGAGCAATTGTTTCTCTATAGCATCTGAAATAAATCTCCAGTACGCAACTCAATGAGAACACGTGATTCGCAATGTCAACAGGGTTGTCAAACGTCAGGATCAGGATATTGCTATGGGGAAACCACCAACGTACTGCCGCAACTAGATATACCTTTATAAAAATCTCATACCCAAGAAGCGACCAATCGAGCAATCCACCATTAAGTCTAAATCCTAAGAGCTGATTACTGCAAGATTACGGCATTCACCATCCAGAGCACCGCTTGGCTGTTTGGCCATGTACAAATCGGTTCGAACCCATGAGGTCCGATTTCATGGGGGATTTGTCCTAAAATAACTGGCAACACCGTAGAACACGTGCAACGAGGCCAATATACGCAGGGCCCTAGCAAAATGGTGACCCCGAAACCTTGACTTGTCAAGATCAGCTGTTTTTCAAAAGTCAAACTAGAATGAATTCCATAGAATGCTAGCAAATTAACTAACACTCCAGAAAAACCATCATATAATACGTCAAAGTAAGTACAGGGACACGATCCTAGTTAGAGAGGTACATTCCGTTATAAATTAAGCCTATAACCAAGGTAAACAAACTTGACGTGAACTGTCACCACATAACATTAGAAATTATCGTAGGTAACGTACATTAAATCCATCTATTCAAGGAGAACTTACTGAAACACAGGACACAGGACAACGTATAAGCTATTTCTGATAGCAGAATAGCTGGAATCCCTCGAAACTCAGTATCAAGTGACCAATTCCTAGAATAACCTCTCAGTAAGCTTCTGCAGTGAACGTAAGATAAACCAGGACAAATTAGGAATGTCACTGGAACCACTAATAATTTTGCTGACATACACACAAGATTTTAACGTTTATACTAAATGTGGAATAAGGTAATTTATTATTATAAATTTGTGTTTATTGATACTATTAAAATCGTAAAATGAAATTTGTACGTTACAATTCTTGGAACCAAATTTTGAACACCCTGTATAAAATAAGATAAAACCATTTAATGTCAGAGTATCTTTAGACCTCTTGTATTCAAGTTCACACTGTGTAGCTCGGACAAAACAGATTTAGGGCCGTTTTTTTAATTTAACTTTTTTAAGGTGTGCAAAACGATTTTTTATTGTTTTTGATTTATTGCTCGTAAACGACTAAACCAAATCAAATAAAATTCTGGGAAATAAGAAAGAACACTAAAAAAAACCAAATTATGCAGAAAAATACAAGGTGCACCATTTAAAAAAATTTTGTCGTCATACTTTTTTGGACCATTCTGTATGCGAAAATATTGTCGCGAAATACACTCATATATACAGTGTAGGTCTGCGTTCGAACGAGATTTCTAACTTAATTTGTATAGAAGCTATGACTGCCTGACGCACTATTGCAGGACCCTGTATAAAAAAGTTCTCTTGTTTACTAAACACTTTTTCAAATTAGTTTCTAAAATATATAGAGACATAGACAATATTTCAAAAATCTTAAATCACAATTTTAAACAAATACAAGCAGGTAACTAATTTTTTGTACTTACCCCATTTATAATATTGGCAATCTTTTTACAGTGGTCGGTAACTCTACTTCTACTTTCTCCAAGTTCCTTGTATTCTCTATTGTCTACAACTAACACTAGTTCTACGTATTTTGATTCTTTATTGGCATTATAGGGTCCCCTGATCAGTTCATGGCTTTCTGTTGATCTTTTATACTAAAAAATAAGAAAATAGACGTTTACACGCAGAAAATTAGATACACTACTAAAAAAACAACAAGAAGTTTAAATAAATACCGTCGTTGCCCTAAAAAATAGTAATTATTGTGAGAAACGGTATTAAATTTCATTAAACACAACCGTTTTAATTCTATGAGGTCTTTCTTGAAGTACTAACAAAAAAAAAGCAGAAGCAATGAATGCCTGTCTTGTCTTTTATTTATTACTTCTTTTGATTAATTACCCCCTTATATCCGCGCCTATATATGTTTTCTCTTGTAAAGTATACGGTGTCCCACTAAACGGAACATGGGAAACCTCGTGGAAGTGTGTTCCTCATTCTATTCTGCAATAAGTTTTAAAAAGTCGGCAAATCTAATATTTAACCACTTTAAAATTTACGTGGATAAGATAAGAACTTTCGTTGGGCTACGCACTACCCGACATAGTTACTGAATATGTATGTCAAGTGGGATTAAAGTAAATGAATTTGACACTATCATTTTGTTTGCAGTTTTAAATGCGTATCTATAGCTCGACACACTTAACTGTAGCTACCTAAAGAATGCGAGCAAAAAAAACATCATAGATTTCCGATGTTGCCCCATATCGCTACTTAAATATAATTTAACATTTGTCATCCTAGGCGACTTTAACGTTCATAACGTCAACTGGCTCAAATACAACCGACGAGCAAGGACGCGAAACTGAATCTTATGCTATCAGCTCTGGCCTCATCCAACTCGTAGGTGAACCAACTCGGATTCCAGACCGAGATGGCGATTGCTAGTTTGTTGGATCTATTCTAACTTCAAACCCCGACTTGTAAACTGTCACCGTGAAGCCTCCGTTAGGAACGTCTGGATACAACCTTATTTCGGCACTGAACAAGCTACCAATTAGTGCCGAACAGCCTCCTAAACCACGCAAGATCTGGCATTATACATCAGCTAAGTGGAATGACCTAAAGGACCTTCCATCTATCTGGGTTAGAGAAGTATCGGTTGTTATCCTTACTGGCATAGAAGCCTTTATCCCTTTCTCAAAAAGTGCCCTTCTAACGGCAAGCCTTGGTTTACTAAAAATTGCGAACCAGCTGTAAAATCAAAAAAATTATTTCTACCAACAATGACGTCAAAACCCTACCGCCGAAAATTGTACCATCTTTGTTAACGCTCGAAACTAATGCAAGCAACCGATAAACCAAAGCAAAGAAGCACACAATCAGAGGATCAAAGACAAACTTCTTGAATGTCCTAACGGATGAAGATCATTTTGGTCGGTAGCTAAGGCCGTCAGTCAGAACTTTACCAAGTCAACCATTCCACCTCTAACACGTTTTAAACTATTCTCTTCACATTTTCAGGGAAAAACTCCACCGAACATTCCCACTGTAGAATTGAGAATGCCCAAGATTGTTTTCCGGTAGCAGAATCTTGAGGAGTCTTGACATTAAAAAAGCATCTGATCCTGACTATATTCCAGTCATCGTACATAAGATATGCGCTGACGAATTGACACCGGCATTTTGTAGACTTTTTAACTTATCTTACAAAAAAAGGAATATTTCCTACTTGCTGGAAAACTGCGGGAGTCCAGCCCATACCCAAAAAAGGCAAGAAGACCTCGCCAAACAACTATCGTCTAGTCGCGTTGCTTTTGGTTACATCAAAAGTTATGGAGAAGACTATCAACGAGAAATTATTAAAATACCTGGAATGCTTCAACATTATTAGTGACCGCCAGTATGGATTCCCGAAGTCTAGATCAACAGGAGACCTTCTCGCTTATGTTACTCGCGTTTGGAACAACGCAATAGAACATCATGGGGAGTCCCGGGCGGTAGCACTGGACATTTCCAAGGCCTTTGACCGAGTTTGGCATGAGGGGCTCCTCAGTTGGTCAAATAGAAACAAGTAGCGGAATTTATTTGGACAAGCCTGGACCATCACGTTGCTCTGTAGAACGCATTGAATCCGAATATGAAGATGACCAATCCTAGGGAACCCTTTAAGGATTCCTCAAGTTTATATCAAACATCCGAAGAAGATGACAAATCTGATTATGAAATGTGATCTACTTTACTAAAACATAAGACATAAAATACGAGAGCCTGCAGAAGAACAAATAATCAAGACAGTAAACAGAAACAGCGTAAAAAATGAAGCAGACAAGTAAAAAAAGAAAGTGGCAAAGAAGAATCAATAAAAACCTAAGAATCAGAACAAAAATACGTAAGACGCAGTTGAAAAGAAATTCCAGATAAAAACCCAATAGAAGTCAGTTGTAGAAGATGTCGTTATAAATACCAAGAAACCATATCTGAAAATCAATGACAAATATTATGCCAGAAATATTATGGTGTGGCTGTTTATGTTTGTCAACAACTGTTCATAGCATTCCATGCAAAATATTCCTGTTGTTAAGAAGAGAGGTAGCCCAAACACTAAAAATAGAAAAACATCAACATCCTACTTTCTGGAAAACTCTAATCGCATTCGAAACAGGGAGTATAAGTAATACTAGGTTATTTACTGGATATGATAGAAGAATGAACATTATTCCTATTAATGCTACTTCACATGAAACCAAACAATTTGTTAGAGAACACATTGATTCACTCTCAAGAATCGAATACTATTGCTGCAGACGAGATTCCGCAAAGCAGTATCTATCTTCGGATTTAAATCATTTAATAATGTACAGGATATATAGAAACGGGCTGGTTGCTTTTCGCAATAAAATTTAACTTTAAAGTTACTTTTTGATTATTTTATGTGGTCAAATAAGCATTAGTTCAAAACCACAAATATGGTAAGTGCTGTGAATGTATGAAAAACTTACGGTACATGCGGTTTGACTAGCGATAAACATTTAACAACCACACCCTACATATTTAACGCAATCGCAATTTAGCATTGGGCTAGATTACTAAAGCCTTCAGAACTTTAAATTTTGTCTCCTGAACATTTTACATTTTTGCACTTAACACATTTGTGCGCTACACCATCGATATGTTTCCTCCACTCCGGTTAGGTTTATTTCCATGTTTATGCTGTAAACGAGCTTAACGAAGTATATTGATGGTGCTTGGGAACTAAAAATATTCTCGGTCTAATATAGACCGAATGGGCGCTTAGGACACTCTGAATCTCGGTCTATAAGACCTACCTAGTTTTAAAATATTGCACACTAAAGTCTCGGTCCTATGAACCAACACGGCAGTAAAAAAAAGAAAAAAAACTTTTCAGATTTAAGAATAATTAGTATTTTGCCGACAATTTCAAAAACTCTGGAAAAAGTTTAGTACGATCAGATTTTAGCCTTCTTTACAGAAAATTAAATAAGTCACGGCTTCCAATGTAGCTTCAGAAAAGGTTTTAGTACAACTACTGCACTAGTTTCGGTTATTGACGATGCCATAAAAGCGGTCGACGTGGGAATGGTGAGTGTACTTGTACTGCTGGATTATTCCATGATACTCTGGACCATAGGCTTTTATGTGCAAAGTTGAAATATTATGGATTTCATCCCGATGCTCTAAAACTAGTAAACTCCTTCCAATCAAACCGTTCTCACAGGGTTTCCCGCAATAGTGTGCAGACCAGCAGCGTAAGCATCCACTTTGGAGTACCTCAGGGCTCTCTTGTCTTCTCCACTATTTAAAATTTATACCATTGACATAATAACCTCAACAACTTATTGTATAACACAGGCATATGCTGCTAACACACAGCTTTATTATTCTTTTCATCAGTCAGACGCAGTTCAAGCGACTCACATTATTACTTATGATCTCGAAAACGTCAAATCACTCTCAGAGGAACGCAATTTAATTTTAAACTATAAAAAAATCTCAGTTACTATGTATAGGTACCAAGGCTAAAAGAAACTAGTAGAGGAAACTGCCTGACACGTGTTTCGACCCTTGCGGATCATTATCAAAGGAGTACTACAAGACAACACCAAATTGTACATGTAGTTACTAAGTTAATATATAAGTAATAGTAATGGTAAACATGTCAACATGCCATTAAAATAAAATTAGGGAGATGAAGTGAATTGACAGACAGATTATGGGTTATTTTGGTCCTTGTATTGGCCAAAGATACAACTAAGTTACTGGTGTGATTATAGAGGTATTTACATGTAAGTAATAAAATTAAGAAAATGATATTGTGTATATAATTATGGGTTTTTTCTTTCATAATTATTGACAGTGTTTATTGTATATTTATCCTAAGTTATATCGGTGTAATGTTGTTAATAATCAAATTGAAATACCTTCAGGTGCCAATTTAATACTTAATAGTCTAATAACTTAGGATAAATATACAATAAACACTGTCAATAATTATGAAAGAAAAAAACCCATAATTATATACACAATATCATTTTCTTAAAGTTGAGTTCTGATTTTGCGCTGTAGCCCTACGATGTCAGTCACGTTCCAGTCTACTATGCCGAATGAGTAGGACAGAACTGAGCAGGCGTAGGTGTTGATTGCTTTGAACAAGTTCTTGCTGTTCAGTTTCGTTCTTAGGAGCCTTTTTGTTCTCTTAAAAAACTCTTCCCTTATATCTGCCTTCATCGATGCATGACTAATACGTTAAGCCTGCTTCATCCCCAAGTATTTGTAGTCCTCGCCTTCACCCATTGCCTGAATCTCCTGGCCATCTCGCAAAACGAGCGGGTATTGCTATATTTTTCCGTTTATCATGGTGCATGGACATTTATCCAGGCCAAACTGCATTCCGACATCACTGGAGAAGTCCTCCACTATTTTAAGCATCTGGTCCAGTTGGTTCTTGGTAGCGGCCATTAGTTTAAGATCATCCATAAATAGAAGATGGTTAACTCTACTTGCTTCTTGGTTGCCCTTTTTGATAGTGAATCCATATCTTGTGAAGTTCAGTCGGTTGGACAGAGGGTTCATAGCTAGACAGAACCACCGAGGACTCAAGGAATCACCCTGGAATATTCCTCGTTTTATTGGAACTGTATCGGTGGAAACATTGGTGGTCCCCTCATTAAGATGGATCTTGGTCTTCCACATCCCCATTGCGTGCTATAGACACCTCATCAAGTAAGGATCGATTTTGTAGACCTTTAATATGCAAAGGAGCCACTCATGCGGTACGGAGTCGAAGGCCTTTTTGTAATCTACAAAAGCAGTATATAGGTTCCTTTGCTTTGAATAAGCTTGATTGCTGATGACTGATCAATTCCTAATTGTTCCTTGAATCCCATGGCTGCTTTGGTGCACCCTTTCTGTTGTGGGGCTATAATGTAGTATCCTCCACAGTGGGAAGAAATTCTCTTGGTAATACAGGATGTTATCAGTTTGTATAATGCGGAGAGGTAGGTGATTGGTCGATACTTTGATGGATTGTGTGTATTTTTGCGGTATTGTGGCAGAAGGTACGTTGTTCCGTGAGTGAGAAATGGTGGCAGCTTTCGGCGGTCTTTCAGAGTTTCATAAATTAATGCAGCCAGTTTCCCATGCGCGCACCAGAATTTCCTAATCCAGTAATTATGTACTACATCCGGGCCAGGCGCTTTCCAGTATTATTATTATTATTAAACGTGTTAAGAGTAAAGTACTTAATAAAATTACCCCTATTTAAAGTTACTCGAATTGGTCCTTTATGTCCATACTTTGGAAACAAAACCTGTGTGAAAAAATTCTCACAGTTCCATTAGATGCTTATTTATAAATCTAAATCATAAATAATACATATACTTGTTTATCAACAATAAAATTATTTGTTTTTTCACGCGAATTTTAACAACCTTCCGTGTCATACACACCTCCTACATCATGGTCTGCTAACCAAATTATTATGCAAATGTACTACCATCGGCCGAGTTAAAAAAAAATCGTGGGTTAAGTCTGTAAGTTATTAATGTATCGATAAGAATTACATGCAATTGATTGTAGCAATAAAAGATAAAAGATCTACATCATACATTTTTTCTCCAATGACTCATCGTAAAGGTTTTATGAATTTCATACCCGGGCATTTTCATTTAGTTTCATTACTGTTAAGCGAACTTGGAAACAACTTTTTCTATTTTCGTATAATATGCACACAATTATCGATCGCATACAAAATGAATATGCAGTGACTCACAGCTTAAATGATGGCAGTTGCAATTAAAACTGATAATGTGCTGCAAGATTTATTATTACCGAACTTTAAGTTTTTTTAAGGGCTACAATATATAGATGAAAAATACGTAATAGCTTAAATGATGCAGATAAAACAGGACAGTTCAAACGTGATCAACTGAAGTAGGGGCTGCATTGGCTTCTTATTGCGTTTGTTTTTTGTTAATATTCGCCATTTGAATGCGTTTCTTTAACGGTGACACCAAGCTATTTAACAGTGGGTCGTAGAACTACAATTAAAGAAAGAAATTTATTCATTACTCACTTCGGAAATGAGGATATCCAAAGAAATATAGCCAAAATGGTAAATAAATGTCTATCAACAGTGCAGTATACAGTGAGTCCCAGAAGTAATGTCTAAGTAGACAGGGACTCAATTATAGCAAGAGAGTTATGGAGAGTATTAGACCTAAATTCTCAAAACAGTTGCTTAGCCTTAGCACGAATCAACTAAGAACAACAACGGGAATCCTAACAGAACATATGGCTGTCAAGGATCACCTGAACAAAATGAAGATATTCCATGGAGATCTTAGCTGCAGGCTCTGCGGCAAGGATAGGGAAACTGTCTATCAAGTTGCCTGTCAATGCGAATCCTTGGATCGCAGACGCTATGCCATATTCGGGAGAGTAAAACTGGAACTGAATGAAATAACCACTAAATCAGCAGTTGGCGTGTATAAACTAATATACGGAACCAAGATAACCGAGTGGATACAATAAAATGAAGGTTTGCACAATAGGCCAACTTATGGCCGCAGTGGAACGGGCCTTAGGAAAAAAAATGTCTAAATTCAGCGTTGTGTTTTTTGGAGAAACGCTCGGACACGTCGATCTTTATTTCGTAATGTATTTTTTTTATGGTGAATTCATGTATACAGGATATTCCAAAAATAAGTTACGACAATTAACTTAATTTCCTCAAATTCGATGCAAAATTCAAGAATGATTCTAAGTATGTTTCATGTACCATGTCCTATACCTAAACTCACTTGAACATTAATAAGTAAGACCTGTTTATTTAAAAAGAACAGAATAACGAATTAAATTAAATGTTGAAAATGTGCGCCATTTTATGGCTTGACAATATCCAAGGCGATCAATAAACTCTCTTTGCACGTTTTCAACCATTTCCAGAGTTATAGCACGCACTTCTCTTCGGATCTTCTCTTTCAACTCCTGCAGATTGTTTCGCATGCCAATAAATACTTTCGATTTGAGGTAACCCCATAAAAAGAACTCTAGCAGAGTTAGGTCTGGTGACCTAGCAGGCCATTCGATAGGTCCTCTCCTTCCTATCCACCGATTGGAAAAGGTTTTATACAAAAATGTACGCACGGTGGCAGCATAGTGCGGAGGAGCACCATCTTGCTGGAACATCAGTTCTTCGTCAGGGAAGTCTGGGGTCTAATGAATTCGGAAATAAAGCCACTTATGCTGGAATCAATTCAAGTTTGAGAAGTTCGAGATATTCAAAGAAAAATTGACCAATTACTTTTCCGCGCACTATTCCACACTACACATTTGTTTTTTGAGGGTACCTACTGGCTGTGAACCTCCATCATCCAATGCGCATTTTCTGTTGCCCAATAACGACAATTTTGTCTGTTCATTCCAACAGAATGTAGCTTTATCGAAAAAAATTATATTTTTTACTAAATTATTATTTAGATTGCACAGTTTAGGTATAGGACATGGTACATGAAACATACTTAGAATTCGATACAAAATTCAAAAATGAAATAAAAAATAGATGTTTTTATTTGAAAAAATGAAGTTGATGGTCGTAACTTATTCTAGGGCTATCCTGTATACATTTATCATAAAAAAACACATTATAAAATAAAAATGGACGGATCCGAGCGTCTTTCAAAAAAACACACCGCTGAATCTTAAATGAATTTAGACATTACTTCTGGGACTTTATAATTGAACGCTATAGTATCGAAAGTAGGGCCGAGAATAAATCGAGATTGTTAGAGAAATCGCCAATAATAAAAAAAAAAGAGCTCCAAAACTACGAGATGAGGTCGAAAGACAGTTTAGAAAAATGTGTAACTCCGAAACAATCCGACACATCAACAAAGATTTGGACTTCTGGAGTTCAGTACTTTTTGCTGATGAGACCAAAATAAACCTGTTTGGGTTGGATGGAAAGATTTCAGTGTGGAAAAAGCCAAATGAGGAACTGAAATTAAAAAATATGAAAGCTACGCTAAAGCACAGTGGAGGTGAAGTGATGTTATGGGGCTGTATGTCATCTGCTGGAGTCGGTAATATAAATTTTATTGGAGGGAATCAATACATGTATCTGGATATATTAAGACAGCATCTAGCAGCTAGCGCTGACAAATTAGGTATTAGTGCGAATGGCCACTTTTATCAGGACACCGTATACCGGGTCCATAGTTGGTTGCTGTATAACCGCCCACAAGCCATTAAAACAACACCCCAGTCACTAGATCTAAATGTTATTGAAAAATTGTGGTTAATTCTAAAACAGAAAGTAAACAGTGGCCATATATCTAACAAAAATGAATTCAAAAGAAACTAAAAATCACTTTATCAAATATTGGAAATGACCTCCACCAACAGTCTAGTACCCAAGACGATTTTCAAATTCTTGCAGAACGTTATTAACGACGTAAGGTTCTATCAATCTTATTTCGCCTCTTATTTTGCTCTTTAAATCTTCATGTGTGGTCGGTTAACATATAACTTAGACTTAAGACAACCCCGCAAAAAAAATCTAAAGGGGTTAAATCTGGAGATCTGGCCGGCCATTCAATTGGACCTCATTGGCCAATCCATCTTTCGGAAAAAACTGTATTAAGGTACTCACGCATACGGTGGGTGTAATGGGCCGGGGCTCCGTCTTGCTGAAACCACAAAAAGTTGTTGGATGCATCAGGATCTTCTGGATTAGGGTATACTGTGGCAAGGCACGGTACTAGACCATTTTCTAAAAATTTTAAATATGTTTCATCTGTCAAATTTGCGTCTTTAAAAAAGGGCCCCAAAATTCTATTTTCAACAATGCCGGCCCGAACATTAACTCTTTGAGGATATTGGGTATGACATTCCATAATCCAGCGTGGATTTTCTGTAGCCCAATACCGACAGTTTTGTTTGTTTACACTTCCATTTAAACAAAACGTTGCTTCACCCGGAAATACAAAACGTTTCGAAAACTGTGAATGAGTATTGCGAATATTCATCATTATCTCGCAAAATTGAACCTTTCTGTCTGGATTATCTTCATTAAGTTCATGAACCAATTGAACCGTGTAAGGATGAAATTTACAGGTATTTTTATTTTACAAAGCAATAGTACTACTCGCCTTATGGTGGTCTTCATGAACCGACAATAACACATTTAATTGTGTATCTTCTAATACCATAGGTCGACCATTCGTATAATTGTCCCTAACGTGACCTAAATTCTTTATTATTTTTTTTCTATTTTTCTGACAGTAGATCGAGATATCGGTTCTCTGCGAGGATACTTGTTATTGAAGAGTTCGCAAAGTTCCATTTGTGTGCGTATTCTATCCATAACCAATCATTATTAATATTTCTATTCAGGGGACAACCGTCATAATCCTGATATCGATTTTCTGGCAAACGGCTGAATTTAAGTATATATGACATATTAAATGAAATATGAAATATGCAGAATCCAAAAAAATATTATAAAATAGGAGTATCCGCTTAAAAAAATAAAGTAAACCGTCATAACAGTATTAATGCGGCTTAACTAGTAGTTTAAGATGTTAGTACAATATATTTGCTTTTGATACCGCAATGTTTACTAAAACTAACACTTTACTTGAGTATGTACTCACCCTAAGAAATCTATTATCAGTCGTAGAGTGTGCATGCTCATGATCTCTGGCGTCACCAGCATAACCACAAGTTTTATTGTGTTCCATTACATCTGAATGTTTATAAATAAAATGGTCTGTTTCCACCGACGAGTCAGCTATACTGTTATCTTTTTCAACATAGTGCATTTCTTGTCCATCGAAGATAACTCCGGAGAGACCGTCGCATGTGGATATAGCCGCCCATGAGTTATGTTTTCCTCTAACTTTGCCATTGTAGTGGCAATGGTCTACTTCCTAAAAATAGTTATGTAGGTTATTTACAGTCTTTAGTAAAAAAGAAAAGTATTCAAAGTTTTTAACTTTCCCTTAAAAAAATACACGTTATATACTCGGTTATGGTCACTTTACCGACACTTTGACAGAATACCTAAAATATTTGTTTAAAAAGACCCGACTTAAAAAAAAATGAACTGAAAAGTAAAAAATAGTTAAACGCCCACGAAATGTTTTGATGTCTTTGTATGTATTACGCTTAATTTAAAATGAGGTTATGGTTATGTCCAATCCTCATTATTGACAGGAAAGATTTTGTAATCCGTGATGTCGATCTGTTGTTTTTGAAGATTTTGTGATTATTCTTGAAAGAAAAGAACTAAATTAGTGTAAAATAAGTGAGAGTAAGTGTCATCTGTTGAAAAACAAAACTTCACTGGGAAGTGAAAATGTGATACTACATAATATCATTATCATGAATAAAGAATATGTGATTTACATTTATTCAAACCTACCGTCTTGCATAGAAATAAAAAAGAAATGGTCGTGAAATTAAATAATTATTTATCTTACATTCTGTTCAATGTAAATATTAGAACAGTAGACCAAAACAAAATTTGGGCGAGGTATACAAAAATTTTCACCTGCGCCGCTATTTTTCCGTCTCTTCAGCACTTCTACCAACCCTCTGGCTGCCAACCCAGGAGCCGCCACTGGACCTGTGGTTTGAGGCATCGCCTTGTGGTATCACCAGAACCCAAAAACAACCACCATAGAGAAGCAACAAGGAAGTTCCCGCAAAAAAAAACTGAAGTGGGGGGTCGACCGGACAGCTGTCAATCAGCTCTATGATCAAACACACAAGTTAACTCTAGACGCTAACTTCAAAATTACCTGTTTTTCTACAACAGTGAAAAATTAACAAGCAGGCTTTTTTCGGTTGTTGTCATGGAAACGGTACGCCAAAAGTTAACTTGTGTGTTTGATCACAGGGCTGAGTAGCTGTTATTAGTTCGTGCCTCGTGCCGAATGTCGATAGTTACTATTTGCGTTTAAATATTTATATTACTCTTGTGAATACTGCACAAAAAACTATTGAGAATATGCCTGGAAACTTCTAGGCCATTCGTAGATCTGATATAAAAGGAGAAGTGTATTAGACCCGATATACAGGTTAGTTGTGTGGTAGTATCAATTTGGCAACGAACAGTATGAAATATTTCTTCGGCCTGACCCTCAGGACACCTACCCCTTATATCTTAGAAAAAAATAAAAAAGAAGATTTGAAGAAGTAGTCCATTACAGTGGAGTTGATATAATCAAATAAAACAAGGCAGTCTACCTCCACAATATGTATTTTAATGTTTATATCCTACATGTTTCGGACATAGAAATGTTCATCATCAGGGATACTAAAAGAAATTTACAGTGTGAGTTAAAAGTTTTAAGTAAATTGAGAGGAACTTCCCAGTAGTCGATGCAAAATAGAGCTGTCGTAATCGACTACTGGTAAGTTCCTCTCAATTTACTTAAAACGTTTAACTCACACTGTAAATTTCTTTTAGTATCCCTGATGATGGACATTTCTATGTCCGAAACATGTAGGATATAAACATTAAAATACATATTGTGGAGGTAGACTGCCGTTGTTTTATTTGAAAAAAGAAGATGATACTAGTCTAAAATTACATAAGGAATTCAAACATCGTAAATCGGGGTTGTCATTTAAGTTTTTAGGGGTAGGTGCCCTGGGGGTCAGGAGGTTGAATTTGATACAACAAATACCTCTAAAGTTGTCCTTCAGATCTAAATTGACGTGTTTCACCAAATATTTAGAGTGTCATCACCCAAAGAAATATTACAGTAAAACCTCTGTTTGCGACCGCCTCTATAAATTTAGGTAAATATAGGTTATGAATTCCCCATATTTAAAAATGGAAATCCCATTATTTTATACTCCTCTTTACCAATTCATGTGTTAAACGACCGCAGGCACTCATCATCGGAATATTTAGTAAACATTAATGCTAAAAACACTCTCCATTAGGGGCAGTAAAACCCGACCCGAGAATTCTTAAGAAATATTGGTACATACACTAATTACTTTATTGCAGGAGGATCCATTCAATTTGCTTTAAAGGCTGATAAATCGGTTATTAACATTAGTTTTGTTTCAACAGTCTTTGTATGTTTTGGGACTAACGTGAATATTTGAAGATGGCGGGAAAAAGGATATGTCGCTCTTTAAGTGAAAAACTTGAAATAATCAAGGAAAGTAAAAAAACTGGTTTAAGTGCCAGGAAATTGGCTTAAAAATTTAACGTGGGTAAGACCCAAGTGACTATGTTGCTTCAAAATAAAGCAGAAGTTAGAAACTTGTTTCAAGAAGGCGGCAACGGTGAACAAAAAAAAAATTCTCAAAACCGAAGGACTGGCAGTAGACCAAGTTATTTTTAACTGGTTTCGTAAGGCGCAAAATAGGCACTTACCACTATCCGGGCCCATAATTCACGCAAAAGCCCTCGAATCTGCTCAATGTCTAGGGCTAGATAACTTCAAAGCATCAAATGGATGGTTAGAAAAATTCCGTCGTCGGCACGATATTACCTTCAAGAAAATATTTGGCGAATCAGCCGATATTAATATCAAAGACGTAACTGCATGGAAAAAAAGGCTATTGACCATTTTAAAGGATTATGCCCCAAGGGACGTATTTAATGCAGATGAGACAGGTCTCTATCGTGCATTTCCAACAAAAACATATGCATTGAAAGATGACAAGGTGAGAAGGAAGAACCACTTATAATAGGCAGAAGCAAAAATCCTCGATGATTTAAGAGCCCACATATCGATAAGTTACCTCTCCAATGGGTTTCGAACAAAAAAGCGTGGATGACAGCAGACATCATGAGATGTGATACCAAGATGAAGAAGCAGAATAGAAGAATGGTATTGTTTCTGGATAATGCAACGCCTCATACAAAATTACACTGGATAATGTCAAACTTATTTTTCTTTCATCCAATACTACCTAACATTGTCAACCTTTGGACCAAGGCCTTATTCAGAGTTTTAAAATGGTTGTCATCTTTAAGAAATCGAAAATAATATTACCATAACCAAAGCCTTAATATGTGTTTCGGTGGCCTGGCGCAACTTGTCTACAGTGATAATAAAAAATGCTTTATGAAAGCCGGATTTATGTGCAATACAGATAATATCGACGATTTCGAAGAAGAAGAAGATAATATTCCGCTCGCCAAACTGTTTCCTAACATTAAGGACACATTTGTGAACTTGAAACAATTTGCCTCTATTGATAACGATCTGCCAACAGAAAGTGCAGAATTGACTATCATCGAGTGTATTAAAGAGATTCAAGAAACGGATGAAACTACGCCCAACTCTGAGACATAGGAAGAGGAACCTGAACTTGCTGCAGCGTCGAAAATATCAAGCTCATCTGAAGTCTGCGCAAGTTTGAGAGACTTAATTTAATAATGTTAACAATTTTGACAAGTCTACAAATATTTCTCAATTGCTATTAAAATGTGAATCTGAATTTTAGAAAAATAAAATAAAAAATATGAAGCAATCATTAATTTCTGATTATTTTAAAAAAGCAAACATGGAGTACATTGTATAATACATATGTTAGTATGCACGTGCAGTATATACATATTGGTAAATTTGCTTCATCTCATTTAATTTCAGTTCTGATAGATTTAAGCAAATATATTTAAAATAAATTACGTATATGTAGATACAAACAGTGTAAAATGCCGACCAGTTGTTTTAATTCTTCTCTATTAACCGACCACCCCTGTTAACCGAGCAGCATTTCATTCCCCGAGGGTGGTCGCTATTGAGAGATTTTACTGTATTTTTTAAATAGGAACGCCCTGTTTGTTTAAAATTATCTTTCCAAGTTATCCAGCAAATTTTAGTCGGAAATAGATGGGCTCAGTATAAATGTGTGAACATAACAAATGTGCTTTGTTAAATGGATTTAACCAGATAAGGTCATCGAGCTTTAACGCTTTTTTTTTTGTATTATTCACAGACAGAATAAAAATAACAGGATAAATATAATAACGGATGGGTAGTTCTCACCAAACGTTAATAATTCACATTTAAGTTTTCAAGAAAATAAACTTAATGATATTGAATATATTTTGGTATATTCCCTACCAAAAATATATTTATAGCACTCTGTGCCCACGGTTCAACACTTTAATGGTTATTTTTTGGAAAAACGAGATTTTCGTTAAAACGGCATTCACGGAGATAAAATGAAATTCACGGAGGTGAAATATACCAAAATTTCGTACAAAAAAGGAATTTTTCACGCTTACGATAAGAAGACGTTAATATTTATACAAATATTATGCAGAACAATTTTGTTTCATCAAATGACAAAAAAAAATCTTTCACGGATGTGAGAGGAAATTAACGGAGGTGGAAATAACTTGTTTGAACGATAAATAAATCGTTCTTAGTCACTTTTTGAAAAGCAGATAGTGCTATGGATTAAGCTAGAATGGAGACGTTATTGTTTATATTAGTGATCAATCAATAACTTACAAAAACATAATATAATTGAAAAGTAACAACAGTAGTTAAATTTTAATTCCAACATACTATGAGTAATAATGACAGTTTGATCAGACATTTTAATGTACAAATTTACAAAGTCTAGCAAATTTAAATACATAAAAAATTAACCTAAGTTTTTAAAAAGCGATAAATCAGTGCTAAATCTGTAGTGTTCTTGCTCATCTACTAGAGGTGTCGGGAGAACTGATACAATATCTTTCTTATTAATTAAAGAAATATCATCTTTGGTTGGGTTAATGAATATTCCCTTTTTAGTATATTTTAGAAAGCGAATCAAAAAATCATTAGGGTAATCATCCAAATGAGTTATCTGAACCATACCCACAAAGTGACTAACAGATTTTTTTGTGGTGAACTTAACCATTACATAGTCGTTCTGCTGGGGTTGAAGTGCAACCACATCTGACAAAGGTCCACTAATGACTTTAGTGATATCTTCAGACTTCTTTATGAGACGAGCTAAGGGTATCATATCTTCGTCTTCATCGGAACTTGTATAAACTTCTTCATAATGAAGCCTCCGCATTGTCCGTTAAAAAAGCTGCGGTGACAACTTTTAGACAATTTTTCTGCCTATATTTTTTCACGACTTTCCCAGAAATAAAATTCCAAAACTTCCGTTTGTCCCGTGTTGTTTTTAAATTTTGGTATTTCTTATTGAGTTGTTTTTTAATAACCGCGGAGAACAATAATTCTTTTTTAATTTCTGGACTGACCTGTTGACCTTTGACCAGAGTATTAACACTTTCAGTAGGAGAATTCCTATTTTTTGTCTCTTTAATTCTCTTCAAGCGCATTCTGTATTTGTTTTTTTTATTGGTTTCTTTGAGCAATTTTATTTTTAAGATGCCAATTTCATTTTTCAGTTTTTTAATGTGTTTTTTTCTTTTTATTTTTCCATATTTCACTCTTCCATCGTTATTGTTTGGGATATATTCCTCTTGTGATATTTCCGAGGTAGGAGTCTGTGGTGGTGAATCTTCTATTAATCGGTCTTCAATTCTTTGTGCTTGAATTTTTCTTTTATAGTATAATTTACTACGAGATCTCCAATCTTTCCTTTGTATCCTTTTTTCTCTATCAGACATCTCACTAATAGGTTTAATTTTACCTTCTTTCTTTCTTTTATAATAACGTTCTCGTTCTTTTCGTTTTTCCTCTTCATATATTTCAGGATCATTTTTTCGTGCTTCACGGAGTTTTCTCATAGCTTCTCGTTGCCTTCTTTTCTGTTCTTCATGATTTGCAGTCGTTTTTTTTTTCTTTTTTATTTTATGAGTTGAATTCATGTTCTGAAAAGAGGAACAATATACTAATATCACATCCGTGAAGTCTATCTCACCTCCGTGAATTGTCATATTCACGGAGGTTAGATTCACGGAAGTGAGAAAATTTTAGGTTTTTATGAGATATCTCGTTTTAAATAACTTATTTGAAAATAAAATTTTAACACATTTCATACATTCAACAATTTACTACATTTATATAAAAATTAATCAAATAAAATAATTCCCTACCTTGTATTTTGTCTTCACGGAAGTGAAAATCTCGAATTTCTCATGCAAGTATCTGTACCTTGGGTAAGCGAAGAAGCTGTCCGTTCACCTCCAACGCCAGATCTTTACTGATCAGTAACACCGGCGGATCATTTTACGACGCCACGCGATCGAAGAGGCCGGTACTGTCATCTTTCGAGTAAAGAGCCAAATAACAAAGTTGCTTCACGGAGGTGAGACATAAAGTCAGGAACATCGACTTTTATTAATATAATTCAAACTTCGATTATTTTTTCACTAACATTCGATCATGGCTGCATTGTTACATGTTTAATATGGATAATATACTGGAAATTTGCTGTACCAATATTCTATAAAGCTATATTTACAAGGATACGACATTACGACTAAGCAGAGGAACAGTCACGGAGGTGATATTTTTGATGTTTCCGGGGAAAAAACTTGCTCTTGAAATATATTTTTTTTAATTTCCGCCATTTCTTATCCATTATAATTGTGTTTAGGTCTCAAAACATTACAATATAGAAATATTAATCATATTTATGCACCAAAAAATTGCGATGAACATCGATTAACAATATTTCGTGAGAACTACCCGGATACATTATTATTTTAGCACAAAGTTGCGAATTAGTCATTTCCTTTAAAACTTAAATGCATTTTAACATAAATTGGAGTGTTTTTTTAACGATGTTGGGGATTTTTCTATTTGCAGCTTCAAAGTTCAATAAAAAAAAATCAAATATAAGTAACGTCCTATAAAATCTTAGTAAAACTACTTTAAAGAAGGAAGTTTTAAATTAAAATAAATTCCGCTAAATCTAAATCATTAAATGACTTTATTTAAAAAAAAATATCTTAATAAAACACGATACGATGAAATCGTAGCCGAATATTTAATAAACAGTGTGTCCGGAATTTGTTTCTCTATGGATTTCGCTTATTCTAGGAGATAGAGAGGCGGCTAAATGGGGAAAGTTTTAGGAAATCATGATGGTAAAACCTCAAAAACCAGAATTGATCCCCAAGCGCAAATAAACTACAAGAATTCTAAAAGAGGTTGACAGCGCATTTTCTCCCTGAAATAGCCAACGGCGGGTTTGTTACAAAATGCCGATTATATTGGCTTCAGTGCTGCTAATTATTTCAGTTCCGGTTAGTTCTCGGCATTCGTATCACCGGGCTAATGTTTATATTTTTCTTGTCATTTGTCCTACTTCTTGGCGATTTTCGTGAGAAATGGACGGTGAATTTAAATAAGACGAGACTAAGTTTCATAAACTTACGTATGAAAAGCAATTAGTTCTGAAAAAGCGTGGTCGCCCTATGCCCGATTTAAACATTGAAATTGCAGGTAAAAGTAGTGACAAAATATATAAAAGGTAGTTTAACAAGGAAAAATAAGTGAATTAGTGGTCGTTTTGTTATCTTACCTCTTTTGTTGGCTTATACACTACGTGTCGTCCATATTCTTGGTGTTTTTGAAAAAATCCCTTTGGAATAAGTTGTTTATTTAGGGTTAAATCTAACACTAAGTTTTCTCCGTCGACTTCCAGCGTGATCTGAAGATGATTAGTATGTTCCCCATTCTGAAACGAAAAGAAATGCTATAAAATATATAGAAAATATGCCGGGTCCGCCAACGAAGCGGGGACGGAAGATTACATCTTTATCGAAGAATTTATCAAAAATACTGAAAGAACATGAGCTCTGGAATTAAAAGTGGCATATTTAAAAAATATTTTACATTATACAGGGTAGCTCAAAAAAGTAACGCGAACAAAACTTGAATTTTTTTAAAAGTAACACCCTGTATATTATTGGCCCAAAAGATGGTCATAGAGTTGCTGATCATTTTAATATAGGGTTATGTGGATTTACTTTTAGTAGTTTAAGAAATAATTACGATTTTATCTAAAAAAATTGCCTTAGTTTAGTAACCATTTCCAAATTACTGAAAGCAACTGAATGAAATAGTACAGTCAAAAATAAAATTTTAGAATGTTGCCCATCTTTACAATAAAAAAGATTTGCGTTCAGTACATTTATTATACAGGGTGATCACATTATGCAAAGTATTAAAATTCTCTCTTTTTTAAATGGAACACCCTGTATATTTTTTGATTTTCAGAAAGCCCTTTTGATATCCTTTGTACTGATACCATATTTAATACCTCTTAGAGTTTATCGTATTTTTAGATATTTGGATATTAACTCTAAAAACCAAAATTTTTTCTACTTTTTTGGAAAATCTAGCGGTAACCTTTTAAAAGTTTGCATTTATTATGCATGACTTCAATTTCTTAATGCAATAATTTTAATAACCTAGCAATAAATGGCATTTCCTTCTGCGATAAAGAAACTAAATGCTATTAATTAACAGATTTATTAAGACATAGATAAAACTTAAAATGAGTATAAACAACCCATTTAAGAAAACAAATGGGTTGACACAACAAAACTAAGCAAATCCTTATTAGGCAAAAAATCAGAATTTATTGTCTGACTCTAATAATATGTTCAAAGGTTTTTACCTGTTCTTGAATGCATAAATGTAGCCTTAGAACAAAACTTTGCTGGGCATCTTGTAGAGCTCGTATTCTAATATTTCTAAATGCCTCTCGTATACGATTTTTCATAATCGTCTCGGTTTGTAGGAGGTATGACATATACTTGTTTTTTCTTCCTCAGAGGTAAAAATCAAGAAGTGTTATAGAGGGGACCTAGGAGGCCAAGCGATTGGTCCATCACGTCCAATCCACTGATTACCTCGCCAATGATTTAAAAATTGTCTAACCGGCTAATAATAATGAGGGGGAGCACCGTCTTGTTGAAACCAAAGTTTTGGAGAGTGTCGGTATCTATATTTTGAAGCAAAATGGGTAGATCATGATTAAGAAAATTTAAATAAACTTGTCCCGTCAAACGCTCTTCAAAGAAATATGGCCCAATAATGTAAGGCCCTAATATTCCTCCCCAGACATTAACCAACCAGCGATATTGGTTATCTACATGTCGAACCCAATGTGGATTTTTAGTAGCATAATAATGCATATTATGTCTATTTTTAAATGTAGATTCGTCACTAAAGAGAACTTTTG
Organism: Polydrusus tereticollis; assembly: GCA_963920685.1. Taxonomy (NCBI): domain Eukaryota; kingdom Metazoa; phylum Arthropoda; class Insecta; order Coleoptera; family Curculionidae; genus Polydrusus; species Polydrusus tereticollis. The sequence continues at coordinate 74,287,828 of OY987328.1, forward strand.
ATAACATATCTGGGTACTTCTCTAATTTTATTAAGCATCCAATAAGAGAATGTAATTCTTCTTAAGAAATCATCTTCACAAAGTTCTTGGTGTGATTCTATGTGATAAGGATGATATTTATACTTTTTGAAAATCCGTCGCACGCTTATTTCCTTAACACCGGCTTCCTGAAAATTGCCAGTTTGACTTACGTTATGATTTTCCTGTACTGCCAATACGACCCTTAATTCATTTTCTGCATTTAACAACGGGTTTATTGATTACTATCCTTTTTTTTGTACGCAACGTTTCCTGCTTCTAAAAATCTATGCAACAGCTTCTCGAAGGCTTCTGGTCTCGGCTATCTCTCAATATCTGGACATCTTTCAGCATACACTTGACTCGCTAGAAGGCAATTTCTTGCACATTCTCCCAACATAAAAATCATCAATCAAAGTGGTAAAATTCGATATTTTGTGAAAGTTAGTACCTAATTTCCGCAAATGAACAAATATTAAATAATTGTATTCGGCTGTCACAATGACAATCTAAACAAAAAAAATCATGGCAACTCGATTATGAACAAACACAAAATGAAATAAATAACAAATAGCAAAGACTTTTACAGTTAATATCCAATAGCTAAAATACGGTAAAGTACGGTCTAAGAGGTATCAACTATGGTATCGGTAGAAAGAATATCAAGAGACAAAAAAGTTGTATTTTTAGCTGCTTAGCCCAAAAATAATATAAAAATTTTAAACAAGTCAGTGCCGTACATTTTTCTTGTCAATATTATTCGTGAGACTGTCTCCCGGGATGCCACTGGAACTTATAATTATCATCTAGTTAGATCGGCAAAAAGATCCATGAGATATAATTAAAAAACCTTAAGTAACACCCCGTGTATGCATTACGACAAAGTTTGACAAATAGACTAACCGTCTCCGTCGATTCTCATGACGACTTCACACCAGCGCCGGAAATTCATTAGTTTCATTATTTCATAATTTCATATTCTTTTTCCTGTCCTCCCAATAGTTAATTAATATTTATATAAGAATCACGTTACTACATCAGATTTATTAGGACAAGGAACCCGTGAATGAAAAACTAGTAAATAGACGAAAGGAAATGATTTATTGGAACGGCAATTAAAATGATTCATAATAATCCATAGTAAGCGAAGCAAATGTTGCTTTATAAATTATAATTAGGCGCAACCTTTTGAAATGTCATATCGCTGTACTCAGTCATTAACGCCCTCCCAGAATAAATTAAATGATTACAAATACAGATGTAATACTTTCTAAATATGCCAGGTGTATGAATGGTGTGAAAGTATTTCATGGTGCCAATTCATTATAATTTAAGAAATCCCTTGACAATCGTACACTCGATTGTACATCAACAAGTCTATGTATCATGCTTTGACCTTTCCAGGGTTTTTCTCACTATAGGCATATGATATTTTCTCTGACAAGTAAATCAAACTGAAATCAAATCAATGAACATGTATATCAAACCTAGGTAAAAATTCAGACCTAAAGCGAGGGGTTAACCGCCCCCCTAAAAATGTACATTGATTGCAACTTTTGGGAATCTGTCTATGATTCCCAGGGGTTCCTAAGTGATTTCCAAAAATTACAAGTGATTCCCAGGGATTGCCAACTGATTCCCAGGGATTGCGAGCTGATTCCCAACTGGATATGTATAGTAATTTATCAGTAGTTTTTGCTATTTTGTTTGGGGCGGCTAGATCGGGGAGACGATTGGGATCAAAAAAATTAATACGAAATGTCTAAAAAAATATTATTATGAAGTCCTTCATTTTTATTAAAAATTTACAAAGATCTTTATTTGCTATTTCAATAGGAGTATTTGACTAAATTTAAAGATGTACGTGACTTTACTTATTATCCAATCATATATTATACACTGAAAAAGAAAACTGGAGCGCTATATTCTAATGAACGCGACCATTGATAAATACAAAATAATTTGATTTTATAAAATATGATGTTTAATAATGTATGTAATAGAATAAAATACTAAATAAAAAATTATGCAATCTGAGTCGATTAATAATTAAATGAAATAATGAAGTTGCCATGCTTCAACTTCCGTTCAAATTAGTTCTAAGTACAGAGGCCCTGTGTCAAATATTTATTTGATTGAAGAAAATTATCTCAATTACTTTAAATAGGCAACTAACCTAAAATTTGACAGACTGTAACTCGGAAAATACTGAAATTTCCAATTTTTGTTAAACAGGGTGTACCAAATTAAGTGCGCACCATTGCTAACTTTTTTATTATTGGAGATACAAAGTCGGTTAAATTAGCAAAGTAGTAGCATTTTTTCTGTTGTGGTCAAAGCAGAAAAACAATTGGACATAACGTTTCTGAAGAAATGAGGTAAATGTATTTTTTTTTAAATGGCACACCTTGTATATTTTTTACCGAAACGTTTGCAAATCGTAAACGGAATAAAAAAGTTCATATACAATATTGGCCTAAAATTGAAAAAACATCAACACAGCCATGGAAATAAAAAATGGTTTGCCTTTGGCGTTTTCATCGAGACTACCGTGAAAACAAAAACGAATTAATTAAAGTGTCCTCGTTTAGGGTAGCCATTATTGTCAACGAAGTCAAAATTTTCGTAGTTTTGCGTTAAGTTATCTAGTTTTTGCTTTTAAATATTACAAAATGGCGTTCACGCATTAAGAACATTGCGATATGTTTAGAAGCGTATCTTGGTTGCAGAAAAAATAGTGTGCTAGCACTTAGCACTCGAGCAATACGGTCAAATGTATCCTGAACGTGAGCAACCAGACAGAAGGTATTTTCTAAGGCTGTATAGAAAATTTAGAAGTAACGAAAGAGTTTTTATAAAGACAAGGACTAAAAAACAGTTTATAGTAAGTGAACAAATGTATTGGCATTTTTTGAAGCGCACAAAAATAATTTAACTAGAGATTTGGTAAGAGACAGTGGTTTCAGTTTATTTACAATTTGGAGGATTTAAAAAAAATATAAATTTGTACCTTATAAGTACCGACCAGTGCAAAAATTATTACCTGGTGACACTGAAAGAAGACTCATATTTTGCCAATGGTTACAAGATATGTGTAGACAAAATCCTAACTTTTTAAAGAAAATTTTATGGAGCGATGAAGCGAACTTTTCAAATAGGTGTATGTTTAATCGTAATCGACTATTGGTCTAGAACAAATTTGTTTTTCGCTGTTCCCAGAAATTCGCAAGTAAGATTTAATGTTTGGTGTGGTCTCATAGGCAGCCAAATCATTGGGTAGATTTTTTATGAAGGTCCTCTGATCGGCAGGGGATACGTTAATATGTTGTCAGAATTACTAGAAGAATATTTAGATGATGTGAACTTAGAGGACCGTAACCAAATTTATTTTCAACAAGATGAAGCTCCTCCTCATCAGTTTCACGAAGTGAGAATATTGTTAGAAAGGCTTTTCAGAGATAGGTGGATGGCAACAAATTGTCCGATACGTTGGCCCCCAAGGTCTTCTGACGTAACTCCATTAGACTTTTACTTCTGGGGGTATGTCAAGGACGAAGTCTTTAAAACGAGATATGCGAACCTGGTCGAACTTCAAGACAACATTAGACGCATTATAGCATCCATCGACGGCAGAACAGTTTTAAAAGCTACAAAATGTATATTAAAGAATGCCCGCAAATGTATTGAACAAAACGGTGATGTGTTTGAACATTTAATATAGTTTTTTTTATTTCTTCCGCCAAAAATAAAATCGAGTTTTAATTCCTGAAATAAATAAATAAATTCGTTTTTGTTTTCATGGCAGTCTCGATGAAAACGCCAAAGGCAAACAATTTTTTATTTCCATGGCTGTGTTGATGTTTTTTCAATTTTAGGCCAATATTGCATATGAACTTTTTTATTCCTTATACGATTTGCAAACGTTTCGGTAAAAAATATAGAGGGTGTGCCATTTAAAAAAAATACATTTTCCTTATTTATTCAGAAACGTTATGTCCAATTGTTTTTCTGCTTTCACCATTTTAATTAACAATAATAAAAAAGTTAGCAATGGTGCGCACTTAATTTGGTACACCCTGTATATTAACGACTTACTAACTTAATTTTTACACGTAAAATCCTGCCACCAAGATTTGCAACACCTTTCCCAAACACCCTGAAATGATATACGGAAAAGGCATTATTTTAATCGATTAGAAAATGAGCCTTCTTTGGTCTAAGGTCAGGTTTAATGTTATGGTTATGAAAGTAGAGCTGAGGATAGTTATTGTTTTATTATATTCCAGGGAGGGGCAAGTGCTCCTTTTTTTGCCATTTTGCGGGCGCCCATGCACAATAGGTACTTTATCGTAAAACTAAAAAAAACTTTAATAAAACTTGAAATCTCAACACAATAAGAGCCATCAACTTATATGCATATATGCAATTCCCCACTACCTGAGCAGCGTAATATGTACGGTGACCTGAGCTTCAATGTAACCATAATTCTCGCAAGAGTGTTAACATGGGATGATGATATTATTCTCAGAAATCAATAATGCCTGGTACGAAGGTGGTACTACTTACTGCAGTAAAATGATCATCGAGTGAGTATTTAGTTGTTGCACTATTAAATTTATATATTTCAAAATTAAAAGTGATGTATGTATGTACAGTCTGGTCAGTCTGTACGGTGGTTCTTTGCCGGTGCATCATTACTTCCACGTGACAAATGTTCCATAGTCTAAGTTCATAAACGTCAGAATTTTCATGGCTAGCGTTCGGACTTAACACGGCAAAAAAACGTTTAAAAACAAATTAAAGTTGACAGATCAAAACGATGACTTTGACATCAATAAACAACTCTCCAAATATATTTTGTCTCTGTCTACTACTGTCTAGCACGTTACTTTAAATTCGAGACGTATTGCGAAACCCCGGAGACGGTCTATTATGTTTTTATTCACTTTTAACGCTACAATAAATAAAGACAGGGTGTTATAAAATACTAATACATAGCTTAGTTCGGGTCGTCTAACTACCTGTTTACAAGAAAAATAAACTCATCACTACCTAAGATAGGTAAAATTACACAAAAATTGAAACGAGTCTGGCTGTTTTTGTGATATTCTGTTGTGTTTTTTATTTTTCTTACTCAAAAACCAAGCATCATCATTAAAAAAGGGCGTGGCACCCAAAAATTTTTCGCCTGCGCCGCTATTCTTTTTCCAGCCATATCATGTAATTGAAAGCCTCTACACACGACCCAATCTGCAGGGACCCTGCAGATTGGGTAGTGTGTAGGCATGCTGGACTGGTAAAATCTAGGATCGGGCGGTTGGTTGAGGCGACCATACGATCTCCCGACTCCCCATTCTGCGTCCGGAGTGTGGAGCACCGCTGGGTCGATTTTCATCGATATTTGACGGGACACGTCATGTTTTAATTCTGAACTTTTAGTATTTTTAATCGAAAATATCTGAGAGGAAGAAGCAAACTTGGAGAGAGGTTTTTGAGATATATAGGGGTATGCCCTACCTGTGGGATATTTCCAACGCCAATTATTTAAATGAAGACATGCAGAGCCAAGGAATAAAAGTATTGGAGTCAATTGGTCCTAGTTTTTCAAGAATATTCATATGGCTAAACTTTTTCCTCTCTAATTATTACCCAGCATTTCCTTTACTTTCTTCGCGAATTATTTTCCGGCGCAATTCCGAGTTTTTTACATTTACTTAAAGGAGCCATTCGACCGTTTACGACTCAAGACTCGAAACACACTGCAAGATCGGGATTCTCCCTTTCCTATGTGCCCTGCAAATCGGACCCTGCATATTGGGTCGTGTGTAGGGGCTTTTAAAACGATGCAAACATTTCGACAACTACTTGCACCAATAGCAAAGCAATAAATTGATTTGTATGCTCCATTCCACAATTATTCGTTGATTTCTCGACCGCAATAAAATTTAAATGACAACCCTCAGTCGTAATCCCAACCATAAATAACTTGTCTGACAAATATCTTTTGTGTAGCCACCGGACCTTTTGAAAGGGTACAGGTCCTGATTACCTACTAATTTTAATAGTTTAGGTTAGCTATTTTCAACAAAACAACAAATATAAAATAATAGGTAAGTATCTTTATTTTAATCATGTAATTAAATAGCTATTAATATTTATACAAAATTACTAATCTACAATATTATAATAATACAATATTTAACTTAACCTACTCTATATTTAGCTCTGTTTCACTATCACTATCGTCTTCATCTATGCCTAAACTAATTATTAAAGGCCTTACGTTACTATTAATTATTGGATGGATGGGTTTAGTCATTATATCTTTTACTGTCGTTAATGCAACTTTGGTCAAAATACTCGTTTCACTAAAACTTGCACTCCGGTCATACCCTTTTTCTAAAAGGGTACAGTAAACGTTCTTTATGATGTTTTTGGCATCAAGTGATAAATGTTTTTTCTTCGTTACACCATAACTTCCGGAAGCAATATTATCTAAAGTTTCACACAGATCTGACATATTTTGGATGCTCGATAACACACACGAAAATACCTTTAACGCACAGCTTGACAAACACCAAACGACCGATGAACTAAGATAAAAAGACTCTGCTTTATATTGAACACCTGCAATTTGCCATTAACCTACCTAATATACCAATATAATAACATAATTAATAGTAACGTAAGGCCCTTAATAATTAGTTTAGGCATAGATGATATTATAATATTGTGGATTAGTATTTTTGTATAAATATTAATAGCTATTTAATTACATGATTAAAATAAAGATACTTACCTATTATTTTATATTTGTTGTTTTGTTGAAAATAGCTAATCTAAACTATTTAAATTAGTAGATAATCAGGACCTGTACCCTTTCAAAAGGAACTTATTTATGGCTGAGTTTAAATTTTATTGCGGTCGAGAAAACAACGAATAATTGTGGAATGGAGCATATACACTTATTTCTTTCGTGTTTTTACTTCACTGATATTATATTTGTATACACTGAAAAGCAATCACTGTTGAACACGGAACACGTTTGGAAATGAAGAAGTTTAGCGTGGCTTGACTCCGCATGGATCAACGGATATTTGAAAAATATGTGACAAAAGTAACGCGTGTTGCAATTTATTGTAATGTAAAAAAAATTGCAAGGGCTGATTGTAAAGCTTCAAATGCGCATGCTTGCAGACAACTTTTTATCGTATTGCACGCGTAATTTCAGATTTTAAACAAGCTTTAAGAGGTTTATTACTGGTAAATCCCAACCTTTGTTACCTTTGTCTCAGTATAGCGATACTACTTTGTAGCAGATAACCTAGAACGGAAATTCCTTAGTTTTATTTTATTTTAGCATGATAACCAAATATAAAAAACCCATGCACCATGAATACAAAACATAATCTATAACAGCTAATCTTTAATTTAACATCATTTGTTTTTGACATCTAAAAATTCCATGTTGAAACTAAATTAATAACATTATAACAAAACTGATATGTATTGTTTTGGTTTCTGACGTTTGTAATTTCGAATTAAACAAAAAGATAATTAACCCACGATAATGGGTCCATTATCTAAACTGTCTGGCGGTTAACTGCAATAGAACTGGAGACCAAGGTCTGGATTTAAACAGCACAGTCTTACTACATAACGTAAGATAAAAGGAAACATCCCCATGGAATCGACCAGGCGTATCTTGAATTACTCTTGAAAGATAACTAGGTAAAGGAGAATGAAAAATAAAACTGCGAAGTTTTCATTTTTAAGAAAATTACTATGTTGTTTTTTATTGCACGATAGAGAATAAAAAGAACATATCGAGGGGTGTCTCACCCATGGTAATCAGTGTACATACTGTAAGGAAATCGCTAAAAATCACTAGTAATCATTGGAATTCACTAGTAATCTTGGAAATCATCGCTAATCATTGGAAATCATCGGTAATCACTGGAAATCAGTGGTAATCACTGGAAATCATTGGTAATCACTAGTAATCATTGGTAATCAACCGGTAATCACCAGTAATCACCAGTAATCACCTGGTAATAACTGTGTTTTTATGGAAATAAACAAAAATCCTCAGTAATCTGCCGCCAAGGTCACGCGACGGCGACGTTCGGCAACGGTCGATGGCATCAAACCCAGATGCTATATAAACAGTTCCACTGAATTGCTTAAGCCTTGTTCTCACTATGCATCTTTTTCATGAATCTCGGAAACTTGCGTGCATTTTTGGTGTTCAAACTATGAAATACGTCAAAAAATGAAGCGTGAATCAAAATGCGCGAAAATAGAACATGCTCTATTTTTATCAGAAAGTTGCATGCATCCTGGGGAATTTTTTAGTGACATTTTGATTAGCAACCGTTTTTTTATGTTGTCAACCTGTCGATCAGCTGTGAATGTTATCACTGTTGTTTAACTTTTTTTGTGAACACTTTTTTAAAGTAGTCTTTGTAGTCAAACAATGTGTGATACAGGTGTATGGGACAGGGACGCAACTACTGTTCTTATCATGGCGTACGAAACATTTCCCAATCTATATGTAACAACGAACCAGGACTACAAATTAAAAAATAAACGTATGGATTCCATATCCAATGTAAAGACAATTTTATTTGATAGTGGGGTGGACGTCTCTGTTGAAGAGATTAATAAAAAAATACACTCTTTAAGAACCCAATTTTTTAAAGAAGGAATGAAGGAAAAAAGTAAACAAAGCAGTTAAATCTAGTGGTATTTCGATTTTATGTCTAGTGATTTTTTTATGTTGGCTAAAATCAACATTTCCCCTAAAAAAAGAGGCATAGTGTGAATACCCTCTACAACTCCATGCTTCAAAAAAAGTTGCACGTAAAAAGTTGCATCAGTTTGATGCATAGTGAGAACTTGGCTTTACAGACTTTAGTTAATCTAGTAACCGTAGAATAAAAGCCAGCGTATCGAAAGGAGCCGAATGCTTCCGAGGCTGTTGCGCATGCGGAAGCCAGGAAGCCAAAGTGATATTCCTGTCTATACTGTCTACTGCACGGATAAATGCATGGTTATATTTGCGTCCGTTTTTGTGCCGGAACTAACCAGTAAATTGTTTAGTTTAAAGTTAGAAAAGTGGTAAGTAGTGCACTTTAAAATATTACATGTAGGTATTAGGTTTAACGAGGGTTTTTATTTATATTTAAGTAAATAAAGTAGAAAATTACTAAAATTAGTCAGGGTCCAGTTAGTTAAGGGCTCGCTTAAGGGTTTTTAATTTTTTTTTTGCCAAATCTAAGTATTATGATTTAATTTTTTTTTAAATTAAAAGAGTTTCAACAGAATTTCTGAAAAATACTAAACAAGATGTTTTGCTTCAGCAGTATTTAAAAAAAACCTTTCCCTAATTTTCCGGCCTAGAATACAGTGAATTTTTCTTCAGAGCAATAAAAAAAGAAAAGGATAAGTCAAAAAATAAAAATATTTAAAATATTTATCTATTTAAGCACTGTTGTCATGTTTACGGAAATCTCAGGTAAAAAGATTATTGACAGACATGTTTAGAGTACATTTTAAATAAATTACGAACAGGGAGGCTGAAACGGACTGTTATTTTAAAACTAAGTAATTATTCAAAAATAATAATAGTTAAAAGTTCCGCCCGAGGTTCCGCCATATTTTTATACCTACGAAGGCTACACAGAATACAAACAAACAATACAAACAATACATTTTTTATACTACTACTGAGGTATGGTAACTTTCTAGACTAATCTGAACTTTCTAATCAATATGAACATTCCAATCAAACAAAATCATTTATTGCACCATCCCATACAAGAAACACAAAGAACAATATGCTTCTCTGCCTCTTTTATATTTTCCTTCCTACAAATTTTTGTTTTAATTTTTTTTTAGGTGACACATTTATTTTTCCTCAAGAAAAGGATATTCGATTGGGATATTCATCAACTAACATCCCCGTCTCCTCAGATTTTTCTTACATCATTCCAGAAGTAGATAATATTAACGAAATATTACTTAAGGCCAGGATAGAAGCAATTGCAGATGCATCAAAATTAGGAATGATTGTTGAAGATTATAATAATGTATGTGAGGAAGTTTCAATAAATTTAGCTCATTGCGAAACAGATGATGATGTAGAGGAACTTTTAGATGAGCCTACTGAAGGAGATGTCAACGCAGATAATATTCAAGAGGCTAATAAATGTTCACTAGTTTTGACCGAATCAGATTATTCTGAAATAGAAAGGGATGTATCTCTACTTTCGACAATGAAGACATTAGATTTGAAGAAAGTTGATACTCCTAATTCGACTATTCCAAAATATGCAATCGAAGTTAATCTAAAAAATCAAAATATTGTAGTTAGGAAATCTGCACTATGTTGGTTCTTTTCAGAAAAAAAAGGCCACATATCAAGTGATAGACTTCTTAGAGTGAGGTCAATGACTATTCCTAAAGAGGCTAGTAAAATTAAAAAAAAAATAATTCCCTGTCTTCCGAAAAAAAAGGGAGGAATTAAGAAAAGGGCAAAAAAATCCATCCCTAAAAAAGGCCGAGATAGTCCCGAAACCGAAAGTCAGAGCGAATCTGATCTCGAATTTCAGGATAGCTCAGATCTCGGTTCTGAAAATATTTTAACAGAATCTTCAGACGGTGATACAAAAGATAAAATTGTATGCAAAGAAGAACACTACTATGCAGTTTTCTATAATGAAAATTATTATATAGGAAGAATTCTAGAAAAAATTGACAAAAGTACCATGAAGATTAAATTTTTAAAAGAAGATTTAAATTATTTAGTTTGGCCAAAAACCAGCGATGTTCAGGTCGTACAAACAAAATTTATATTTTATGGTCCTGTGGATCTACAAGGATCGGGTCAATTTTACCTAAAGAGGGGCGAAAAATTAAAAATATTTATGCAATACAAGAACCTAAAAAAACAGTAGAATTAATATTTTGTGTTACCTATACGTTATAGGTTTAACTAGGCCCGATTCAATGTGTTGTTAAATTGCCAGAGAGGCGTATGGTCAACGGGCTTCCACTATGACGACCTCAAGAGGTACTTTTCACAGAGTATCCTTGAAATTACTGTATTAAATAAAATAGCTCTCATCGCCTTTTATTCTGTTGGTAACTTATGAACACTTTGAAATACCAGGTACTAGATAAGTTAATAAATGATTTTAGAACGAAGAATTATTTCTTATAAAAAATAATTAACAACTTTATACATTTGTCAAAAAATTGACACAAGTGTACCACCATAACATTTACCGGAATTTAATGGTAATCGTCGATATTCAGTGGTATTTACTTAAAACCAGTAGTAATTACTTTAAGAGTTCATCACGGCATGTTAAATAAAGCCAATTTTTGCCCGCCGCTGTCACCAAATTTCTCCAAAACCGCCCATACGATTTACTTCAGTTTAAAAATATTGTCGTTAAACGTTCGTCGTTCCTCATGTAGCGTATTTTTCGATTTAATTTTCGTTTTTAAAATATACCTACCACAGTTTGTGTTAGTATAAAATAAAAATGCCAACTTAATAAAACAAATCTTCCAAAGAAAAGCCTAAATTAAATTTCTATTACAAGACAAACAACGATTGATGCTTTTGCTGTCCAGTGATACCAAATCTATTCTTATTTAATAAAATATTAGAGGTTATAGTTGGTCACAAGTAACCGCTAAGCGAGCGTCGCCCAGTAATACTATTTACTAGACGAAAGAAAATACTTTTAATCCGGACACCCAAAAATAGCCAAATATAGCGAGAGTGCGAATGTGCTAGGCTCCCCCTTCATTTGGCTTATCTAACAGTGTATCTACTTCGTAAATCAGTAAAAGGAGTGGTATCCAGTGGTTCAGTGGTAATCATGGAAATCAATAGTAATCATTGGAAATCATCGGTAATCACTGGAAATCAGTGGTAATCACTGGAAATCATTGGTAATCACTAGTAATCATTGGTAATCATTGGTAATCACTGGAAATCAGTTAGAAATCGCTAGAAATCATGTAAATTACCCTAGTTTAGTAATCAGTGTACAAATTTTGTATAGGTGAGACACCCCTCGGAACATATACAGTGAAAGTCGCTTATAACGACACCAAGGGACTGGCAAATTCTCATCGTTACATACAGACGATTTTTTTTAGTAATAATATGAAAATTATAACTTTGGGTATGCATTTTATTGCATATTTACTAAAGATAAATTACATAAGTAACCTAGATACTAACATGTTGTAATATGTAAAACAAACATTAATAAAAAAGCATATATACAATTGCCCTTAGAACGTCCAGGACCAACACAAATTGATAAATTATTAAACGATTAGGGTTTGACGAGTACATTAAAGTTTATTTCGGTAAGTTGGATTTTTATTTATTTTATAAGAATTATTTTGGTTGGTACGGTTACAAAACTAATTTTAGTAATAATATTTGTTCACTAAAACATTTTAATCAAAGATGGCGAATATTTCTGAAAAATGTGGAATGGGGAAAATCTTATGGTTAAAAATAATGACATTCCCTTTGAGACCGTGCAGAAATATTGGACATAAAATTACTGCAACAGAAAAAAAAATTATAGCCACCATTGAATCTTCCATTAAGATGTTCCCTGGATTAGAAGTACCCCTGAGATATACACTGGTAAGAAAAATGATCTTCAAATATGCCATGTGTGAGTTAGTAGCCACAACTTTATTATGAAGAAGTTTCTATTTTAGATGTGAAAGTTTCTTTTATACACAAAGTCTGGCACATCACTCTTCAAGCTTGTTGTTTTAGATTGAACTGGACTTCGAGCAGCAATATGCCGATTAAAGTAATGCACTATTTCTTCATTGGCTACAGTTTTTTTTTTTTTTTTAATACATTTATTAGTTTCAAATACATCGTTTACAAACTTAATATATACTCTATTCCTAAATCAGTGTTAGAACACTGGTATCAAGGAAAATTAAGAAACTTAATATTACGTACAAACACTACAAACAATGGTTCATGCAGTCATATAAATCATGTCATTAATTCACACTGAACATTCATTGATTATCATCTTTCAAAAAATCTGTGCAACTTTATGCTAAATTTTATATATTTAAGTTATTGGAATTCTTGATATTCATTGGTAGATGTTGCCTACGCCACAGAAAATATAGTAAAGTATAGAAGATAAATGCTTTCTGGAATGTTTCCAAGGTCTCCACATACTTTTAATATTAACTTGCTGCACACTGTTTTAAAGTAAAATATATAGGTACTAATATATTATTTCGAATAGTATGTTTACTATTTATATAAGCTATATAAACAGGTACCTGTAACTAAAAAGTTTTGAGAAATATCCTAATAATTAAGTTGTTTCTAGAAAACCTTAATCAGACAGTTTATTAATTTTGATAACAAATCAAGTAATGTACCTATCTATTGTTATTATAAACTGGCATTAAAAATAAATGTGGGTTAATACGTCTCTGTAAAAGCGAAAGCCGAGTTTATGAGGGGTTTTATTGCAGTCATTAAGTCAAACGAAATATGTTGGGAAGTACTTTGGCTATATTTTCTGTACCTACGCCTAATTTGAGTATATTTCACTGTACAAAAACTCAAAAATCTTGCAACTTTTATGCAAATTCGCTTTTTCTAACCTGACTATTTTTTTATTTAAGGTCAGCCCATTAAACTAGGGTCGCCTTTATTAGAAAAATTCCTATTTAAAGTATTGTTCTCTATAATTTATTTATATTATTTTTTATAACGTTCATTCTGGATCTCTCTTTCTCTCTTTTAAGTCAGGCATTGCCTTTGACTTCTATTAGTCATTGGGACCTTTGTTGGCTAAACTTCAAATAAGGAAATGGAGTTGAGCGAAGCCCTGGGTCGTTTTATAACTTTGTTCTTTGTTTAACTAATGGCTAAAAACCCGTACCCAGGTTATGTTCCTTTTTAATGTTTAAGTTATTTCGTATTACGCATTCACATCCTAATTGTTTGATTAGAAGTTTGATGTAACAGGAATTTTCAAATATAGTTAAGTGATAATCTGTCATCCTCAAACCTTTAATTCAGATAAAATCCACTAAATAAAGTTCATATTAACAAAATTCATATCTCAAACTTCGAAGTTTTCAAATAATGTACTGAAGAATTATATCGTTTTGTTATATTATAGTATTTTTTGTATTTATTACATAAATAAATGTGTTATATTATTATATATTTTATTGTTTCAATACATTACAACAAACCTGCAAATTATTATACAATTATTTCCACAATAAATTTTAATTAAAAGTACATCTTTTACGTGAAAAATTTGCACAACTTTTTGTTAAACAAAGTCTATTTTTTCGCTAAAAAGCACGCAATATTATAGCTAAAATAACAAAATTTGTTGAAAGATAGTCTACTGCAGATGGAAAAAAGTGTGTAATTTGTAATTATTTGTCCTTTAATGACACAGACAAAAGAAAACAATTGTGGAAAAAAGTAACACAAATAGTGACAGAAGTAGCTACAAACTAGTTCGTACTTTTTACAGCCTTTGAATGAAAGTATTTCTCTATACTTTGTTTAAAAATAAAGGACATAGTTTGCTAGACTTACTGTTCCGCAAAATTAAACAGTTTGTAATAATAATAATAATAATAATAATAAATATTTATTTATTTACATTTTTTTACATTCAAGAGTTACATACAAAAAAAAAATAATCTATAAGAATAGATAAATAAATAAATAATCCTAGGCGTTAGGTCTTATAGACCTGTACGTAAAGGAATATAACCTATTTATAAGCAAGTAGTAGGTGTGCAATATGTAATAAAAGTATATGTGCGCTTTTGCAGCAAATAACACAAAAATAAAGCATTACTCGGCGGGTTTAGATGCAGAAGACGGATTAGCTTATCCTGCTGATTTAAGTCGCGTAATATGAATTGTTTTAACATAATAACAAGTGAGTCAGTAGGATTTCTTGAGCGATATGTTGTCCTTCTTGTGCATCAAAAAAGGATATGAGGAATTTACTAAAGGGATGTTATTTACAGCTGTAACAATTAATAATAAAGAAAAAATAAATAAAATGCTTAGAAGGAAAGGAAAATTTTTTCTCTTGGCATACATTTTGGCGTATTATAAGAAGATAATCAATAAATCTATACATGCATACACAGTATTTCAATTAAATGGAAATAAGCATAAACATAAACAACTATTAAAATACATTGTATATTATATCATTTAACAAAGGAAGATACTGATGACGTCTCTGGAAGATAACCAAAACGAGAAAATAAAAAATTTCTCAGCTGATTCACATTCAGGGAATTATTGTACTTTGCTCAGGCAGAAGAAAGGCGAGGCTGAGCATATCCGTAGGCAGCAATGCAGAGAAGGATAATAATTTAGCAAGAGTATATAATCGTCCTTTGGTATTTTGTTTAAGTTAATGTTGGTGGTTATTTATTTTAAATATCGAAGGAAGAAGTTTAGTTAGAAATTGTAATTATTTTTTAAATCTATAAAGCTATGTATTTCTAAACGTGCTCGACCATTTATCCAAGTCCTTACTTTTTTTTTAAATAGATTTTTTGAATGTATATTTTTGTATTCGTGCGGTAGAGAATTAAAGAGTTTCGGGCCCAGAAAATAATAGCCCCTCTGGGTAATCATTTTGTCAGTTTTTGGGGTGCGCGCCGTTAAGTCTCGATTTCGAGTTTGGTAAATATGACCTAAGCTGGCAATTTCTCTCTTATTAAAGTGTTGTCTGGTTAATATCCCAAAACAAAAAAGTTGCCTTATATCAAAGATTGATGTTTCTTTAAATAAGGTGTCCGTTGGGTAAAGAATACTTTTATTATATATAATTTTGATTACCCACTTCTGTATTTTTTCTAAGGGAGTTATATAATTTTGAAGGGCTCCTCCCCACGTATCAATTCCATAACTAAGATGTGTTTCAACTAACGCATGATACAGCATGCGCAGTTGCTTTGTTTGAAATATTTGCTTGAAATACTTAAATTTGTAAAGTAGGGATCTAATTTTTTTGATAAGATATGTGATATGTGCATCCCATCGAAGGTGTGAGTCTATAATTATTCCTAAATATTTAATGCTACTCACCCCTTCGATTCTTATATTTCCACATTCACAGGGGGTTTGTATTTGAATATCATTAAAAGTTGGTAGATTTATAGGTAGAGATGTGAATGGCACGTACTTGGTTTTATCGAAATTTATAGTGAGAGACTTACTCTTGAAAAAATGCACAATTTTATTCATTTCCGTGTTTATTGTACCCTTTAATAAGTCCCAATTTTTTTCCTTAAAGAAGACGACCGTGTCATCAGCAAAACTTATGATTTCTCCTTTTATATCCAGACCAAAGAGATCATTTAGGTAAATATTGAATAATAAAGGACCGAGTACGGTTCCTTGTGGAACACCACATTCTATGTCTTTAAAATTGCTGAAGGCAGTTTTAAGTTTTACTCTTTGCGGTCTTTCAGATAGGTAGCTCTGAATTAACGAGAGTGCAGTACCCCGAAAACCAATTGACTCAAGAGTTTCGATAAGCTTTACATGAGAGACTGTATCAAAGGCCTTTTTTAGATCAACGAAGAGTGCAATGGATGGTCTTCTGCTATCCAAGGCCTTATAGATATTAGTTGTCAGATACACCATTGCATCCTGAGTCGATTGACCCTCTCTGAAACCAAACTGTTTTGGCGACAAAACATTATGTTTTTCAAGAAAATTTGCAATGCGGATTTTTAATATTTTCTCACATATCTTAGCAAGATTCAACATCAAAAATATGGGTCTATAATTTGACAAATCCTGTCTCTCACCTCCTTTATGAATAGGTGTAATTTCTGCTATTTTAAAGGATCTTGCAAATACACCGCTTTCCAATGACCTATTCATAATATACACTAATGGTTTCACAATAGACTTCAAAATTGTTTTCAACATATCTGGCGTGAGACCATCAGTCCCTGGAGCTGTGCCGTTTTTTAAATTAATTATCAGTTTACCTACCTCATCTTCGTTTGTTGGACTAAAAAAGATTGTGTGTTGCACTAGGAAAAATACCATTATATTGATAACAGTTTTTAATAGTGCTCGCTAGCTGGGTTCCGATTCTTGTGAAAAAATTTAGAAATGTTTCAGCAATATTTTTTTCATTGTTAATTACTACGCCATCTTCCCCTTTAATTTCTTGGATTTCTACAGCTTTTTTCTTGCCACAAATATCATTTATACACCTCCAGAGAGTTTTAGAATCACCCCGGTTATTTTGTAGTTTCTGTTCAAAAAAATTTGACTTTGCCTTCTTAATTAAGGAATTCAATTTGTTTCTGTGTGCTTTGTAGGAGTTTTTGTTTACTTCGGTAGGATTTCTTATCATCAATCTAAAAAGACGATTTTTAGTGGCAATTGAATTGATTATTCCATTTGTTATCCAAGGAGTTTTTTTGGTTTTGTTTTGTTTTACCTGAATTTCCTTTGTATTATTTATTATGTAAGTATTTATTTTATTTATAAGTAATTCAGTGCATATGTTTGTATCATTTTCTCTATATATTTCCTGCCATGTTTCCCTTTTTAGAGAAATAATTAATTTATTTTTATCGATACATGTTTTACCGGCGTGTTTGTACTCTTGGTTTTTTAATTTTTCTCGCAATATCAATTGAAAAATTAATGTAAAATGGTCCGTTATGTTACTTTGGAAGACAATAGCGGTTTTATTTTCTGTAAAGTTATTTTCTCGGAAAAATATATGATCTATGCAGCTACGCGCATTATTTTGTACTCTGGTTGCCGCATTGATCATGGAAGTAAACCCCATTTCGTTAAGGACATTTTGATAATCTTCCGAGACGTCATCTTTTTGAAAGAGGTTAATATTCATATCACCGGCAATTATATGTGCGTTAGAATTTCTGGTGCAATTTCTTAGATAATTATTTAGACCCAAAACAAACTCGTTTGAACACATAGAAGGAGGCCTATATATTCCTGTGATTAGTAATTTCCTATTGTCATAACAAATGTTTAGTTCAATTGCATTAATATTAGCTATTTTAACAATCTCACAACTATAGTTTAAGGTTTTCTTAATATAAGCAATCACACCATCATTCTGGTTGACTTCACCGTTACTATAAATTAAATCGTAGCCTTTTATATTATATATATCAACATCATAGACTTTCCAAGTTTCTGACAAAATTATACAATCAAAATCAAAACAAAAGTCATCCAACATCAATTTAAATTCGTCTAAGTTTTTATTTACGCTCCTTATGTTCATATGTATAAGTTTAAAGTCAATATTTTCTTTAGCTAAATACTTTTTACATTCGTCAGTGATGGTTGTTACTTTTGTAGGTATAGTAGCAATTTAAAAATCTCGTATATATTGATCCATTATAAAATTCACTTTAATATATTTATTTAAGAGAGAAAAGGAAATTTAAAGGGAATCCTTAGGTAGATTCTAATTGTGTTATTAATAAGGTTAATGAGTATTAAGCAGTTAATGAGAATCTATTCTCTTAGTTTTCCCCCGAAATGTACAAAGAAAGTACAAGGCAAGGAACCAAAAAAAAAATCACAAGAACCAAAACACTAGTACCTTATTTTAAATCCAGCAGTACAGACCATTAGGTGCCATTATCCTTTTTTTGCTGTCGAGTTAAAACTTTACTTGCGCCACTTGTCTGCTTTTGTGTAATGTAGGATATTTTTCTCTTTTTCGTCTTCTGTATTGTTTCCGGTGTTTTTCCCTCTGCAGGTGGGGCAGTTATTGTTGTATCTTCTTCTTCATCAACGGAATCTGTTTCTGCATGACTCTCTTCTGCTTCCAACTCAAGTTGCTTCAATTGTTCTATAGTATAGGTGTTATCGTTGATCGTTAAAGTGTTTCCCTTAATTTTTGCTGTAAAGTTTTGTTCTAGGGCTTTCTTTTGGTGGAATCTTAAAATTTTTCTGGCTTCTCTATCTTCATAACAGAGGTCGTTAGTAATAGCTATGCTGGTTCCTTTCAACTGTTTAACGCATGCAAAGATGTTCTGCTTTTTAAGGTATGATACAAACTCAATCACCACAATGATTCGGTTAGCAATCAAATAGAAATAAATGCTTTAATTTAATGTAACTATTGTAAACAAATTGTAGTCCTATACGCGCCCCAGATTATAGAGAAAATTTATATAATTGTAAAGAAATTTGCTATACTTCTTCGTCGGTGAATCAATTGGGCCTTGTCGCTTCTCTTCATCGTCTAATGCGCTCACACGTCGATTTCTGAGAATGCAAAGGCTTCTCTATAAAGAAATGTGGATTTACAGAAATCCACATTCTCCTTTGCTGATTCTTGTTGGGTGAGCCAGGTGATTTATTTGATCGCCACAAGATGTCGCTCTAAAGCTACATTGGCTGTTGTTCATCCACCTTTTAGGGTCAAGTATACTCTCCGGTGTTGCTTCCTCTCGTCGAATTATATAGCCTCACTGACGAGTCGTTATACGGGGAAACGCGACTGGGGATAAATCCGGCCAAAGGAAGCAACTTTACTAACCTTCAGATCTCTAAATATAAACATATTATTTATTTTTTCATTATTTCTAAATTTCTTTAAAATGTACTACCTATCTAAATATTTAAACAATTATTATGCTTAAACAAAGTACAACTTAACACAACAAAAATACCTACATATTTAGTTAATAATAAGGTCCGGTTACGACCCAGTTTTTTATAGCACAAATATTAAAAATATATTTTTACCAACAAAGTACTTTGGTTTAATATAATTTGTTCCTTTACAACCGACAAAATTAAATTTTGCAGTTCTCCGTATGCCTGACGCAATGGTGTTGTTCCAACAATATCGAACTACATTGTTTACACACCTACCGACCGACATTGGCAAAGAGATAAAGGTGCAGACAGTTTATGTTATTACAAATACAGTAGACTCGCGATATAGTGAACATACTGTATAGTGAACTACTCCAAATAGTAAACAGACATTTTTTTCTTAATGTATTCTGTAGAGCAGCGGTTCTCAAACTTTTTTGGTGACGGAACCCTTTTGGGAAGCAAAATACTTGATGGAACCCTACAATAAAACAATAGTTTTTAAAAGTGTATTCTTTATTAATAAGCATAATAAAAGTACAATGTAACAGTTACTAATTATTACTTACTTTACCACATGGCAAGTACAATAATAGAAGATATTAAAAAAGAAAAAATCTAACTAATGGGAGGTATGAAACTGTTTTTTATTTTTCATCAATTGGTTGATATCAGGTTTGATAGAAGACAGTTGAAGTCTCATATCAGGTTCGGCGTCCAGTCTATTGCGATATTTTGTTTTCGTGGCTGCATAGGTTGAGAATCCTGTTTCGCACAAATATGTTGTTGGGAACGGGAGAAGAATATTCAGAGCCATTTTGCCAAGCATTGGATATTCATCACGGATTCTGCACCAAAAATCGTTGAGAGGCGTCGTTTTGAACAGTGACTCCATACTTGTGTCTCATGACATTTCTAAAAGAGATTCATATATCTCGTTTGACATACTTTCGGGCTTTTCCAAGTTGGGTAAAAAAGGATTATGAATCCATGAATTCAGTTTCATTTTTGTATTCTATTCTTCGGGAAAATACTTTTCAAAAGATGCGCGCATCGAACTGAGATATTGGACCAATTCTTCAAACACATCATCTTGAAACATTTCTGAGTCGTTATCGCTAACAAACTCACTGAGTGACGTAAAGCTTTCTATTTCTTTCTTACCAACGCAAATAATCCAAAAATCTAATTTTCTTTTGAAGGCAGTTATTTTATTATTGGCCTGAAACACTGTTGTCTGTTTACCTTGCAATGATAAATTCAATTCGTTCAGTTTTTGAAAGATATCCGCCATAAAAGACAATCGGAACAACCAAGTTTTATCATACAAACGGTCCTTCAAATTAAAAGAAGTATCTGCTGAAAGAAACATTTGTAACTCGGCTCTAAGTTCAAATAGCCTTGTTAAAGTTTTACCCCGAGACAGCCATCGCACTTCTGTATGGAGCAGCAGTGTTTTATGTTTGCTGCCATAATCTTCACACAATAATGAGAACAATCGGGATTGTAGTGGTCGTGATTTGATAAAATTAATTATTTTTACCGCTTTATCCATAACTAATTTTAGATTTGACGGCATTTGCTTCATCGCAAGTGCTTGTCTATGCAGAATACAATGGCTGGAACTACAATTAGGCGCTTTATTTTTTATTCGTGACACTGCTCCTGCTGTTTTACCTGTCATCGCCTTGGCCCCCCCCATCTGTACAAATGTCAATGCAATTGTTCCAACTGAGATTATTTTCTTCAAAAAATATATTTATTTTATTAAAAATTTCTTCCCCGGTAGTGTTTGTGAGCAGCGGTGAACACATAAGCATGTCTTCTTCAAAAGAACTTTCATATGGATATCTCACGATAACCAGCAAGATAGCCAAACCAGCGACATCAGTTGACTCGTCCATTTGCAAGGCGAATCGTGTTTTTTGTAGACGTGTAACTAGTTCTTGTTTGACGTAGCTTGCCAGATCATGGATTCGCCGTGAAACAGTATCGTTTGATAGCGGCACAGTAGAAAGATGCTTTGCAGATTTTTCATCGAGCATACATTTTGTTATGTCTAATACACATGGCTTTATTAAATTCTCAGCGATAGTGTGCGCTTCACCTGCTTATGCAATGCGATAGCTAACTAAATATGATGCCTCCGTGGCCTTTTCGTTGATAGTTTTTGTTACATGCATCATATTTTTTTTACTTTCCAATAACTGATCTTTTTTACGAACAAAAAATTCTTTATTCTTGTCTTTAGACTCGGGGTGTACAGTTTGTAAATGTCGGCGCAATTTGGCAGGTGCCATGGAACTATTAGGAAGCAGTTTACTACATAGCATGCAGAGAGGTGAGCCGTTGGAATCAACAAATCCGAAACTGATATATGATTCATCATACTTCCTTTTTTTCGTCTTTGAAACCGTCGAGCTTGACGTCGTGGCATCATCGTCTGGATCGGTGATTGCTATATTCTCCGCGCGTACTGCTTTTGAACATTCAGCGTCATTAGAAGATGTTGTTGCAACACGTTTAACACCTTTAAGCCAACGTTCCATTCTTCTTTATTTATAATGTTACACGTCAGGATGGTGGGGTCTAAATAATGCACAATCGTTACTGCGTATAAGAGACTAAGTTTAGTACAATGAAGAAATGTATAAAACTGAGACAACAGAATACAGCAGGCAGTAGAACAATGAACCCTAGTTTCTCGCTAGCGAGCTTGTAAGTAGGTAGGTAGGAACTTATCGCTCCGAACGCTAATCGTCAACTGACTGACGAGGCGCGACGCGCGATCGCCGCTTTTATACTTAGTCCTAGACTCGATCTCGAATATTCTCGAAAATACTCGAGTCGGCGCCTTTGATAAACAAAAAGCAAAAATAAAAAGAGAAATATAAAAATTGCGTTGTAAACAATTCAGAGGCGGCTTTTATCAAAGGGACTGCGCGCTCACAAGTATACAAGTATACATGTTGATACCAAACTTATGAGATATTGTACCAGCTATTGTAACACATGTTTATACAAATACAAATAAATAAATAAATATACCTACGCGTGGCCGCGGAGTCAAAACGTTCGACCAGAAAGAGGTGCTTTGATTTTTTTTCTAAATTCTTGAGGAACCCCTACAGAGGTATCGCGGAACCCTAGGGTTTCGCGGAACACACTTAGAGTATAGCTGCTGTAGAGTGAACAAATTTACTCTCGAAATAGTGAACCCAATAGCTTCTTTAGTTAAACAAACACGTTAGAACAGGAAAACGATTTTAAACGTTTGGTTTCCTTCTGGACAATTATATCCCAATTTCCTGCAGTATGTATTTGGTTGTATTAGGTCGCGTCGCGAGTAGGTATGGCAAAAAATACTAGGAAACATTTATCCCTAAGTGATAAAGCTAAAATATTGGAAGACCTAAGTAAAGGTGTCGGAGTGACCTTATTATCCAAAGAATATGGTGTTGCTAAAGCCACTATATGTGCAATTCGAAGCAGAAGGGTAAGGATTTTGAAAAGGGTTAACAACACTTTCACAGGACCAGGAAAAATGAAAACTTTGAGACAGTCAGAGTGTCCTAGAATGGAAAAAGCTTTATATAGGTGGTTTTTAAAGAAACGAGAGAAACATCTTCCTGTAACTGGTTTAATGATCCAAGAAAAGGCAAAGTTGCTTCACAGTGAATTCAAGGAATCTCGTTCTTTTAATGCAAGCAGCGGTTGGTTGCAAAAATATAAAAAGCGTTTTGGAATACGCTACCTAAAGATTTCAGGCGAGAAATTGTCATCACAGCCCGAGCTTGTTGATCCTTTTAAAAGAACTCTTCATTTAAAAATCAATGACCTTCAGCTATCAAAAGAGCAGATTTATAATGCCGATAAAACTGGTTTATACTGGAAGCTTCTTCCTGGAAAAACATAAGTAGCTTGCGAGGAGAAAACAGCCCCAGGAAAAAAAACCGAAAAGCAAAGAGTGACTTTTTTAGCATGCACAAACGCGGCAGGTACCCACAAATTAAAACCACTAGTCATTGGAAAAGCTAAAAACCCACGGTCATTTCGAAATTTTACCTGTCCTGTTCATTACAGAAACTCCAAAACCGCTTGGATGACAGCAGCAATTTTTAAGGAATGGTTTCACAAGATGTTTATTCCAGAGGTAAGTTTTAAGTAAGACCTTTGAAATCGTACCAAACGAAAAAGAATAATTTATTTTAAACATACATATCTCGGGAACTACAAATCTGTATTTTCAATACGATTTTTTACAAATTTATTTTCCTTCCTTCCTGTTCCTCCTTGCAATTTAAACTGTACATTCAGCTAACATTTGTTTAAACTTGTTTCAGGTCACAGAGTTCCTTAGTAGCCAAAACCTGCCAGTTAAAGCCATGCTTTTGTTGGACAACGCAGCAAGTCATCCACCCGCAGAACAGCTAAGCAGTGATGACGGTTCCATTTTCACTGTCTATATGCCACCTAACGTCACTCCATTACTACAGCCAATGGACCAAAACGCTATACGTTTAACAAAATTATTTTATCGTAAGAATTTGCTGTCACAAATTATTGGAACCAACCAGGATATCGGAGAAGCTTTAAAATCTCTTTCGTTAAAAGACGCCGTTCTAAATTTGGCTCTGGCATGGAAAAATTTAAAGCCGGAAGTTGTAGAAAAATGTTGGCATACTCTACTTTCACCCTTAGCTAACGAAGATGGCATTGAAGAAGACGACATTCCCTTAAGTGTTTTAAAAAGTCGACTCAGAAATGAAGAAGTTGAAACGGCGAGATCAGAAATTGTTACTTTACTGCACACTTTTAATCCCGAAGTCGACATTCAGTCTATTGACGTAGATAACTGGAATCAAGATAATTTACCAGATACAAAAAAAACTGAAGATCAAAGTGAAAGCGATGGAAACCATGGAGATGATGACATAGGAGAAGAAGTTGTCGTAAATAAGGAACGAGTGACAACCAATTCTGCAATAAAATCGATTAATAATGTACTTCAATGGGCTGAAGAAAATGAAGATAAAGTGGAGTATTCAAGTCTTCTCGTTCTACACAACTTAAGAAATACGATGGTGCAAACGGGAATAAAGAAACAAAAAGTACAATTAAAAATTACTTCATTTTTAAAAAAATAAAAATACATTTTTTGATTTTATTATAATTATGTATATAATTACATAATATGTTTTGTCTGTATAACATTAAAGTTGGTTTACTAAAGAAAAACGTAATTTTAATAAATTTTCAAAAAATGTTCGATATAGTGAACAAATCGATATAGTGATCTGGGTGTGCATTAATTAGTTCACTATTTCGCGAGTCTACTGTATTATTATTATAAATAAGAATTTACCAATATTTGTAGGCTGTAGATAGTGAGAATGAGAAAGTTCAGTAATTTTTTTATTATTTAAATAGAAGCAATAAAAGCCCCCATACACCTCGTTCTTTTTAAGCTGTTTTGTCGGTCCTGGTAAAAACTATAAGGGCAAGAACGAACAAGGTATTCATTTACATACTTCGCGTCCTTGTCGTCCAGTTTTTTACCATGAATTAGTAATCCGCAGACAAGCGCAGGGCGAATATCGATATTTTAGTTTTTAAATATTATTATTCGATATATCGCCCCACCTCTACTTAAAAGACGGTACTGTTGTTTTTTCAAAAAAAAAAAACGGTTAAGTAACTTTGTTTTTCTACGGCTTTCTGGCTCATTCTGTATTAATTGTTAAGGTTACGTGCAAAAGCTGTAACATTAATTAAAAAAGTTATGAATAGCATTCCCGTAGAAAGTTGGAAACATTCGATTAACCATGTCATTAAAGTCGAAAATTTCTATTTTTCATTTACTAACAGCATAAAGCCACTTGACATTAATACCTAGATGAAAATGATAATGACGTCTTTTTATCGTAAAAATAAATCGAATTACATAAATCAATAAACAATGTTTTAATGATACCCACATAATTTAACAAGACTTTATTTCTTCCAAAATGATTTCGAACTAAAACCACTCCGGCTCTGATGCCTTCCAAGAATATTGAAATACAGTGAGACCTTAACAATTCGGACCTTCAGTAAACCGGATTCTTCGGTAATTCGGTCAAGAATTTCAATTGCATTGTGTACTTTATTATCCGGTAGTCCGGACCTGCGTTTTTATAAAACCGATCGTGAGGGATTTCCTCTCGCTTGAATTCGGTCAGACATGATATCCGGGAGTTCCCATAAACAGTGTGTGTGCCGGTGGCGTAAAAACCGCTACCGCAGGCCCCGCATTGCGGGGCGGCGCAGCAAAGCCAGGGGCGCCCTCAAGTCCCTTGATGAAAATAATAAATCAAATGAAAATCGACGAAAATAATAGTTTCATTATCACAATATTAAAGCTAAAAATAAACAATAATGAATGAGAAATAATGTAATATGAGTCGATATAAAATAAGGGTAACGTACTAAATAAATCATAATTAACATTACATATTTTAAGACTTTGTTTTCTTATCTCAGTGAGTGCACAACTTTTATGTCTGTTTTAAGTATCACATCGTTTTTTTTTTTAATTATTGCAGTACATTATTTTAAAATTTCATTATTTTTACAACAAAAAATTGTTCTTTGTTCTCTACAATACTTTATATCCTTCTATATTAAACAACGCTTACAAATGACAATATTTTTTACTATGGTATAAGTGTGAAGGATTCAGACAGGTGCAAAATAGCAGGGCGCTTTCAAAATTTTGCGGGGGGGGGGGCGCACATGCCTTTAGTTACGCCACTGGTGTGTGCGCCTTCGTTTCGACTGTGGATTAATTACTTAGCTATTTATTGTTGCATAGTACGTACATACGTGATAGTTTATGTTCTAAATAGGTATATAATCATTTCTTATACATACACATATTAAAATGCCTCCTAAAAGAAAACATACTACGTTGTCAATAAAACAAGAAACCGATATAATAGAAAGACTAACCCGTGGTAAAAGTGGAAAACTGTTGGCAAATGAACACGGGGTAGGAACATCAACAATTTCCGTTATAAAAGAGAACAGAAGCAAAATCAAAAAGTATGATATATTTTAATGACCATTTAGGAATTTTACTAAATACATACGTGTTTCTCCTTATAGATTTATTGGAAAATGTGATTCCGATCCCGGTGCTAGAAAAACATTACGAAAAGCCGAATATCCAGAAATGGAAACTCGCTTGTATGCGTGGTTTTGTGCACAACGATATAGGCACGTTCCAATTTCTTATGAAATTTTATCTGCCAAAGCAAAACAGTTTTATACCGAAACCTATGGAAATGATAATTTTAGAGCTAGCAGAGGTTGGATTTCTAATGCGTGCTTTCAAAGTGTGTGGCGAAAAACTATCCAATGATCAAAGTGTCGTTGATCCCTTCATAACTGAATTTGCAGAGAAGATAAAGGAGTTAAACCTCGCACCTGCTCAAATATACAATGCAGACGATGCTCTGTATTGGAAAATGTTGCCTGAAAAACCTCTGGTTCGTTCTCAGGAAAAGACCGCACCAGGTCGAAAAATAAGCAAAGAACGCATTACATTTCTAACATGTTGCAATGCTGATGGCTCACAAAAATTAAAACTCTTAGTGATAGGACAGGCAAAAAATCCAAGGGCATTTAAAAATGTAAACATACCTGTTGAATATATAAATCATCTGCCAATCTACAACATTATTTCTTCCACCAAATTGTACAGCACTTTTGCACCCTCTGGATCAAAACGCCATCAGACTGACAAAATTATTTTATCGGAAGAAACGTCTTTTAGTCCATATTTTATCTAATGACGAAGAGAACGTTGTTAAGTTATTAAAAACCATTAACTTTGGGAAAAAGTCTCCTTCGAAGGCTTGCAGAAGTGCTGGCACAAAATTATGGCTATGTAGCCAGCGACACAGATACTGAATATGATGCTGAAGATCTGATTCCTCTGAATCAATCGCCTTTCCTTTCCTTGACTGAAGAGATAACAGATGTTTCAGATATGCTTAATGATCTCACTGAGCAAAATCTCACGAATGTAGAAATACGTAACTGGCTTGAAAATGATGAAGATTTGTTACCACTTCAAGACATAGATGTTATAGACGAACACCATGATAGTGACAATGAAGGTCCAGCGTTAAATATTACAAACCAGACTGTTAAGAATGATGAGGCAGTCAACAGTTTCAACTTGTGCATGAAGTCGGCAGAAGAAAATGATATCCCATACTACATGATGTTCTTGTACTTCACAGATTAAAAGAAACGGCTTTTATAATGAACCAGAAAAGGGTTAAGCAAACAAAAATTACAAATTATTTCACAAAATTATATAAAATTTACTAAGCATGCTTGTATTTTATATATTTTTTTGTTTATGTACTATTGTCTGTCCCACTTCAGTAATCCGAATTATTTACTAATCCGGATCACCGCGGTTTTAATTAGTCCGGATTATCGAGATCTCACTGTATTTATATTTATTAAGGTCATTGAATCTTTGCCTAAAGGCAACGAAAGAGCGTGGAACAGACTTTACACTTTTCAATAAACATTTAATTCGATGCGAGGGCGAAAATATTCGTCAAAATTGTTATAAATTGAGTAAGACATTTTCCATTGGCGTTTCATAGTCTTAAGGGATAATAACTCCACTGTACTCAACCTTATCGACGACTGTGTCCACAGACGCGTTATCTGGTAACGTACAGGGGGTTTCCCCATATTTTGACAGCTTCTAGCAACTTTGCTATTCAATGATACTATTTTTAACAAAAGTTTGGTATTGATTAAGGAGGTGGGTAATCTGTAAATACGTAAGATAAGACAGACCTCAAAGTATGCCGTGGGATCAAAACGATAGGAAAATAGTCCGCCCTATGAGTCTATGGCTACGACGGCTAAGGAGACAGCGGGGTAAAAGGCGTAAGAAAGTCAGTTTTAACTGTAGCGGCACAGGCATGTGGTGCTTTGTTCCATATTAATATTTTATAAGTTATTAAATTATAAGTAAAAACATAAGAATAAAAAAATATAGATTTATATAATACGTTTCAAATAGTGCGATTTAATTTTGGCAAGCACACCTATATAAATATAAATTTAATTATTAATTAATTATAAATCAAATAATATAATTCTACACTCCGACAAGGCTAGTACAATTTCTGAAGATGTCATGATGACAAGCAACTTCCCACAAATTCAATATTATATATACTCGGTCTATCTATCTTACAAACTCACTATAAATGCTAATCCCTAATGCCGATAAGACCCAGCGGGTGATCGAATGAAGGCAGGCACGCACTCGTTGCTGATAGAATGAAAAGTTGCACTGCTTTAAGATAATAATATACAGGGTCGTTGGTATGTATTAGGATCGACCGATATGATTTTTTGTGACCGATACCGATATCGGCCGATACCGATATATGCGAAGCCGATATCGGCCGATACCGATATATCGGCTATATTTTCTATTATGGATATTTTGCTATATAAATTAGTTACAATTAATGTCCGTCTTGTTCAACTGCCCGCTCGAGTAAAACCACACAGCTAAAGATATTTGAATCCTTTGATAACATGCAGTTATGGGACATCCATAGTACTAAATCTAAAGACATTCACTATTCTATCGGAGAATTATTAGCTATAGGTATACAACCCTTCAGTATTCTGAATGATGTCGGCTTTAAACAGCGTTTAAAAAAATTGGATCCTTGTTACAATATGCTTCTGATAAATATTTTAGAGAAAATATACTTCCTGATATTTACCAAAAATGTTCTTCAGCAATTAGTGAAAAATTATCATCATCACTTTCCTTAGAAGAAAACATTAAAGTTTCTGTAACTACAGATTTATGGACGTGCAAACACAATAACAATTCATTTATGTGTTCTACTGCTCATTAGATGGATTTTAAAACGACTGAAAGATGTTCATTTGTACTGGCCTGCAAACATTTTCCAGGATCACATACAGCTTTAAGTATTGCCCAGATGTTAAATGATTTACTAAAGAGATGGAAGTTAGTTCATAATCAGGTTCTATTGGTTTTGGCTGACAATTCCGCCAACATAAAAAAGGGCATCGACGAAGTTAAACTAAAACACCAAACTTGTTTTATACATCTTTACAATTAGCCATACAAGACTCGATAGAAAGTCAACGATCAATCATGGATTTATTGGCAAAAGCGAGGCGTATAGTAACTTATTTTAGTCACTCCTCTTTGGCTTGTGATAGACTGAAGAATATTCAAAATACTCTTAATATGGCGAGAAAATCTTTGGTTCAGGATGTACCTACAAGATGGAACTCAAGTTTTTATATGTTGGAACGTTTGGTAGAAAAAAAAAACGCTTTAAATATATTTATAATGGCTGGTTCAGCTTTAAAAGATAAGGAACTAGCATATCACCAGTGGGAACTAGCAAAAAACTTATGAAACTTATTAGAACCCTTTGAAGAGATTACCAACATTTTTAGTAAGAACAGTGCATCTATATCGAAAATAATATCACTACTTAAGACACTTTTGATTTATCTCGGCAAAGCTAAAGGAGCTGATTTTTCTGGAGTGCAGACTACTAAAATTGAGCTCAAAAATTCTTTATTTATTTATTTTACTTTATAAATTTATGTTTTAATTTCTTTAAAAAATATATCGGCCGATACCGATATACTCTTGGCCGATATGGGCCGATACCGATATCGGGCAAGAAGGCCGATATGGCCGATATACCGATACCGATATCGGTATCGGTCGATCCCTAGTATGTATGGAAACGGTCGATTATTTCTTAAAGTAAAATAGCTAGCAAAAAATAATTAAGACAAAAGTTTTAGGGTTTTTTAAAGTCTATAAAAATTTTGGAAGAATAAGTATACAGGATGAGTCAGAAAGCCGTAGGAGAACAAAGTTACCTTTTTATAATGGAACACCATCTGTCTTAGAATTATTTTGGATTTACCATTAAATTACAATTATTTTTTAATAAACACATTAAAAGTCTAAACCTAATAGTTTCCGAGATATCGACTATTTAAAAATTATATTTTTGAACTTTGACAGCCTCTAGCTTTCTAACGGTATGTCTTAGAGTAAAACGGCTTACATATCCCTATCTTAGTTTTTTATTATCTTCCTACAGGTGTCAACTTCCGGTTAAACCGGATGTAACTCAAAAGCCGGAAATATAGTACTTCCGGTTTAACCGGAAGTTGATATTTTTGGGAAGATAATAAAAAAGTAAGATAGGGACATGGAAGCCATTTTGCTCTATGGTATTGTCACAACTGGGGGTTGTTTCCCTAACGGGGGTGTGAATGAAAACCACTCGGACTAAAAAACAATACAGGTCTTTATTAATGCTTGATTATAAATATTACCAGGCAGCTCGGAGAAAGCCCAGCATGTCTCCGAGGGGTGCAGACCAGTTCGGCACTATCGATGGGAGCTCTCGGGGAGTACTTATAAATCGAGCAGGAGAGGGGCCTCGAGTCAATGTTGACACTTTGGGCACTCCTGTCGCAGGGTAGTAGTCTAGGGGGACTTTTGGGGGATGTTTGTAAATCGAGCAGGAGAGGGGCCTCGAATCTATATAGAAACTTTGGGCACTCCTGTCGCAGGGTGGTTGACCAGTCGTTAAGACGAAGGTACCGTGTCCATCCAATGTTCGGGTATTTATACACCGAAAGTGCTGATTGTTGTTTATTTGAACTTGGCATTGGATGGCACAGTGGTCCGCGACCTCAACGCACAGTGGTCTAGAAGTGTGAGAATTATGAAAATGTGGAGCCCACCATTTTGTTGACAGTATAACATTAGAAAGCTAGAATCTGTCAAAGTTCAAAAATGTAATTCTTCAAAAGTCGATATCTCGGAAAGTATTAGGTTTAGACTTATAATAGACTTATTAAAAAATAATTGTAATTTTATGTAGGATCCAAAA
The DNA here is from genome assembly GCA_963920685.1 of Polydrusus tereticollis. Lineage (NCBI taxonomy): Eukaryota > Metazoa > Arthropoda > Insecta > Coleoptera > Curculionidae > Polydrusus > Polydrusus tereticollis. The sequence goes on from OY987328.1 coordinate 74,319,532, forward strand.
ATATACTAAGATATAGAGTGTTCCATTAAAAAAAAAGTAACTTTGTTTCTCTACGGCTTTTCGACTCATCCTGTATACTTATTTTTTTTTAAATTCGAATAGACCTCAAAGAACCCTAAAACTTTTGTCTTAAGTATTTTTTGCTAGCTGCAACCCTGTATATAAAACTGTGAAAAAAATATTTTTTTTATCTGCCTGTATGCAACAAAAGTGTCGTATTTCTATGTTAGAAAGAAAACGCAAAAACATATCTTAAACGTAATTTAATAATAAGTAATAATAATAAAATAACAGTATATAAGACACAATACAATTAAAATTATAACATATAGGATGGTTAATAATTAAAACAAAATATACATATTCCTACAAAAAAGTACTGTGTCAGAAAAATAATTATTACATTTTAACCCAAGTCAATTTAACTGTCACTGTCGTCATCCAAGTTCACAATAATTCTTTCTCTGGGCAACAGATCTATATTTACGTATGGTTTTTCTACTTTCTGAACATGCGGTACACAATTTTCCCAGCTTTTGTTTGGAATATTTTGCATCACTGACTGTACTAAAGCTGTCACAGAAGAATTTAAGGATGGCGAAACATTATTCCTCCTTACCGATGCTTTCAGCTGGTGCCATATATTATTATGTTCAATTGGGTTGAAGATACAATGATAAGAACGAAGCCTTAACATGGTATGACCCATTTCTGCCGCCCCAGTGTCACAATAATATTGCTTTTTTATTGAAAATGATTTTAAAATTTTGAGCAATTGCTTTTTTGAGTAATTTTCCTTAAAATACATATTATTTTCCATCATATAGTCCTGGATGGTAACTGTTGTGTCATTGGAACACGGAACTTTATTTAACCTACGACTGTGGTAGCTCGCATTATCCATCACTATCGGCACTATTTGGTGGTATATTTGGTAATAATTTGTTCTTAAACCTGTCTTCAAATAGTTCTGCCGTAGTATCATCGTGATAATTAACCCGGGAGTCCTTTATATTTTTGGCTGATAAGGCCACAGCGTTTGGTATAAATCCGTTTTTTTGTCCCAGCATGAAATATTGTTATACGCTTACCTTTATTTGATGGAGCTTTAGTTCTGCATTGACCCGATTAATCTACCCAACCTTTATCTGGAACTTCGTGTGTGTCATCCCACGTCCCGTCCAAATAAATAATATCCCTTTCATCGCGTCTATATCCATGGACTGCAATTAGATATTTCATCGTCCATCTTTTTAACCGGGCCGATTCCATAATTACTTGTCGTTTGTTAATTTTTTTCATTTTAAAACCGTTTCTTAAAATACATTTCCTTAGAGTCTCACGACAAAACTCTATTCCTGTATCATCTTTCTTAAATCTTTGCAATAGGGTTTTTAAAGTGGGGATCATTTGTCCCCTGTACAGGGTGTCCCACATTCGAGCCTCATCATGGGGATCTCGGAAACTATAAGAGATACAGCATCGGTCAAATCATGGCAAAGTTGCGGAATTTTGTGCAGAGCAATATGGTAAAAAAATATCTGAGCTATCTTTTTTAGTTTTATAAATATTAAAAAAAAACAAAAATATTGAATTTTGGTTTTTTTAAATTGGACGACTTATTTTATCCGCTACAAAAAAACAAACACAACATTGTTAAGGCAACTTTTTTCGCTCCATATCGTGGTGTTCTTAGAATTTCGTTTCAACGTTTCGTTTTCGTGGAACTATTATCAACTTTATTTTTTTAAATACGGACCTGCATTTTTTATTTTTTTTTTTGAAATCTCTTTAAGCCCTGAATTCAACCATGTAGCGCACTTAATTATATCTAGACGTTTTGATGCCATTATTACATAATCAGGAATGTGATAATTAATTTTTAAATAAATACGACCCTGGAATTTATTTAAAGTATTTTTTTAAAGAAAAAAAATGCATTTGCATGCCATGTAAATAGTAGCCAACTTTTGGAGCAAACAATAGCCCATTAACCAATTTATTGAACGCCAATATCTTGGCATTCGCCAACTCAAGCCTGATTTTCGGTTATCTAGAAATAATGATGTCTGATTGTCAAACAGGTATTTAACAAATTGTTTAAGACACCTCACAAGATATTTTTGTTTAATTTGTTTTACTCACAAGAGGATATAATATGAATAATATAAATTTTTTAAATAAAAGAGAGTAAATGAGAAATGAAGAAATCTTATAACACATTTATAAATGAATAATATATTATGTAGGAAATAAATAAAAACGGAAAATAACAGAAACAAAAAGTAAAAAACTGATTATATTAAGTGTTCAAACAAGTGCCCTTCCTCTCAAATGCATTTTTGAGTAAGCCTCCTTAATTTAAATATCGCCCGTTGAATAACCCGTGCGGGGATTGCCCTGACTTCTCGGATTAAATTTCCTCGTAAAACATTAATATCGCGTGGCGTATTACGGTACAGACGATTTTGTAGGTACCCCCAAAGAAAATAATCCAACGGATTTAAATCAGGACTTCTTGCTGGCCATCGTATAAATCCACGATTTCCAATCCATTTATTTGGAAAAATTTCGTTTAGTAACTCGGTTACTTCTCTTCCATTATGAGGCGGAGCGCCATCTTGCTGCCACCATAAGTGTCTTAAAGTCTCCAAAGGCTCGAGATCTAATGCGTCCAAAATATTATTATTTATTATATCCAAATATCTTCGCGAGTTGAGGTTGCCTTCATAAATAAAGGGTCCAATCATTTTATTGTTCCACATTCCAACCCACACATTAAAAGAAAGTCGTCCTTGAGGTCTTACTTCCTGATTTTGTCTGGGATTTTCCACAGACCAATAATGTTCATTGTGTCTATTAAATAATCCATTGGTTGTAAAATTGCATTCATCAGTCCAAATGACTTTGTTTAAAAAATTATCATCTTCATTTAGTTTGAAGCTAAGCCAATTACAAAATTCAAGTCTTCTTTCTGAATCACCAGGCCTAAGCGTTTGACTGATATGAATTTTGTATGGTTTGTATCCATGAGAATTTAAGGTTCTCCAGATCCTCATCCTCGGTTTTTCTAGTTCGTTGGAGAAATGCCTAGTTGAAGCGCGAGGGTCATAATTAACCTTAAATAAAATTTTCTAAATAGAAAATTTGGTAATTTTTTAAAATAAATTAAAACTTACCGAATTGATAATATTTTGTTGTTCTTCCGGTTCCATACGTGTTCCATAGTTTACTCTTGGTTTATTGAAACTACCATACTCGGCTAAATTTCTATCAAGTGTAGCAAAATAAGTATAATGAGGCTGTAAGCGTTCAGGATAGTCCTGAAAATAACGCTGACAAGAAATTTGTGAATTCCTATTGGAAGAATAATAAACTCGTAACATGTCGCGTTTTTCTAAAGCAGAAAACATAATTTTGCTGAAATATTCAACATAAAAATATGGTGACAATTGTCAACATAATTAAGCCACACAATCAAGTAAGCATAAAGTTGACGTCTAAGCCACCTTTGTTTTTTTTTTTTAGTTTTACTTTATACTTTGTTATTATAAAAACTAAAATATACGTTATATATTATTATACGAAATTAATTCTTTATAACTAATAAACTCTGGCTCCACTTATATGTTGTATTTGGTAAAAAAAATAAGTAACACCAGGGCCGCATTAATTTAAAATTAATTATCACATTCCTGATGATGTAATAATGGCATCAAAACGTCTAGATATAATTAAGTGCGCTACATGGTTGAATTCAGGGCTTAAAGAGATTTCAAAAAATAAAATAAAAAATGCAGGTCCGTATTTAAAAAATTAAAGTTGATAATAGTTCCACGAAAACGAAACGTGGAAACAAAATTCTAAGAACACCACGATATGGAGCGAAAAAAGTTGCCTTAACAATGTTGTGTTTGTTTTTTTGTAGCGGATAAAATAAGTCGTCCAATTTAAAAAAACCAAAATTCAATATTTTTGTTTTTTTTTAATATTTCTAAAACTAAAAAAGATAGCTCAGATATTTTTTTACCATATTACTGGGCACCAAATTCCGCAACTTTGCCATAATTTGACCGATGCTGTATCTCTTATAGTTTCCGAGATCCCCATGATGAGGCTCGAATGTGGGACACCCTGTACATGGCAATTATTATATCCACATCCGTCGCGTCCAGTTTCTTAAAAGTAAAAGAGTATTTCTTCTTTCTTCTCTCCACTAGAGGTTTACTTACAACAAACCACACTCGGCTCACTGGCCTGCGTGTCAAAGCTGCCGCTTCCTTCACTGCACCAAATTTTGAAAAACCACGTTCAAGAAGGGCGGTGTAAACGTCGAAGATTACTTTTTTTGTGTTACTGATAAAATATCACGCTTTAATTGGTTTTTATCACGACCAGTAGATCCACTTGGCGTACTTGTTTCTTCCCACGGACAAAACATTCTTAGATATCACGTTTAATTGGCAACAAATGACTTCTTGTCTAACCCAATACAGACGTCTAACTGAATTTTAAAACCAAAAATCGGCATATTTAAATAACTAAAATAAACCAATTTTATTTTACCCTAATTATTTTAAGAGGATTACTGAGAAAATATAATATTATAATAGTCTTTAAATAGATCCGTACCTGAAGTCCCCAGATCAGGTGGCCGAATTTTACACCTCACACAATAGGTTATTATGACGGTAAGGGATTAGCATTTATAATGAGTTTGTTAGATAGATAGACGGACCATAAGATAGAAAGAGACAAAACCAGTATCAAGCCAAAGTGATTATTTCTGGTCCAAGAATCCGAGCGCTATTAGACGTGGGTTGCCAAATTTACCAAAATAATTGATTAAATAATATTTCTTAATACAGGTATATGCATACGTCTAATTGTTTTATGTAATATACCTATTTGAATTTCATACAAACTAAGATTTTATGGAAATTTAAACAGAGTATTACAACAATGTTGTGTTTGGGACCACATGCCTTAAATTCCATTCGTAGCTGTAGACTCGTACGTCGGACTATACTCCGTTCATTCGTTATTACCGACAAGAAAATTGAAAGAATAATATTGATTGTTAATTAGGATTGCGAAATTATCTAATAGTTAATTAAAAAAGAAGAAGATAGTTTGACAGTATGGTATTGTGTGACAATCATATATTATTCGTACCTATCCAGTCAAGTGCTGTCCCTTCGTTGATTGAAGGAGTTAATTCAATCAACGCTCCCTAGCTACGCTACTGCGCCTTACTCTTTAAGGAATCTTGATTTCAGGGCGGTATGTATTCCAATACCAACACGATGTTTGTTTATTCCGAAATGTAATCATTGTTTCCTGGCACACAACAACGAAATAAAAATAAATTCTCACCTTCTGTTTTGTCGTCGAAATTTGTCTCTTTTCCCTTCCATGGTATATTTTTGGCTTAACAAGTGTGTGCCGGCTAAAGTCTGCGGCAGGATGTAGTTCAGCTGAAACAAATAATAAGATCCATTAATATGGGTACACACATTACTTATTTACAATTTATAAGAATACAGGGTGTTTAGGTCGTAACAAACTAAATCTCGATCTCGACACAATCCAGTGGCAAATTTGAATTTCCATATTATTTTTGATACCTATAATCTCGATCTGGAAATGGTAGACCACTGAATATATTCAGCCATTTCATAAGAGATTCATATTTTAATTTTATACAGTGACCGGCAGAATTCTCGCTCCATATTTTCCAAGTTTTTTATTAAGTATTGATTTCTCAGAAAATTTTATTCTTGATAAAAATTTCTGCGTTATATTTAACTGAAAAAGCAAATTTCAAAGGATTTAAATCATGATTTAAATCGCGATTTAAATCACTTGATTTTTTCAATTTAAATCATGATTAAAATGAAAATTTCTGATAAGCTATAGTTAAGAGAAAAAAAAACTTTCAGTTTTAATTAATGGTTTATTATTTCAAAAAAAAAAATAAAACCACTGTACCTAAATAATGTTTATTTTAGTTAATTGTAGTGATTGTACAAAAAAACTAATTTTGCAGCTTTTTTCGTTCCTAATCGATTTCTGAGTTTGAAATGGACTAAACCAAATGTTGAGAAAATTCTCTCGACTGATGCGGAAGAAGCAGCAGCACAAAGTAATTGTCTAATTATGAAGAACTATTTTTAAATAATGGGTATATTTTGATGCGACTTCCACCAATCTATGGGTTTTACATTCTGAAAAATATCATCATGAAACATAATATCAGTGATAGGTTCTGATCTGGCAAGAAGCTTACCTATGAGTGGTAGTAAACCACTATTTGAATCTAATTCTTTAACAGCTTTTACAGCAACATTTTTTTCACTATCTGTTAGTGTTTGCTGAGCTTTTGTTGAGTCAAGAAGATATGCCAACAAATGATATGGGGTTATGCACTGTTCATAACGCCTCTTAAATTTTTGCAGTTGATTTAAAGGTATGTCCGTTTTGTCAAAATGAGTTAGGGCGGACGCATCTTTATATGAACAGTGGAAGGTTTTCTTGTTCTGACAGGAATTTTCAGCTCTGAGCGTTTTTCGACAGGAACTATCTTCATTAAAATTTGAAGAACGGTGGGAATAAAATCAAAAGCGTGTTGAAAATAGCAACTTATTTATGGGAAAAAATAGAAAAAAAATCGAAAAACTCAAAAAAATCATGATTGTGTGTCACCCGATTTGCGATTTTCCTGCTGACTATAATAAAAAACAAATTGCATATTTCTCAATGATTTTCGATAAGGAAGCCGAATTTAATGTCAAAAAATACAAATATTTACAAATTTGACAGATGAGACGCCATTTTGAATTTTCTAAAATGGCAACCCCCCATAAATAACCACACGATTGAATTGCATTTGGCGATCCGATTCTAAAACTATATAGTTGTTGATATTTATTTTTAGCCGTTTTGAAAATACGGGGGTTTCTAATTTGCCTTTATCGATTTTGTCTTTTAGGTGTCTCACCCCTTTAATAAATAGACCTCCTAAGCTGAACACCCCAATTTTTTTTACAGTGACATAGTTTTAATAATGCTCACGGGAAATTATGTTACTGTGAAAAAAATTAGGGTGTTCAGCTTAGAAGGTATATTTATTAAAGGGGTGAGACACTTAAAAGACAAAATCCATGGAGGCAAATTAGGAACCCCCGTATTTCCGAAACGGCTGAAAATAAGTATCAACAACTATATACTTTTAGAATCGGATGGGCAAATGCATTTCAACCGTGTGGTTATTTATGAGGGTTGCCATTTAAAAAAAATTCAAAATGGCGTCGTATCTGTCACTTTTTGACATCTGTCGGATTTGGCTATAGCGCAAATCGCTTGCTCACGGGAAATTATGCCACTGTGAAAAAAATTAAGGTGTTCAGCTTAGAAGGTCCATTTATTAAAGGGATGAGACACTTAAAAGACAAACTCGATGGAGGCAAATTAGGAACCCCCATATTTCCGAAACGGCTGAAAATAAATATAAACAACTATATAGTTTTAGAATCGGATCGCCAAGTGCAATTCAATCGTGTGTCTATTTATGGGGGTTGCTATTTAAAAAAATTCAAAATGGCGTCGGTATCTGTCACTTTTGACATCTGTTGGATTTGACTATAGCACAGCCGCTTGCTCACGGGAAATTATGTCACTGTGAAAAAAATTAAGGTGTTCAGCTTAGAAGGTCTATTTATTAAATGGGTGAGACTATTAAAAGACAAAATCGATAGAGGCAAGTTAGGAACCCCCGAAACGGCTGAAAATAAATATCAACAACTATATAGTTTTAGAATCGGATCGCCAAGTGCAATTCAATCGTGTGGTTATTTATGGGGGTTGCCATTTAAGAAAATTGAAAATGGCGTCAAATTTGTAAATCTATGTATTTTTTGACATTAAATTCGGCTTCCTTATCGAAAATCATTGAGAAATATGTAATTTGTTTTTTATTATAGTCAGCAGGAAAATTGCCAATCGGGTGAGACACTTAAAAAAATGTCCCTGTACATAGGTTTTTTAAAAGTTTTAAACAGAAAACTTAGCAGAGATAACTAAACTATAAAAATGCAATTTTCAAACTGTAACAAAGGATAATATTTTCTAAAAAATAAATACTACCAGTCACTGTTGATTAGTCTAGACAGGCGTTGCGTCACTAAGTTCAGGAGAAGGTAATCTAAAACATTTATTTTAGTTAAACTTGCATAAACAATCATTACATTTTTAATATAATAGGTTGAGTGGTAAAAAGCAAGGTTAACAAAGTATCGAAAAAATATTGAAGGATTTAAACTAAAACCCGCTGTGCAAAAAAGCGCAAAGTAATCTAAAATGTATTACTTTAACAGCACCGAATTCGGTTCACACTCCTCACGCGTCTGGTTCAATTAAGTAAATTGGCCACTTTGTCAGCCCAAATTCGCGTAAAAAAGCTTTTAAACTTGATTGAAGTGGGCGAAATTGTAAAACAAGACTTATAATATCTCTTAAGTGGAGTAAAGGCGGATCGCAACAAGGGTACTTTAATTTTGTATTTGTCATAAATATTAATAATTTTATTTACACATGCCAAGATGAACATTTTTGCAAATATAAAGTCACTGGCCCATACTTTGCTGCAGCCAACCTAAAAAAATATTTTATATTTAAGAAAGCGTTTTTAATTAGTTACCTAAGTATATTGTACATGGGTCATATTTAATATTACGAGACAGTGATACATAACTATGAAATGGTAAAGTCACGCATGGTCGAATCATCATAATTTTAAAATATTACCCCAAATTGTAACTTATTTTTCGGTCAGTAACCTCCCCCCTACACCCTAAAAAAAAAAGGATTTTGGCTGGATCCATCATAGTTGCTAACATAGAACCCGTAAGTGTTCTGTGTTTAAATGACCTTGTCTTGTGCAGTAATCTTTTTATCAGAAATTACATTTTCTAAGAAATTACAATACCAAATAAGCCATTATTGCATAAATAGTTGACTGACTTATAGAGATTAACAAACTTCCAGGTAGGAAATCAAATTTCATCAATTAAACTGAATATAGTCCTTGCAAAACAATTTTCGATGCACGTCCTCAATCAGCTGATAATTGTAAATCCGTAAGAAAACATGAGGAAATTAAATTTGGGTAAAAAATAATAAAATTTCATGCGATATTAGGTTTGTTCCAACACCCAATTTTTGTACCGTCCGAGAACCGCCACGAAACTGTTGGGATCGATTTTGTGCGCAGGCGTTAACATTAATTCGTTTCGTGACCTTACAAAAATGGACATGAGTTGGGACGATTTTTGTACTGATTTGTGAACGTGGCGCACTCGGTGGCGCGGAAGCGTCTTTCTAAAACTAACCTTACTTTTAAATGTAAACATTATTGAAAATTGGAAGTTTGCGATACGGCAATTAAAAATGGAAAATTACTCAATTGTTGGTAAGTGACTATAGGTACCTATTTAAATTTTAAATTTTGTAAATAATGCATTTTTGTCTAAAAATACAAGACTATTATATACTAAATAGACTAATGCGCAAGTCAATCCAAACGATACTTGCTCTCGACCAAGTATCGAAATGACCGTACAGAAACCGATTCACGAACTAAAAAGTGAACTTTTAAGCAAGTGTAAAGAGCAGTCATTTAAAAAAAAGTATGTTGTTGACGAATTAGCCCTCAAATATGGACATCAAGTTTTGAGATTGCCGCCCTACCATTGTCATTACAACGTAATTGAATTGGTATGGGGTATTAGCAAGAACTATTATGACAAACATGCCTGTAAAAATATCGGTAAGCCTAGCGTTATAAAGTTATGGGAGGAGGCGCTTAGCCAAGCGGGCAAAGAAGAATGGCGGAAATGCATTGAACACACAGAAAAAATTATTTTTGAATCTTATGAGACAGAACAGGTTATAGACGAAGTAAGACCGTTAATTATTACGAATGATGATGATGATGTTGATTCTGATGAGTCTGAAAGCATGGGTGAAATTTCAAATGCAGAGGAAGACTACTTTTAGTAGTACCTTTCTACAAGTAGGTACGTTCTGTCGCAAGACTACAAAATCGGTTCTTTTTAGAACCAAAACTTTATAAAAAAGAATTCGTAAAACTAATTTGTCTGAATACTACAAAAGCTAAAAAATTATTATTTTTCTTTACCTAAACTAATTTTTTATTTACTTTAAATTATTTTATTTAGAAAATGTAATTCATCAACATCCAAAATTACCTTCAATCTTCAATATAATTTATTGTTTAAGAGCCACCGACATAATGCTCAAGAGGTTTTATGGCTTAGCGGACTTCTTAAAACGCACAGACTTTATCCATAACAGTGTTGGAACGCCAACAAGGGTCGTTCGATAAACCATCACGGGTTCGTTGGAACGCTTTTTTCTTTCTGCGCATGAACCCAACGATACAATGTACGGTTTTCGGGGGTGTTGGAACAAACCTATTGAATGTAGTACAAACCCAAAGTGTTCTTCTTTGATACGAACCCACTTATACCAAATATTTTGTTTACTTAGGCTTATAAAAATCAATATAACTTGAATTTTATTGGCCGACAGTTGGCAACAGAACTATCAACGGTGCGGTGGCGCCAGCTCGTTGGTTGGCCTGTTTTGACGTTTTGCTTACGTTTCGTGAAAAACTAACCTTTATTGTTTTGTGGTTTCGTGTTGTTGTGGCGTCTATTTTTTAACAAAAACTCCAGATCATTTAATAAATATCATTAATAAACTGTTCTTTTAAGAACAACAAAAGTGTACATGCATATCTCTATCGATTATCTATTATCTATTCACTGTTTGTGAACAATACAATGCAAAGCATTTAAATAGCCGGTGCAAAGAGCTAGTAGCTTCTCAAATAAGCTATTTTCAGGAAGAACTTAACAAGCAAGTTGTATTATTCAAAAACTATAATATTTTACATTGGTTATGCTTAAGCTGTAACTTTTTTTAGAACATCATGTAACTTTGGACAACTTTAAGTAAGAAATTAAAAGACAGAGAACTGTTTGAAGGTTGTCTTAACTATTGAAGAAGCAGTTAAACGAAATAGGCTTCGGATGGAAAAAAGATGAACCGAGGCCAGGGCTTATGGAACTTTCTCATGTACCTTTCAAACGACTCGTATTTTTGAAGGAATATATGAAAGAAAAAGAAGCATCCTTGTACCAATTCGTTTTCTTGGATGAAACATGCATTTTTCAGAATGGCCCAATTGTGCGATCTTGTAAAGATGAGAATAAAAGAAGTGTTAGATCTACTAAAGTTGATGGTAAAAGGTATTATGCAGTAAACAAATATATAAACTATAGGAAATTTACCTAGGTAAAACATATTCTTCTAGGTACATAATACTTCATGCTGGTAGTGAAGATGGTTTCGCTGAAGGCGCAGAGGCAATTTTTTCTTCTAAAACTAAGCTGACTATCATGTAGAAATAAATCAGCAAAAGTTTGCAATGATTCGAAAACCAATTATTGAAAAATTTAGCAAAGCCATCTGTATCTGTGATTGTAATAGACAACGCCCCATACCACAGCACGTTGTTAACAAAAATACCTAACACATCATGGAATAAAACTGCAATTTAAGAATGGTTAACTACTAATAAAATTTAAACTTTTACAAATCGTTAATAGGTTGGTACAGGACATTTTGTATGCCCTTTTTTTTAACATATTCTTAAGTATTAAACTTAAATTCTTTTCAGGCATAAGCCACCAAAAAAATATTTAGTTAATGACCTGGCTAAGCAATATGGACATACAGTTTTACGGCTTCCTCCACACCACTGTATGTTCAATCTGATTGAATATATTTGGGAGATTACCAAAAATTATTATAGACATAACATTATTAGGTATAACAGATTGGTCGAGATGGCAGTACAGAAACTGACTGTATGAATGTGGAAAAAATCATTGCGTGCTGCTACTCCTGATGTTTGGAAAAATTCAATTCGGTACACAGAAAGCCAGATAATAAAATGGTATGAAAGAAAACATGTATTAGATAGGCTGAACACAAAACCCGTTATTATTGAAGTAAGTGATTCAGGTGATTTGGAGGATGATTGAAGATCCATCTTTGTATTATTATTTTTATTAATCGAGCAGCCTAAGCATATATAAAAAAAGTAACAATAAAATTACATGATTATTCCAAAATAATTTAGGTATATATTGCCATCCTAGCAGATTTTACAAATAAAATAAACAAATTTGTGTTCATTTTTGTAAATTTATCATGATTTTATGAAAAAAACAAAACCAGTGTAATGCCCTCACTCGGTTATTTTGGTTACAAGCTGGCAACACTGCCGATAACTGACGTCACTCGAAGGGTATGACGTGCATTGGAAATTGTTTTGAAAAGAGTATACCTACGTATTGTTGGTTGCCTATACGAGAGAACCAGATCCGTCAGCCGGAAATCCGAAATTACTATTACGTTTTTCCACCTAACTCGAAAACCGATTTCACTTTTCTTGACACGGTTGGATAGGCAATTTAATGCCATTTGCAACGATGTATCACTCAATAGGTAGTACCATTTGACATTTCAAAACGAGGTCCGCTGGAGGTGTGGAGGTCAATAGTAAAATCCTAACAAGTGTGTAATTAAACTTCCTTCTCGATATTAAAATTGACGTGTTTTTTCTCAAATCATATTTTCCTCAAAATCAAGGGTGGTTCGTTTTGAAATGAAAGCCATGCAGTATAATTATTAATTTGAGAGAAAAACGTTGTCATCGTTTTCTTCCTTTTGAAGCAAAACAGACTTAAGTATATTTTTAACTTGCACGGCAGAATATTAGTTTCAAGCTTTAATTACTTTTCTGGTAGTTACCGAATAAATAGCAAACTTTCTTCATAGTCCTTGTATATGACGGGGAAACTTTAATATCTTCATATGAGATTACATAACATTATTACCATACCTTAAATTAGCAATTTTAGAAACAAATTTAATAGTCTACAATTTGCTGAAACGATTTCAATAGAAATAACATACACGTATAATTTAATGCTTTCATACGGTTACCATTAACATCCTGTTGCATAAAATCCTGTTTTATGTAATTTAAGCTCCATCTTGCTAATTAAAATGTCAATATTGTACAAAAAACGTTATTATTATAAAGAAACTTTTCCAATTTATTTTATCGGGAGGATATAATTTACAACATTCTGTGGGTTCAGTATTTTGATATCAACTGGTGATTCGTTATTTTTAGTGATCGGCCGATACCGACATGTTAGTTGCCGATACCGAAATAATATTGGTATCAGCACCACATTTTTAAAAGATCTGTAACCAATCACTTAGATCCAAGCGTTCTGTTTTGAACACTATAAGCATTGCAAGGAGAACTATGGGTCATTTTAACTACTCTCAGTTGGCATGTGACAAGTTGAAAGTAATTCAGGAACAGTTAGAACTGACTTCCAAACAACTTATACAAGATGTGGAGACCCGATGGAATTTATATACAGCGTCTTTTAGAACAAAAACGGGCCATTAATGCTGAGAACTCTGGTTCTGGAATAACATATCTCAACTTTAATCAATGGAAATTGGAAACTCGTGTACAAAATCTTATTATTATTTTAAAACCTTTTGAGGGAATTCCAAAAATTACCAGTCATAAAAGCGGTAGCATTTTCAAAATCATTCCATTTGTAAGCACATTGAAAAAATATCTATCAAAGGCGAGTGAATATTTTTTTGTTGTTGGTACACTTTAAGATGAATTAAAGAAAAACCTGGAACAACGTTTTCAAGACATACTTACTAAACAACATTTGACATTGGCTACATTCCTCGACTCTCGCTTTAAAAGAAAATTTTATTACAATGAGTTGGGAAATTAGGCAATTAGTTCTTGGTAAAAAACATAACTCAGTAGTCATTTACCTATAATACTGAGGAAGAAAACCAGATGTCCAGTAGAAGTGAAAATTTAGCTATATCTACAACAGTGGTAACAAAAAGAAAGAGAGATGCACATTATTATTTTTGGGGGGGCTTACAAAAATATTGCGAGTGAAACTTAAAAAAAAAGTAAAACTATAAAACCTATCTTAGCGAGCAAATTTTTTCTGATGCAGGTAATATTTATTGTAACAATAGAAATAAATCGATACCAGAGCGTGGCGAAAGTTTAATATTCTTGCACAGCAATTTAAAGAAATTAAACTTTGATGATTAGTGTCTTGCATTCTTTACAACTTTTATTTAAACAAACTCTGCATTTATACAGGGTGAGTCGGGAGGAATAGACCTAACTCGAAGGGTGTAATTTAGGCATCAAAATAATAAGAAAAAACTCAAATGTTGTTATCCAATATTCATTTGTTTTCAACTTACAGCGTTAAATAAAATAATAATATTGTTAAACCAAAATATCCAACATTAACATTGTTTTAAATAAATCATTGGTTTAGTGAATTTTCAAAAATACCGCCATTGACTTCCAAACATTTCCTGCTTCGTTTACGAAGGGCGCGCGAGTTACATACTCTAAAACTGCTTACAAGCTCCTTTTGACCACTCCTAGAATAGCGATAAGCAAAACTTATAAATAGTAGTTAATTAGATAAGTACTGCACTTCTGTTGTAATAGCTAGTCTGTAAAGCTTCTTTCTTTCCCAAATAAATTTGTTATATTTAAAGGGATTTTTAAGATTAAAGTTGTTTTTTCTTGAAAATAGTGTTTTTTAAAAACGCCTTTCCCTCGGCTCAAAATATAACTGGCGCAGTCTTGGTGGATTTTTGAGACGTTCAAAAGGGCATATTTTGAAACGGTTTCTTTTAAGAATTTACTCGAAAAAACCTACGAAATCCGGACAAGTGTTGGACCAGAAGCAGATAGTACCGATCTAAGGTGGCAACTGGACAATCAGCACCGGACCAGGAAGAAGTTTCAGCAACAGCTTTACTTCAGGAGTCAACCGGCTACAGACAGACAAACATCGCTGCCCCTGTAGACGACTGGAGAGGACAAACATCGCCGAACCAGTCTTAGTTAGGACGATTGGAGAGGACAAACATCGCCGAACCAATCTTAGGTTAAGGACAACTGGAGAGGACAAAAATCGCCGAACCAGACGGATGAAGAAAATATTCATCATTTTATTGTAAGTCGTTTTTGAAATCCAATTTTGATTATTTTCCTTTTTATAACTATATTTATTCCAATCTTTGCAAAGTCAATTCATTTTCAATTCTTTTGCGTTAAAACAGTATTTTACAGTTGACTTTGAAAAGATACCATTTTAGTTTAGTACATTTTATTTTTAAGTATATATTTCCATTGTGCGTATTTCAATTTTTGGTGTGTGCATTTTTCGAATTATTTACGTTGATTCTTTCTAAACTTTCAAAATTGAATCCAACTTAGAAGACCTAATTAATTCTCTAAACTCTATTAATATAGCAGATAACATAATGCCAGACCCAAATTACCAGCTTTTGCGATACCAGTCAGATAATATTCCACATTTTGATGGAAATCCAAAATTATTAAATAGATTTATAAGCGCTGTCGAAAACCTCTTAAAAGGATTCCAAGACAGAACTAATCCAACTGCAACAATAAATATTTGCCTTTTTGATACAATTTTAAGTAAACTAAACGGAAGAGCAGCAGAATTAATAGTTTCTCGTTCCGAATTAAAATCTTGGGCATTGATAAAAGATGTGTTGATACATAGTTTTGCCGATCAAAGATCAATTGATTGCCTTATTCAAGATTTACTTAGTTTAAAACCCTACAAAAATGAAAACCCAATAAGTTTTGGTATGAGAATTCAAGATTCGCGAAGTTTATTATTTTCAAAATTAAACTCTGGGCCTGATGATGCCGCTACAAAATTAATCAAAATAACACATTATGATGAGTTTGCTTTAAAAACATATTTAAATGGTTTACCCTATAATTTGCAACTTGTCACGAGATTAAAAAATCCAGACTCTCTAGAAAAAGCCATGTCGCTTGTAAGAGAAGAAGAAAATTTTATATATTTCAAAAATGCTCAAAATCCTAATTCGAGTCAATCGTTATTTTTAAATAAAAATCAAAAACCAAATACTTTACAATATAAACCTAATTATACACAACCTAGTCACAACTATACTCAGTATAGACCAAGTTATAATTCTTTTCCAAATGACATACCTCGAACTAATAATTTTCCGAGACCATTTTTAAATTTTCCTCAACAAAATAATTTTCCTCAAAGTAATTTTCCACGACCAAATAATTCATTTTATCAACAAAGACCAAATAATTCATTTTACCAACCAAGACCAAATTTCCAAAGCAACCCACAACAAAGCTTTCCAAAACCATTTTTTAATAATCAAACGAGACCACAATTTACTAGACAACATTTTGGACAAACGTCCCAAAGAAGCAATTTTAACCGAAACAATCAAGTAGAGCCAATGGACACAAGTTCAGGCAATACAGTTTTAAATAATTCCTTGCGAAATAAAACAGTGAATACACAAAAACTGTACAACCAAGAAGTGTTGCAAAAAACATTTGAACAATCAGATGAAGCAAGTAATGTTTCCCCTGAAAATTATTTTGAAAATTTTGAAAGTTCAGAACCGTACTTTAATAATGAGTATCCTACTGAATATTATGCAACCGAAACAGATTATGACCAATCTTATGATTTTGATATACCCTTGAGTTATCCCGCTAACTCATCCGATTTTTCTCAAATTCCTAACACCGAACAAGAAAATGTAAATTTTACGATGACGAGCCAGAAAACGGACAAGACATAATATACCTTAACAATTATAACATACAATTACCATTTATCTTTATACCGGAACTTAACGCTAAATTTTTACTAGATACAGGTAGCACTAGAAGTTTTATAAATCCGCAAATTGCATATACAAATTTTCCTCATTTAATAAAAGAAGAAATATTTCAAGTACAGACGGCACATGCAACGTCATTTCATAACGAAGTCGCTTCTTTACCAATTTTCCCAACTTTTAAATCCCCTGGTATACATAAATTTTATCTTTTTAATTTTTCCGATAAATTCGATGGTTTGATAGGACTAGATCTTATTCAGCAGTTAAACGCTAATTTAGATTTTTATAACTCTACTTTTACATTGCCAAACGCAAAGATTCCGATAAGATACGAAAATAAAAAATTACCAAATAATTTACAAAGTAATTTAACTTATATTATTGAACCAAGAACTATCCAAAAAATTCAAATACCTGTGAACATGTCACAAGGATATGCTATTCTACCTTATCAAAATTTCGATGATATTGAAATACCCGAATGTCTAATTAAAATCGAAAATAACTTAGCATTCACTACCGCCTTAAATCCCTGTGAGGATCCTATTGAAATTACATTTTGTGAAAATCTTGACGTAGATCCCATAGACGTAAACGAGATGAATTTTATTGACTACCCTGTATATGATAGAAAACCTGAACAAAATATTGATAATAAGCTTAAGGCTAATTTAAAAAATATAAGGCTTGACCACTGTAACCGTGAAGAAAAAGAACAAATGCGTAAACTCTGCTATGAATTTCGAGATATTTTTCATTGCGAAGATATTCCGTTAAGTTTTACTAATGCTATTAAACATGAAATAAAAGTAACAAACGAAACGCCTCTATATACAAAAACGTATAGGTACCCTGAAATACACCGCGAGGAAGTGAAAAGTCAAATTTCAAACTTATTATCTCAAAATATAATAAGAGACTCTAATTCCCCTTGGTCATCCCCAATATGGATCGTTCCAAAAAAATTAGACCAATCAGGTAAACAAAAATGGCGAATGTGCATTGATTTCAGAAACTTAAATAAGGTCACTATTGACGACAAATTTCCCCTTCCTAATATAACTGAAATTTTAGACAAGCTAGGCAAAGCTCAATATTTTACGACTCTAGATCTTGCTAATGGTTTTTATCAAATTCAAATGAATGAGAATGACATCCCTAAAACTGCTTTTAGTACAGACACAGGACATTATGAATATTTACGAATGCCTTTTGGATTAAAAAATGCCCCGTCAACTTTCCAACGGGTTATGAACAACATTTTACGAGGTTTACAAAATGAAATATGCTTTGTATATTTAGATGACGTGATCATTTTTAGTACAAGTCTCCAAGAACATGTTTTAAAATTAAGAAAAGTTTTTTCCAGATTACGCGATTCCAAGTTCAAAATTCAACTCGATAAATCCGAATTTTTAAGAAAAGAAGTTCAATATCTAGGACACGTTGTTAGCAACGAAGGTGTAAAACCAAACCCTGATAAGATTTATGCAGTAAAAAATTTTCCGATTCCTAAAACCACTAAAGAAATAAAGTCATTTCTCGGTTTAGTTGGTTACTATAGACGCTTTATTAAAAACTTTGCCAAAATAACTAAGCCTATGACGCGTTGTTTAAAAAAGGATATTAAAATAGAACATACATCCGAATTTGTAAATGCATTTAAACATTGTAAGGAACTTTTAATTAACGCCCCAATTTTGCAGTACCCAGATTTTTCAAAACCATTTCTTTTAACTACTGACGCAAGTAATTTCTCTCTAGGAGCCATTTTGTCACAAGGCACTATTCCTAATGATAAACCTATAGCATACGCATCACGTACGTTAAACGAATCTGAAACAAGATATTCTACTATTGAGAAAGAATTGTTAGCCATTGTCTGGGCATGTAAATACTTTCGCCCCTATTTATTTGGACGCAAATTTTATATTTATACTGATCATAGACCCCTTGTATGGCTTTTTAATTTAAAAGAACCTAACTCAAAACTAGTTAGATGGCGTTTACGCTTAGAAGAATTTGAGTATCAAATTATTTATAAAAAAGGCTCTTTAAACACTAATGCTGACGCATTATCCCGTATTCAATTAAATGTTCATGAAAATGAATCAGTAATTAACAATCCTGGCGATTCAAGCGAAAATATCGTTGAATTTTTACGAGACCTTGCAGAACATCCTTTTCAAGACAATGAACAACCAAGTTGCTCTAATCAGCAAGAGATAAGAATTTTATCTGACATTCAACTCGTGCCCCCTAATGATGCAACTGTGCATAGTAATCGCGCTGACACAGAGAACACAAACCTTGACATACTAGACGAAATAATAAATAACAAATCTTTGCAGTATTTAATAAAAAAGTCTCCGCATCCTGAAATTAAAATAAAAACTGAAAATTTTGAAAAACTTAAAATTAATCATGTCGAATTACCTGATAACCCCAAAGTTATAAAGACATTTATTAAAGACTATATGAACCCTGAAAGAATCTGTTATGTATATTTTTATAATAAAGAATTAATCCCAATTTTTACCAACGTCTGTTTAAAAAATTTTCAAAATCCAAAAATCATACGCTGTACAAAATTAGTTAATAATATTACAGAACAAGAAGAAAAAATTATGCTTATGAAACATCAACACCAAGGAAAAACAAACCATAGAGGTATAATAGAGACATTTAATCGCTTAAAAGAACTATATTATTGGCCTAAAATGAAAAACGATGTTAATCAATTTATTAATGACTGTAATATCTGTCAAACTTTAAAGTATAGTAGATTAAAATCATTCGTTCCTTTAACAAAAACGGACACACCCTCTAAACCATTTCAAATGTTACATATAGATACTTTTATTTTTGAAGGTCAAAACTTTTTAACAATTTTTGACAAATTTTCAAAATTTGGACAAGCATACCCTTATGATAAAAACGCAAAATCTGTATGCGATAAACTAGTAAACTTTTTCTCATTTTACGGATGCCCCGAATCTATTACGTGTGATAACGGTGGAGAATTTAATAACGAACTCTTAAAAGAATTATTAAAAGCTCAAAAAATAACAGTACATTTTACTACCCCTAAACATCATGAATCTAATTCGCCTGTCGAGCGTTTTCACTCTACATTAGTCGAACATCTAAGAATTTTAAAACAAAAAGATAAGAATAAGTCTGCTCATGAATTAATGCCGTACGCAATAATTGCATATAATAGTACTGTAAATAGCGTTACAAAATATACACCACATGAACTTGTCTTAGGTCATACAAATTCCAGAGACCCATTAGATCTAATCCCTACGTCATTTTATTCCGATTACGTATCATCCCACAAAAATAAAGTCGATGCAGTTTATGAAAACGTCACTACTAAAACTGATAAAGAAAAAGAAAGAGTTTTAGCGAAAACTAATAATAAAGGAAACGAAAACCCTGACTTTAAAATAAATCAAAAAGTATATAAAAAGCTCTCGCAGAGAAATAAAAATAAACCAAAATTTAGTGGACCATTCATAATAACTGAAATACTTGAACACAACCGTGTACGAGTTAAAAATACTAAAAGCCCTAGTAAGACAGAAATTATACACATAAAGGAATTAAAAAAGCCCCTTATTTCAGATGGCCCTTCGTCTACGGAGACAGACCAATATACCACAACTTAAACAATAATAATTAATACAGAAGAATTTCTTCTCGAACTACAATCACTTAATCAAAAAATAACTTTCGAAAACTTACCATTTGAACCAACAACCAACAATATCCTTAATATAGAAAATACCTTAGAAATTAAAAGTTATGTAAAAAATAAAGAAATCATTTTTGTGATTGAGATTCCTTTAGTAGAAAAAGAGAAATATCACCTTTTTCAATTATTTGCTCTACCTACAAAACACGGAAACCATTTTAAAATAATTGTGCCTAATTTCGAGTATTTATTGATAAATGAAAGAAATTTTGGCTATTCGAATCAGCCATGTAAACGTATTACATTTAATAATTATTTATGTACTCATATACATTTAGAAAAGTTCTATAAACATATTCCTTGTGAAGTACAATTATTAAGATACGAACACAACATTTCTAGTTGTAACACCCTGTATATTGATATTGAAGATATACAACTTCAAAACATCGATACTAATAAATGGATTCTCGTAACCAATAAAGAAATGATAGGAACTGAAACATGCGAAAATGCACAAAATAGTATATTATTTAATGGTACATATTTATTAGAACTTAATTTTCCTTGTAACCTTAAAATAGGAGATATTGCTATTAGATCTTATAGAAGCATAAAAAATACTTTTATGAATATACCTTTACCACGTATTACTTATAATGTAACACAAAAAATAGTGTATGAAAAGGTAAAACTGCTCAATCTTAACAATATTAATCTGAATAAACTGAATGAAATACAGGAAGAAATAAACTTCCAAAAATCTGAAAATTCAAAATTATTAAATACACCTTTATACTATAATAAAACAAGTATTTGGACAGTTTTACTATATGTAATTTTAAGTATTATTGTATTATTTATAACTTGGAAGTATCTATGGTCTTTTTACCTAAAAATCAAAACAGTAAAAAAAACTGAAACAAATGAATTTATTTAAGCCATAGAAACTTAAAAGTTTATATGCCTCTCTAAGGGTGGAGGAGTTACATACTCTAAAACTGCTTACAAGCTCCTTTTGACCACTCCTAGAATAGCGATAAGCAAAACTTATAAATAGTAGTTAATTAGATAAGTACTGCACTTCTGTTGTAATAGCTAGTCTGTAAAGCTTCTTTCTTTCCCAAATAAATTTGTTATATTTAAAGGGATTTTTAAGATTAAAGTTGTTTTTTCTTGAAAATAGTGTTTTTTAAAAACGCCTTTCCCTCGGCTCAAAATATAACTCGCGTGGATCTTCTAATTGATTCGTGCCTTTCTTTAATATTGAGTACAGCATTTCTAATGCGTCTAATTAATGCATCCCTATCTACTTTTACTTTGTAAACCTCAGTTTTTAACCAACCTCATAAATTGTAGTCCAACGGCGTGAGGTCTGGCGATCTAGGAGGCCAACTAGTAGGACCACCGCGACCAATTCAAACCCCTGGAAGCCTTTGGTCTAAATATTGCTTGACCTGACGATCGAAATGGGCAGGCGCTCCGTCGGGTTGATAATACATTTCAATTCTGATGTTTAAAGGAATCTCCTCCAATAGTCCTTGCAATTCATTTTGTAAAAAACTTAAGTAGTGATCCCCTGTAAGGCGATTTTTCAAAAGAAAAGGGGCAATTAAATTATTATCGATCATGCCGCACCACACGTTTACTG
Source organism: Polydrusus tereticollis (assembly GCA_963920685.1). Classification (NCBI taxonomy): domain Eukaryota; kingdom Metazoa; phylum Arthropoda; class Insecta; order Coleoptera; family Curculionidae; genus Polydrusus; species Polydrusus tereticollis. The sequence goes on from OY987328.1 coordinate 74,341,779, forward strand.
AAAACCTGTGTTGAAAATTACTTTCGACTATTGCGTGAGGATTTTTGTAACACCTGTAGTTATTTTATTTTTAAATCTTACTTTAAATAATGGTTTTAATGCTAAAATTTTGCGGATACCGATATCGCAAAATTTGCCGATACGATTCCCATGATCCCATGCACCGATATTTATATCGGTATCGGCCGATCACTACTTACTTTCTTTTGGCATCGAACATGATTCTTAGAATGAAGAAGTCGTGACATGTATATTTATTATATCATAGACTTGTTTTAGTATAGAAAAAACAAAGCAGCTGTTTTATATATACAGTGAGAACGTAAAGGTTGGAACAAATTCGTTTAAAATTCATGTGTTTGAGGACCCGTCAATTTTTTATTTTTGTTATGCATTTCTTGAAGTTTCTTTGATGTATACAGGTTGTCCCAAAATCAAGTAATGACGTTTTACTTTATTTTTTAAATGGATACCCCTATTTTATAATATTTTTTTGGATTCTGCATAAAATTCTAAACATATTTTATAAAATATGTCATATACTTAAATTCAGCCGTTTGCGAGAAAACTGCGTTTTAACTTAATAAAACAACAACATATTATTTATAAGCGAAAAGAAAAGAAAATTCAAAAGAAACTAAAACTAACATTTTCAAATGTTGGAAATGACCTTAACCAACAGTGCGGCAGTACTCGAGACGATCTTCAAATTCTTGCAGAACGTTATTAACGACGTAAGGTTCTATCAACCCAAAGACATTAGAACTATAATTAGATTTTCAATATTGTTTGGTCGATTAACATACCTTAGACTTGAGGTAACCCAAAAAAAAATCTAAAGGGGTTAAATATGGAGATCTGGCCAGCCACTCAATTGGACCTAGCCGACCAATCCATCGTTGTTGTTTTGCAGAATTGCAGATATGATTTCCAAAGCAATAGTACTACTCGCCTTATGGTACTCTTCTTGAACCGTAACATCATAACAGTAACACGTTTAATTGTGTATCTTCCAATACCGCAGGTCGATCTTTCGTATAATTGTCCCCAACGTGACCTAAATCTCTATATTTTTTTTGTACTTTACTGACAGTAGATCGAGATATCGGTTCTCTGTGAGGATACTTGTTATTGAAGAGCTCGAAAATTTCCATTTGTTTACGCATTCTATCTCCATAACCAATCATTATTAATATTTCTATTCGCTCTTTTTCCCTTAAGCGTACCATTTTTTAAAAATAATAAGATTATCAAAATAACTTTCGACGAACACTTTGGCAAAACTACTCAAATCAGGGGACAACCGTCACTGTCAGTGTGACAACCTAACCGCCAAAGGCTTTAGTTACATTACAACAGTGTTCATGATTTAAGTAATAATAAAATCTGTTAAAATTCGAATATCGATTTTCTCGCAAAATTATATATATTATATAATATATGACATATTTCATGAAATATGTTCAGAATTGTATGCAGAACCAAAAAAAAATATTATAAAATAGGGGTATCCATTTAAAAAAATAAAGTAAACCGTCATAACTTGTTTTTGGCACAACCTGTATACATGAAATAAGCATGCACAACAAAAATGAAAAATTGACTGGTTCGAGCGTTTTTTTCGAAAAACAAAACACATGCATTTTAAATGACTTTGTTCCAACTTTTACGGTCTAACTGTATAAAAAAAAATCAATTTGTCAAGTGTGGCTGTTTAATAAAACGAATTTTCCATTAAAATCGTTTTCTCTAGTTTCGTTCATACCATCAAATTAATTTATCGGAAAGCTTAGCGCGTCAGCCTTTTCCTTTCTCGCGTCATTTGCCGTTGATTAGTTTTCCTTTCTCGAAGAAAGTTAGGAACTCGGAGGATTTGATTTAATCATGTTGTAAATTGAAATCGAGCGAAGTATTCAGTATCCCTGCTGTTAACTAAATTTGTAATAACGTAAATTGTTTTTGTAAAATACCTCCATATTTCGGCGGACGTAAAGTGGGCACCAAATTTATGGGTTAACCTAATCTGGATAAAGGGACCCTAAATCCTAAATTTAATTTGGGCACCGTGAACCTTCGAGTACCTAATTAAGCAATGAAATAATTTATTTAATTTTTATGACCTATATGGTAGTGGCTAGATTGCAGAGGCACATACGAGTTTTAGAAAAGTGGCTTTCGAGGTGGAGGATTCGCCTGAATCCTGCCAAAACGAAGGCCATTTTCTTTTCGAAGAGCAGAATTAGAAGACCCGAGACTACGCTCTTGGTTAACGGTATTCGGATAAACTGGGTCCAAGAAGTCAAGTACTTGGGACTTGTTTTTGATGAGAGACTAAACTGGAAAAAGAACTCCGAAATGAGATTTAAAAAAGGGCAAGATAGGTTATAGAACTAAAGTTAATTTATACAAGACTCTCGTCAGGCCGGTCCTGACTTATGGAGTGCCAACATGGTGCACCATAAGCAGGACAGCGCGTAACAAATTCCAGGTGCTACAAAATAGAGCGTTAAAAATAATTGCGGAGGCTCCGAGATATACTGTCAATAGAGTACTACACAGAGATTTTGAAATACCGACACTGACGGAATTTTATGACAAAATATTAGCGGATTACTACAAACGTACGGACGTATCCACCAATCCACTAATTACAACTTTACATATACAATCACCGCCGAACTCCACCTACAAATTTACTAAGAATTGGTTGCCTCCAGCAATAGTGGAGAGGCACTAACGATGGAAGCCTCGACAAATTAAGCGTTTTTTAAGCTGAAAGAAGAATAAGTCCAAAAAGATGCTCATACCCCCTTTTTAAACGATCCGGGGCCTCGCTCAACTCCATTTCCTTATTTGAAGTTTGGCCAGCAACGGTCCCAATAATAGAAGTTAAAGGCAATGCCTGACTTGAAAGGTAAAAAAACATTAATGATTTATCATTTCCGCTTATTTAAATAGGGATTTTTTTAAAACTTTTAACAGTCGCCATTTTTAAATAGCTTGACAGAATCGCGCCAAAATTTATGAGCATACTGTACGAGATATTAGCTTTCAAATGATGTATCACAAGCTCTATGTTTCCATTTAAAAAAAAAGATCGATGTCGTCATATCGTTGACAAATGTCTATAAAAAAACAAACGAATAACGTCAAAATGTGAGCATATATAAAACTAAATTGACGTGTCCGAGCATTTTTCCTAAAAGTGTTACAGGTTAAGCCTATATTAATTTTATTCCGGACTTCTGGGCAGCCCTGTATATATGCATGTAAGGCATTTATATGCACTTTTACCCTGGTATCCAGTAATTCGGGACACCTCTTGCATTTAATTGTCCGGATTAAGGACTGTATAGTAAATAGTAAACATAAATATTTTTAAAATGCACTATATACCTATATAGTACATTTCTTTTATCCGATGACAGTTTTTGACGGTTCAGAAAAAAACATGCCAACTTTTAAAATTTAGTTTTTTCTTGCACTTACGTACAATAATAGTATATTATTAACCAAGGTTTAGACAGCCATCATTATTGCCCGAGCGGCGAGTTTAAATCACGAGGAGCGAAGCGACGAGGGATTTAAGACGCGAGGGCTATAATAAGCTGTCTAAACCGTGGTTAATATATTATTTTTTCCACTACTACAAACTTTTATATGACATTTATCTTTATGGTATTAATAATAATTATAAAAAATTATAGGTAGGTATAAGTATATTTTTTAATCAAGTTACCTGCGCTTTGGAATTGGCAAAATATTTTGTTGTTTTGTCAGGTGGCTTTGTCAATGTCAATTTGTGTTCATTTGTGTCATCAGATTTCACGAGTTTTGCGTTTTTTTTAAAAATGAGCGAAGAAAATGTTAGTGATAATATTATGTGTACACCTCCCGAATTAAGGATGGAAGCAGAAAAAATGTTGATTGTATCGATATTTTACAATATCAAGTAATCTAATATGTATTGATAATTATCTGGTTGCCTAACCACAATGAATTGATGTTGTAGAATTAAAAAATCAAGTTACCTGCGTTCAAACAAAATTCGGTTAAGGTCAAAGATCGGTCAATAATGGATTTCAATGGCTTATTATTGACCATGGTCAATAATGACTTATAAGGTAGAGAAAAACGATTTCTAGCGTTAATAATCGGTCAACAATGGCGATGTTATAGGTTAGTAGTGGAAAAAACTATTATTCATTGTTTTACGTTCTTGGTCGGCAACTGACCGATTGCGGTCCAGACCCGAACCGCGGAAGGTTGAAAACTAGACCGCCAAAAAAAAATTTTTTTTTTACTTTTAGTTTCTAGTTTCCCTTGATTCCCCCTTTCGTCCCATGAATCTTTCGCTCTCCACACTACCTAATATGCCACGTTCTCTTCAACATTACTTGCAATCCATTAAATTTTTCTACCTTTTCTCTTGACCTCAATAAACTTTTCAAAAATATCCGGACCCCACGGGAAATACTTGCCGACCTCTGCTTTTGGGTCTAGGAGAGCTCTAAAATATACGAAAAACCGCGGTACAAACTGTTTTTATCACCAAAAATATACCGAAAATACGAATACCTATTCCGTTTTCAGAATTTGTTAACGTTACGGAAAAAAATTGAGTTTCAAAACCACTAATATTCGTCAGTTGCCAAAATGGCGGCTTGTTCTTTAGATCTTCTAATATCACGTAAACAATATTAATATTTTTTTTTACTGGGTGCAGCCTCTAATTAAAGTTTATACTAGGAATTGAATTTAAAGGTAATGCGTATGTATATATTATTAGTTTATAACAGCAAACAACTTCAAGTGTAATTAACCTACCTAGATAAGAAAATAGAGATAATATTAAAAACAATAACAAACCATACAATTTTTTGAAAAAACGCTCAGTAATAAAATTGCTTCATGTTTATGTTGATACAGCTAGTTATTTATAGTTTTAAAATACATATCTGTATTTAAAAATATAGATTAAAAAAAATATATTCCAAATAAAGTAGGTAGATCTTTTTTGTATATATTTTAAAAATATTTTTGAAAGTACACGGTATTTCACAAGGTCAGTACAGAACAATAATAGAATACATAATAATGTGCGGAAGTTTTTCTTAATGCTCTTAAAACTACGATTATAGATGGCGTAAGTGATGACGTCGCAAGGGGCGTGTTTTTAAAAACCTTTCCAAACAAAAATAAATTGCATTGATTATTTACCTCATCCATTATAAAAGCGGGTTGATTTTCACCTGATTATTCAGCGATAATCTCCCGCTCTCCGGTGAAAATCACCCTTGTCAAAAGTGAAAATCTCACCCGTCAGAAATCCAGCGATAATCTCCCGCTCTCCGGTAAAAATCACCCTTGTCAAAAGTGAAAATCTCACCCGTCAGAAATCGTTAGTTTTTTATTTGGTAAATAATCTTCAAAATACATTTCGGGATTGGGAAATAATCAGAAAAACATTCTCAGATTTTTTGCCATTAGGAAATCGCTCTCGGGCAAGCCCTCGAGCGATTTCCACGGCAAAAAATCTTCGGAATGATTTTCGATAATTTCCCTATCCCTTAATATATTACTACAGAAAATCCATTTTTTCAATAATTTCCAAAACGTATTTCTACACATAAATGGGTAGTCCTGGTCTTCTCGGATTGAGGAAAATTTTGTCCAGCGTGGGAATTTCTTTTTTTTTAAAGAAATTATGAACTTTTCGCCTTATTAAAACGTCATCCAGCTCAAGTTTTGGTCGCCCTAGAGAATTTTTTGGAGGTTTGACGCCAACACTTTTTTCTTTTTTTTAAATTTTATATATTGTTGTTTTCCCAACGTTAAGCATATCTGCTGTAAATTGCACTGCATTGTCAACACTCAAATCCGCATTCTTACTTTTAATAGAATCGTTACAGTTTAAAATTAATTTTTTTTCATTTACTGTACATGGACCGACTCTAGGGCGTTTAGTCAATTGTTGAAAATTCTCCATATTTAATTAAAAAAACTCTGAAACTTCACACTTTGACTGAGAAACAAACACCCAAGGTAGGTATGTACAGTATTGTACAGATATAAATAGGTGTATTATTCTAATAGACGCACCCATAAAGGCATAATAACCACATAATTAGCAAACAGATAAAAAAAAAGGAATAAAATGATTAGAGCAGAAACGGAATAAGTAGGTACCTAGACTCTAATTAGTTTTGATAAAATTGATTTCTAAAATTGGTACGGCTGTGCATGATTTTAAGCTTAAAAAATTTAACATTAAAATAGAAGCCAAAACTTGAATTTAATGTCGATACTTGTATCAATTCTGCACAAATTTAAAAATTCAGGCCTATTTAAATCTATACATGCCGAAAAATCTGGCAGGCCCATGGAGAAGACGGTTTTAATTAATTTATTACTTCGCAACATTTAAAGATAGTTAGTGAAAATCTAGAAAAAAATGAAGTTGATGGTCGTAACTTATTTTTGGGCTATCCTGTATATCCATGGACTTACTATAAAAAACACATTAGGAAATAAAAATCGACTTTACTTCTGGGACTCACTGTATATTGTGCAGGCCCAAAAATATACAATCCTATGCCTCTGAACTTAAAAATAAAGCCATAGTAATAGTTAAGTTAAAGACCAAATTACACAGTGGATTCTGGACACTGCTTTCACCCTTGTGTATCTAGAATAGTAATAGGGAGTTATATCTACAAAAGTTAACTCTCATTAAATAAATCGGAAACTAGCAGTAACATTAATATTTTTTATTGAAAATAATATGTAAAACTAAAACAATGTGAAATGGAAATAGCTGTACACACAGTATCTTCTGTGCAACCAAACCTAGTATTAGCTACAATAAATGTATAAAATGTAGTAGTTATTGTAATTACATTGTAATAAATAAATAAATAAATAAACTAAATATTACACGCAGCAGTATTTTATTTTATATGGTACTTACACTAACATAATTTTATCATAAAGTTATTAGGGCTGGTTATATAAAAAAAAAAGAATAATTTCCCTTCAAGGACAACAGGTGGTGTCTCGTGTTTCCATGCCAGACACAAACCACACCCTTAAAGGGCGAAGACCCGATAAAGGTTGAAATTAATGTCCGTGACCCAGGACCATTATAAGATTTCCTTTCATATTTTTATTTTTAATGGCTGCCTTTCTGTGACAGTCACACCTATAATAGAAAAGAATTATCGGGCATATTTAAGTGGATGCTCTATTATCACGTTTTATGTGGAAAGTCATCGCGAAAGGGCACAGACCTACGGCAATTACCCTTAAAAGGATACTACGTCAAGGTTTAATGGATTTATCTTTTGCACACCCATCTTTACACACCTGTGGATTCAGAAAAAAACAATTTATGGTGTATTATCACTTTATTTGATAGTGCTTTTACGATGCCTATAAATTATTTCTTGACGGTCTAATTTACCGATTGCGCGCCCACAGAAATACAATTTAATCAGTTTTAACACTAGAAGAGAGCCTAATAATTAATGTGTGATTAATGTATGCACCTAGTTCCAAAAAAAGTGACGCACTTGATTTTTGGGGTAAACTCAATGACCTATAACTTTTATACCAGTTACCCGATTGTATACAACTTTTCTTTTTGTTGTTAGTCACAAGGCAATCAATGTGTATTGTTGTTGGTTACGAAAAAAACTTGCTGTCAATAACTTGTAAGAAGCGTTATTGTTTGCGATCCTCGATGGATAATCTGGTACAAAACGATCCAAATGTGGAAGTAAATGAAGCAGCGCCTGGCGCGATTTTAACAGCGTTTCTCAAAAAAACAATGAAAATATATTTTTCTGAAATCAGTCAAAAATGTCAACTTTCTTGACGCAATTGCAGATCCCAAAACACCGAATTCTATTATGTTATAGTCCGTTGCTGAGCAACAATCAAAAAACGGTACAAGAAAGTTACTTTGCTGGCCTAGGTCGGCAAAGTAACATATTCCCGTACAGAATTTCGTTATTTTTTTAAATTTTATTTTACTATTTATTTTATTTCATTTTCGTTTTAAAAAAAATGGTATGTGCACCTCGTAGGAAAATCAGACGAAAAAGTTGCATTTTGCCTCTGATCAGTGTTATCACGATACAACTCGAAGTGGTCACAGTATGTTGACTTCCGATCGTTTTAACTTGTAACTTGCCGAGTCCCATGCCAAGCGATACCCATTATAGAGACTTTTTCTCCTCTTTTGCTAATACTATCGACTTTTTGCAAACATACCATCCCAATTCTGAAGTTGTCACCCTTGGCGACTTTGACGCTCATAATGCCAACTGACTCAAATACTCAAATATAACCGTTATATTGCCATCAGCTTTAGCCTCACCAAACTCGTGGGTGAACCAACCCGGATTCCAGAACGAGATGGTGATTTTGCTAGTTTGTTGGATCTTTTTTTAACTTCAAACCCCGACTTGTACACGGTCACCGTTAAGCCTCCGTTACGAACGTCAGACCACAACCTTATTTCGGCACTAAACAAACTACCAATTAGTGCCGACCAGCTTCCTTAACCACGCAAGATCTGGCATTATACATCAGCTAAGTGGAATGACCTAAAGAATCATTTTCGAACCTTTCCTTGGCGGGACGCTTGTTTTACCTCTGAAGATCCATCCATCTGTGCTAGAGAAGTATCGGAGGTTATCCTTACTGGCATAAAAGCCTTCATCCCTTTCTCAAAAAAGCGCCTTTCAAACGGCAAGCCTTGGTTTACCAAAAATTGCGAACGAGCTGTTAAATCAAAAAATCATTTCTAGCGACAATGGCGTCAAAACCCTATTACCGAAAATCGTAACATTTTTGTTAACGCGCGAAACCAATGCAAGCAAACGATAAACCAAAGCAAAGAAGCACACAACCAGAGGATCAAAGACAACTTCTCCAGTCCATACACAAAAAAGACAAGAAGACCTTGCCAAACAAGTATCGTCCAGTCGCATTGCTTATATAAAAAGTAATGGAGAAGGCTACCAACGACAAATTATTAAAGTACCTGGAAGGCTTTAACATTGTTATAGTGACCACCAGTAAGGATTCCGTAAGTCTAAATAAACAGGAGACCTTCTCGCTTATGTTACTCACGTTTGTAACAAAGCAATAGAACATCATGGGAAGTCCCGGGCGGTAGCACTGGACACCTCAAAGGCCTTTGACCGAGCATGGCATGAGGAGCTCCTAACGAAAGTGAGAGGATACGGAATGCCGGTTCAATTTTGTTTATGGCTGTCAAACTTTCTTAAAGACCGTTCTCTGCGAGTAACAACAGACGGATTTCTTTCAGACACATTTAACATCAACGCCGGAGTTCCTCAAGGTTCTATAGTGTCGCCCACTCTCTTTTTACTATACATTAACGATCTTTTGAAGAAATCTAAAAATCCTATATGTAGCTTCGCTGATGACAGCACACTTATTTCATCTTTTACTTTGGATGCTCGAACGTCGGCTGCCAATGCATATCTTTATGGACAGCAAAAGGGCTAACTTCTCAACAAAGACCTGGAAGAAAATCTGTTTTGGGGTGACAGTAACCAAGTAGAATTTAACGCCAAAAAAACCCAGGCGGCAGTTTTTTCTAAAAAGTTAATGTTGAAGAACCGGACATAGTCATGGCGGGACACTCGAATCCCCTGGCTTCATCAATTCATTTATTGAGCGTGAATTTGGCATAATCACGTTGCGGCCATTGCTAAGGCAGCCTTGCAGAAATTTGGAATATTTTACAACAAACAAATGTTTGTCCCTTATCCTTTCCATCGGTGGTACGCTCGATTACTATAGGATGTCGCCGTTGTGCTTCATTCCAATATTGGTTTGGAATATTTTTCCGAACTAAAAACCTCTATACACCCCAACAACTTTTGATGCTCCATAAAGCCAAATTTCGACCATCGCTGGAGTACTGTTCGCATATCTAGGGCTCTGCTCCTAAACATACTCTGAGATTGCTAGATCCCATTCAAAGAGCCGAACTTGATCGGTGACCATGATCTGACAGACAACCTGGAAAGTCCGGAACATCGAAGGCAGGTTGGCGACTTGAGTCTATTTTATAAATATTTTCATGGCAAGTGCTCAACTGAGGTTGCCCGCTTGATTCCACGCATGGTAGAAATACACGACAAACCACTGCAGCCCACCCGTACGTGGTTCAGCTTAGTGTCCCTCGAACGATACTGTTTAAAAATTCTTTCATCTGGAGAACGTCATCACTCTGGAACGACCTCCCTGAGACCGTGTTCCCCAACAAGTATAATCTCCAAAGATTCAAGACCAACATCAATTCAATCAATTCCAGCGCCATAAAGGATTAATCCTGCAGTAATGTGCCTGATTACAAAAGAAATAAAATAGAAAACGTTCCGAGTCTACCTGAACATAAGATTTTCTTCCTTCGTAAAATGCTTGAGCCACGCGCCTATTTAAAACTAGAATAATCACATCTTCTTCGTTCGGACTTGGAAAACGAGCGATAAAGAGTACTACGGATTTAAGGTCGCACTATGCTTGGAAAGCAATTCTATCTATACAGGGTGTCTCTAAAAAATGGTCTGTACAAAATCTGAGCACATATTCCTGAGGCCAAAATAAGACGATTTAAAGCAACGAAATTGCTCCGTTTCCGAGATACAGGGTGGTAAAGTTAAAAAATAAAAATCGAATTTTTTAAAATTAATGAACATTTTTTAACGTATTACTTTAAAACTTGGTATCCGGGGTTTTTTTGGGATGCGAACCCCGAATACGGGCACCTTTTCACTGTGGCCATTAGAGGGCGCTTCACAATTCACTACTTATGGTTTAGGATGGCCATAACTTTTTTTATCAGTGTAGTTTTTTCCTTTTTTTGTTAAGGAACTAATTTTTTAAACATTTTGAAACAAAAAAGGTACTCTTGTGAAAATTCGCTAAAGTAAGCCGTTTTTGAGATATTTTGGTTTTTAGTGTTCGATGCCGCACCGGAATATTTAAATTATTCTGAATAAAAAATGTTTGCTGTTTTGCTTTCAGAATGAAATGTGGTCAGTGAATTAGCAGTGGAAAATGTATTTTTTTTAGATTATTTTTTGGAGGGTCACATGTATGTTGCAAAAAAAAATTTAAAGGTGTTCATCAAATAGGTAAAAAATCCGAGGATTGATTGATGAGAATTGTGACATTTTTTAAAATCGTTTATTTCAGCTCAAAGGAAAACAGCCTTAAGTATCTTTTTAATTGCACGGCGGCATGGATTATGACTTAAATTATTGCTTCATGTTACAGTAAGTACTTCAGTTTTTACAAATAACAATGAACATTGTGTATATCTCGTCTAAAAGAAATACCAATTATATAAATGACAGTAATTTTTTCTTCAAATCATATAAACCCTAGTCACGCTTTGCAACGCCTTGTTCTCTGCATGCAGAAGAAAAATACTCTCAAGAATCAATTTTACCTTTAGCTTCTACATTCTGAACACAAAAAACTGAAAAAGAATCCTGTTTCAATAAAGTGAAAACCATCAAATCTAAATTCGGTTTTTAGGGAAATCCCTGTTGGTTTTAAACCAACTGAAGAAAAGTACATTCGAACCCCGATTTCACTGTCTAGTTTAATATTAGGAAAGCTTTCCAATCGAAATATATATAAACTCACCTCACGCCGGCAGCAAGAGAAAAGCTCGGATAAAAGCATAATATCAATATTGGGCTGAACACTGACTGATAACGATAACTTTCCAAGAAAAAAAATTCTTAGAAAACACTGGCCTACAAAACAATTACCCTTTTGTCACACGAAAAGATATTTGCCTACTTACTTAGCTACTTACGAAGGCGTAGAAAGACCACAATTAAAGAAAACGAGTTGTATCACGAAATTCCGAGTTGTATCTTTTTATTAAAAATATCAATTTTCTCATTAATTTTACGCAAAAAAGGTGTACTTTGTAAATGACGCTCCGAGTAACGGTTTTCGAGATTCAAAAAACTCTTAAACCAAAATTACCCTTAATTCTAAGCATAGATCCCTTGGTCGCCTTTTAGGAGACAAGTCTGATGCTCAAATTTGCACCAACTGCCTAAATACAAATTCGTTATTGTCTGAACATTCTGGTGAACTCACTATCTAATAATTCCGTGCACTTTTTCCAGCACCGCCTCTGCATCCTCATTAATAAGGTTAATATGTACTAGACTCTTCATTATTTATGAAATAATTGAGAAAAATTCAATTGCCTTTTTGAAGTTATTGCCTTCTTAAACAGCAAAATAAGGTTAGGAAATCAGGCGATAAGCGCTCGCATACCACATATGACAACGAAAATTATTTAAAATTAACTCTAACATACTTTTTTCGAAAAATCGACACCTCTTTACCCCCTAAAACAGCACGATAAACGATAAATGGAAATTGTTAAAAGTCAGTGTATCTATCTTACAAACTTACAAACTCATTATAAGTGGTAATCCCTAATGCCGATAAGACCCAGCGGGTGATCGAATGAAAGCAGGGACGCACTCGTTATTGCGCTATTTTAAGATAAAAATATATGTAAAAGCGAGGAAAAAAATATTTTTTTTATCTACCTGTATGCAACAAAAGTGTTGTGTGTACTGATTTTTTATGTTAAAAAGAAAACGCAAAAACATATTTTAAACATAATTTAATAATTAGTAATAATAATAAAATAATAATATAACCGAATATAACAGTATATAAGATACAATACAATTAAAATTATAACATACAGGACGGTTATTAGTTAAAACAAAATATAATTGACCTAAAAATTTTAACCCAAGTCAGTTTCACTGTCACTGTCGTCATCCAAGTTCACAATAATTCTTTCTCTGGGCAACAGACCTATATTTACCTATGATTTTTCTACTTTTTGAACATGCCCTACACAATTTTTCCAGCTTTTGTTTGGAATATTTTGCATCTCTGACTGTACTAAAGCTGTCACAGAAGAATTTAAGGGTGGCGAAATATTATTCCTTCTTACCGATGCTTTCAGCTGGTGCCATATAATATGTTCAATTGGGTTGAACATACAATGATAAGGAGGAAGTCTTAACACGGTATGACCCATTTCTGCCGCCAAAGTGTCACAATAATATTGCTTTTTTATTGAAAATGACTTTTTGATGAAAATTTCGAGCAATTGCTTTTTTGTGTAAATTTCATCAAAGTATATAAATTTTCCATCATATAGTTCTGGATGGTATTTTTTGTGTCATTGGAACACGGAATTTTATTTAACCTACGACTGTGGTAGCTCGCATTATCCATCATTATCACATTATTTGGTGGTATATTTGGTAATAATTTGTTTTTAAAGCAGTCTTCAAATAGTTCTTCCGTAGTATCATCGTGATAATCAACAAGGGAATCCTTTATATTTTTGGCTGATAAGGCCAAAGCGTTTGGTATAAATCCGTTTTTTGTCCCAGCATGAATTATTGTTATACGCTTACCTTTATTTGATGAAGCTTTGGTGCTGCATTGACCCGATAAATCTGCCCAACGTTTATCTGAAACTTCGTGTGTGTCATACCAGGTCTCGTCCAAATAAATAATATCCCTTCCATCCTGTCTATATCCAAGGACTACAATTAGATATTCCATCCTCCATCTTTTTAACCGGGCCGAGTCCATAATTACTTGTCGTTGGTTAATTTTTTTCATTTTAAACCCGTTTCTTAACATACATTTCCTTAGAGTCTCACGACAACACTCTATTCCTTTATCATCTTTTTTTAATCTTTGCAATAGGGTTTTTAAAGTGGGGATCATTTGTTCCCTGTACATGACATACATTTTTCAACGAATTATATCGACATCCGTCGCGTTCAGTTTCTTAAAAGTAAAAGAGTCTTTCCTCTTTCTTCTCTCCACTATAGGTTTATTTACAACAAGCCGCACTGTGCTCACTGGTCTGCGTGTCAAAGCTGCCGCTTCCTTCACTGCACCAAATATTGAAAAACCACGTTCAAGAAGGGTGGTGTAAACGTCGAAGATTACTTTTTTTGTGCCTGATAAAATATCACGCTTTAATTGGTTTTTATCACGACCCGTAGATCCACTTGGAGTACTGGTTTCTTCCCACGGACGAAATATTCTTAGATATCACGTTTAATTGGCAACAAATAACTTCTTGGCTAAACCAATACAAACATCTAACTGAATTTTAAAACCAAAAATCAGCATATTAAAATAACTAAAATAAACCTATTTTATTTTACCCTGATTATTTTAAAAGGATTAGAGACATTTAAATAAATCCGTACCTGGAGTCCCCAGATCAGGTGGCCCAATATTACACCCCACACAATAGGTTATTATGATAGTAAGGGATTAGCATTTGTAATGAGTTTGTAAGATAGATAGACGGACTTTACCGTAGCAAATATTTCATTTTTCCTACATACAATTGCCACCCAAATTTGAAGAGAATTGCATTAATAAAAAAATAAAACCACCCTGTATAAAAACAGAAGAATATTCTAATCAAAACATCCCTACACAAAGAAATAATATCCTCAGTTTTGTTTAGGTTTTCACGAAAATAGAACGCATGTTTAACGCAGAAGTGTGCTTCTCGTCATATTTTTATGATGCAGCAAGCAACCACATCTCGTTCTTGTGAAAATATTTATCTGAAAAGAAAAACTGCCAGGAAAAGCTTTTTATATTTGAAAGATGGCAAACGACCTACTTTCTTTAAGTGTTGGCATATAAAACATTTACAAGACGTACTGTTTAAATTACCGAATGCTGACATAATGTATATTTTCCATTAAGACTAGGCACGAGACTTTTTTTTAATGAGAAATACACGTAACGCGTGTGGCACTTAAGAGGTGTACAGATATGTATATCTTTATCCGAGGAAAAATTAAGGGGTCACTTACGTATTATACTCTGCTGCTTAATGCGAGAAAGTAATAAAACTTAAAGGCAGGGTTGAGATGATTAAAATTTGATTAAAATCACGATTAAAATCATGATTTTAATCAGTATGATTTTTTTTTTTAAATCATGATTAATTTAAGAAGAGTTAAAATTTTAACACTTAAAATGTATTTGTTTGTTCATACAAAAAATAAAACAGACGCATTTTTATGTGGTGGTATTTATTATATTTTATTATAATAATCGAATAACAGCTGGTTATTACAGAAATAAAACTTTAAAAAAATTAAAAAAACCTTTTTAATACAAAAAAATAGGTAGGTACTTAATTTAAACAAAATAAAATATAAAAAAACCTAAGTGTTATAATGCTTAAATAGAAATACTAGTTTAGCTGCTTTGTCACTGCCAAGTCTGAATGTACGAATCCATAAGTAGAAAACATCCTTTCAATGTCAGCAGACGATGCACAGGCACACAAAACAGAAATAATTATAGGGAGCACTTGCTTAATTTCTGAAACATCTTCTTGAGATCCACCACTGTACTGCTGTTACATTTTTAATTATTTCCTCTGAAAACAGAGTTTTGTGAAAAGGGTCCGACTTAGCTTCCAACTTAATTAGTAATGGTAATAATCCTGTGTCTGCAAAATATTTGGAAACAATGTGTAGAGCATCTCTCTTTTCTTCAGTTAATAATGGATATTCTTCTTTGTTTATTGTAGGATCCAAAATATACGCCAAAAAGTGAAAGGGGGTTAGAGCTTAAACATATCTGTTCTTAAATAATTGATATTGACGCAAGCTTCTTTCTTCTTCAAATTCAAAACTGTCAAAAATAGCCAGTAACTTTTTCCATATGTAAACTGCTCGAGATAAAAATGCACCTTTTTGTTGCATTGCATCCAGTGTTATAGAAATTGGTTTTAGCAACTGTAGAAAATCTTCAGCCATCCTTTTAATACAGATAGATATCTGAAACTTTTTTAAAAATCACTGGATCAATTTGATCTTTATGCTCTTCACATATTAATAACAATTTTGGCCACCATTTACATAGATCTCAAGACGATCTGAAAGTGTATTCCATCGAACATCCTGAGGTAAGACCAATTTCTTGCCCCCTCTTTCTTTATACCAAGCATTTGGCAAATGGGTATTTCTGAAGTATTTCACAATATGTACTATATGTTCTTTTATCTGCGATGCTTCTAAATCTTTGGAGAGCAAACTAAGTAAGTGTGCCGAACAACCATATGTAATTATAGGGTAATTGGACGACTCGGTAATTTTTTTCTTCATACTGACAATGTTGCTCGCATTATCTGTAACAATACTGGTAACTTTACAGTTAAATTCATTTTTGCACTTATTTATTGAGTTAATAGCCAATTCAACAAGATAGTCAGCTGTATGGGGATGACCAGCTGTATCTATGCTTTCTAAAAGAACACTGTTTCCATCCTCTGCAGTCAAAACGACACAGATTATCGGCTCATTATGTATATTGGACCATTCATCTAAGGACATGCAAACAGATTGTCCAGATAACTTGTTAAAACAATTAGATTTTTCTTCTTCAAATATTTCACTCAAGAGCGTTGATGATAACTGAAATCTAGATGGTGGAAGGTAACCAGGTCTTAGCATTTCTATGGCCTTTCGAACCTCTTTATTTTCTATAGCTCTAAAACTGCAATTTGTTGCGTAAACGGCTTTGGCGATTTGTCTGTCCAATTCTTTTTTCTTATCTTGTCCAGTTCGCACAACAAAATAATCCAAATGACCGCTACTTCCACTATTTTCACGTCCTACACTTCCCTTTTCACAGTTATCGCTTTTCTGTTTCTTCGCCAACTAGATAATTTCACTCTGGCTAGTTCCAGGCTGTGGCTGACAATCACCATGCAGAGTTTCAAGACCACTGCTAATGTCACTAGTTTCACTTTTGCAGGTTTCCCAATGACTTTTTAGTCTGTCCACTAGACCTTGCAATTATTTACCACACTTTTTACATACTGCTGTACAACCTAGTTTGCCCACCACTTTCTTTTTTATAAAATGCTGCCAAACACTAAATTCATTTCTGCCCCGGCTTGTCATGAGTTTAAATGTTTTGATAGATTAACCCCTAAAGCAAAAATATTATTGATAACTAAAATAAGTGCAAAAGAAAGATGTTTTTCCCTTTTCTTTTCGTCATACCCAATCCTTGGACGCGTTTCGCCGTATTACGGCTCATCGGCAAGGCTATAGAGTCTGACGAAAAGAAAAGGGATCTTACAGTGTTTTCAACACATAATGTATAAATACATATGCGAGATGTTACACGTGGCGACATCTCGTAGCAATCATTGTTATCAGGCAAATTTAAAAACTGTCGTAAATGTCCAAATTTGACAGGAGGCTTTTTTTAATAAAATATCCTGTATAATAGGTATTCGGACAGATCGATTTTCTGAAATCGATAAAAAATATCAACTTTCTTGATACAATTGTAGGTCCCAAAACACTATATTCTATTGTGTGAGTCCGTTGCCGAGCAACAATCAAGAAACGGTACAAGAAAGTAACATATTCCCGTACAGAATTTCGCTTTTTTTTTAATTTTATTTTATTATTTATTTTATTCTATTTCATTTTCGATTTCAGAAAAAATATTATGTGCACCTCGTAGAAAAATTATATCCTCGACCTCGGACGCATGCGGACTTTGCTGCGCTTCGTCCACCAATAAGCATCCTCGTCCGAGAAAAATATAATATTTTTCCTGCTAGATACAAAATATACTATTTTTTCTGATTTTAAATGTAATATACTGAGTGTTTATTAAACGCACGGCAAAGATTGAAGGAGTTATTCCCTGGACTATTCTAAGACTATTTTGTCCTTTGATGATTTTTGAAAAGCCGCTTTGTTTCGAAGATACAGAGCGACAAAACCGATTTTGATATTTTTCAAATTCATTCTGGATCTCGCTCTCTTTCAAGTCAGGCATTGTCTTCAACTTCTTTTAGTCATTGGGACCTTTGTTGGCCAAACTTCAAATAAGGAAATGGGGTTGAGCGAAGCTCTGTATCGTTTAAAAAGGGGGTATGAGCGTCTTTTTGGACTTATCTTAATCATGACTCGTTCAGCACTAAATGTTCTTAAAGTTGTCTTCAATTTCACAAAACTTGTCAGAGCTTGTATACTGTACGCTTTGGTGTGCTTCTCTGTTTGCTTAAGTTTGTGGTTAAATAGTAAATATCATATACGTAAGGTGTTAATTTATAGTCAGGTGGATTAAAACGTTAAATATTATTGTGGCGGGAGAATAAACTCTGTTCTATTATTTATTATTAGGATATTATTGAGGTTATGTATTCCACAAGAATGAAATTTCTTGCCGATTTAAGAAAACAAGCTGGTGTAGGAACTGGTAAGTAATGTTTTTGTGTTTTGGGTAAAATTATAAATATTCCAATTTATCCTAGTAACGGAATTAATAGTTGTTAATAATAAAATCAGGGAGATGTCTTTATTAACACTATTGTTTTAAACTTGTCTCGTGTTTCACTATATTAATTTAGGGTACCTATATACTTATCGTAAAAACATTTGTAGACTATGCACATTAGGGCGTGTATTAAGAAGTGATCTTATTAAATTGGGTATTTTCTTTTATTTTGATGGCTAAATGGCAGATTAACTTAAAATTTTTAAATTTAGAAAATTTGTGTTATAATGCCACGGTACTGCACACTAAATTTCGCAAATATTTAAACATTGTCCTTAAAAATATAATTGGTTATAGGTTTTACTGTTTCAACATGTTCGTATTTAGTTGATAAGGATGGTATTCTTTTCGAGGAAAGAAACGAAGATCAACATCATCTGACTTCAAAAGGTAGGATTTATGAACAAAACTGAAAGTGCATGCTGCAAGTATCTTGGAAATAAATAATAATAATAAAGTTTTGTTAATTTTAGGTAATATTTTGATTTAAACCTCGTTTTTTTAGAAAGAAGTTTAGGATCAATCGCTACATCACACTGTACTCCAACAGATAACCAGATCGACTACTGTGCCGCTTCGTGTAGTTACAGTAAGTTGGTAATATCGTAAAAATTATTGATAAAATCGCTTGAAATACTATTTTTGTTTTAGCTTCCTCTCATAAAAATCTTTTACGTCAAGATGTGATGAAAAGGAATCGCGACAGTGAAATTGTTGATTATAATTTAGATTCTGATAACGTTGTTTTAGAGTCGGAATTTGCAGGCTCAGAAAATGAAATTTTAAGTACAGTTATCGGACAGACGATATTAGAAAGAAAAGAAGAAAATAATGTGCAGGAAAGTGATATCGACGATACTGATTTAGATCCCGATTACAGAATTTCAGAGTCCGAGTCTACAGACTCAGACAATCAAACTTTAAGTACAGTAAGACTAAGAATATTGAAAAGAAAAAATGCAAATGAAAATAAAATTGACGTTAATTTAGATCCAGATTACGGAGTTTCAGCGCCAAAAGCCACTGGGTTAGATAATCAAACTGTAGGTAGAGTAACACCTCAAGAAAACTTTACACGCAAGAGAGGTAGAAAACCAATAAAGGGTGATACAAGAGCAGCAAGAACACAAAGAACAATGGCTAAAATTTCAGGAAAGGAATACTTTTCTCTAAAAGGAAATTTAATGCGTAGACGAAAGTGTCGAGATCTAGAAGACTGTCGAAGGGGCTGTAAAAATAAACTTAGTCATAGCGACCGAATACAAATTTTTAATGAGTACTGGAGCATACAAAAGTTTAATAAGCGAGTTTCCTACACTTCAAGTCTTATTTTAAGAGAAAATAAGAAATCTGGAATAGCAAATGGTAAAAAAGCACGGCAATATAATTACAGGTACAATTTGAAAATCAATGGGTCGCTTGTTCAAATTTGTAAAGGTTGTTTTAAAAAAACTCTTGATTTATCGAATAAGTTTATTCAAGCCGTAATTAACAAATCCAACATCACAGGAATAACAGAAGATGACAAGAGGGGGCATCATGAACCGGCTAATAAAACAAGTCCTGAAAGAATAAATTTGATTAAAGAACACATTTTGTCCATTCCTAGTTACGAAAGTCATTATTGCAGGGAAAAAGTCGGAGACAGGCGATTTTTGCCATCCTATTATACACTTACAAGGATGTACGAGGAATATAAAATTTGGATCGCCCCGCAAGACCCTGTTAGTAGGAAACTCTATGAATCTGTATACCACACCATGAATATATCAATTAAGAAGTATAGTAAAGATACTTGCCAGCAGTGTGACAGATATCATAGTTTAATATCAAATGAAAGAAGAGAAGACGAGACACAAAGGTTAAAAAATAATTTGAGCACACATCAAAAAGAAGCAGAAGATGCATACAGAGCTAAAAATAAAGATAAAGAGGAAGCTAAAACAGATCAGTCAAAACTGGTTTACACATTCGATTTGCAGCAGTGTCTCCCAACTCCAAATTTAAGTACTTCAGTTGCCTTTTATAAGAGGCAATTGTGGACTTACAATCTAACCATGCATGAATGTACAATCTGGTAGAGGAGGAAATGAAATCGCTTCTTGTCTCTACAAAGAGCTTTTAAACTACTTACCTCCCTCCATTGAACATGTGATACTATATTCCGATACATGCGGAGGCCAGAACAAAAATTCCTATATGGTTGTAATGTTCATACTATTAATGCAGCAATCTAACATATCACTGGTTGACCATAAATTTTTAATTCCAGGTCACACTAGAATGGAGTGTGACAGTGATCACTCAATCATAGAGAAGAAAAAAAAAAGTACGAAGCCCCAATTGAGCACCCACGAGATTGGTACCAGTTGGTAAGGATGTGTGGAAAAAGGGAGCCGTTTAAGGTAAATGAAATGAATAAAAATGATTTTCATGACTTTGCAAGTTTATTGAAAAATATTTTTGCCCTCAAAAAATTTGACGACTACGGTAACCGTTTTGTTTGGAAAGACGTCAAGTGGTTACGGTATGATAAAACTTATGGAAAGTTCAGTTATAAAAATAGTCTTGATGAAAATGAGGCTTTTAAGTCAATGACCATCCTTAGGAGAGGCCAAAAATTACCACCTCAAGAAATCCCAAAATGTAAATACCCAAATTGCATATCTCAAGAGAAAAAAAAGAATCTTATCGAGTTATTACCTTTTATTAGTGAAGTTTTTCACGAATTCTATAAAAACCTACCAACTGAAGCAAATATAAGAGATGCACTTCCAGATGTAGATGAAATTGTATCCGATGAAGATTAGTGCTATATGAGTTATCTTGATTTTTTTTGTGCCTACGGAGATATGTTGTGCTTTTTTTTGTAAAGTACTTAAAATTGTTGTTAAAATATGTGAAACTTTTATTCCTTAATAATTAATAAACACATTTCTAATCAATAATAAGTGCTTACACTCATTTTAAACCCTAATAAATTCAACTTAAATTATGCAAAATATTCAACCTTAAATATCTCAAATCAACAATTTGGGACATGTCTCTCTTTGCACGCGCAGGGGCGAATTATAAATAAAATACATATTATATCCAATGAATGTAAAAATACATTGTAAGCACAGCACAATTATAATATTATAAGAGTTAAACTCCATAAAACCATTAAAATGATCATACAATAAACTATAAGGGTTATTAACTATTGCGAAATCTAATTAAATATATTATAACCCAATATTACGCCGCATAAATAATAAATATTCATAACAAAAACGTAGCGCCAGGTTCTATAAATATTTACATTTCTATATCGTTTAATATTTACCATAATTTTTCACGCCAGACCAAGTAACCTACTTTTAATGAGTGGTATCAAGTTGTAGGCAAGACATTGTGTTTGACTAGAAGTAAAATTAAACGACTTATAGCTAATTAATCATTACTATACAGGGTGTCCTAAAGGTCGGTAAAGTACGCTATTATGAAAGCCTTCAGTTTTTTTTCAAAATGGCCGCTAGGGGGCACAGTTACTTACGTCTTAATGGCGGAAATCAGAAGTACGTTATTTTTTGCGGAAACTTGTTTCTAAGACTTTTTTTATATAACCGAAAATATGGGCGGGGGAAACTTGTGGAAATTTTCTTTTTTAAATTGCTGTATCTTTCATATGCTTTACCAAAATTTAATCAGCTTAGGCTCGTTTAATAGGCACTTTTACACTTATTAAAAAACCGACTTTGGTCGTGGTCGCTAGTGCATACCGCGTCTTCTAGGTGGCGCTGTTTAAAGAAGATTTCGTTTTTTCAAATTTTTTTAACAAAATTTAATGGCATGATACACTTTTTTATAACTCGGCTTAAAGGGCATAAAAATGGCTACATTTTGGCGAAAACCATGATTCGATATCCTTATTTGTTTTCGAGTTATTTATAAATGACTATTTTAGTAATTTAAAAAATTTATGTTTACCTTAATGTTTTTAATGTAAAGATTCTCTTGTCATAATTTTTCATCAATTTAATATTAACAATAATTATTTAAATGCTTATCCTT
The DNA here is from genome assembly GCA_963920685.1 of Polydrusus tereticollis. Taxonomy (NCBI): domain Eukaryota; kingdom Metazoa; phylum Arthropoda; class Insecta; order Coleoptera; family Curculionidae; genus Polydrusus; species Polydrusus tereticollis. Next base: position 74,364,291 of record OY987328.1, read on the forward strand.
TTAGTGCATTTATTTTGTGTATATTCTCGCATAAAATAAAAAAAAATAAGTTGATCCAAAGGCAACAACAAAAATGTAAAGATTATTATAAACTGTAAAAGCGTAATGTTACTTTTATTTTTAAAATTCAAGAAGACAATGGACTTGAACAACGACAATAAAACAAAAACTATTTAAAGCTACGAAAAAACCACTCGAGTTTAAGAAAGCAAAACGAGGCGAAAAAATGAAAAGAACAAAAAGTCTTTATAAACGCATTCCATTATTTTCAATAAAACGATTTAATCTGCGTTGCGTGCTTAATACGGCTGCTTCAGTTTCAGTTCTTGGATTGCTGGCAATAGCATCGTGGATATGTTGCTTCATGTTTTCAGCACTTGGCAATGAAAGACAATGTCTTTTAGGCTGCCTTATAAATAAAAATCAAGCACAGTGGGATCTGGGTATCTAGGCGGCCATGAAAACAAACTTCCTCGTCTGATCCAGCGGTTTGGGTATCTTTGGTTCAAAAAGTCACAAACTATCAAAGAAAAGTGTACAGGAAATCCATCATGCTCAAACCACATGTCCCTTCTCGTTTCTAATGTAACCTCTTCTAATAGAGGCGGCAATTGGTTCCATAAAAAATTACTTTACGAATAGCATTAAATTATTTTAATTTTGTTTAGGCGTACGATTTAAAATGTAATTCGTTTCCTAAAATTTTAAGAATAAAAGTAACTTTAAGTTTATATACAGTTTACATAGTTTTTAAATAATCTTTACTTTTTTGTTTTTGCCTTAATGAATTAATAATTATTGTTAAAATTAAATTGGTGAAACATTATGGGCAACAGAATCCTTACATTCCTTTCGTTTAACCGTAAACATTAATTTTACAAATTAAAATAGTAATTTATAAATAACTCGAAAACAAATAAAGATATTGAATCACGGTTTTCGCCTAAATGTAGTTACTTTAATGCTCTATAAGCTGAGTAATAAAAAAATGTATCATGCCATTCAATTTCATTACAAAAATTTGAAAAACTAAATATTTTTTAAACAGCGCCACCTATACTTTGATGCTTAATGCCAGAGAGTAATAAAATGTAAATTTGCAATGACAGGATCCATTAAGCAGGGTGGACAACTTAAAGGTTGCATTGTAAATTTCAGATAAATTGCAATGATAGTTTTTAAAAATTCCGTATTTCAGATATTTAAGACACTTTACACACCCCTAAATTAGGGTCACTCTAATTGGCATACAAAACAAAGACGAGTTTGGTGAATGAAAGTAAGGTGACAGCCGCGTTACTTTAGGTAGTTTATAAGAATAAAAAGAATAATAATAATTATACTTGATTATAGTTCTAGATATAGGCAAATAATTAAGATATTAATTATTTCAATATTAAGTAGATAAAAACTTATATAGAAGTAAGAATATTTTGAAAATAGATAAATTGGAATAAATATTAATATTCATAAAAAAAATGTACAATACAACTTAATTTTTAAATCTTTGTCATCATGTTCCGAGTAGTCCGATGATCTATCGTCGTTGAGGTTCAGAGAAATAATGAGGGTCTCTACAGTGTTTTCTAGCATGTTATCAGCTTCCCACATTCTTTCTTCTATTTCAATCACATGTTCGACGCACTTTCTCCATTTTTCACAAGCCACTGTCTTTATTCCCCCTTGCAAAGGTTTCCAACGTCTCTCATTTTAAAAATGGTGTTATGCCTTGCTACAAACCCTTTTACTTGCGCCCACACCAATTCTATGGGGTTTAATTCACAGTGATATGGCGGAAGGCGAAGTACCGTTACATTTCATTTTGAAGCGATTTCGTCGACAAGAAATTTCGTACAAAGAGGTTTATTTATCTTTACAATCTCCAGTAGCTCCCTTTTCAGCATATCTTTATGAAATGGCTTTTTATTTACAGTAAGCCAATGAATGATGTCATTTTTTTTTCCAAAAAGACGGTGGTATTTTTTCGGACTTTCTTGGGTGGTAGCTGGCATTATCCTTGACTATAATAGACCCAGGAGAAATAAGATCTAGCATTTGCGGGAAGTATTCTTCAAAGACATTAGCGTTTATGTCATCATGATAGTCTCCAGTCCGTTTTGATTTAAATGCTATAGTAAGCCGCCATCGACAAATCCACTTTTGCGATGAATGCGAGTAGTTATTAATCTTTTACCTTTTCCCGAGGGTGCTTTTATTCCAGTGGACCATCCTTCCATGAAAGCTTACCTCGCGCTTTTTATGTTTATCCTGCTATATTTTACCATATATATAATAGATATTCGTGTTTTCCCTTCGAAACTGTCTAACTGCCCTCAAATATCGTCGTCGCCAGCAGATGATTTCGTCTTTCTCTACTAAAAGTGATTTTCTGTTTTGAACTTTTTCACAACAAAAATTCCTTTTCTTCAAAGTTTTCCATAGTTTTTTCTTACCCATGGGTGGAATGAAATCACCCATTTTCATTTCAGACATTATTTTGTCCAAGGTTTTTTTTAAGTAAAACGAGTGTATGATTCTTCTGATGGCAGTCTTTTCATCCTCATTTATTACAATTTATTTTCTTCCTGTAGTTCTCTTTGGTGATCTAATGGGGCCGCGTTCATCCTCGTGCACAAGTCGGTAACTCGGTATATTGTTGATTGTCCGACTCCAGTCATATTCGAATTAGTGCTAGGAATCAAACTCGAATAATTCGACTATTCGAATATTCAAATACCGCATATTTTTCTTTGAAGTTATTCATGTGTTCGATTATTCGAGTATTTAAATATTTGAACATTTGATTAATTGCATGTTTAAATGTTTCAATATTCGAGTATTCAATTGTCAAATATTTTTACTTAAAAATTATTTAATGTTACGTGCACCAGCCTTAAAAAATCTTTATTATGTAATATACTATATATATTTTACATATAGACTAGCGAATATTGGAGAGTGCGGCAAATGAAAGAATACTATTTAAAGTTATTTATTCCAAGCTTTCGGAAATCTTTATTTTATTTCCATCCTCAGAGAGAGACTTTATTTTAACCAGTATTTTAAAATGTAACCAGTTAATTTCGATTTTTATTTTAAATTGTGTGTTTCTTCGTCCATATACAATGGTTTTAATAGTATCTCCAGACGTTGGCTTTATTTGCAAACGACTTTGATTTTCAACACGTTTTCTTCTCACATGTCTCTTATTTTATACGAACATCTTTATGAACAGTCTCAAGAAAGTTTCTCCCTAAGGATGGAAAGCTTGGAATAACTTTAAAGAGTATTCTTTCATTTGCTGCACTCCCCAATATTCGCTAGTCTATTTCTCAACTAGTCAGCAACGACTACCCTCTCGATATATTATACATAGGTATATAGTCCTATACTTAAAAGTTTTCATGTTTTTAAATACGTGGAAGCTAAAACTAAAATTTAAATTAAAGGTATTAAAAGTCAAATAATAAAATTATTCAATGTTTGAATATCACTACGAGTATTCTAAATCGAATATTTGAATATTCGAAACCGAATATTTATAGATGATATTCGAATATTAAATATTTTGAATAATTAATTAAGTGAGTATTCAAATACTTAAATTTCAAAAATTCCGAGCACTAATTCGAACACATTTCAACTATTTTTGCAACTCCGAATGCCATATGAAATAATAATTAGACTACGCCTATGGAATACGGCGAAGACAACTGGGTTTTATAGTTTAATGATTTATTACTCTCTCGCATTAAGCAACAGACTATACTATAGTAAGATCTGTAAATTGTAAACGATTAATACGTTTGTTTAAGTACAAATAAATGGTTTTTACATAATGTTCATTAATTAACTGAGTTCTGTGACTCTGTTAAGAATAATCATCGAGCTATTTAATAGTATTGTGCATAAAAATGTGACAAAAAAAATTAAAAATTTAGTACTTATTGTCTTTAATTAGTAGCTGGTGTTTTGTAACGCTAAAGTCAAAAAATTCTTATCACTTGTGAAAGAATAAATTTAAAACGATCTGACCTGTTAATTTCTATCAGCAAACGAAGACCCAGGGCATCAGTGAGCTGCTCCTGGTTCCGTTTGTGTAGAAAGCTCAAAAAAAATCACTTGTGTTTCATCACCTTGGTTAGTGTCTTGCGAATTCGGCTCAAAGGACCAAATGATGGGGATTCCCTTAATTATAGTTCAAGCAAAATGTTATAATAATATTATGTTTTATAACAGGGACGTTTTACAATGTCCTAAAACTAGCGTGAGAAAAAATAATGAAAGAAATTGTATAGCATAATCGTGTAGTGCGTATTTTAAATTTAAGGGAAAATTTGATGGCCTTCTTGTACCGTAAGATTAGTTTTGACAGATATATTTTTCGTTTCTTCTTTTATTTTTGGCTTTGTTGAAAATAAAAAGTTTCATTTAAAATATTACATACTTTATTATTCTAATATCATACCTCCCCACAGCTGTATCATTCCTCCCTAGTAAGGGGATACTTGACACGAAAAACATCCTATAGAAAAATATAAATAAATAATATTTCCTCGTTAACGACAAACAATATAATTATAGAAATATATCAGTATTATGTTAAAGAACATTGTGATAAATTTCAATCTGCAAATATCAAAAAATTGTATCAACCATCCCCAGTCTCCCCTACCTATTGCCAAAGTTCATCTTCCATTCATAAATATATTAATCATGAATTGAATCACTGAACTCATCTTTCTCAATGAAATAAACACGAAACTTTCCAAATTGGAAACCGTATTAGAGTGTACACATTTTACGTTGCTTTACATCTAAATACTGTCAATCATTTTTAAATAAATAACCACCATTTCAACGTTTTTACTGTATTGGTCATTAATTTGGCAATTAACTTAAATTAAACTTGTTTTCCTGACTCAGTTTTCTAACCAAGGTTTTCTTTAGTTTTCAGTTATATAAATAGTACTAGAAAAAGACTGTAATTATTGCCGTATACGTTCAAGGTTAATGTCTATACCTACCAAGTAATTCACAAGAAAGTTTTTTCTTGCTTTGAAGTATTACTTAATATCCGTTTATTTCGATTATACAATAGTTTAATGCTTAAAATTTATATTATAGTGTCTATTAGTTTAAAAATATAATAATGAGCCTAAATTGTGTTTAGTAGATTCTGTAACTCGCTACGCTCGCGTTCGGAATCTTCCACTCGGATCGAATTTTCATTCTAACCGAGTAGCAGACTATATTTTCTCCACGACCAAAAAGTACGAATAAAAACAAATAAAATCTGTACAAAGCAATTAAGTTATTTATTGGGATATTTTATTACATTGTATTAATATTTATATTTATAGTGTTGGTACAATTACTGAAATTAAAAACTGGTGCATTGGAAATATTTTCCGTAACATTTTTCAAAACGGATTGATTTGTAGAGGCAGACTTGACAGTCGTGTAGCAGGAAGAATTGGAAGTTGAGGGGATGGCTACTGACGAATTAGATCCAGTCAGTGATGAAACTAACTGATTTGCTACATTTATTCGATTTTGCAAAGAATTCTCTATGTATCCCTCTGCTACCTGAGAAGACTTCCAGCCTCCATGTCTTTTCAATGTTGTAATATCCGCACCTGCATTTACCAACGTAGTCGCTGAGGTACGGCGGAAACAGTGGCCAGTATACTCTTGTGGGTTTTCTAGATTCAGAAATGTGGCAATTTGTTTAGGCATGTTTCCCAGTTTATTGATTCCAATTACTTGTCGTGTACATTTATTTTTTTGGAAATTAATAAAAAAATTACCTGAAGGAACATCACAAGGTCTCAGAGCCCAGTATTTTTTAAGAATATTATAAAAATCTTCTGTGATTGTAAACTCTCTTGGTTTTTTATTTTTTGTATTAGGAATTGCAATTAGTATTGTGGATCCCAAATTTTTAATGTCGCAAATTTTAATGTTGTAGAGCTCATTCTTCCGACAAGCCCCCAAAACACCAATAATAAGGGCGACCTAAAAATAAAAACTATATTTATTCAAACAGTTATTAATTAGTTAAATTTTCTACCTTTGTAGCTAAATATATCTCATCCGGAGCATTTTCTAAGAACTGCTTAACATTATCTTCCGTAAAAATCCCCGATTTCTTCGCTACATAGTTTTCAGAAGAGCGTTTTAAGAAAGCTTTTAATTTTTTGTATCTTGAAATATCGATGTCGTGTTTCACATTGACCGTTGCTTTTATGATTGAATATATTTTCCATAGAGTCGAAGATTTCCATTTACTCGACAAATCACCGAAAAACGCAAGTAAAACGTTTTCCGAAAAGGAGTCCGTCTTCTTTTCGTGTTGCCAATCCTTTAACAATGCATAATACTTTTTATACTCATGCCTTGATTTTTGCGGCAGCAGGTTCTCGCTTATACTATTCGCAATATTCGTAATTTCAGGTGGAGTATTATCCAGTTCCATATCTGATTCATCCGATTTTTCACTCATTTTTTGACTTGCACTAAAATTTGTCTGAAAATAATTTTAAATAAATAAATTTTAGTGCAAGTCAAAAAATGAGATGAGAGATGAGATAATACTCCACCTGAAATTACGAATATTGCGAATAAATAACTGAATTGCTTTGTACAGATTTTATTTGTTTTTATTCGTACTTTTTGGTCGTGGAGAAAATATAGTCTGCTACTCGGTTAGAATGAAAATTCGATACTCGTGGTTTCTCACGCTCGCTACGCTCGCGTTCGGAATCTTCCACTCGGATCGAATTTTCATTCCAACCTCGTTACAGAATCTACCATTATATGCCAGGATGACTAAATAATTGCACAATTAATGATCGATTGCGAATTTTTTTTTTTTTTTTTATGAGAAGGCACAGCACTACAGGATAAATCCTTTATGGCGCTCTAGGAGCGGTGCGTGTGCGCAGGAAACTATTCACGTTGGTCTTGAATCTTTGGAGATTATACTCGTTGGGGAACACGATCTCAGGGAGGCCGTTCCAGAGTGATGACGTTCTCCAGATGAAAGAATTTTGAAACAGTGTCGTTCGAGGGACACTAAGCTGAACCACGTACTGGTGGGCTGCAGTGGCTCGTCGCGTATTTCTACCATGCACCGCTCTGGGTGGTATTAAGCGGGCAACCTCGGTTGAACACTTGCCATGAAAATATTTGTAAAATAGACCCAAGTCGCCAACCTGCCTTCGATGTTCAAGGCTTTCCAGGTTGTTTGTCAGACTATGGTCACCGATCAAGCGAATGGCTCTTCTTTGAATGGAATCTAGCAATCTCAGGGTATGTTTAGGAGCAGAGCCCCAAATATGCGAACAGTACTCCAGTGATGGTCGAATTTGGGCTTTATAGAGCATCAAAAGTTGTTGGGGTGTATAGAGGTTCTTTGTCCGGAAAAGTACTCCAAGCTTCTGCGAGGCTGCCTTAGCAATGGCCGCAACGTGACTATGCCAAGACATATGACTATCCAAATTAACGCCCAATAAATGAATTGATGAAGTCAAGGGAATTGAGTGTCCCGCCATAACTATATCTGGTTCTTCAACATTAACTTTTTTAGAAAAAACTGCCGCCTGGGTCTTTTTAGCGTTAAATTCTACTTGGTTACTGTCACCCCAAGACAGAATTTCTTCCAGGTCTTTGTTGAGATGTGAGACCTCTTGCTGCCTATAGAGATGTGCATTAGCAGCCGATGTCCGAGCATCCAAAGTAAAAGATGAAACAAGTGTGCTGTCATCAGCGAAGCTATATATAGGATTTTTAGTTTTTTCCAAAAGATCGTTAATGTATAGTAAGAAAAGGGTGGGCGACAATATAGAACCTTGAGGGACTCCGGCGTTGATGTTAAATGTGTCTGAAAGAAATCCGTCCATTGCCACTCGCAGAGAACGGTCTTTAAGAAAGCTCGACAGCCATGAACAAAATTGAACCGGCATTCCGTATGCTCTCACTTTAGTTAGGAGCCCCTCATGCCATACTCGGTCAAAAGCCTTGGAAATGTCCAGTGCTACCGCCCGGGACTCCCCATGGTGTTCTATTGCGTTGTTCCAAACATGAGTGACATAAGCGAGAAGGTCTCCTGTTGATCTAGACTGGCGGTCACTAATAATGTTGAAGCCTTCCAGGTATTTTAGTAATTTTTCGTTGATAGCCTTCTCCATAACTTTTGATATAACCGAGAGCAATGCGACTGGACGATAGTTGTTTGGCAAAGTCTTCTTGCCTTTTTTGGGTATGGGCTGGACTCTCGCAGTTTTCCAGCAAGAAGGAAATATTCCTTTTTTGTAGGATAAGTTAAAAAGCCTACAAAATACCGGTGTCAGTTCGTCAGCGCATATCTTAATTACAATGACTGGAATATCGTCAGGACCAGAAGCCTTTTTAGTGTCGAGACTCCTCAAGATTCGTTTAACATGGCGGTGGCGAACGACAATATCGGGCATTCTCGATTCTACATGGGTAATGACGAATGGCATTATTGTACACAAATAAATTACGTCAGGCGTTTTTTTGGTGATTTTATACCCCCTGGTCACACATTATTACTAAATATTGACCTCACGCCTCAATTTTATTGACAAATTTAATTTTTATCCCACGCATAAAAGTCTAAGAAGTGAAGCGATGGCATGAAAATCATAATACAGAGTGTTCCTTAATAACGTGCTAATATTTGAGAGTGTAATTCCTCAGATCATTTTATGCAAAAAGTTCATATAATAAACATATTATTATGGCTTAAATTTTTTGTTACCGGATGTTGAATTTTTCTTTTTTTGATGTTAATTGGATATAAAACCGCATATTTTAGTTTTAGTTTAGCTATCCTATTGCAATTAAAATTGCTTTATTTAGCAGTATTGATGAATACCTACTCATGTGCAGTACGGCGGATTTCTACGATTTTTTGATCTTCTCCTAAAATTGACGTTTATCTTGTCCAAAGTAGGTATTTTCTTTATTTACAGTGTGTGGCGTGTGTATTGTGGGATTTGTGGGCGTAATTCTCTGTTCTTTATTATATTTTGAGGAACTTTCGTTAAAAACTAGTTACTAGATTAGACTTTTAGAGTTTAGGATTATTTAGGTTATAGTGCAGTGCCTTTTATTGTAAGTTCGTAATGAGAAACAAGTGCATGGTGGGTTATTTCATATCAAATCAACCAGAGGCTTGGCAGGTAGTGATCGACCGATACCGATACCGATATATCGGCTATATCGGCCGAGAGCCGATTATCGGTATCGGCCGATAGATGTAAATATATATCGGCTATATCGGCCGATGTATAAAAACAACCATAGCAGCTTAAAACATTTTTTTTATATTTAAATTTAAAGTAATATTTCAAATAAGTTAATCTTAAGAAATTATGGTAGATATAACATGAAATAGGCATTTAATATGAATAATGTAGTTTAGGCAAATTATCATGTAAAAATATTAGTTTCTCGGTTGTTTCTGGATTCAGCCGATTCCTTTTCGCCGAATTTACGGTTCCAGCTTCTGAAAACATTTGCTCACTTGCAACACTGCCAACTGGTGCAGATAAATATATAAGAGCTTGATTATATAATAATGGTAGAACTTCTCGTTTTTCTTGCCACCAAGAAATGGGATTCGCTTTTCTTTCAAGAAGAGGATGTTTCTTATATTCTGTAATTTCAGCATTCACTTCTTCACAAATGGATGCCCTAGAAGATGATTTTGTGTCACAAGAAGATGTTGTTGGAATGGTTTTTGTTTTTGTGGAGCTTATCCCTTCTCCGGCAAATTCTTCGTAGATTTCCCAAAACAGATTTTGGCCAGATGTTCGACTAGTCTTAGGTTCAGAAGTTCGAACATACTTAGCAAGTGGTTCGTTGTCATCACTATCAATTTCTATAGAATCTATAGTTTCATTTATTGTATGGTCTTAAATGTAATCCGAAATGTCAGGGGAACTGGAATGTTCTACAGATGTATTGTTTTCTTTTATTTGGGACTTTAGATTTGTAGTTATGTATTCGCATATAAAATCACGGTCTTTTGTAAAAAAATTGTCTTTGAAGCGAGGATCCAAGAAAGTCGCGATGGTATAATGTTTTTTTATAAATATATTATGAAATCGTTTATTCAAGCTGTTTTCCAATTCTTCTTTCATTGTACCTACTCCTGCAAAATTAGCGTTTTCTTTGTTAAGATAGGCAGTGATAGTCGAAACAAATGGAATGACTTCAGATATGCAGCAGTCTGAAGAACTTGTAATTTTTGTTATGTCTTCAAATGGCTTTAACAAATTTAAAATGCTTCCAACTAATTCCCATTCGGAAAATGTCAAGTCTGTAAGAGTCCCATGATCCAAAATATATAAATTTACTGCTTGTTTTTGTTCAAGTAGGCGAGAGAGTAGATAAAATGAGGAATTCCAACGTGTTTGTACATCTTGGAAAAGTTTGTGTTTGGGAAGGTTTAGTTGTTCTTGTAGTTTACTTAGTTTATCGCAAGCAGTTTGAGAGTGATTAAAATGCGAAACGATTTTTCTTGATCTTGCTATTAAATCACTGACTGAACGTTGACTTTGTATAGCATCCTGTATTACAAGTTGTAAAGAATGAATAAAGCATGCTTCATAATTTACTTTTGCCTTAACAAAACCATTCCTCATATTGGCAGCATTGTCTGCTAATACTAAGTGAATATGTTCCCTTTTTATATTCCATTCTTGTAACAAAGAATTAAATGCTTCAGCTATGGCGTCTCCTGTATGAGATCCTGGGAACTTCTTGCAGGCAAGTGAAAAATGGGATCTCTGATTTAAACTTAAACATGTTTTTTCAAAAAAATGGATTGTGAGAGACAAAAAAGAACTGTTTGTATATTTGCACGTCCAAATATCTGTAGTAAAAGATGCTTTTCCCAACATATTTGAAATTTTTTGAGTCACTTGTGCTTAACATCTTGAGTAAATATCTGGTACAACTTTTTCTCTGAAGTATTTGTCAGAAGGAATTTCATAATTTGGAATAGCTTTCTTTAGTAGCCGAGTAAAGCCATCATCTGATACAATGCTGAATGGCTGATTATCTAAACATATCATTTCACCTATAAGGTAGTGAAACTCCTTCGCTCTGGATGAATTAATGTCCCACTTTTGCATTTGCTTGAAAGAGTCAGCCAGTGAGACTTGCAATAGCTTAGAGTTAGAGTTAGAAGTACTACTAGAACTACTAGAAGGTCCAGCCGTTTCTAAAAAAAATAGACTCAGGGTGATCAAAAGTCAAAACGTTGAAATAAACGGGGAAATTTGTTTTTAAATAAAATCATATCGTAGGTGTTAATTGTTAATGAAACGATTTAAAGTGATGAAAAAGAAAAATGTCCCCCCTCCTACACAAATTCCTTTAATTTCCCCAAATTCCCAACAAATTACTTAATTCTTCAGATTTTTTCAGTAATTTTTTTACACAAATTCCCTTAAAATTCCCTAAATTCCTAATAAAATAAATCCCTAGATTTTTAGCAAAAAATTCCTGGGTGGTTTGCCCCTCAATCCTATATAATAATATAATCCTGAATGGGCAGGTCCTATTGTTGGTAAATATTTTTATAACGTGAACTGGAAAATAAAAATTTAGTACTAACCTGAGCTTGAATCAGTCCCTTTCAATTTATAATATTCTTGAGGATGTTTTTTCTCTAAATGGTATTTCATGTTTGAGGTATTCGCCGATTTTTCCCACTCCCCCTAATGAAATGGTTATGTCACACAATTTACATTTTGCGGTGGATATCTTATCTGCTGGGGATAATTTATTCTTTACGAAATATTTCCAATAAATACTTTTTCTATCCATTTCGCTACTTTGCACTCCACCAAACTCCAATAGGATTATTATTAACTATTAATATTATGTCTTTGTTAAAGATTAACTAAATTACGCCAAGAAATAATCGAACTTAAAACGATCTGCTTTAAGAATGCAATACTGAATGCACGGCAATAAACGCACGGGATTCACCGAGAAATTCAAATTAAGGGGATTCACCAATGACTTGGCGCTGAGCCACATAAATTACCGCCTATTGCTGTGTTGCCAAAGTTCAATTTTTGTTTTTATTTTTGTGATTTTAAATTGAACGTTAAAGAATTATAAATTATATTACAGAATATTCAGATTTTAGACATTAATAATGTTATCAATTAAAAAAGGCCGATATGCCGATATATATCGTTATCGGCCAAGACATTATCGGTATCGGCTAAAAAAGTCATATCGGTCGATCACTATTGGCAGGTGACCTCTCCGATTTTGATAATTTTTGGTACAGTCATTCTACTCATCTAGTAGCTGAAAAATCCCAAATTTAAAAGTTTTCTGTCAAGTAGCTTCTTCTTAAACGATTTTTGAAAACAAAAAAAAAAGGGATTAAATTATATGTTTGATATTTTAATATCAATGCATATTATATTTTCCAGGTAATTTATTCAAATGCATGACAAGAAACTAAATATTCGATAAACATAATAAACGCTCGATAAATTTAATGAATGCCCGATATAAAATTTACATGCTTCTTAAACTAATAATTATTCGATAAACGTAATAAACGCTCGATAAATATAATGAATGCCCGATATAAAATTTACATGCTTCTTAAAATAATAATTATACTGAATTGGAACCAAAAAGGTGGATTAGATGCCGTGTTAGCGCCTGTTTAACCAATATAAGTCTATAATTATTACAATTTTTGTCGAGTGACTAACAGCTAGAGAAACATAACCTCACTTGTCACTCTCACTGTGCTTTTCGGTCGACTACTTTCATATTTTTTTTTATATTTCCAAACTATCGAACATTTATATATATTTTTAGTGCACATTTCATTAACATACCGAACAGAATTTAGCGTACGTATTGTATATTTATATTGCCATTTTATAATAAATATCAGGCATTTCTTATTATTTTATACTACACTTTGATTTCTTTATCGAGCATATATAATTTTTTTAATCTGCAAATTGTATTAAATTACCGGGCGTTAATTACGACCCAAAAAAAAATACCATTTTCCCTAAACATATACTAAGAGAAATCGAGATATCTTAAGAACTACTTACACTAGAGCAGTAAGTTATATCTCATTTAAAAGGTCTTGAAAATACCTTTCGAATGAGGCACCACTAGAAGTGTTTCAAAAAAAATAAAATTAAAATTTTGCAAAAAGTTTATTTTTTTTTAATTTTTAAAAAAGTATTTTTTTATTTCTTTCAAAAAAATATTTTTTTTTTTATCAATATTTTAGCAACATATTGGCCAAATTTGAGGATGGAGAAATAATGGGAACAAGGTGAAAAAAAATAATATCACTAAAAATACAAACAAAAAATGGTATTTATTTTGATAACAATGTAACACAAACAACGTAAAGTAGTTTTAATAGCAACAAAATTTTACAAAAAATCCAAAATCGACAATATATTAAAATTAGATTTTAGCTTTTATTTTTTTTCTTCTAAAATTTTTGAAGAATTTAACATTTCTTCTTTAGTAAGTGTGTAAGTTCGACCTGTAGCAGTAACCGACTGAACCTTCTTTATTATTGAATCTCTTTTAAATACTAAAATATCTGCTTTGAGCGTAGGATAATAAAATGAACTAGATGGTCCATTTGGATGCAAGAAACTGATTTTAAGCTCATCAAATTCTTAATTTTTTCCAATAATACACGCTAACCACCACAAGTTATCATACTGAACAGTCACAAAACCAGATTGAAAAAACATTAATTCATTATTTGTAATTTCAGAACACCTCACAAGTTCCTGGGTTTTTTGTTCCACGCTGAATGAAAAGCTTCTCGTTATAATCTTTGATTTTGATACTGGAATAGCCGAATGTATTTTTTGAGTTCCAGGAATGGTTTGTGTATCAGCAAACTTTTTTCGAAATGAGTTGCGTGCCTTTCGTAATCAGCAGTTTTAGACTCGTAGGGTCTTTGTAGACTGGCCTTCGTTACCAAACGTTTTACCGTACCACCTAGGCCATAGCAAGCGCTCTTTCCGTGTGAAGTAGCGAAGAAACCTCATTCCGGTTTTATTTGAAATTCTTCTTTATGGTAACAGAGGTTAACAAAATTTTTTTTATTCTTATATTGGGCTGCGCACCCATCAGAAAAATAATAGATATTTGTTATGTTTATGATTTTCTCTTGAAGTTCAGCTATTAACTGTTTCAGGAATAAATGAAAAGCTATAGTGTTATGTATTAAACAGTCCGAGATGAAGACATAGTTTAAGTACTTTATTTCACCTGTTTCACTTCTGTAGTAAATTACAAACGGGTGAAGTGTGGCCTGGCTGGTCGTCCAATGGTACGATTGTACCTTATCTTACAGCACAAATGAATAGTTTTCAGCAAAATCAGATGTAATAAGACTAATAAGTACCTCGCCAATTTTTAAATTTGTTTTCGTTTCGTTAAAATATTCTTTTTGCACACTAGAAATAAATGAGTGCGTTTCAGATTTAAAGACTTCTATTCAAGGATCTTAAAGGATCGATTCTTTTAGGTAAGTACTAAAAAATAACTAGCCTTATTTTAAGATGGTTAATGGACTTAACTCAAGGCTTTGCTTGGAATGGTTGCTCAGACGCAAAGTTTCCGCAAAACGCCACATACTGGTGGCTTTTCTGTAACACGGTGTCAGCCAAATATATTGGCTATATACGTAGCCATTTATCAATGATCGAGGGATATTTTGTGAGAAAATTTAATGACATTTTAAATTGTAACAATTAATTACAGAAGTGTCAAAATATGTATGTTACATGTTTCCACCAGCAGTCCAAAACATTCCGTTCAGTCTTCTAAACGTACCCATTCTACGTTTGACACAAGTACACCATCCACTTCATACCACGTTGAGGACAAACCCAATTTGATCAGTTCTTGTGCACTTCCTCCAAACTTTGACATTACTGATCTTGATATTCCAGAACAAGACAGCCCAGTAAATGTGGGGTTAGTAAAAAGGACTAAACAAAGAGTATTTTAAAATGATGTTTAGTTCAGTCTGTTGGTCATTTCGGTACTAATCATATTTTTTTTTTCCTATTGCATGGACCCCTTATCGAGCCAAATACTGTGTGACAATTTAATTCTGTATGCAACAGTTGACCTGCACCGGGCTAAGACATTTTGCACCTGGCTACGACATTTTACACCTGAAGGCAACATTTTACACCTGACTAAGACATCTTTCACCTGGGTGGACACTTTTAGTGAGTACCTGAATAGAATGTTTTGTTTTTATGTCAATTTTTATAAATTTATTTTCTTTAATAAATAATGGTTTACTGGAAGAAGAAAAATATATTTAATGCCGCAATAGTTATTCATTTGTCAATAGTTATGGAATGTATTTTAATTTTTTTCTATTATTTTTCTTCTACCTGTTTACATTTTAACCACTTGACTGGGCTAAGTTCAAGAGACGAGCAAGGGAGGAGGTAAGATTCTTATGTAAATGGATTAAAACTGACAGACAATTTACTGAATTTTCTTTAGAAAGTGTGCAAAACTCGCTATCTTGTATTAATAGTTATAGCGTAACTAGAAGACCTGGGTTTGAGATGAAGCGCTGGACGCAAACATTTTTTTTTTGGAGCAACGCTTAAATGTCAAGATTTCACCTATTTTCCGCTTTCTTAGGTCTCAAGTAAGCCCGGGTTCATGAAACAGTTGCGTCACTGTTACTAGTTACATTTTTGGTTCATTTTATAGAGAACATTTTTCTTTGTAGTTTTAGTATTTCTATTGTTTTGATAGCAATTTTTGTCATAATTTTGTTCAAACTATCTTTTATCGTTAAGTTTAAATAAATTTTAAAAGGTTCTTCATAAGCTTTGTTTGTTATTTACATAAACATTTGATTTTTAATGATATTTACTGCTTTTTTCTAACTAAAGTCTGGAATTAAGTGAATGTGGTTTGGTGAAATATCCTCTTCAGACCCACGGTATCATAATTATACGATACTCGCGAAAATTATTTTTTATTTTACACTTTGAGCGCACCGATTCGTTTGGTCCCAGGAGTATCTCCTATGATACCGTCGCAAGACATGCTCAGGAAGTTTTGCGTGCAGTTGCCGGTTGATCCAGCGTTAGTATTTGTTTGTTTACATATGAGTGCATAACGGTAAAACACGTGGTGATGGCTTTTAGCATGAACAAACGTAAGTACCCAATATTTAAAAACTTATATGGTTTTAAATTGTTGTTATAATGTTATTTAATGTTAGTATCCTGTGTAATTGTAAAAATTTTCACGGAAAAGCTAGCAATGTCCAAAAATAGTAGTAGTATCACTAACGATACTTTGGGTATGTGACAATACATATTTTTTGTAATTCCTAATCTACGGAAAGTGGAATTTTATAGACAGAAATGTTTGTTTCAGGCCCTTTGACGGAAAAAGAGCTTAATGATTTTGCTGACACATTACATTTAGATCAATCTGATATTGATGATGATCTTCTTGATGGGGATGATTACGTCGAAGAGGAGTTTACTGCCGACCAAAATTTACAGCAAGAAGATATCTTACATTTCGACGATGGTATTGATTCCGAGGATGACGTGCCTCTAGCTCGCTTAGTTCCATCTAGTTCTAAAAAATGGATACGAAACAAAGAATTTGTTCTTCCCTGCAGTCTAGATCCTGTAAACTACAGCGATCAGGTTAAGGATCCTTTAGAGTATTTTGAGAAATATATTAGTGATGACTTTTTTAAAAGTGTAGCTATGTTTACAAATATGAGAGAAGTCAGCATGACGGGACATTCATTGGACACTACTGCTTCCGAGATAAGAAAAATGTTTGGCTGTACGATGCTAATTGGAATTTATTCATTGCCACGTTTGCGGATGTTTTGGGGTCAAAACACTAGGGTGCCCATTGTGTCAGATAACATCACCAGAAATCGTTTTTTTAAGTTACGCTCTCGATTAAAAATTGTAGATGACAACGGGGTTTCCGCAGAAGCAAAGTCACATGATAGATTCTGGAAGATAAGGCCCCTCCTGGATAGAGTACAGAGAGGATGTCTCATGAATGATAGAACAAGTGAAGCTTCGATTGATGAACAGATGATACCATTTGCTGGCCAGGTGTTAATGAGACAATTTGTTCATGGGAAGCCCAATCCAGTAGGCCTCAAAAACTTTGTAATGACTTCCCCGACTGGAATCCCACTGGATTTTTATATGTATCAGGGTAAAGGCTCATCGGTGGAATCGGCGTTAATGGCATCATCCGAAAAGCTGGATGTTGGGGGCAGAATGGTTCTTAAATTATCAGACACCCTTCCTGTAGGAGTTTCCGTCACTTCAATCCCGCTGATCGATTTTCTATCTTCACGTACCCTTACCCTAGCTGGAACAATAATGGACAACAGAATCCCAAAAAATGCTAGTTTTTGGACTGATAGCGAACTCAAGAAGGAGAGAGGATGTTATGACCAACTTGTACGTGACGACGGCAAAATAATTCTTGTAAAGTGGTTTGATAACAAACCTGTAAACTTTGCCTCTTCATGTTGTGGCGTGGAGCCAGAAGGCACTTGTAAAAGATGGTCGAAAACCGAAAAAAAGTATATCGATATTAAGCAGCCAGCCATTGTTAAAAAATACAATGCATATATGGGTGGAGTGGACCTTCTAGACCGAGTCATTGGAAAGTATGCAATGAGAAATCGGACAAACAAGTGGACAGTTTGAACCATTTTTCATTTCCTATATTCCTGACAAGAGATACAGGCGTCAGGGAAATACACACTTGGTAGAATTCATGAAAAATAAACAAAAATCACGATCCAAGTGCCGTTTATCTACTTGTAATAAGGTAACATTTGCCAGATGTAAATCTTGTGGAGTGTATTTATGCTGTAGCATAGAAAGAAATAATTGTTTTTTAACTTTTCATACGTAATTTCACATTTTTTAAATTTAGTTTATATTATTTTATTTGTATGAGTATAGACCCAAAGTATCATATATGATACATGGTTTTTTCCACAATTAAATAAAAAAATTTTGAAAACGCATTGATGCTTTGCCTTTGTATGTAGAAACAAGCACATAGCCAAAAAATTAACAATTTAATCGATGTGAATTGGCCTTGGGTCTGAAGAGGTTGGTAAATTAACTCAAAAATCTCAAATATTGTTATTGTAATTTATAAACGAACTTTTTAAACTACCCGCCATAAATGTTCTGCCGTAGCGCCTGGGGTGGCCTGGTGGTTAACTTGGATCTTTGTTTCCCTGGTTGTCTACGTACTTTGCATTTCTAACCTGTTATTTGTTTTGTGTTGTGGCTAGGACCCTTCACAAAAGAACCACCCCCAGTTACAATTATCACGACTTTGAGCTAGCTAAGGTAGGTGGTGATTTTAAACTTTATTTGCCATTAAAAATACCATCAGTTTTGTATTGTTACCGCCAAAAAAAAGGCTTCAAACGGATGCCCGAATATATTAATTGCCACCCCAACGAGGCACTTACTTTAAAATCTTTCATATGGTAGAATAGGTGAGGGGAAAACGTTAATATAATATGTAGAAACCTGCAATGTGCAATTTCTTTACCTTTAATCTGATGCCGTTACAGAGCATGCACAGATGCTCTTGATTTATCTATATCATCGTTTCATATACTTAAAATCAACGAATACATACCAACATGCCAGTGTCGGCGTCTGTAAAGCTATTAGTCTGCTTGTTTGAATTTTTCTATTCTGAACATACTTTTTATAGTTACTGCATTACAAAAAGTGGGTTTCCCAAGTTAAAGTTGCCGTAAAACGGGATCCTTTTTTGATTCTGCGGCACGTTTTTAGGCCAACCATTAGCATAAGCGGTATCTGCGGATATTGCGCAAGCCAACAAACGCTTTTTTACTTTATAATAATAATAATAAATATATCCTTTATTTAACACTTGGTTATTTAAACTAGAATACAAAAACAACATTCTTAAAAGTACACACACCTCAGATCCTTAAGTATACTCCATTCCACAATAATTCGTTGATTTCCCGACCGCAATAAAATTTAAACCCAGCCAAAAATAAGTGCCTTTTGAAAGGGTACAGGTCCTGATTACCTACTAATTTCAATAGTTTAGGTTAGCTATTTTCAACAAAACAACAAATATAAAATAATAGGTAAGTATCTTTATTTTAATCATGTAATTAAATAGCTATTTATATTTATACAAAAATACTAATCTACAATATTATAATAATACAATATTTAACTTAACCTGCTCTATATTTAGCTCTGTTTCACTATCACTATCGTCTTCATCTATGCCTAAACTAATTATTAAGGGCCTTACGTTACTATTAATTATGTTATAGGAATCTTCGACTTAGATCACGTCTCACAGAATTTTTTCAACATTCTACTGGGATATTATTTACACATTTTTTAATTAATTCTATAACAGAACTACTTAGTGTAGGGGATGTGTTTTCTCTTCTAATCATCGTCTTTAACTGGCTCCATATATGTTCTATTGGGTTAAAAATACAGTAATACGGAGGGAGGCGTAAAACTGTGTGACCATTAGCACTTGCGAGATTGTCAGAGATATATTCTTTTTCAATATTGAATGTTTTTAAAACATTTAAAAGGTCCTTTTTTGTATAGGTTTCCTAGAAATATATATTATTTTCCATCATATAGTTTTGAATTTCCACTTTTGTATTATTTGAATTCGGCACTTTACTTAGTTGGCGACTGTGGTAACTAGCGTTGCCCATCACAATAACACTATTTTTGGGCACATTCGGAAGCAGACGATTCTGAAACCAATCTTCAAACAATATAGCATCCGTGTCTTGATGGTAATCCAAAGATGAATTGGCAATTTTCTTCGCAGATAATAATAGAGCGTTCGGAATAAATCCATTTTCTGAACCTTCATGTAATATCGTAATTATTTGTCCTTTGTTTGAGGGAGCTTTAGTTTCGCGGTAGAGACCGATACTTCTCGAACTTTCTAGGTTAAAAATACGCGACAATGCGACTAAAGAACTAAAAGCAGCGGCGGCCCGACAGTTGTTAGTTCTGTCGTTGCGACTATCTTTGTCAAGTGGAATTCAAACGCCGGAAAATATTATTGTAATATTTACGTACACGTATAGTAAATATGCATAGATTTTTAATTAGTGGCAAACGTAAGTATAAGGACGAAGAAGCATCTACTTCTACAAAGGATGCGAATCCTGTTGTAAAATCAAAAACACGATATTACTAAGAATACTAAGCGTACTTAAGTTTTGGTTTTACAAGCATTGACATTAGTGGTGAAGAAAGACCTCGATGTGTTATTTGCCTGAAAATTCTGATAAGAAAACTCAAAGACAAAAAATATGTCGATAAGCCACGTACATTTTTTGAAGGGGTTTTTCAGGAAACAGAAGTCAAAAATCTCACAGTAAATAAGAAAGCGTTATTGGCATTTAGTTTCGGAAAGAGGGTTCGGGTATGATAACTGTATAATAAATGTATACTTACAGTACGAAGTAGTAATTGAGGGGTGTCTTAAGGCCACAAAAAAACCCATGCAGACACATCCACGATGACTTATAATTTTTCGATTTTTCCTCAGTGAAATGCGAAACATTGGGAATTTCCCAAAAAACGTATATTCTCGCCTATATTATTAAATATCATCAAAAAATACAAAACAAGGCGAGACCAACGCCCTTAAGAGTTCATCACCGTAAGCCCTGACCGGCAAGCAACCGACCATACAGCAATGTAAATTAAATGGGGTTTCTTGTGCTCAAATGTCAACGAATTTCGAGACAATTGGTAAATTATTTAGCTTCGGTTAAAAGGATAATATTGAAAGGCAATTCTACTTGCGAGTCTTAACATTTTGCAAATTTTTGATTAAGGACTTACATGTGGAGAAAATCGTGCAATTGTAACAGCGATAAATATATTACTGCATACATTTCGAAAACGAAAGCCGAATGGAAAAATCTGCAACATGTTAAAACTCGCATATAGAGTTGCCTTTCAATATCCTTTTAACCAAAGCTAAATAATTTACCAGTTTTCTCGAAATTCGTTAACAGCTGAGCGCGAGAAACCTCATTTAATTTACATTGCTGTATGGTCGGTTGCGTGTCAGTCAGGGATTACGGTGATGCACTCTTAATGCATTTTGCCGATATTGTGACTTTCAGTCATTATACGCTCGCGTAATCAATAAATGAAATAAACTCCACGTGCATCTTCAGGCGTAACAAGTTGCTTACTAAATCGCTAATACAGTACACTTAGTTTTATATAAAACGTTTACCATAGCATTACACGCAAAAACAATTTCTGTAATTACAGTAATTTTCTAATGTATTCCCAGGGCAACAACTGGCGTAGCAGATAAATTATACTATAACTACAAATTTCCCGATAAGCATCGATATAATCGAATATTCATTAACTTTCTAGCCAAGGAACAGATGCGAATAAACGTTTATAGCATTACTCTTTATATTACAGTGTAATGAACTCATTAAACTTTGGCGCAAATTCGTTAATCTAATTTTGATTCAGATAATAAATGAATGGATATTAATAATTTATTTTACCACGCGTTTGATATTTACCCCTATTGACCTCCGAGATCACCTGATCATAATCCATTCGATTTTTACTTGTGGGGTTTGTTTGAAGGAAAGGTTTACAAATCACCAGTAAATTCGAGAAAAAAGTTGCTGCATCAGATCAACCAAGCATTTCAAGATCTAGATCCAAATAAAATTAGATCTGCTAAGATAAGTCCAGATAAAACCGCGATTTCAAGTGTTTGGAAGTAAACGGACACGGTTTTGATTATCTATTTTAATTTGGAAAAAGTGGAATAAATATGTATGAATAAATGAAACGCAAAATCTACTTCACTAATTTAATAAACGTCACTATAGCTTCGTTGGTATTATAAGGAACATGTTTCGAGAGCAGTGGCTTTCATCTTCAGCCTTGCTAATTTACAGTTGGTGGCATTAGATGAAATGAGTTTAATTCTGTAACAAGAAAGGGATATTATAGATAAATAAAGAACCAAACAGAGTAATTATAATTATTGTAGTGAAAAGAGAAAATCGACAAATATGGATGCAGAATATCAAAATTTAATTATTATTAAATGTAGTTGTAGAATTACTACTGTCTAGTGGATCAGCCCACGCAGTGCTTAAAAAATACAAATTTCAGCCAGCGTATATATAGCTCCAGTTCGCCTTTAGATTACTTTTATTAAAGCAATCCATCCTCCAAAGTGATCGACAATTCTGGAGGCACACCAAGTAATTAGAAGAGTTTTGCAACAGAATTAACGATATTTGGCGCACTATTATAATTACTCCTTACTTCTCCTGAATGTCGTAGAGTCTTCTGCTTGCCACAATTTCGAGGCTACCTTAAACAATTGATTTTCTTTTTTTCGAAATGCGTGGGTAGACATTTTTGTTATTAATAGAGCGAACAAAACGCCCTTTAATCTTGAAAATGATGGATAAAAGAAAAACAAATTTCTCATTTATATACCCCACACCCACTCTCCATATAAATTTATATTTCATAATCAATCATCGCCTGTCCCAACACTTAAGACCGAGTGTTGGGTAAACCTAAAAGTTTTTGACAGGTTGTCCCGAATTTTTATGAAGTGATAATTAGCTTACAATTTTGGGTACATGAAAAAAGCGTCGATTGTAATAAAAGTTATTTTTGTTTGCGTTAACCTAATGTAAATAAACAAAATGGAAAATGTTTACCCTTTCAGGAGTATAGGTACTGCTTGTCTTTTAAGTTTTACCTCAGCATTTATTGGCGTATAATAGGATTACTAAGATATAAGGCTTGTTCCAACCAGCAGTCCGGGACTAGTTTTTAATCACAAATAGAGTCCACCGAATGAATATTGCATGTAGACCCCAGGATGCGTTGTTAGGTCCTACAACTGGTTGATTGTATTTTGACAGTTTGAAACTGTCAGGGACTGATGGTCGGAACAGACCAATTAAAACACATACAGTGGTATCCTATACCAAAAAAAAGTTGAACATTTTTTATCAAGCTGTGCTGTCTTTATATACCGGTGTGGAAATCCGTTGGCCGCCCATATCCGAGTTATAAGTTAAGAGTAAAAATACGAAGTATTGTAAAGTGAACAGAAATGAGTAGATTAAGTTTCCCCCACTCCATCGTATTGCATCTCGCTCTATGTTCTGCTGTGATCACGCCTCCCGCTTCGATTCTATTAATTAAAATAAATATTCATTGTTTCGTACGTTGTCACCTGGGTGAAATAAATTAGTTGTACGTAATATTTATGACACCAAGAAGAGCCAGTTTGTTGGCTCTTCTCAGGTGTGACACCAGCAGAACAATGAGCGAGATGCAATACGATGGAGCGGAGGAAACTTAATCTACCCATATTTGTTCACTTTGCAATACCTCGTATTGGTACTCTTCCAACTTAATACTATAGGATATGGGAAGCCAACGGATTTCCACACCGGTATGTATGTCGAATTGTAAATTTTCATGAAATATTTTCGGTTTCTTTGGATTAGTGGAAACACTGACGATAAATTGCTTTATCGTCAGTGAGTGGAAACAGCGAATTTCTCGCTAATTTTTATTTTATAGCCTAATTTGAGGTCGGTGATCACGAAATCTCCGGAAATAAAAAAAAATCGTCTTCTTTTCCCAATTTCCATTTATATTTTACTTGTAGAAGTTATGATATACACTTCTTTGTTAAAATAAACGAAAACTAACTCTGCAAAAAAGGTCGAAAATAAAAACTTAAAAACAATAGGAAAAATCTGAAACTTTGGTAGCTTATTAATGTCGATGGGGGCCATTCATCCAAAATAGAATCAAGAATCTGGCAGTTCCGGTTATACAGGAAGTAGATGTCAACTTGCTTATTTTAAATAGGACACCCTCGAGGGATGTCTCACTACGGTACTTGGTGCACAAATGTCTAGGCAGTCATCGGCAATCACTGGCAGTTATCAACAATCACTGGCAGTCATCGGCAATCACTGGCAGTCATCGGAAATCACTGGCAGTCACGAGCAATTAGTGGCAGTCTACACACACACACACTCTCAATGACTCCTTCCAGACTTCCTTCCACGCCCCCCTGCGGTCCAGTTCCGCAGGGTCTCACCAAAAAGTACTTAAGGTACTTTTCCTCTGGAATCTGAGGGAGGGGTTAATTATGGGTTTTTGTGGGGTGTATCGGGGGGGACCTTTGGAGGGTTGTGGTGCTACATGGCGCACCTAGAGAAGTTGGTGACGGGGTCTCTTATGACGGTAAGGGGCATCGATGTCATAGTTGGAGGCTTGTCTGATAAGGGGGTTTGGGTGATCTGGGACCGAAGTTAGAATCTTCGTGTTTCTCTCGTGGAGAAACTGGGAAAGTGGTGTGTGTTTGATGTCGCGGTGTAAATCTACGTTACGGATGAACCATGGAATGTCCATGGCGGTGCGGATGTAACGATTTTCAAGGGATTGGAGGCGGTTGATGTGGGAGTGGGCTGCGTGACCCCACGCCACTGAACCGTATGTGAGGGCGGGTCTGATGAAGGATTTGATAAGGAGGGTCTTGTTTTTGTAGCTTCGTGCGCTGTGGCGATTGAGAAGGGAGTAAAGAAGAGAATAGGTCATTCTGGCTTTATTGAGGTTGCCGTGGATATGGCGTTGCCAGTGGAGGGTTTTATCGAGGGTGATACCGAGGTATTTCACTGCGTCGGACCAGGGGACATCGCGTTTATCCAGGTTAACCGCGTCGAAGGGAGGTTGCCTTCTGTGGGCAAACTGGGTGGTTTGGGTTTTGTCGAGATTGAGGCGAAGAAAATTCGTTTGCTGCTGTTTGCAGCTTTCTGGTGACCAGGTAGGGACGCAGTGACCTTACCATGAAGGCGGTATCGTCGGCATAGAGGGCCAGGGTGCTCTCGGGCGGTTTAGGAATATCGTGGGTGAAGATATTGAAGAGGTGCCGGGATAGGACTGCTCCTTGTGGGACTCCCGCTTCGAGGGTGCGGGGGGTTGAAAGTGACTGGCCGATGCGGGTTTGATTTTGAGGCGGGGGAGGTATGATTGAATGAGGCGTACCAAGTTTGAAGGATAACCCAGAGCTATCATCTTGTCAGTGGCAGTCTAGTGGCAGTCATCGGCACTTATTAGTCAGTATTTTGATCTGATCAATAAGAACGCATTATTTGAAATAACTATTAAGTTATAGCCGCTTTTATAATATTCATTTCATTGCCACCATTGAGGAAAATACAATAGATGAAATAATGATTGCCGATGACTGCCAGTGATTCCCGATGACTGCCAGTGATTCCCTATGACTGCCAGTGCTTGCCGATGACTGCCAGTGATTTCCGATGACTGCAAGTGAATGCCTATGACTGCCAGGCCCTAATATTTAAGCTTTTATATCTAGCTCACAAGTTTTAAAATAATTCTGCCATTTATTCAGCTCATTTATTATCAGATTAAAAATGTTAAGACCGGAGTCTTTGCTATACAGAGCGTTAAAGTTTTTTTAAAAAAATCTGTTGCAATCGTGCGTTTTATCAGAAGGTAGCCATTTTCAACATTTGCTTTCATTAACTGTTGCATTTTTTCTGTATCCTTATTTTAAAAAATAATTTGATTTTTAATTCAAATGTTTAATTTTTCTCTCGAAAAAGAAGAAAGATACGGAAACAATTCGAAGAACAAAAAAGTTGTATTATTAGTTAGTAAATCTGAAAAGAAATATCAAAATTAGAAAAAAGTCAGTGGCGCACATTTTTTTTTCTCAATAATATTTGTTAAGGTGCTCCCCGGGACCCACTGGACTTAATAAATTTAATCTAGTTAGGGATAATTAAGCCCCTTATCATTATGAATAACGGTTCCAAATTTCAATAAAATCGGGGAAAGGATATTAAAAAAAATTATAAAAATGATTTTTTTTTAAACTTTAACACCCTGTAATCAAGAACGGGGCAACTCCGAACACACGTTCATATTAACTTTTTATCTTAGAATATCATAAGGAATCACTCCCTTAAGTTACGTACCGTATTTCTGAAACACTCTGTAAATACTTATTGATTATTGGCAGAATTATTTTAAAACTTCTACATTAGATTTAAAGGCTTTAGGGCCTGCCGTATTGCTACGACTCACTGCATTCTTTACAGTCTCTGGCAATCCTTGGCAACCAGTGTTACTGGCAGTCATCGGCAATCACCGGCAGTTATCGGCATTTACTGGCAGTCATCGGAAATCACTGGCGGTCATCGGCAATCGCTGGCCATCTACATCGTCCTTTCTCCGTTGCTAGGTAACGGAGTAGACATCGACAGGAAAGAAAAATAATTTTCAATCATTTCTTTTTTCTAAAATAGTGTTAGAGAAAGTATAGCCTAGAACTCGTATAGAACGACATTTCCTACTTGTTATAGAATATATTATTAAAAGTAGTAATAATAAGCTTCTGCTTTAACTGAACAAAGAAACAGTAAGCGCATCTAACTTGTACACACACCGTTGCACAAGTTCAAAGCGGACGAACTGTGGGAGGTAATGACGTTACCGCCTCGCAATCGTTTTATTCGATTTTGATACATCGAAAACTACTTATCGAATTTACTTCAAATTTTCAGGGCTGATCATGCCTTATAAATGCTTGATAACAATAAGGTAAAGAGTGTAATTTGAGATTTGACCAAATGACCCCATTCTAATCACATTTCATGTATAATGTTCTATATCTAAGTCTAACCGTTCTTGACATATTTTGAATACCAAGTCAAAAATGACGCTTGCAGACCGAAAAATAATTATCCATTTTGCCTGTTTTATTTAATTTGTGTTGGTTTCCCTGTAGAGAGGGACCTACTTTAGCAGACTTCGTATTTTTTTTCCAATGGCACTGATCGAAATCAACCGGTCAGCATCTCTCTTTGTTTTTTTTAGGTACTACTTATACCCATGATTACTAACTTAATACATATTTTTAATTTATTTACAAATTTTTACAAACATCCATGCCCTAGCCGGGATTCGAACCTCCAGATTGCCGAGCAAGATCGCTGCACACCCGACTAACGAGGCCGGCAGACTTATATATATTCTAATAATTATTAATACAGGGTGTTCAAAAAAGAAGAATAAAAAAGAAATTAAAAAAACACCCCTCGAGGGTGTCCTATTTAAAATAAACCGGTGTAACCAAAAGTGCCAGCTTCTTAAAAATATTTTAGGCGAATGGCCCTTAACGACATTAGCAAGCTACCAAATTTTCTGATTTTTCCTAATTACAGTTTTTCCATAATCGATCGATGGAGTTCTCAGTATACTTTATACAGTGTGGTATAAAGTCTGGAAACGGCTTAATAACATCACAATTTATTGGCCGACTTAAACCAAATTTGGTTTGGAGGATCTGATGCACCGAATGACGATATTGGCGTTGTTGCCAGCTTTTTAGTTTGTCTGGAATTCGAACGATTTTTATATTTTTAAATGTAGCACCCTGTATATTTTTTCATTTATAGTTTTTACTTTAAATTTGTTACACTTTTGGTATAACATACTTTGTTCCTAATATCAGTAGTTTTCGCAATAACGACGTGTGTTGAAAATATCAACAAACTGTGTTTTATTTATTAATAAATAAAACACCAATTCAGTTTTGATGTAAAGCCATAAAAGCTGCCATTTTTACATACAAAAATGTCTTTAACTGAAAGTGAAAGAATTACAATTTGTATGATGAGAGGATATGGTGATAGGGTCAGGTCTTACGAAGAGGTTAAAAATCTATTTAATGACGCAAACCGAAATCCAATTTCAAAAGCAACTGTTCTAAAAACTGTCCGACGGTTCGAAGAAACTGGAAATTGTAGAGATAGGCGACGATCAGGACGACCAGCAGTAGTAGATGAAGAGAAAAGTTTAGAAATCTTACAACATTCATTAAGAAAAATTTCTCAAGTAACTGACGTCTGCTTCAAATCCGTCCATAATGTTTTAATAAAACATAAATATCACCCTTTCAAAATACATGTAGTTCAAGAGTTATCAGAAGATGATTATGAGCGAAGAATTGAATTTTTTGATATTATGATGTCAAGGTTTGACCAAAATAACCAGTTTTTCAAATTTATAGTATTTTCGGACGAAGCAACATTTAGGTTAAATGGTAATGTCAATAGACACAACTGTAGGTTTTGTGCAAATGAAAATCCCCACTGGATGAGAGAAGGTCATACACAACGCCCTGGAAATTTGAATGTGCATGTGGGCTGGGCTTCTGGGTAACCACGAGATCTGTCTATTTTTTATTGATGGAAATTTGACATCACATCTTTACCTTGAGCTCTTGGAAACGCAAATAGTGCCTACTATACGAAATGTGATGGGTCCAAATTATGCAAGTACATTCTTCCAACAGGACGGACCTCCTCCCCATTTTGGTCGAAACGTGCGCGAATTTTTGTACAACACTTTTCCGAATAGGTGGATCGGTAGAGGGGGTACAATCGAGTGGCCACCTAGGTTCCCTGATTTGTCGCCTAACTACTTTTTATGGGGACACTTGAAGAACAGAGTTTATACCACAAAACCTCAAGATTTGGCCGATTTGCAGTGTCGAATTTTGGACGAATTTGAATTAATAACGCCAGAAATGATTTACAACACAATTGAAAAATTTTACTTTTAATTAGCACACTGTCAAGCTGTACAGGGAAAATAGTTTGAACATTTAATATAAAAAATATATTTTTCATAAATTGTACTCGTTATTTCGAAAACTACTGATATTGGGAACAAAGCGAGGAACAAAGTATGTTATACCAAAAGTGTAACAAATTTAAAGTAAAAACTATAAATGAAAAAATATACAGGGTGTTACATTTAAAAATATAAAATTCGTTCGAATTCCAGACAAACTAAAAAGCTGGCACCAACGCCAATATCGTCATTCGGTGCGTCAGATCCTCTTACACAACTGTACCAAATTTGGTTTAAATCGGCCAATAAATTGTGATGTTATTAAGACTTCATACACACACTGTATAAAATACTGCAAATCGAACTTTACTGAAAACTACAATACAAACGAAATTTAATTGCTTGCAACCTAAAAACGTAATGAGACCGATACAGATACGAAAAAAATATGTAGGAAATGGTCTAAATACGAATCGTAGTGCAACATCCGGAAGAAACCATTAAAATGATACCAGTCTGATGTGGTGCAGATATCTGGTTTCAAAAATGGTTTTAATTACATGCTCTGTTACACGATATACAGTAGGTTATATTATCTAAAATCTAAGATGAAGTAAACTAATAGTTTCCTTACTTTGAGGTGTAACGATTTTGTAAAAGAACAGTATTTTAACATTTTTAATTATGACATTGTGCATCCAGGAGGAAGGATATGATTTTCCTACGAGGTGCACGTATACTATCTTTTCTGATATTGAAAATGAAATTGAATAAATAATAAAATAAAATTTAAAAAAATTTGTACGGGGATATGTTTAACTTTCTTGTACCGATTTTTGATTGTTGCTCAGCAACAGATTACCATATAGAATAGGGTATTTTGGGAACTACAATTGCGTCAAAAAAGTTGATATTTTTGATCGGTTTCAGAAAAAGACAATGTGTTTCAGATTAAATTAAGAATGCTTATTTATATTATATTTTATGATTAAGAACAAGCAATCCAAGAAAAATAATCGACAAGAGTTTTATATTATCGTATTAAAGATTATGTCTGTCTTTATCCAAACAATGTAACACATTCCTTTATATTGCCAAGCAATAACGGCTAAAGTCTAGACATTCATTTTTGTGTTTCTAAATAAAAGCTTTAAAAAACGACATTCAATAAAAATATCTTTCATTAAGTCTGTTGTATGGAAAAATGTTAACATTAGTTAAGCTGAAACAATAATACATGTTCCATACAATAAAACACTAATTATTAAAACTATTAGTCACTAACTTATATAGAAAACAAAAACAAATGAAACTAAATGATATAGTTACGAAGGCGTAGGTAGACACAAGAAAATATTTTGTGCAATACTTATTTCGGGTTTAATCTCAGAATTCAGAGTTTAAAGTTCAAACTCTGAGTTTATTCTCAAAAAGCCTAGTTTAAAAGTCATAATAATAAGTTTAAACTCAGACTTTCGTCGGAATTCCGAGTTTAAAGTTTTTCATTCCAAAAATATTGTGAATGCGCTACTAAACATTTCCCCTGTCCCATTTTTGAGGGCGGGCGAAATAAGAATCCCATTTTTAAATTTTTTTTGGCTGCCCGGAATTCTGAGGTTAAACTCGGAATTCTGAGTTTAAACTGAAAATAGTGTTATCAAGAATGTTTAGTAACATTACATACCACCCATTCGCTCGCGAGGTATAGCAGTCAACTTACCTGAAAAACAAAAAAATAAAATTAACAGAAATTTATGAACAAACTATAAATATTATTAGGTAAGTATATGTCATATTATTATTCATATATTCATCCGGGTTTGTTTTAATACTAATTAGCATAGCGAGGAAATCCCTACAAATGTTTATAATCATCAAGGCGTAATTTTTAAACACCTATATAAAAGCAGGTTTTTCTTTAATTACCATATTCTATTCAATTTTAAATAAAAAAACAACATATTAAAAGAAGACATTTAAATATTTGCGATGGAGGCACAATTTTAACTTCTGTAAAAAAATATTTACCATTTACTTAAAGTCTTTGTTGAATCATAGTTGAAAAATACGAACTATACAGGGTGTCATAAAAGGTGTGGTCAATAATGAGGGGTCGAGTAGATTGGGTCAGAAGGTTCTTGTCCTATGTCCCCCCCATCCAATTTTTCTTAATATTTTAGAAACCAATAAAGATTCAAACTTGACAGAACATTTACAAAGCGAAAACAATATTAGCGCCATTTACTTTTTAATATTTAAAATAAGTGCCAAAAAATATAAAATACCGTTACCAATTTTAAAACAATAGAAATTCTAATAGTATGTTACTATTCGTTGTTTCTTTTCTTTTTTTAGGTTTAAGAGAAAATTATTTATTTGCACAATAAATCAACTAACAAATCCGTTGGTCGCCAGCCAGAATTTCGAATGATTCAGAAAAGAATCGAGTTTGTCGAGTTATTCAGGGCCGCTTGAGTATTCAAGTCAAGTATTTCCGCTAGATTCGGTGACAAATACGAGAAGCGGGACTACTAAATTAAATCTAGACGACTTCCTTAAAAACGAAATCGTTTTATAGGCAAACAAAAAATGTATATGTGTTGCTGTTATTTCTGTCTATTTATCGCAGTCTCTTTCCTTAGAAAATATTAGATGTATAGTACAGGGTCCGGCAACACTGCGTCAGGCTTCTATAGCTCGTATACGAAGTAAGTTAGGAATTTTTTTAAAGAGACACCCGGTATTTTTTTGCCTATTCAGGTTCGCATTAGTGCCCTTACTAATTGCCTAAAATTTTATTTCATTTGCTTGCTTGATTAATTATAAATAGAATATTATAATTCTAAACTCCGGCAATGCCTGTAAAATTTCTTAAGGTGTGAAGATGTAGGTACTTTGTGTCCCCACTAATTCAATATCATATACGATAAAAAGAGACAAAGCCATAAGTAAGAGACCGAAATACCCGTTGATTGCTTGATTTCGGCGTGGGTTGCCAAATTTACCAAAACATATTATCCTCGCCGCTTTAAGAATATAATAGATTATATTAAGCGATTATAATTTGCAACGTGAAGCGGAAAAATCAACGGGATATATCTTACAGGGTAGGTATACAATATACAGGGATATGCATACGTCTAATTGTTTTAAGTAATATATTTGAATTACATAAAGAGAGAAGTACGGCACCAATGTAAAGTTTTCGCTCGGATTCCGCCGTGCGGCGAACTTTAGAATTCATGTACTACAGGGCTATTCTTTTGAAACTTGACATAGGCTAACTTTTTGATTTGAAGAAAATAAATAGACCTATAGTTTTAAAGCAAAATTTTAGGAATTATTCCAACTAAAAAAAATATGTGGAAAAAATAAAGAAGTTGTTGCCAGATTGGGCGCTCTATTTCAAAAAAACTTATTTTCTTAAATGGCAACGACAAATTTTGATACATCTTGAGTTTCTAGATAAAACTAAAAAATGCAAGTTTTTGATTAGAGTGGCTGTGTGGCTGTATAATAATTGTTTTTTTGTAATATACAGGGTGTTTCCTAACTACGGTACGAAACTTCAGAGGGTGATACGTAAGGTCGTTTTAAGAAAAAAGTTCCTATGAACGTATGTCCGGAATTGCTTCGTTTCTGAGATACAGGGCGTTGAAGTTTAAAAAAAAAAAACGATCATAAATATCCTCGTAAATATCCTTAAACCGATTTGGTTGACATTTGGTTCAGTTATTTGAAGTAATAAGGCGCTTATTTAGCCCTAACTAGATTGAAATTATTAGGTCCAGTGGCGTCTCAGTCGGCACTACAGCCAATTATTATTGAGAAGAAAAAGTACGCCACTGCCTTTTTTTTTAGTTTTTTTTATTTGTTCAGATTGATCAATTACAAATACAACTTTTTGGTCTCTTGTGTTTTTTTTTATATCTGGCTTCGTTTGCGAGAAATAAAAAATAAAAATCACTTTAACTCATTCTAAAAGCTATCCATGGACAACATAAAATAACAACCAAAATGTAAATGAGCAAAATGTCCACCTTCTGATAAAATGCACGACTGCAATCGATTTGTGATTGATTGTCTGACACGTTCAAAAATACCTGGAGTATTCCTTATGACATTGCAATTGTCAATTATCCGATTCCTCAAGTCATTTACAACTAGTACAGGAGTATTATAAACAAGAGCCTTTAGATGACCCCATAAAAAGAAATCTAGAGGAGTAATATCAGGACTGCGCCAATTTTGAGGTCCTGCACGTCCAATCCAGCGATTAGGGTAAGTGATGTCGAGATGCTGACAAGCAAGAACACTAAAACGAGCTGGAGCCCCGTCGTGCATAAACCACATGTTGACTCTTACATGTAGGGGTACTTCTTCTAACAAAATGAGTAAATGATGTCGCAAAAAGTCCATGTAGGATTCACCTGTTAATCTTGACGGTTAAAAAAAATGGGCCAATTAGGTAGTCACCAATAATTCCTACCCAAACGTTGAGCGAAAATTGTTGCTGAAAATGACTTTCTCTAATAACATGGGGATTTTCGTCGGTCCAAAAATGGTCATTGTGAAAGTTCATAATAGCATCTCGTGAAAAATTTGCCTCGTCCGTAACTAAAATATTTGGTAAAAAATTATTATTGTGTGCCATCGTATGAATCAACCACCTGCAAAACATTAATCTTGAGTGAAAATCCCGAGGCAGTAGAGCTTGGACCTGCTGTATGTGATATAGGTACAAGAGGTTTCTTTTTAGAACTTTCCAAACGGTTTTTGGGCTGACTTTAAGCTGCAGTGCAATCTTCCTGGTACTATTTGAAGGATCTTCTTCTATCGCATCAAGTATAGCTTCTTCTAGTTCAGGCGTTGTTACAATTTTTGGTCTTCCACCACCTGTATTTTTATTAAAACTCCCAGTTTCACATAATCTTGCATGTAGCGTTCTAAATGTTTTAGCACATGGGATTACTCTATTAGGATATCTGTTTTGGTAAATTCTCCGTGCTTCTTTCGCATTCCCATTTGCTAATCCATAAATAAAGTGCATGCCAGCCATTTCAGCGTTAGTAAAATTGTTCATGATGGAATCACTGCTAATAATTGACAACTCTGAATTTTACTAATAATATGACAATACTATCACTATCAGCTGCTTTCCACTGATGTGGTAAGCCAAAAATGTGATAATAAAAGTAAACCTATTAAAACCAGTCGTGCATTTTTTCAGAAGGTGGACATTTTGCTCATTTACTGTAAGGTCGAAATTGTTTATTTTTTTTATTTTTGGTTGTTATTTTATGTTGTCCATGGATAGCTTATAGAATGAGTTAGTGATTTTTATTTTTTTTTTTCGCAAACGAAGCCAGCAGATATGAAAACAACACAAGAGACCCAAAAGTTGTATTTGTAGTTGCTTAATCTGAATAAATAAAAAAACTAAAAAAAAAGGCAGTGGCGTACTTTTTCTTCTCAATAATAATTGGCTGTGGTGCCCACTGAGACGCCACTGGACCTAATAATTTCAATCTAGTTAAAGCTAAATAAGCGCCTTATTACTTCAAATAACTGAACCAAATTTCAACCAAATCGGTTTAAGAATCTTTATGACCGTTTTTTTATTAAACTTCAACGCCCTGTATCTCAGAAACAAAGCAACTCCGGACATATGTTCAAAGGAACTTTTATCTTAAAACAACCTTACGTATCGCCCTCTGAAGTTTCGTACCGTAGTTAGGAAACACCCTGTATAAGTTATTTCCAGCCTTTTTCGAAATAATTGCTGATTTCACAAATTATGTGGGTTTTTGAAGAGTTTTTATTTTTAAAATTAAGCATAAGTGCTACACTAATGATTGTAAACTACAGTAAATGTTCAAAATGTCTTCCATTTTGATCTGTGCATAAGTTAACACGTTTTTAAAAGGATCTACATATGACATATAAATATGTATATATGTGAGAACTTTGTCCTCTAGCCACTTGCTGAACCCTTATACAATAAGGATTAACCAAATTATGCTAAAACAGCTATTCTCTGGGCTACATGCCCCAACAAGCGCTGAATTACATAGCAAAATTCGGCGTATTTTGACTAACACTGTTAGTACTAAAATACACTTGGGCTTAACCTGTGTCACTAAACAAATGATCCCGGCAGCCGAACGGAGCCGAATGCAGTCACTCGCGTCTACAGACAGGAATATCAGTTTGGCTTCCTGGCTTCTTGGCTTCCGCATGCGCATGCGTAACAGCCTCGGAAGCATTTAGCTCGATACGCTGGCTTTTATTCTACGGTTACTAGATTAACCAAAGTCTGTAAGCAATTCAGTGGAGCTGTGGATATAGCATCTGGGTTTGGTGCCATAGGTCCCGGGATCGATTCCCGTTCCGGGCACTTTTTCTTTATGACTTTTTTTTAGTTTTTTTTATCTCTTTTTTTTTTTTTTTTAAGTAGATCCACTCAAAAAGGGCTGGTAAATAATTGGCCGGTGAACTTGAAAAAGGCGAATTGAAACAAAAAAGGTGGATTAGATGCCGTGTTAGCGCTGTTTAACCAATATAAGTCTATAATTATTACAATTTTTTTATATCTACCATATACCGAATTGCAACCAAAAAGGTGGATTAGATGCCGTGTTAGCGCCTGTTTAACCAATAAAGTCTATAATTATTAGTTACAGCATTATGTGCGCATGCGGAAGCCAGGAAGCCAGGAAGCCAAACTGATATTCCTGTCTGTAGACGCGAGTGACTGCATTCGGCTGCCGGGATCATTTGTTTAGTGACACAGGTTAAGCCCAAGTCTAAAATACAAACTCAGATTGCAAAAACTACCGGGAAAGAAAATAATGAATCTTTATTTCCAATGATAGGATGCTACGCTGCTGCTACCTGTAAACCGGTTTCGAACTCTTTGGTTCTCATCAGTACAGGGCAAGCATAACAAGCGAGCACACCTACAATTGGAAAATTGAAACACCCTATAGCCACAATATTGTTCTGCCTAGGCAGTACAATACAGGTGGCGCCATCCTCCAGAAGTTTCTAGCAATCTGATGTGAAAAATACCGTATGGTACTATAAACACAATAAATAGTAAGAGAATACTACTTGGCAAATAGCATCCTATCATTGGAAATAAAGATTCATTCTTTTCTTTCCCGGTAGTTTTTGCAATCTGAGTTTGTATTTTAGTACTAACAGTGTTAGTCAAAATACGCCGAATTTTGCTATGTAATTCAGCGGTCGTTGGGGCATGTAGCCCAGAGAATAGCTGTTTTAGCATAATTTGGTTAATCCTTATTGTATAAGGTCTCAGCAAGTGGCTAGAGGACAAAGTTCTCACATATATACATATTTATATGTCATATTATGATTACCACTTGCCAAGTAGTATTCTCTTACTATTTATTAAGGATCTACATATTTACTTTCCGTAATCAAGAAACATGATCAAACATAGTAATTATTTCAAACAGAAACGCGATAAAAATAGTTAAATAGGGGAAGCTAATTTTAAAAAACCTAATATCTGTGAAACAAAATACATTTTCTTATATCACTTAACACACTGCTAATCTTGTTGATAATTTATGACACAATTTGGCTAGACCCCAGTTTTTTAAGCATCCAATCAATATAAAGTGTCACAAAATTAAAGTAATTTTTATGTAATAGGACTAAAGTAGATATGAAATAACTAGTAATATAAATTA
The DNA here is from genome assembly GCA_963920685.1 of Polydrusus tereticollis. Taxonomy (NCBI): domain Eukaryota; kingdom Metazoa; phylum Arthropoda; class Insecta; order Coleoptera; family Curculionidae; genus Polydrusus; species Polydrusus tereticollis. The sequence continues at coordinate 74,400,859 of OY987328.1, forward strand.
AAACAACACTTCTGTCTTCCTCCACAAATAATATATATTTTTTGAAAATTTAACGATTGTCCCTACATGTTTCGACTATATATACAGTCATCTTCAGGGGAACTAAAAGGAATGTGTGAGAATACAAAGATAATAACAGGTACCATAAGAGACTTACCTATATCGAGTGTAAAATGGGATCCAATAGTTGTCTCAAATTAATGAGTACAACATTTAATATCGTAGCAAGTGAAATTTGTGTAGTTAAAGACTAACTTGAGGTAACTCAGAGTTGTGGATATGTAAATCAGCACATTTTAGTTATTTAAAAAAAAAATTTAGTTGAGAAAAGTGAGAAAATTTAGTTATATTTAATGAGCATGGTGTGAAAATAAATTTTAATGATTAATATATTTATATTATAACATGGTTTATGTGGAGAAACCAAAAAGAAAAGAAATAAATAAACCATGTTAATAATATAAATATATTAATCATTAAAATTTATTTTCACGCCATGCTCATTAAATATAACTAAATTTTCTCACTTTTATCAACTAAAATTTTTTTTTAAATAACTAAAATGTGCTGATTTACATATCCACAACTCCGAGTTACCTCAAGCTAGTCTTCAACTACACAAATTTCACTTGCTACGATATTAAATGTTGTGCTTATTAATTTGAGACAACTATTGGATCCCATTTTACACTCGATATAGGTAAGTCTCTTATGGTACCTGTTATTATCTTTGTATTCTCACACATTCCTTTTAGTTCCCCTGAAGATGACTGTATATATAGTCGAAACATGTAGGGACAATCGTTAAATTTTTAAAAAATATATATTATTTGTGGAGGAAGACAGAAGTGTTGTTTTAATTTATTACCTACACTCCACTGCAAGTATGGACTACTTCTTCAAACTAGTAACATGATAATTACTACACTATAAAATAGAATTGAAAAGAAATAACATACAGAGTACCCGAAAATGGGCAAATACCTTAACTATTAGTAATAATGAGCGTATTATATTGTATTGGTCAACAAATCCAACTTTTTTTATGTAATATACTATAACTCTTTCAAGGGATTAAGGCCCAAAATTTTAAATGCAACCCCACGCATTTTAAAGGAGTTTAAAAAATAAACATTTTACCGTAAACTCGAGCTCTTTTTTTTTGCTTACATTCTAGACAATGTCAGAAAATCGACTTTATTACTGCCAAGAAGTTCATAGTGGTCATTTTGAACACCTTTTAAAGTAGTAAGAGAAATTCAGATTTAACTTTTTCCACGACTTTCAATCTTAACAAAAAATGAATTAAGTCATCGGGTTTGTTGTTTTATTTCGAAAGTCCTTTAAAATGCAGTACCACTCGGATTAGGGTTGCATTTAAAATTTTGTAGCTGAACCCCCGGGTGCCATCTCCTCAAGGGAGTTGAAAAACTTAAATTATATGAAAAAGTTGTTGACTAAGATACACCGAGAATGTGGTGGCTCTATCTTTACTCAGAATAGTCGAGATATTTGTCCACCTTTTTCGAACACTTAGCTTTGGAGGATTTAGCGCATGTGAGTGTAGTACGAGCCGTAGGCGAGGTTTGCATTCTCTCAACGGCACTAAGAACCAATATATAGAACGTAAAGTATTTTTTTTACTATACTAACACCAGAATCAATCATTATTGATCGCTTATTAGACTGAGAAATTGTTTTTCTTTACATCTTGTCCATTATCGACCTAGGTCTATAATGAAAACAGTTAATAGTATATTATTAACCAAGGTTTAGACAGCCATCATTATTGCCCGAGCGGCAAGTTTAAATCACGAGGAGCGGAGCGACGAGGGATTTAAGACGCGAGGCTATAAGCTGTCTAAATAGTGGTTAATATAATATTTTTTCCACTACTACAAACTTTTATAAGACATTTATCTTTATAGTATTAATAATTATAAAAAAAGATAGGTACCTAGGAATAAGTATATTTTTTAATCAAGTTACCTGCGCTTTGGAATTGGCAAAAAATTTTGTTGTTTTGTCAGGTGGCTTTGTTAATGTCAATTTTTTTTCATTTATGTCATCAGATTTCACGAGTTTTCCGTTTTTTTAAAAAATGAGCGAAGAAAATGTTAGTGATATTATTATGTGTACACCTCCAGAATTAAGGATGGAAGCGGAAGCAGGAAAAATGTTGATTGTATCGATATTTTACAATATCAAGTAAGTAATCTAATATGTATTGATAATTATCTGGTTGCCTAACCACATTCATGTTGTAGAATCAAAAAATCAAGTTACCTGCCTTCAAATAGATTCTTGAAGATCGGTCAATAATGGATTTCAATGCCTTATTATTGACCATGGTCAATAATAACTTATAAGGTAGAGAAAAACGATTTCTAACGTAAATAATCGGTCAATAATGGCGATGTTATAGGTTAGTAGTGGAAAAACAAATTATTACGTCTGCTAAAGGTAATGGTACACCTAAACATGAAATAAGGGCGGAGCCTATTTTGTTACCCTAAAAAAGTTTCAACATTTGAACAAAAAATTTATTTAATGGTCTAGGATCGGTATCCCTCGTCAAGGAAACCGAAAGGCTTCGCCGGTATTCGGGTATAACCTAGGCCTTCTTAGATAAACATGCACGATGCCTCGGCGTCACTTTTTCCGACGTTGCCAATCCATTTAGCGGTGTGGCCATAGTTTAAAGTTGTGGTTTAGAGAGTGCGGGAGGGTCTAAATACACCGTTAAATCAAAGCTGGAGAGCGGTAAAAATGTAAAAGCAGCCCGGCGAGATTCCAATGGGTGAAATCCCAACAAACGTTACGAAGTCACGTCACATCATCTGAATCGCCATGACAAAATACACATACTTTTTGGCTTTTGTCGTGTTATCCTTTTTTACGATGTATTATTGACAGTAGTTCTATCATCCTCATAAGTCTTAACTTATTAGACAAGTCATACGTAGGACTGGTCGCAAACGAACATGGTCGTAAACAGGTTGTCATAGTTGTCTCTTTTTAAAGCGCATAAAAGACAGAGATCAACATATAGTCCGTTTAGCCTTTGCAAAATCGTCTTTTTATTAATATCACAAAAATCCTTTTGCCGATTTTGTTCAAATTGGGCAGTGTTATTCGTTGTGATAAGACGCTAAGTTAGCACTAACTAGATGATAATTATGTGTTCCAGTGGCGTCCGGGGGACAGTCTCAAGAATATTGACAAAAGATGTCACTGACTTGTTTAAAAAAATTTTGGGTTAAGCAGCTAAGAGCACAACTTTTTTGTCTCTTGACATTTCTTCGTATCTTATTTCGTTCTCGTGAAAGAAAATAAAAGCCACTTCATTGAATATCGAGAAATTAATAAAATAAAATCAAGTTAACTGGAACTCATAATTAACATCTGGTTAGTGCTAACTTAGCGTCTTATCACAATGAACAACACTGCCAGATTTTACCAAAATCGGGAAAAGGATCTTTTGAGATATTAATAAAAACTCGATTTATTTTTTAAAGTTTGACACCCTGTATCTTGAAAACCAGACTTTTTAGTTTATATGAACTTTTCTACTTGAATTTGGTTCAGGAATGCGCTGTTGGAATTACGGCCTATCATTAAGCAACACCCTGTATACATATGTAGTGCCTATACTTAAAAGTTTTCGTTTTTTTAAATACGTGTAAGCTAAAGCTAAAGCTAAAATAAATTAAAAAAGTCAAATAATAAATATATTCAAATATTTCAATATTGTTGTTTTGTTTTTTTATTTTTTAAGAGTTGGTAATGATATTATTTATTAAATGTTATATTCGGTTGACGCATGGCATGGCAGGTTGTGACCAATAAAATCTCCTATTTTAGTCATGTATGTTTGGTTGCATTAACACGGGCAATTACATTATTTTGTTGCCTCCAAAAGACCAGGAGTGCGTTCACGAGCCGTACCACAATTACAGTGCGTTCGGCATAGCGTTTCGGCGTTGGAGTGGTGAAAGTGCAGATTAATGTCACGTGATCATAGTGTGTGGTGTAAAAGCACTCATGCCGAACGCAAAAAGAATTAACAGTGTAGAGCATGAGTTAAGTATATAACCTAACAATCCTAACATAATGGAAGTGGAAAAATGAATTATTTACTGGTTATTCAGCAGGGCCAAACAATATAATTACTATTATTGTTATTTAAACATTTATTTCTCAAAAAGAAATGCGAATGCTTATTGGGATTATTTAAATTTAACCTATCAAAAGTGTCGACATAACCTTTCTAAGCAAGTTAACGGGGCTCCTAGAGTTTACTCCATTTGAGCTACTTGTGAGCTACCCCAGCTAATAACGAACAAATGAGAGCTTGCACTTTTAACACCAACGTCCTATGCCGAACGGCGTTCGAGCAAAAAGTATGAAAAGTGTGAAGAGTTGCTATGCCGAACGCACTGTTAGCATAATACGTTTAAAATAGACCATTTAAGAACATATGATTTTGACAAGAAGTATAACCTAAACTTGTGACTTTCCCCCCAGCAAATATAGCCGTTGTCAAATATGTAATGGTAATTTCATGGCTTTGACATAAACTTTAACCTAAATTTGTCAAATTTGCCCCCCAGCGACGTCATCCTTAAATGGTCAATAGACAGTGCTTTGTCAAAAATGGATGACTTCGTTCGTTCAGAAGTCGCCACGGTAGTGTAACTTTTAGAAGGACTCGCGATCGCCACCAAAAGTGGTTATACAGGGTGCTTTACCATTTTTATTATCATTTCTTTGCAGCATAAATAGTTGTATGTCAATGTTATGCTTGGTCATTTTTCAATAAAAAATCGAATACAATGCAGCATAACACAACAGAACCTCACCTAATAACTTCAAAAATACCAAATCTAGGCAAGCAACCAATCACAAAGCATACAGGGTGCCCAAGATAAGGAGGGCCTCTATGGGGATCTCGGTTATGGTAAGAGCTACAACTTTGATTAAATGGGGAAAAAGTTGCGCAATCAGAGGACTAATAATATGGCATAAAAAAAGTTTTAGTAATATTTGTAAGTTTTGAGATATTAAATAAAAACTGATATTTTGGATTTTTGATTTTATTTTTCTTTGGCGTTATTATTAAAGTTAGAGCAAAACTGACAAAACTCTCTCACAGCAACTTGTTATGAACTTAAAGATTACATCGCAATTTTTTTTATACGACGTTTCGTTTCCAAGCAAACACCATCAACTTCATTTTTTCTAATACGGCCCTGATTTCTTATTGTCAAATTTTGAGAGCATTTTTTATTCTTAATTCAATGATGTACCAGACAATGTTGTTTAATTACGTTTCGAGCCTTTTTAACCATCTTTATGAAATTTTCAGGGTCCGGACCTGGATCCTAGAGTGTTGCATATGCTTTTTCAGCTTTTTTAATTAAACCTTACGATACTGTTTAAAAAAAAATAAAAACTTCCTGGGTTTATTTTCTTTTTGAAACAACACAAATCTACGCTGTTGCAAACTAAGTATTGTTCTTTTCCCAAATTAGCGAAGTAGGCATTGGAAAAAAAATGAGTAGGTATGGTGTCAGACAATTTGGCATTACTTCAGTTGAACTAAATATGGCAGGTTATTATTCAAATGAAGAAAAATTTGATATGTTATCATGTTTTATTTTAAGCGGAGAAAATTGTAATGTAGCGGAGCGGATGTATTTGGACAAATATCCGGAAAGGAGACAACCAGCTAAACGGACTTACAGTAAGTTAGTAACTAACCTTAAAGAACACGGTGCATTTAAAAAACCCATGCTCTCCCGAAAAAAAAATAGTAACCAGGAAAAGGTTTTCAGCGTATTATTAGCTGTTACTGAAAACCCTGGAGTATCAACTAGAGAAATTGATGAAAATGTAGGCGTAGCGAAATCAACTGCTCAATTTATTTTAAACAAACAAAAATTTCACCCATATAAATACAGAATTTGTCAAGGACTGAGGCCAGGTGATGCAGAAAGACGTCGATCATTCTGCGAATGGTACACCAGAAAATGCCACGAAAACATAAATTTTCCTTACCAGATAATTTGGTCTGATGAAAGCATGGTAAATCGAAACGGGATCTTTAACAGAAAAAATGTACATTACTGGTCTAAGGAAAATCCACGTGTATTCAAAGAATCAAGACACCAATACCGTTTCGGATTTAATATGTGGGCTGGAATTTTGGGAACAAGAATAATAGGACCTTTTTTCTATCAACATAATTTAACATCTGAGCATTACCTGAATTTACTCCAAAATGACTTAGAGGAGGCTCTGGATAATTTACCTCTGGCAGAACAACGCGACACTTGGTTCCAGCAGGATGGTGCACCTGCACATAATTCAAGGGTAGTTAGAGAGTACATTTCAGCAAGATTTCCAGAAAAAAGTATCAGCACTTATTCTGTAACACCCTGGCCGGCGCGTTCCCCAGATTTATCCCCGCTTGATTTTTTCCTTTGGGGATATATCGAGAATTGTGTTTATAAGCAGAATTTTAAAACAGAAGAAGAGCTTAGACAACTAGTGCTTGCAGCCTTTCACAGCGTAACGCCACAAATGTTAACTAATGTCCTAAATAATACAGTTTTAAGATCCTATTTATGTTTGGAGAACGACGGAAATCACTTTGAACACCTTTTGGAAAATTAATTTTTAATGAGTTAATGTTAGTTTTATTTCAATTAATTAAAGTTTAATTATTATGGGTTCGGAATCAGTATTTTACAATGTTAATAAATAATTAAAAATCTATTATGTAATTTTATTATTTTTTTTAAATTCATAATGAAACTAAAAAGATTACGTTGTTACCTTCTACATCCATCATTTTCATTTTTTTAATTAAAAAAGCTGAAAAAGCATATGCAACACTCTAGGATCCAGGTCCGGACCCTGAAAATTTCATAAAGATGGTTAAAAAGGCTCGAAACGTAATTAAACAACATTGTCTGGTACATCATTGAATTAAGAATAAAAAATGCTCTCAAAATTTGACAATAAGAAATCAGGGCCGTATTAGAAAAAATGAAGTTGATGGTGTTTGCTTGGAAACGAAACGTCGTATAAAAAAAATTGCGATATAATCTTTAAGTTCATAACAAGTTGCTGTGAGAGAGTTTTGTCAGTTTTGCTCTAACTTTAATAATAACGCCAAAGAAAAATAAAATCAAAAATCCAAAATATCAGTTTTTATTTAATATCTCAAAACTTACAAATATTACTAAAACTTTTTTTATGCCATATTATTAGTCCTCTGATTGCGCAACTTTTTCCCCATTTAATCAAAGTTGTAGCTCTTACCATAACCGAGATCCCCATAGAGGCCCTCCTTATCTTGGGCACCCTGTATGCTTTGTGATTGGTTGCTTGCCTAGATTTGGTGTTTTTGAAGTTATTAGGTGAGGTTCTGTTGTGTTATGCTGCATTGTATTCGATTTTTTATTGAAAAATTACCAAGCATAACATTGACATACAACTATTTATGCTGCAAAGAAATGATAATAAAAATGGTAAAGAAAATCATATAACTTTTATCATAGGAATCTTGTAAGTTTCAAATTTGGCAACGGTCGTTCCATCTCGAATACGAACTTCTTTGGATTTTACTGTGGTGGGAGTAAAGGCACTTTTGAGTTGGCTTTAGCCGCTCCTGAATATACTCCAGACATATTGATAGCGTTACCAACAGAAAATGTAGATGTGAAAATTTATAAAATTTATAAGCCATACCTATTTTCTTTCTAAATATAGATTTTTTTTAATGCAAAATAGAATAAAGCACATGTTTTATTGTCCCTCCAAACGCCTCGTTTTCTGACATGGACCGTGCGCTAAAAGATGCTTTAGAAAACTTGTACCTTAATTACAGCCTTAAATTTAGGTTCGAAGTGGTATTAGAGAGATATCGGTATATCCAATAACACGTACTAGCGTAAATTACTCCCGGCGCTATCTAAATAACGTAATGCGGTATTATGTTTTATTTTAGAGATATCGGAACCAGCGATAGCGTCACGCGTGCTCAGTAAGAAACGTTATCAATCGCAAACCGCAAAACCAAAGCACAATTTTTAACCTAAAATTTAGGTTTTCAAAAAATGAATGAATTTTTCAGAAATAACGTCTATACCCTTTAATAGAGTTGAATTGCAAATATAAGGTTAGTTCAGGTTCGTTTTTTGTTAACTTAATTTTTTAAGAAGCACCAAAACATCGTCTGCTGTAAATCTTATAGTGTAGGTAGGTACTGTTAGGGTTCTTTTATAGACACACTCGAATGTAGTTTTATTATAACATCTTTATTCGAATCTGCATAACTTATTTAGACAAATCTTTTAGTCCATCAAACATGACCATTCATTGGGGACCCAGGTATATCCCTATAGACCCTTAGGCTAAGCGACCAGACATTTCCTAGGTTTAGGTTAGCAAATGTAAAAAAAATAATAAACCTAGGTAGAATAATACAGAACGTTTATTATTATACACTTTTAGTCCCCCTGAATTAAAAGCTAAAGCTTCAAATGATTCGTGCTTTTATTATTATTAAATAGGTACGTTGCAAAACAAACATGTATATAATAATATATTTATGTTCTGCAATTACATTTATATAATAAAAAAAGGTTTTCAAGAAGACTTGCCTAAAAAATCAAAACACATAAGAAAATAAACACTGAAATTCAAATATCTAACCTCAAACTTTGCTTTTGCACGATGTGCGCATGCCAATTTATTACGTCATTTCTAATACGGCCCAGAGTAATCCTCTCGCAAATAACTCCGTGCGGTATCGTTATTAACGTTGCGGCGCTATCAAATCGAATCGCGCATAGGTTAAACGTCAAAATAGGGTTTCCGCTAATTGCGGACGACGCTATTGGAACTACCGATATCTCTCTATTACTTGTAACTTTTTTACCACGGTTTAGAGACACATTCGCGCCTCTTGATTTAATATTGACGCTTGGAACCTAATGGCGTTCGTCTAAACCTTAGGTAATAATATAGGTATTATTATTATCAATAACTGCGTGAATTTGATGTATTTACAAAAATATATTTTGTTTAAAAAATGTCATACAAATAATAAAAATATTAATGGTCTGAGTGGTCCCATTTTTTCCTCAAATATTTTGACCCTCTGGGTCTAATTCAATCTAAATTAAGATGCATTTTTAAACTCTCTGTTAATATAAAGTAAACCATTGACACCTTGTCTGGTAAATTAAAAATTTTTAAGTGGAACACTTTAAACATAAAAAAAAAACCTTTCAGTTTCAGACAAGATCGAGGACAACATGCATCAAAGAAAAAGGAAAAAAGAAGCGGTTAAAAATTAAATACCTATTCCTCGGTTTAGGTTAATATTATAGGTATTGAGTCGACTTGCTCCTTTCTTATATGTTTAGCTACTTTTCTATAAATATTTCGTTGTACGAAATGCTTAACTAATGTAAAACCAATAGTAAGTGTACACAGTAAAAAAATATCCACCTGGTAAAAATCATTTCAGGAGTGGTAAAAAAAAGTAGTGTTAATGTCAACACCCGGATCAACATAATTTACCACATTTTTACACTCATATGGGACCAAAGTTGTTGTATTAAATTTGCCCATGAATTTAACTCTCTAAAAAGTTAATTTTGTTGAATGGGTGTTATTTATTACATTTTACACTCTATCAGGAAAATTATATACAATGACAATTAATAACACCATATTAGCGTGTAAATAAACCCCGCTAGAAGGTTATTTTAACACATTCAGTGTAAAACTTATTCTTTAATCGTCTTTTTACACAACCCGGGTAAAAATACCTAAACCCGTGTTACCGAAAAAACAGGCGGCAACAAGTGGTGTGAAATTCTAGGAATTGACAGATGACGCCGACGCTACATGCAAATTCAACTTTCAAGTTAGTCTGATTGTGCTCTTTGAACGTGATATAGAATAATGTTATATTTAAATTAAAATATAGAAACAAAGCAAAGTTCTGTAAAGTGCCAAATGAGAGTGCCTCTTATGAGAATCTTGTTAAATTGGGTAAGCATATTAACGAAATTTAATAGAAACCTTACTAATAAGTACGACATTATTAAGAAACTAAATAGGTGTTTACATTGCTACAGTTTTCCCTTTAGCTTTTAAATTATTCTGATATAAGCTTATAATATAAATGTATTCCTTTTTTATATAAATACTTAGGTACCTACCTACATATTTTACTTCATAGATCTCTAAATAAATATACGATTAATATAATACTCGTCATTTTCATTCTTTTATATTGTTCCAAAGCATACTTTTATTTAGTTGTTTAGTGTTCTAAGTATACATATATTTATTATGTTATTTAACAATGAGGCATATTAAACGTAGATATATACAGGGTCCAGGGTTGAAAAAAAACATGTTTATTTTAAAAAAAACTTAAAAACATGTTTTTTTTTGTTTAAAACTGTTTTTCTTGTTTAAAACTGTTTTAAACTGTTTAAGAAAAAACATGTTTAAAACTGTTTTAAACTGTTTAAGAAAAAACATGTTTAAAACTGTTTTAAACTGTTTAAGAAAAAACATGTTTAAAACGTGGTTTAAACACATCCAAAATTAATTTAAGGTTTGAATAAAAAAATATATCTAGTAAGACCCGTTCTTTTAAAAATAACAGAACAACAAATCGAATTAAATGTTGAAAATGTGTGCCATTTATGGCTTGACAATATCCAACGCAATCAATAACTTTCTGCACGTTTTCAACCAATTCCGGAGTTATGGCAAGCATTTCCCTTCAGATCATCTCTTTCAACTCCTGCAAATTGTTTGACCGGTCAACACACACTTTCGATTTGAGGTAACCACACAAAAAGAAGTTCAGCGGAGTAAGGCCTGGCGATCTAGCAGTCCATTCGATAGGTCCTCTCCTTCCGATTGGGAAAGGTTTCATCTGAACATGTACGCACAGTGGCAGAATAGTGCGGAGGAGTACCATCTTGCTGGAACATCAGTTCTTCGTCGGGGGAGTCTGGGTTCAATAGATTCGGAAATAAAAGTCACTAATGCTGGAATTAATCAAGTTGGAGAAATTCGAGATATATTTGTCCAGTCCAAGAAAAATGGATCAATTACTCCTCCGCGCACTATTTCACCCCACACTTTTGTTTTTTGAGAGTATGCACTGGCTGTGAACCTCCATCATCCAATGCGGATTTTCTGTTGCCCAACAACGATAATTTTTTCTGTCCACATTACTTCAGCTTCATCTGCAGGACTCAAACGCCTTTTCTCGACATTTAGCATAATTCATAGTAAGCTTCGAAATCGATTAGGAACAGAAAATGCCGCGAAACTTGCAACCAAATTTAAGCAGCTTAATTCAATCCAAGAGTAGAGTTTAGTTTATATGTTTACACTTTTTATTTGCTTATGTTATTGGAACCCGGTACACAGACTGTAAGTAGGCATATAAACTAAGACCTAGAGCTAGTCTTAAACGTGTTTTTATAATTATGTACTTTTAATATTAAACGTTAGATATAAATATCGCTATTTTTGTTTTTAATTTAATATTTTTTGCTTTAACAGTTTATGTGATTTTCAGTAAAGCTTGACAAAAAAAAAACTTAAAAAAACACTGTTTTAAACATGTTTTAAACAGTTTTAAACAAATCTGTTTAAAACACTAGTAAGTGTTTTAAACATGTTTTAAACAAATGTTTTAAACATTTTGTTTTAAACATAACAACCCTGACAGGGTCGTTGGTATGTATGGAAACGGTCGATTATTTCTTAAAGTATAACAGTTAGCAAAAAATATTTTAGATAAAAGTTTTAGGGTTTTTTAAGGTATATTAGAACTTTAAAAAAATAAGTATACAGGATGAGTCAGAAAACCGTAGGGAAGCAAAGTTACCTTTTTTTAAATGGAACACCCTATATCTTCGAATATTTTTGGATTTAACATGAAAGCAATTATTTTTTAATAAGTGCATTATAAGTCTAAACCTAATAGTTTCCGAGATATCGACTATTGAAAAATTACATTTTTCAACTTTGACAGCTTCTAGCTTTCTAACGGCACGCTTTAGAGAAAAACGGCTTACATGTTCCTATCTTACTTTTTTATGATCTTTCCAAAACCATCAACTTCCGGTTAAACCGGAAGTACTATATTTCCGGCTTTTGAGTTAAGACTGTTTCCATACATACCAACGACCCTGTATATGTTTAATTTACAATATTGTAAACTATATATTAGGTGTGTCATTTTGTTCAACTAGTTATAATAATAAGTGTAAAAAAAATCACAGGGTTTTCAAGTTCTGTTATAACCATCATTTTGTTTATAAATAAACGATAGATAATCCTCAATATTTTCATTCGTTTAACAAACCCTTTCCAAGCGATCTGAAGATTTATATGTATTAGGGGCTACTACTTTCGGCTTTGATTAAGTCATTCAATCATGTATCAAACTAAGCAGAGGTTATTAATGTAAAACATCTTGAAGGCATAATTTTTTACATTTTAATTATAAACGCCCGGTTAGTTTGATACGAGATTAAATGACTTAAACAAAGTGGAAAGTACCCTGGGTAGATTATTTTATTGCACTCACTGTAGTAAAGTCACACCCAAATAAAATAAAATTTACCCTACAATAATATGATATTTACCCTAATTAATCACAAAAAAAGAGCAAAATAAAATTACATTCACCTATTCATTGTAAAGTTAATTGTTAACTACTGTTGGCCATAAAAATACCAAATAAGTATAATCTTAAATGACTAAATTGTAACTTAGATTAGGGGCATGTGCTCAGTCATAATCCAGATTAAGGTCAATTACCGAACTGGAGGTCAGTTTCATTTAGCATGTCCCCTGTGAGTGCATATAGAGTTAATTGTTTTAATTAAATTTGATGACGTGGTAATTTATGTTGCTAACTTCATTATAAATTATTAGAGTAGATTTAAAATGTAGATTCTCAAATAAAAAAAAAATAGATTAGTATAACGGAAAAATCATAAAAGTAAGCAAGTAAAGTCCGTCTATCTATCTTACACTTGTTGCTAATCGAATAAAAGGTTCGGCTGCTTTAAGATAATAAAATATAAAAGCGCGGAAAAAAATATTTTTTTATCTACCTGTATGCAACAAAAGTGTCGTACTGATTTTTTATGTGAGAAAGAAAACGCAAAAACATATTTTAAACGTAATTTAATAATAATAATAATAAAATAATAATATAACAGTATATAAGATACAATACAATTAAAATTATAACATATAGGACGGTTATTAATTAAAACAAAATATACATATACGTACAAAAAAGTACCGTGTCAGAAAAATAATTATTACATTTTAACCCAAGTCAGTTTCACTGTCACTGTCGTCATCCAAGTTCACAATAATTCTTTCTCTGGGCAGCAGATCTATATTTACGTATGATTTTTCTACTTTCTGGACATGCGCTACACAATTTTCTCAGCTTGTGTTTGGAATATTTTGCATCTTTGACTGTACTAAAGCTGTCACAGAAGAATTTAAGGTTGGCGAAACATTATTCCTCCTTACCGATGCTTTCAGCTGGTGCATGCCATATATGTTCAATTGGGTTGAACATGCAATGATAAGGAGGAAGTCTTAACACGGTATGACCTATTTCTGCCGCCAAAGTGTCTCAATAATATTGCCTTAAAATCTACCCAACCTTTATCTGGAACTTCGTGTGTGTCATACCACGTCTCGTCCAAATAAATAATATCCCTTCCATCATGTCTATATCCATGGACTGCAATTAGGTATTCCATCCTCCATCTCTTTAACCGGGCCGATTCCATAATTACTTGTTGTTTGTTAATTTTTTTCATTTTAAAACCGTTTCTTAAAATACATTTCCTTAGAGTCTCACGACAACACTCTATTCCTGTATCATCTTTTTTTAATTTTTGCAATAGGGTTTTTAAAGTGGGGATTATTTGTTTCCTGTACATGGCATATATTTTTCTACGAATTACATCGACATCCGTCGCGTCCAGTTTCTGAAAAGTAAAAGGGTCTTTCCTCTTTTTTCTCTCCAGTATAGGTTTATTTACAACAAACCACACTGTGCTCGCTGGCCTGCGTGTCAAAGCTGCCGCTTCCTTTACTGCACCAAATTTTGAAAAACCACGTTCAAGAAGGGTGGTGTAAATGTCGAAGATTACTTTTTTTGTGCCAACTGACAAAATATCAGGCTTTAATTGGTTTTTGTCACGATCCGTAGATTCACTTGGCGTACTGGTTTATTCCCACGGACGAAACAATCTTAGATATCACGTTTAATTGTCAACAAATAATTTCTTGCCTAAACCAATACAAACATCTAACTGAATTTTAAAACCAAAAATCAGCATATTTAAATAACTAAAATAAACCTATTTTATTTTACCCTAATTATTTTAAGAGGATTACTGAGAAAATATATTAATATAATAGTCTTTAGATATATACCGGGTGTTGCATCGTCGAGCGGGACATAGGAAATCCCATGTAATTTTAAATGGGGTCAATTATTGGCTTCCCTAATTATTTTAGAGAAAAATTCTATTTAGGTTTATTAAAGAGCACTAAAACCCACATTCAAAAGAATAACTTTAGATATTTTTGATGAGCCCGTTTACGGGTTATCGCCGATTTCTTTTTAACTATTTCTCCTTTTTATGGCCCCGTATTTGCGGGCACCAGTCAAGGTAAAAGATGACTGTCAAATAACCTCTCCCAATAAAAAAATAATGTTGTGACGACAAACCCACGAAAACTGCAAGTTAAACTCATTGATTTAATTTTTTCCTCATTATATCCAATTGCTTTATTACGTGATGAATGATATTATAGGCCGAAACTCGTAGAGGTTAAATATACTTTTATAATGAAGGAAGTTAGGGCTTTACTTTTATACCCTTTTGAACTTAACCATGCCCCGTCTGGAGAGCACACAAGACTTCCGTTTCAATTATTTAGTATATAGGCAATCTAAACAGTGTCTATTATACCCTTAGACCCGGTACTCTCAGATCTGTATCAGCCGTAGTTATTCTTCAGAATACATTTTATTCGAAGTATAAGTAAAAACAGTATCGTGTCACGTAGGAGTAGTGCTATTTCCTAGATAAATAAACGTTGTTCCCCGAATATCTCATTCGATGCCTAGACTTCCAAATACCACTTTATTTTTCTGTTGTATGTTTTCGTTTGCGTTTTCTTTAGTTAATGCCATATTCTTAATTTTAGGTATAATTCCAACATGCAATTATTATTGGGGCCTATCATAAAGAACATTTTTATTATATCTGTTTCTAGGATGAATGTTTTGAATATTTTGAGCTTAATGTGTGTGTGTGTGTGTGTAAATTAACTAAAAGATCTGATTGAAAATATAAATCCGGACAGAGACTAATACTTTAAGACCCAGAGTTGATCGCTTTAATTACTGAAATCATTTGCTTGTTTTCCAATACATGTTTTTCTTTTAGTGCTAATCTTAACAGGAAGCGGACCCCTTCAGAGTTGAAATTAGCGACTCGAAACCGCTTATTGTACATGTACACATTTCAGTGGACCCAACGTAAAACGGTAATCTAACCTAAAAATCTGAATTCAGACGCGTCGCGTCGTTGCGAAAAAAAAACATAGAAATTCTTATCCCGTTTTAATGCATACAACTTTCGGATATGTTTATCTTTGTTTTACATTATTCATGTTGGCAATACTTTTTAATAGAAGCGTCTAAAGGTAAATCCGTTGAATTGTTAACCGTCGAATAATTTTAACTGAAAATATCCTTATTTAAGCTAGTTTCATATAGACACGAATTACAAAACGCGAATTTCGCTTTTTTCAGTTCGCTTTTTTTTTATTATGTTTATAGTAAATGTAAGTATCTTATTATTGAACAAATAAATATTATTGTATTGTATTGTATTGTATTGTAATCATGTAATTAAATAGCTATTAATATTTATACAAAAATACTAATCTACAATATTATAATAATACAATATTTAACTTAACCTACTCTATATTTAGCTCTGTTTCACTATCACTATCGTCTTCATCTATGCCTAAACTAATTATTAAGGGCCTTACGTTACTATTAATTATTTTATAGAAATCCTCGACTTGGATCACGTGTCTCACAGAATTTTTCCAACTTTCTCCTGGGATATTATTTACACATTTTTTAATTAATTTTATAACAGAACTACTTAGTGTAGGGGATGTGTTTTCTCTTCTAATCATCGTCTTTAACTGGCTCCATATATGTTCTATTGGGTTAAAAATACAGTAATACGGAGGGAGACGTAAAACTGTGTACCCATTAGCACTTGCGAGATTGTCACAGATATATATTCTTTTTCAATATTGAATGTATTTAAAACATTTAAAAGGTCCTATTTTGTATAGGTTTTCTCCAAATATATATTACTTTCCATCATATAGTTTTGAATTTCCACTTTTGTATTATTTGAATTCGGTACTTTATTTAGTTGGCGACTGTGGTAACTAGCGTTGTCCATCACAATAATACTATTTTTGGGCACATTCGGAAGCAGACGATTCTGAAGCCAATCTTCAAACAATGTAGCATCCGTGTCTTGATGGTAATCCAAAGATGAATTGACAATATTCTTCGCAGATAATAATAGAGCGTCCGGAATAAATCCATTTTCTGAACCTGCATGTAATATCGTAATTCTTTGTCCTTTGTTTGAGGGAGCTTTAGTTTGACATTTCATTGTTGAATCGCTCCAACCATTTTTAGGAGTGTAGTGGGTATCAAACCAAGTTTCGTCCAAGTATATAATTGAACGATTTTCTTGCCTATATTGTCTGATAAGATTGAAATAATCTTTACGCCATACTTGTAAACGATGCGATTCCATTAGTACTTGTCGTGTCAATGGTACGATATTTAAAACCCATTGCTTTTACTATTCTCCAAAGGCTTGTCCTGCCACATGAAATGTCGGTTTCGTCTGCTGTAAGTACCTTTTTTAGCGTATACACTGTTGGGACTATTTGTTTACTGTACATGTCATAAATTTTCCTCCGAATGAAGTCTTTATCAGCTTCTTCGATGCTTCTCAATTTTCCGCTGTCACACCGTTTTTTCCTTGGCTGGATGGGTTTGGTCACTATATGCTTTTACTGTCGTTAATGCAACTTTGTTCAAAATACTCGTTTCACTAAAACTTGCACTCCGGTCATACCCTTTTTCTAAAAGGGTACAGTAAACGTTCTTTATGATGTTTTTGGCATCAAGTGATAAATGTTTTTTCTTCGTTACACCATAACTTCCGGAAGCAATATTATCTGAAGTTTCACACAGATCTGACATATTTTGGATGCTCAATAACACACACGAAAATACCTTTAACGCACAGCTTGACAAACATCAAACGACTGATGAACTAAGATGAAAAGACTCGGTTTTATATTGAACACCTGCAATTTGCCATTAACCTACCTAATATACCAATATAATAACATAATTAATAGTAACGTAAGGCCCTTAATAATTAGTTTAGGCATAGATGATATTATAATATTGTAGATTAGTATTTTTGTATAAATATTAATAGCTATTTAATTACATGATTAAAATAAAGATACTTACTTACTTAACTATTGAAATTAGTAGGTAATCAGGACCTGTACCCTTTCAAAAGGCAACTTATTTATGGCTGGGTTTAAATTTTATTGCGGTCGAGAAATCAACGAATTATCGTGGAATGGAGCATAATGATTTGGAAATCGCTGATATTAAGGAACATGTTGTTTTCATTGCCAAATACTTCCGTAACAACAATTTTGCCTCTGCAGCATATGCCAAAGAAGGAGGCAAGAAACTAGTTTTGCCAAATGATGTCAGATGGAGTTCGCTTGCTGACGGTTTAGAAGGTTTTGTTAAGTCATGTCCCATACTTTTCAAAATTGCTGAAGAGAATAAAAACGAAATTGACAATATTATAAGAGGAAAAATTTCCAACATTTACTGAAAAAGATTAGTCGAAGATTACCCAACAATACTTAAGCTTATCTCTATCGCAATAGATAGACTACAAAGAAACAGTGCCAGTCTTTCAGATGTTGTGGAAGAATTTAAAATATTAGGAACTCATTTTGACAAAACGGGCATAACTTTAAATCAACTGCAAAATTAAGAGGCGTTACGAACAGTATATAACCCCATATCATTTGTTGGCATATCTTTTTGACTCAACAAAAACTCAGCAAACACTAACAGAGAGTAAGAAAATGTTGCTTTAAAAGCTGTTAAAGAATTAGATCCAAATAGTGGTTTACTACCACTCATAGTCAAGTTTCTTGCTAGATCAGAACCTTTCACTGATATTATGTTTCATGATGATATTCTTCAGAATGGAAAACCCATAAATTGGTGGAAGTCGCAACAAAATATACCCATTATTCAAAAAAAGTTCTTTATAATTAGACAACTACTTTGTGCTGCTGCGTCTTCCGCATCAGTCGAGAGAATTTTCTCAACATTTGGTTTAGTCCATTCCAAACTCAGAAATCGAGTAGGAACGGAAAAAGCCGCAAAATTAGTTTTTTTGTACAAGCACTACAACTAACTAAAATAAACATTATTTAGGTACAGGGTTATCCAACCAAGACTAGACAAGGCGATTTTTTGACTTTTCCTGTACTTTTATAAAAAAAACTGAAATAGCCATCTTAAGTCATTTTCTCCCGCGAATTCGAATATCTTCAGCAAAAAACAATTGAACATCAAACAAAAGTACTAGGGGTCACTTTGATATTTTTTTAAATGGGATGCCGTATTTTTAATGAGCTTATCCGATTTCTCATATAAATTTTGATCTAAAATGTTGGATTTTTAATTCAAAAACGCCTTTTTTCTTCAGTTTTAAATTCGGAAAATGTTCGTCTACCGTAAGATTAATACCTGATAGATGGATACCCGTTTCACCTGTTCACCCTTTAAAGCGTCCGTCAGTTAGACAAAATAATCAAGTTTCAAATTTCTATATATTTTTCACGAATTAATTACAAATAATGAAATATTCTTTAGAAGAACGGCTAAATGTAATAAAATTATATTACAAAAGTGGAGAGAATGCTCGACAAACACAAAGAACATTTTTTGAGAGTTTCCAGAGACACATTTCAGTGGATACAATTCTCAGAATTAAGACCCTATTTGAAGAAAGTAAGACATTGAAAGATAAGCCAAGAAAGATGAAAAGACGGAATATAAGGGATCGAGCTATTGTTCAATATTTTACTATAAATCCGAAGAGTTCTATTCCGCAAGCGGTACGAGAAGTAAGGTATGGTCCAGGGCTCCGGAGAGTAAGCTATGGAACAGTTCAGAGAACTTTAAAAAAATGTGGTCTAAAACTATATTGCATCCTTCCCGTTCAATACTTAACACAGCTTCAAAAAGAACTGCGATTTCGATTTGTTGCTTCAATGCTGATGAGAGAGCAAGACGAAGATTATAATTTATATAATAAAATTCTATGGAGTGACGAAGCGTCATTTACAACATCGGGGGTATACAATCGGAAAAATACAAGATACTGGGCAGCAGTTAACCCTCATAGATATGAAATGATAAAGTTTCAAGGTTGGAGCTCACTTAATGTTTGGTGTGGGATGTTAGAAAATCGAATTATTGTACCACTATTTTATCGTGGCTCTTTAACAGGCCAAATATACCTCCATTTTCTTCATAACGATATCGAGGATTTCTTGGAAAGGTTGCCATTGCAAGCCTACAACAATATCATTTGGCAGCAGGATGGTGCTCCGCCTCATGTAGTTCGAGAAGTGGTAACATACCTAAACGAGCGTTACAATCAGTGGATTGGCCGTAACGGAACAATTCATTGGCCACCAAATAGCCCCGATATCACGCCAATGGATACATTTTTATGGGGTCATTTAAAAAATGTAGTTTATCAACGACCCAACAGAAGTCTGGAGGACATTCAGCAAAAAATTATAAATGAAATTAATAGACTTAACCAGGACCAAAATATTGTAAGAGATTCTTTGGAGAGATTGAAAAGGGGGCATCGGTCATGTTTTGAAAATAATGGAGGACACATAGAACAATTATATTATTGAGATTAAAGTTATTCACTTTAGTTTATAGTTTTTTCTAATATGTCATACTTTTTTTATACGTAAGCAATAATATATTTGCAAAAACTACTAAATTTGTAATTAATTCGTGAAAAATATATAGAAATTTGAAACTTGATTATTTTGTCTAACTGACGGACGCTTTAAAGCAGGTTAAAGGGTGAACAGGTGAAACGGGTATCCATCTATCAGGTATTAATCTTACGGTAGACGAACATTTTCCGAATTTAAAACTGAAGAAAAAAGGCGTTTTTGAATTAAAAATCCAACATTTTAGATCAAAATTTATATGAGAAATCGGATAAGCTCATTAAAAATACGGCATCCCATTTGTGTACTTTTGTTTGATGTTCAATTGTTTTTTGCTGAAGATATTCGAATTCGCGGGAGAAAATGACTTAAGATGGCTATTTCAGTTTTTTTATAAAAGTACAGGAAAAGTCAAAAAATCGCCTTGTCCAGTCTTGGTTGGATAACCCTGTACAGTGGTTTTATCTTTTTGATATAATAAACCATTGATTAAAACTAAAAGTTTTTATTTTCTCTTAATTATAACTTATTAGAAATTTTGATTTTAATCATGATTTAAATTGAAAAAAATCAAGTGATTTAAATCGCGATTTAAATCAAGTGATTTAAATCGCGATTTAAATCAAAATTTAAATCCTTTCAACCCTGGGAGTGTATATTGTGCTTTTCTAATAATACGCGTGTTTTTATAAAAAAGTGGATCACAAAGATGAATGTGAATATAACCTTAAAAACATAATGTTTTTTACTTTGATATTTGTCTCATTGTGTGTTCGTTAATATTACTGAATGTTACGATGATATTTTGCACTTTAGAAAATTTATTATGTCGAAATGAATGAAGCCAATTGGCTGAAAGTGTGGAGGTCAATAGTACAATTCTATTAAATGTGTAAATTGACGTGTTTTCTTTTAAATCTTATTTCCCTCAAAATCAAGAGATATTTAGGGTGGTTCATTTAGAAATGAAACTCTGGAAAATAATTCTATATATGGTTGATTTTCTTTTGTTTCTGTTCTTTGTTTCTGTCTATGACACTATTGCATACTTATAAAATAAAGAAATTATTTAATTATCAATTTGTGATATTTCTAATGACGCCAATAAAAAGTAATATTGTTCCAATTGAGTCTGCATGTAATATAAACGACTATCCTTTTAGCAACAGCTGTCGCTGCACTTGCACTTTTAATATTTGCCGGTAAAAACCCTTAGGCAGGTAGACTGGCGATTAACATTCGTTCTGGTTTGCAGAAACGGTGCCATCAGGTACCCAACAAAATAAATGTTTGCATATTGTCCAAGTACAAGTCCTTTGGCAGCTGTTCTGAGAAAGGACCACCTGCCTACTTTTGCATCTTTTCGTTTCTTTTAATAAGCAGTTGGGTTGATTGTTGCTTAATCCACGCAGCTTGCAGGTTTACAGTATTTTTTTAACCCTACTGTTCTGCTCGGTCAATAAGGCAAACTTTCGGGATTTGGTGGAAGGACGACTTGCAAAATTATGATGCTTTAGGGTATTTCTCTACTATGTGGTAAAATTTTAGGCAAAAAGTGTCGTATGTTAATTTTTCTTCCATTATCGAAAAAAAAAGGTGTTGGAGATAAGAAAATAACATATAGGAAAACGTAGTAAAGAAGCCCGAATCAGTTTTATATATTATATAAGTATATTAGGAGTTATAGACGATTTTCTGAAAAATGGAAACAGAAGGTTGTACCGGGTGTCCCACTAAGAATGGCTGTCGGCCGTATCTCAGAAAGAATTAGTCGTATGGCTTGCGGAAAAAAAATATATTAGGTAAAGTGGTCATGAGAAATTGCTGGAAGTTATTTTCAAGTTTCTCAGACTGGCGCTAGAGGGCGCAACAGTAACGCTAAATATGAATCACGAAGTTTCCTCAAAAGTCGCCTAGTTAAGGTATCCCGAAAATAACATTTTTGTATATTTCGAAGATATATTAATAAAATTCACTTATATAACGTGTTTGTCACATTTCAAATAAAGCGGTGGGGGAAGGTTGAACATTATTTGCAATAAATGCTGATAACTCCGGTCTGGCTTAACATAATTTAGTAAACTTAGTTTTGTTAAAAAGGGCTTTTCTCACTCTATATATCATCTTATGAACTACAACTACGGCAATGTGTTTTACACTAGGCGCTAGGGGGCGCTGTCTTACAACTTCACAAACATTGCGCGTTTTTTCCATAATTGTAAATATAATAGTATATTCAATTTTACCTGATTACAAGGATGATTAAAAGTCTAAGAAGTCAGCGAAAACCGCAAGTTAATATCTATTTTCAATCCGGAGATATCAACAACAATAATCATAATTATGGAACATTATGATTTTATTTTCAAGTTGCCATTGTAAAGGTTTTTTTAGAAGTCAAATAGGCCTTGGAAAAACTTCTCTCGAAAACGAAGTAAGATACGAAAACAAATCAGGGAACAAAAAAGTTGTACTATTACTTGGTAAATCCGAAAAAATATCAAAATTAGGAAAAAGTCAGTGGCGTACATCTTTTCGTCAATAATATTCGTTAAGGTGCTCCCCTGGACGCCACTGAACTTAATCAATTTAATCTAGTTAGGGCTAATTAAGCCGTTTATCATTACTAACGGTACCAAATTTCAGTAAAATCAGAAAAACTTTAACACCCTGTATATCAAAAACGGGGCAACTCCCCCTTAAGTTAAGTACCGTACTTCTGAAACACCCTGTATAGGCACTAGCCTTTGACAAAATAATTGAATTATTTCATGACAATCTACTAAACGCAACTACCACAGGACATCGATTTTTCACTTAGTAGAGAAGTTCCCTGTAACGTAGTAAGGAAAATCACTTTTCTACTTATAAATAGCACGATAATTCAGGGCTTTACCGGCATTAACAACGAACAGTTAATGCATTGTGTTTGGCTTTAACTACCACGAATTTTATTACGGTAACGATTGTCGGGTCGGCCTGCTGGACTAACTAACCTGGGATACCATGCCTCTGACCTAACGAGGTATCTGTGGGGTTTATGGGAAAAAAATGGATGTTTTGTAAATAAATAGAAAATGTCTTCTTCGTAAATAAATTACCGCAAGTCGGTTAGTTTATTGTCAGGATATTTGAGGTTTAGGGTCTCAGGTCGGTGAACTAAAGTGCATAGGTTCAGGACTTCATTAATGAAGACTGTCATATTTCGACTCTGATCATAGGTATCGTAACTATAGATCCGACACGCCATTCATAAATGCTATAAAATTGTGATGCCAAAATCGTTTGGTGGCGAGACGCTGTGAAGAGCTAGGTTATTGGAACGTCGACGACGGTTCTTAGCACCTTCAGAACGACTTTTTAAATGACAATGCCAACACGGGCTTCTAAAAGTAAATCCACACGAACGGCCATATTCAAATTTCTTCGCACTATCCTGGAGCAGCTTGAAAAGGGGGAGTTAGCAGTTGGGTTGCTACTGGACCTGTCTAAGGTTTACGATTGTATTGATATTGAGAAATTTGAAACGTACGGTATAAGAGGAAATGTAAAAGAATGGCTTAAATCTTACCTTATTGACTGATTTCTGTTATAGAATGATTTTGAGATCTTTTAAAAAACCACATGAATGTCTAAGCTCCATTGCAGTATATTATACCTTAAGATCAGTAAATAGAGTTGCAACTCCAAAATGTCAGAGTCAGAAGGCATATGGACAGAGAAGCTTCTTATACCTGACCCCGAGACTGTTTAACATTGTCCCACTGGACATAATATGTATATTGTACCTAACAGTTTTGTTAGATTTAAGAAAGTAATATCAGAATGGCTTTTAAAAGTGATCTCTCGTGAAGATATTGACAATTTTGTGAATCAAAAGCAAAGCAGATATTAGTGAACGCAAGAGTGGGCGAAAAAAAAAAAAAACTGCCATACAAATAGGTACACTTTGTGTGCATATTTCGGCAGCTGTCAAGGACGTTTAGGTATATTTTCTGTATATTATACTTGTATCATGATTTTTGCTAAAATAAACGTCTAAATTATTATTATTATTATTATGACAGGAAACAAATTGTTACTATCTCAAAAGAAAAACAGCAAAATCAAGGCAACTTTCGAGTGACTGGGGAATAGCTCAGGAAAGCATTTTGGGATCAATTCTGTTCATTATATTTTTCAATGACCTATGCCTTTTGTTGGATTTATCTCCTCAACATATTATCAAAAACGCAGATGACAGAAACTTAATCGTTGGAAACGAAAAGAGAATAAACTAATTTTAAATAGGGAAAAAACAAGCATCTTGTTATTCAGAACAAAACAATCAAAATCCATAAAACCACCGCATATTGTTTTAGAGAATAACGATTTATGAATTTAAAGAAAACGCAAAATTTCTAGGCATTTATATAAATGAACATTTTTTGGTCTAATTTTTATATGCTATGGTATTTGGATCATTGGTAAATATATGAATAAAGAGACACTTAGAATAATATATTTTGCTATCTTTGAGTCCGTGACAATGAATGTTTTTGTGGCTTAAAAGAGGTTAATTAGAACCCTCGCACACAAAATATATTTGGAGACATGTAGAACCGTATTTAAGAACTTAGGTATAATGACAGTTTATAGTGTGTACATTTTTGAATGCCTGATGTTTTTCTTTAAAAACAAAGGCTATTTTAATGCAAGTTATCAACATGAGTATAACACTACACTGAGAATAATTGAACCATTAGAAAGTTTTAAATGCCTAGTTTGCACAGACAGCAATATTTTCGCTTAGCACTATTAGAGTAATCATAAAAATTATAAAAATATTCTCTATCAGTAACAATCTCGCTTATTTAAACATTTCTTATTGTCTGTATAAGAAAGGCTTAGACGTTTAGCAAATCAGTTTCCCGCGCTTATATCACAGACATTTATAAAAGTCAGCATAATAGTCGCAGCGATTTGTCGCCTGCGTGTTATTAGAAATATTATATTCCCAAATATCCCGATTGATATTCGTTACCCCAGCGCCACCTGGTCCCAGGTCATTTATGTTTTATTATGCTCTCGTCACGTCGTTGCACGTGCTTTTTGCGTTAAACAAACAAACAAATGTCTAAGAGTAAGAGATAAAGTGATAACTGATAAGACTGTGCACAACAGTAAGTAAGTATGTATTCTATATACTATAATATATAATATGATATATTATCTTAAAGCATTTTAGTCGAGAGGCCAACCACTAGCTTTTTATATACGATTTTTGGAACGAGTGATTTTTTTTTTGTCCGTTCTGATTAAAATATTTAATATTGTGACAGCTATTTTTATTAAATTTTAATGTTTTATCCAGTATAATTTAACTTTAACCTGTTTGAAACATACACTAGGTAATAAAGGTATAATCACCTTTGAATCCTTCAAAGTCAAAAAATTTGACAAATTTTTTTAAAGCAATTATTAATAGATTTAGAGCCCTATAGTTTAAGAGTCCATGAAGGCAAGTAAAATAGATTCATTGTTTCCGCTTCTTTGTCACGGATTTTCTCGAAAACGGCTTCATCGATTGGATTCAATTTTAAAGATATAGAAAGACAGACCCTCCCACCGTGTTACTTGTGTAATGGATTTTTATATTTAGATTCTGTTTTTAAAATATACATGATTTTATATCAATATAATAATACAACTTTGCTAATTAATATCTCCAACTTAAGGTTATAATTCAAAAATCCATTACACGAATAACAAGGCCCAAGTCTTTACCTATCGAATGACACCAAATTTATAATTTTTCAATAAAAGTTACTGTGGGTTATGCTGTGACAGGTAAACCCTTACCACGATTCAGTTAATTCCCCCAATATAATATAATGCGGCTACACGTGTACTCTCCGTCGCCGGGGCGGAGCTACAATGAGGGACAGGGTCGGACTCGGAAAGCAACTGACTGTAGTTAATTTTGTATGTTAGGGTTATTGTATTTTAATAATATCATTTATTTTCTTGGATTATGTTGTCTGAAATACCACCAACCTATATTATTACCGGTTGGGGTTGAGATTTTATGATTTTGCCCGGACAAAAATATTTTAACTATACAACAAGCGCGCGTCGGCCAATAGCTGCTAAACCGTTGAACTTATAAGAAAATTTTCTAAATGAAACTTGTAACGTTTTATCTCTGCTACAACCCAAAATTATCTTCAAGTATACAGGGTATCTCAAAAAATAGTTATACCAAAATTGCAATTTTTTTTAAATATAACACCTTATATATATTCGGATTTTTAGATTCTACATAAAATTATAATTATTTTTTAATAAATGCATTATTACTCTATACTTAATAGTTTCCGAGATATTAACTTTTGAAAAATTACATTTTTGAACTTTGACAGCTTCTAACTTTGTAACCGTACGTCTTAGAGCAAAACGGCTTTCATGTCCTTATCTTCCATTTTTATCATCTTTTCAAGAGTGTCAACTTCCGGTTAAACCGGATGTAACTCGAAAGCAGGAAATATTACATACTTACGTTTAACCGGAAGTTAATTTTTTGAGAAGATAATAAAAATGGAAGATAGGGACATGTGAGCCGTTTTGCTCTAAGACGTACGATTAGAAAGTTAGAAGCTGTCAAACTTTAAAATGTAATTTTTTTAAAGTCAATATCTCGGAAACTATTAATATATGCAAATAATAAATTTAATAAAAAATAATTATAATTTTATGTAGAATCTAAAAATCCGAAACTATACAGGGTGTTCTATTTTTAAAAAAATAGCATTTTTGGTATAACTATTTTTTGAGAGACCCTGTATACTTGAGGATAATTTCTAGTTGTAGCAGAGATAAAAAAAAGTTTATTCAGAAAATTGTGTCATAAGTTTAACGGTTTAGCAGCTATTATCCGACGCGCGCTTTTTGGACAACTCTGTACAGAAAAGTCGCTCTTATCTTATATTTAGCAATAAAGCGTGGAACCCCTTTAAAATTAGGCTATTTCTCCAAAACTACTAGTCTTGAAAGCTGAAATGACATGTACAGAGCCTATGTAAGCATACCATTCGCATTTCATGCTTAAGAGAGCTGTCATTTAAGACGAGCAATATGTCATATCCATGAAAATAAATATCACTTCATATGAGTTGCGCGAGTTTATTAGCACAAGGCGTGTGGGCTCAATGTCCATTGCGATAACAACCGATCGAATCAACAATTGTTTATGGTTTTTGAGAGTCTTAGTAAGTACCTAGGTAATCCTTTCACCCGCATATCTCAGTTTGCCCATCCTTCGCCTATAATATGTATCTAAATTATAATTAGTCCAAATGATAAGTAAATACTTAAATGCGCCACCCATGTATATTTAATTAAATAAAAATAATCGGTATAACCCCTTCATTGATAATGAAAAACATACTGATACAATCGTTTTTGTGTTCCCTACGTTTATCATATAATATATTCCTATACCTATTTCTTCAATTGTCTTAAATTAAGAATAATATAATATATTTTAATAATATAGCTATTATCAGATTACCTATAATAGTGATATTACCAGGCCATT
This sequence comes from Polydrusus tereticollis, assembly GCA_963920685.1. Taxonomy (NCBI): domain Eukaryota; kingdom Metazoa; phylum Arthropoda; class Insecta; order Coleoptera; family Curculionidae; genus Polydrusus; species Polydrusus tereticollis. The sequence continues at coordinate 74,428,679 of OY987328.1, forward strand.
ACGCACTCTTTTAAAAAACACATTACCACTGAGCTGTAGCCACATCTTGTATATCCCGAAATTCTAACCTTGTTCATGACATTATACTGCGTTTATCTAGCACATTTATGGAGTGTATCTATTTATATTTTAGTTACTTAGTAAAGTTTTAATAAAAAGTGATTTGTGATATTTGGACTTGCATAATTATACACACCACGTTCTTTATTGTAAAACTTTATATTATAGTGCGTGTTTTGTTTACATTACTTACATTACTTTTAAAAATATTCATTTAAAATCATATTAGTTTTGATTATACGTTTTAACTATGGATTATAGAAAAAGATCTAAAAAACGAGTGCACGCAAGCAGACCCAAAAGAAGAAGAAACAATATTCTGAAATATAATGAGTAAGTTTGGTACAACAAAAAGGTAATATTTTCTTTAGGTAACTAATAGGTAGGTTCTTTTTCCTAGAGCTCGTCGAGTGGAGCTACCTTGTTTGACCAAGGCCATTTTAGAACCACCAGAGGAACAAACGTAAGTACAGTTTACAATAATTTAGTTTTAACAAAAACAAATAGTTTTACCCAATTTTAGAAATGAAAATGAAAATTCCGATGCCATTTTACAAATATACCCAAGATTTCCTGATGAGCCTGACATTCCTGGCCAACAATTTTTGACAGCACATGATGAAAGGTAATAAAGTCTAAACATTTTTTAATAAAACATATATTCAATACCAACGCATACTCAGGGGTATATACAATTTTTATTCATTAACAATACATAAAAACGAAAAGTTTGTAGGCATAAAGTGTACAATTGCTTTTCATAAAACTGGAGTTACTGAAGATAGTACCTATGGATGCTGTGTAAAATTTAATTTTAATAATAAATTATTTTTAAATTTGTATAACTCATATTTTTCAAATGGCGACATGGTGGCACGCCCAGCGCTAGGAGTGTGGTCACCTGGAGCAAGACTCGAAAAATGCCGCCCTCATCGAAAAAACACATGAAATAGTACATTACGTATCGAGGTGGAATGTGTTTCATTACTGTCGAGAGAGTCGGTAGTTAAACGAGGCGCGAAGCGGCGAGGTTAACTAAATCTCGAGACAGTATTGAAACTTTTCACCGAGGTTTGTATGCTATTTTATTTACAACCACATTCAACATATACTTCTCGTGATTTTAAATTAAAATTATTTAAAAGAGTAATGTCATTTTGAGTTCTCATTTAGAATTTCAAATAACCGCAGGTGGTGAAATAACGTGTAATATAGGTAATAATACACATCAAGATAGCAAATCTCATTTTTACTGTCAAGTCAAGTCAAAAAATGTCAACTTTCCCCCTTTCAAAGATAGATAAAAAGTTATTATTACATGCATGGTTGTAAATAAAAACATTTTTTTCCGCGGACCATTTTTTTTTGCTCGTCAATAGATCATTACATGACTGCGTAGCGTAGCGCTGGGCCTGATGGTGGTTGGTCGGGTTAGGAAAAAAGATCATTTTATTTGATTGATTTGATACCGCACACATTTCGGTTTAAACAAAGTTGTATTAAAAATCTGTGACAAAAATGACAAGTATGAAATATACATTCATAGTTTTAAGGCATGCACCAAATTTTAACAAGAATAAATTGTTCTGAGAAATCGGCAACAAAAAACTTTTCTTTCTTATATGTTGCATTCCTTTTCGACACACTGTATAATATTCAGAATAAAATTTTAAAAAATTACTACATTGCCCCATAAACATTGCTATTATTGTGTTTATTAATTATTATTTTTAGTACCAATGATATGGAAATTACAAATGCAGAATATAAGTCTTCTGATGATGAACCTGAAATAGTTACACAAAGAAGAAAGAGAAAAAGGTATCAATCAATAAATTTCCTTGTTTACTTATTAGTGTTAAGAAATTTCAATTATTTAAGTTTTTTGAAGGTTGGAGACAATGTAAAATTATTAAAGCGGCAAATATTGTCGGACTTCCATTGATATTTAATTTTTAACACAACGTTTCGGTTAGGCAAGGCAAGTATCTCTAACCATTTTCAAGTGTAAACTGGAGATACTTGACTAATAAAAACGTTGCCTCTTTTTGTGTGTGTGTTTCCATATAATAAGCCTCGTCTACTAACTTGGAACTATGTAGGTATTTTACATTTTATCAATAAATTTATGGGCAACGGCCTACCGCACAGTTTAGAGCCGGTTCTCGTCACATCACCGATGTTAAAACGTGTCGGGCGCGGTTCGTACTTGGATGGGTGACCGCTTGCGAACACTGCGTGCTATTGCCTTTAGGGAAGAATGTAAAATGAATCGACATCTAACCAAGGGCGGTTTTACGGGGGGGGGGGAGGGTAATAGGGTAATTACCCCCCCCCCATGAATTTAGATTTTCAAGCATCATCATTGAAAAAAGGGCGTGGCATCCAAAAATTTTTCGCCTGCGGCGCTATTTTTCCCTATCCCCCCCTCCCAATTTATTTTTTGGTTACTTCAGGTTAATAAGAGCTTTTCTATTTATTACTGCATGCTTGTTTAAAACAAAAATATACCTATCTAAATGCATACAATTGATACCATTTTTTTTGGGATTTGAGAATACCCCCCCCCCCCCATGTTGAAAAGCTAAAACCGCCCTTGCATCTAACCATCCTATTTACGCCGGACAGGCCGGATGAGATCGGATATCTCGTAGGATGAAGGTGCCGTTTCACACTCCCCAGTCGGTAGACAAAAAAAAATCATTAAATTTTGGGATGATAAACAATCTTTGAATTTATGGAATAAGGGATCAACATAAAGATTCTACGTTATCGCTTTTGGGAGTCGCACACGATTAAAATGTACATAATATGTTTTTTTTTATAAAATATCAAAGCGTAATTTTTGTTAGCACTAGCCAAAATTTTGAATACAAAATTTGACCAGACTACTTTGACCTAAACTAAAAAGTGAAATTAAATAAATAATTATATAAAATTAAACCCAAAACTTTTTTGACAATATACTAATAGTTCCTAAACCTTGCTGAAAGTTAGTACGGGCTTACTATGTGAAATTACTGCACTGTATATAATTTAAATATTAAACAGTAATTTTTCGTCACTGAAATTTCCGTTTTTTTTTGTAGCGAAGTAACTATAGATGGAGCTCGAATTGTGTATCTTCAGCAATTTGTCGATGATCTCAAAAAGCTGTCTAATCACGCTGAATTATTTGGTTGTAGTTTGGCTAACATGCGCATTACAAAGGAGCAAAAATTGGGTTTTCAGACAAAATTAACATTCGAATGCGACATGTGCCAATTTAACAAAATAATTTCTACTTGTCCGGAACATCCAGAAAAGGTGGATATCAACACCTCTGCAGTCGCCGCTGTAATGAATGTTGGAGGAGGATATAGTCAGTTAAAAGAAATTACAGGAGCTATCGACATTCCTTGTTTTAGTGTTCCTCTATATAATCGACTTCATACTGAAGTATGTAATGCATGGGAAGAAGTAGCATGGAAATCCATGAACGAAGCCGCGGAGGAAGAGGCAAAAATGGCTGTAGAGTGTGGCAGCGTTGACATAAACGGCACCCCAATGGTTACAGTAGTTTGTGATGGCAGTTGGGCCAAGCGATCTTATCGTGGTGGAGGAAACTATAACTCCTTATCTGGTGTTGCTGCAATTGTGGGCGCTAAATCAAAAAAAATTTTGTATTTAGGAGTAAAAAATAAATACTGTTGCGTTTGCCAAAGAGCCCAGAATAAAGGAGAAATACCTTCAGAGCATGCCTGCTACAAAAATTGGAACTCTTCATCAACAGCTATGGAAGCAAGTATAATTGCTGAAGGATTCTGTTCCAGCATTTCCATGTACAACCTTATTTATCATAAAATGATAGCTGACGGAGATAGTAGCTGCTATAAAAAAATATTAGATAGTAGACCATATGGACATATTACGGTACAAAAAATAGAATGTATAAACCACTTACTGAGAAATTACTGTAATAAGTTGCGAGAACTCTCAAAATCAAGAGGCGTTCCCGGAGCTTTAAAAAATGTTATCTCTAAAAATATTTTGCGGTGTAGAACTGCTATAGTAAGAGCAGTCAAAATGAGACAATCCGAACAAGTAAGTGAAGATGAAAAAGTGAATAATTTAAAGAAAGATATCATGAATAGCGTTAGCCATATTTTTGGAGAGCATAAAAACTGCTTTCAATTAAAATATTTTTGTAACAAATCAGAAGCCGATAAGAATAATCATATGCTGGAGTTCCGAACCTTTGGTATAGAGGAAAAAATGATGGATGCAGTAAGATATCTTGCTAGGCATGCAAAAAGCGTACTTGAAAATGTTACTACAAACACAGTAGAGCAATTTAATTCCCAAATTGCAAAAAAAATGGGCGGTAAAAGGGTTAATTTTACTATGAGGAGGTGTTACCAAGCACGCTGTTTTTCCGCAGTTGTGGCTAGAAATACAAAAAAACCCCTATATAACATCCATAAACATTTGAGTGGCTACAGTCCAAAAGGACACATAAAAAAAAATGGAAGAGGTGAAAAAACACATAAAAAAAAAGGATCCCCAATGCAGAAAAAAATTAAAATATCCAAGTAGTGGGCAAGACGTCAATTATGGGGAAAATTGTGAGAAACCGGATTTGGACCCAGAATCATATAATTCTTTAAAAGATGAATATTTGCAAAATTTAAATAAAGCCGCAGATGAATTTGAAAAAATTGAAGCCAGAACTCGCCTACAAGCAGACTCTGCTGAATGGCAACAGAGCAGACGGAAGATGTTGACTGCATCACTATTTGGAAAAATATGTAAAATGAGGCCTTCTTCTAGTTGCTCTTCGACAGTTAATCAAATTTTATATAAGGAATTTTATTCAAAAGCCACTGCATGGGGAAAGGAAAATGAATACCGGGCTAAACAAATGCTACAGGCACAACTAGGATCTGATATTTTAGACTGTGGTCTATTCATAAATAAAAATTGGCCCTTCCTTGGCGCGTCTCCGGATGGACTTATAGAAGATTCCCAATCATTGGTGGAAATTAAATGCCCTTTTACTGCCAGAAATTGCGACATTAAAGAAGCAATTTCTAAAAAGTACATTAATTATTTAGAAATGGAGGGTGATGAATACAAACTGAAGAAAAATCACAGTTATTATTATCAAGTACAGGGCCAATTAAATATAGCGACGAAAGAACAGTGTTATTTTTCGGTGTGGACTTTAAAGGAAATAATTTTTTTACAAATTAAAATTGACAAACAATTTTTCGAAACTCAAATGTTACCAAAATTAAAATTTTTTTATTTTGACTGCCTTTTACCCGAGATTATTGATCCTAGGCATACACGAGGTATGGAAATTCGAGATCCTACTTATAGAAAAAATGTTCAGAGAACCAAGAAAACATCCTAGTTCGTTGACAATCGCAAATATTTCTTCTACGATTATTTTTAAAATTTGTAAAGCTGTTTCTGAAAAATGTTCCATCATTTAGTATGTTTAAAAATATAAATCATAAAACGCGTTATCTTTATTCCACCCCCCCCTCCTAACTCATTTGCCTCTCTATGTTTTGTTCGAGGTTTTGTTGGTAACTTCTAAATTTTTTATGTTGTCATGAACATACCAAAAATCTTCACCTGGTCGGTTGTTACTTAAGTTATAGAAATTGTTCGCCATTTTGAAAATCTGACCTTTTAGAGAAATAAATAAATAATATTTTGTCAATTTCATAGGGGTTCCACCGCTACTTAAATTGCTGCTCTATGCTCCAAGTACGTCATTATAATTACGATTTTTGAATATTTTATTAACTATTTGAAAAGTCGTTTGCTCCTTTATCTAACACTCTGGCTGGTGCCGTTCTTTGTTCAGCCATTTGGGCCATAATTGCAAAAAATATAGCTTTTCCACTTTTTGTATGATTGGCGCAATATTTGTTTTACCGCTTATGCCAGTGTGTGCATACGTGACGCATGTCACGTTATAATTTTACACCCTTAGGTAGGTACCGACTTTCTAGGTGTTATAGGTTTCGCGATATTTTGGGCTGGATAGAGGACCCTATGAGCAATGATTCTATAGTTGATGATAATTTATATATAAATGTTTCAGTTAATAAGAACATTTTTAACACACGTTAACATTTATATTAATATAAATACAAAATTATCATCACCATTAAATGGAAGCCCGACGCTCCACTACTTAAAACACGACGCTCCCCTACTATTTGTCACATGGCGCTGCGACGCTCCCGTCCAAACATCCAAATCTATTAAAACCTAAATATTTAACGCCCGACGATTGAATAGATAAAATATTTTAATCCGTGCGCTTCAAAATCAAGTGGTAGGGGTCCGTTAGTCTCCGCCTCTCACTACCTCGTATTCCTACCCGACCGACCAGCTGTACCCTAGCGGTGTTGCCTCTGTGCAGTCTTAAGTGAATATTGTAATTTGTAAATTTGTATTATATATTTTGTGACGCCATTTTAGTTTGTATGACTTATTTTATATATGTAAACAATTTGAAATGGAAATAAATAAATAAAATATAATATATTCATTATGTAGGTACAGGGTCTTCCAACGAATTGCCGAAATGAAATATTCATTAGATGAGAGATTGCAGATTGTTATCTTGTTCTACAAATGCCAAGAAAATGCAAGAGAAGCAAGGAGAAGATTTATTGCAAATTTTCACAGAAATATATCCGTCAATACTATTCTAAGGATAAAGAACCTATTTGAGGAAAATAAAACATTACATGACAGAAAAAGAAATCTAGAAAGGAATAGAAATCGAGACCGTGCCATTGTGAATTATTTTCGACTGAATGCAACCAAATCAATTTCGGACGCAGTTCGGGACGTTCAATACGGCGCGGCGGCGGTGTAAGACGCAGAAGAGTTACCCAAGGAACTGTTCACAGGACTTAAGAAATCATAAATTTAAGTCTTATCATATCCTTCCACTTCAACATCTAACACCGGCACAAAAAGAACTTCGCTTCCAATTTGTTTCCCAAATTGTGATTCGGAAAGAAAACGAAGACATTAATTTATTCAGAAATATCTTATGGACTGACGAAGCCACATTCACAACATCGGGGGTTTTCAATAGACATAATAATCATCACTGGGCCGTTGGAAATCCAAGAAAATTTCAGACAATTAAATTTCAAGGAAGGATTTCAATCCATGTTTGGTGTGGCATAAAAAATAATAGAATTTTGGGACCAATATTTTTTAACGGGACTTTAAATGGACAGAGATACTACGAGTTCTTAGAAAACGAAATTGAGAACTTTTTGGAAGATTTACCATTGGAAGAATATCAAAATTTAATTTGGCAACATGATGGGTCCCCTCCGCATGCCGTCCGTGAGGTTACTCAATATTTAAACGGACGCCATGAAGAATGGATTGGTAGAAATGGAACCTATGCTTGGCCACCCAATAGTCCCGATTTGTCAATATTAGACACATTTCTTTGGGGCCATTTAAAGAACGTGGTATACAAGCAGCGAAACCACGATATTGAAGAGATCATGCAGAAAATTGTGAATGAAATAAATCGCCTTAACCAGGAAAATCACAGTATAACAGCAAGTTTGGAAAGGCTACAAAGAGGTTATCGCACATGTTTCGAGAACAACGGAGGTCACATTGAACAATTACATTATTAATGTTTTTTTTTTAAATTAGAATAGAGTTGGATTTCTTTTTCTGTCATGTAATGTTTTATTTTCCTCAAATAGGTTCTTTATCCTTAGAATAAAATTGACGGATATATTTCTGTGAAAATTTGCAATAAATCTTCTCCTTGCTTCTCTTGCATTTTCTTGGCATTTGTAGAACAAGATAACAATCTGCAATCTCTCATCTAATGAATATTTCATTTCGGCAATATTATAGTAAATTTGTCAAATTTTTTGACTTTGAAGGATTCAAAGGTGATTATACCTTTATTACCTAGTGTATGTTTCAAACAGGTTAAAGTTAAATTATACTGGATAAAACATTAAAATTTAATAAAAATAGCTGTCACAATATTAAATATTTTAATCAGAACGGACAAAAAAAAAATCACTCGTTCCAAAAATCGTATAAAAAAAGCTATGTTCCATTTAAAAAACACCTTATCCATAGCGTAACTCTTTTGTTTCTGGTTCAAATAAATTTTTGGTTTCATATTTGAATTCTGCAGGAAAAAGTACATCGATTGGCTATTTTGGATTTTTCTTTAAATACAAGGAAGCTCAAAAATGAGCCCCTATTCAGTCCTCGTTGGAAGACCCTGTACTTTAATGTGTAACACTTACAAATTTTGAATAAATAAACCTTAAGGGCGCATACAATAGATTAAAACGAGACGTTTCCAGACCCATATTAATAGTAACCATTTAAATTTGTAGGGAAAATATGAACCACCTTGTAGGTATATTAATTACAACAGTTCATTCTAACAAGTATAATTTACACACGCTAAAAGACAAGGAGTTAATCAAAAATACAACTAATAAAATCTGTATACCTAGATTTGTAAACAAAGACATCTAATATCACAGACATGTGAGCCAAGTATGCACTCAAGGTATAGTATTACGTTTTAAATTTTTTAAAACTTGCGCATATATTACACCGCTCCTACGTAAAAGCACTTTAAAATGTAAATACGACTTCCCAAAGACGTTAGCTTGGAACAAATAATTATTTTAGGAGTAATTAACAGGTCGATTTTTAAACATTAGCTAAGTAGTAAATTTACGCAATACTTGCATATAATACGATTTGAAATCTAAGTTTGGCATGTCGAGATACATTTTAGTAAAATAATTGCCCATACATTCTATGTATTATACTTTATTTTTATATAATAAACGGCATGACGTGTCAATAACGAAGTCAATCATACATGTCTTGAATTATTACTTTTGAGAAGTAAGTTACAACGTGAAGGTGAATGAAAAATATAATTGTCAAGTTTATTTTTATTTTTAAGCATATTGCATAGTACAGAATTTAAAAAATCATATAGTCCTGCAACTCAGATACAGATTTGGATCTGCTACAAGGTACATATATAATAGTACTCGGAATTTTTAAAATTTAAATATTCGAATACTCACTTTATTTGTTATTGAAATATTCAAATTATTCAATATTCGAATATCATCTATGAGTATTCAAATATTCGGTATCGAATATTCAAATATACCAATATTTGAATACTCATAGTGATATTCAACCTAGTGGTAGGAACCAAACTTGAATAATTCGACTATTCGAATATTCAGATACTCAAATACCGAATATTTTTCTTCAAAATTATTCATATGTTCGGTTGTTCGAGTATTCAAATATTTGAGTATTCGAATAATTGCATGTATAAATGTTTTAATATTCAAATATTCAATTATTAAATATTTTTATTTTAACATTATTTAATGTTACATGCGCGAGCCCTAAAAAAACGCGTTAATTGTTAATTGTAATAAATAAATGTTGTATCTTAAATGAGTTTGTGTTTTTGTAAACAAATACAAAAATTCGTTCGTTTGAAAACTCTTAATGTTATTTTAGGTAAAGATATGTCCTGTTTAGTTTCAGTCATAGATTTTTTTGTAGTGGATATTTAATTTAATTTAGGAAAAAAAAACATGGATTATGCGACGTGGCGTATTTTGTGGCATCATCCAGGATTGTTTTTTCCCGTTCTCTTGTCTGGGCTCCTCGACTATTTTCTTCATTTTTTTAATGAAGGCCTTTCAAACCGCTGAACACAGTGCGCGACGAAAGTTTCGCTAAAGATCCACATATTTCTGCAGCATCCAAATGGTTAGTTCAGGATTTCGTTCCCGAATTCCACGGAATACGTTTTTAATTATTATTCATTCTTTAATGCTAATTATATTTATTTTGTAGGCGGACAACTAGTTGAATGAGTCAATGACAAAATTTGTGGACTTTAGCTATAGGTACAGGGTTACAAAACTACAGAAACTAATTTTTAAAACAAAAGTTGCATAATTGCTCCCATGTAACCTTTTGGATTGGTAAAAAAAAAATAAGGCGCATCGCATAGTTGAAAAACATTTCCAAGTTTTTTTTTAATGGGACACCCTGTTTATTTTCCATCAGGACGAAAGATCTTTTTCCCCTGATTTCAAAAATATGTAACATGTCAACATTTAGTTTAGCCGTTTTCGAAATATTTGAGTTGACAATTTTGATAAATTAAATTGATGATAATCGGGTTATCGAGGTGTTCCGCATACGTGAACGTGACATATTTGTCGCTTCACTTTAAATTGAAATTTATATGTTAGAATTTATGATATTAATTGAAGTAAATGACTACCCGTATATGTTTTTTGTATACCTGCCACGACTTCTGACACATTTTCTAATATTTCGTCTGTATTGAGCATGAATATCTCTTGTTCAATCCTTTGTCTTAACACACACATATTTTGAGGTCTGTCATAATAAATTCGATTTTTTAGAAATACCTACAGAAAAATGTCTAACCGACTTAGGTCAGGGCTATTAGCCGGCCATTCTTTGCCGAATGTGTCAATTTAATGTTAAGGGACAAATATCAATTATCATCACTCAGAGGAAACAGATCCTTCGTCCTGGTGAAAAATATAGGGTAATTAAAAAAAAGACTTGCAAATGTTTTTCAACTTTGCGATACGTCTATGCTTTTTTTGACAAGTTCAAAAGATAACACGGGAACAATTATGCAACTTTTGTATTTAAAGTATTTTTTATAAAAAATAACCCTATACATAAATATGTTTGTAAAAATTTGTTACGACAGACAACATGTCTGAAAGAAAAAAAAAACTGAAAACTATGAATCTAATAGCAATAAAAATATATATAGAATCAACTATCATACTGCCAGTAACGTGAAAAAAGAAGGTAACAGCTATAAACAACAACAATAAATGGAAAACACGTTTATTCGGATCAGAATATCAAGAAGTGATCAAAGCAACATTAGTAAAGAATTTTTTGTTTGGAGGTCGACATCGACAATACATTTTTTATTCAGTTCTCGCTTCGCTTCAGAATGTGTTGTATTTAGGAATACTTTGCTGTGAACTGTCGGATGTAGATCTAGCATTCCTATAATAGGAGACCAGGGTTGGATTTTATCAAATTAAATAACAAGCAACAATATTCAACTTCAAAAATTTAAGATAATTATGTATTTTTCTATATGAAACAGATTTGTAAATTATTTAACTATTTAGCTTCAAAAATATGCGAAAGAATGCAGGAAAATTATTATTAAACGCGTATAAAAAAAAATCGTTTACGGTAGGTACGTTAAAGCGTGTAAAACTTGTTGTTCACAAAAATTAGCGAATAATCCACGTATGGATTTCAGAGAAATCTGTACAGTTTCCTTGGCAAATAATTGCGGTAAACCTATTGGGACCTTTCCAAGATCTCCAAGAGGCTACGCATATTTACTTGTAGTACGTGATTATACTCCGTTGCTTCATGCCAGAGAGTAATAAAATGTAAATTTGTAACGACAGGATAGTTTTTAAAGAATTCCGTATTTTAAATATTTAAGACACACCCCCCATCGGTCCTAAATTAGGGTCGCCCTAATTTGCATACAATAGAAAGACGATTTTGGTGAATGAAAGTAATTTAACAGCGGCATTTCTACATGTAGTTTATTAGAATAAAAGTATAATAATAATTATACTTGATTATAATTATAGAGATAGATAGATAATTGAGATATTAATTAGTCTAATATTAAGTAGATACAAATTTATATAGAAGTAAGAATAATAAGAAAATAGATAAATTGGATTCAATATTAATATTTATTAAAAAAATACAACTTAATTTTTAAATTTAGTCATCATGTTCTGAGTAGTCCGATGAACTATCGTCGTTGGGGTCCAGAGAAATAATAAGGGGCTCTACAGTGTTCTCTAGCATGTTATCAGCTTCCCACATTCTTTCTTCTATTTCAATCACATGTTCGATGCACTTACTCCATTTTTTACAATCCACTGTTTTTATTCTCTCTTGCAGGAGGTTTCCAACATCTCTCATTTTAGAAGTGGTGTTATGCCTTGCTACAAACCCTTTTACTTGCGCCCACACCAGTTCTATGGGGTTTAATTCACAGTGATATGGCGGAAGGCGAAGTACCGTTATATTTCGTTCTGAAGCGATTTCGTCGACAACAAAGTTCGTACAAAGAGGTTTATTCAACTTTACAATCTCCAGTAGCTCCTTTTTCAGAATTTCTTTATGAAATGGCTTCTTATTTACACACTGAAAAAATTAAGGGTGAAATTACACAATAAATTGTAAATTTGAAAAGCAATATTAAAGCATCTACCTTAGTAAAAATAAAATTAGTTCTTACTTTTACAAGATCTTGTGATTTTATTAATGTTATTTAGCAAACTATTGTTATTATTACACAAGAATCGGTAATTTTACTTCACCAATTAAGAATGTTACTATAGACATTGTATAAGTACAACTGAATATTAAAGAAATTTTTATTTTCTAGTTCAAATTAACAAAACCTTATTAATTTTACAAACAAAATTGCGTTTTTACTAAAGTTATTGGTAATTTACCTTAATAAAACTAAGGCGAAAGGCTAGCTGCTTACTTCTTCTGGCGCCATTTATTTATTGTTAGACAACGGAGAGCATTGTCACGAGACGCGGCGAAAAATTTTTTGGTTTTTAGCTTTATTTTATTTTGTGTTGATGTTATTTATTATCGGTAAGTAAGTTATAATTTTTTATTAAAATGTTATTTTGTACTTGTTGTAGATGTAAGTTAAATTCTTTAAGAAAATATGACCTGTACCTATATCTTCATCGTAATTCGAATGGTTTTTTTAAATGTATGCATGATGGGTGTTTTATACAATTTAGAACTTATACAGGCTTTTCTTCCCACTTAAACAGATTGCAAAGCAATAAGTGTTTAAAAAATAGCCTAATAATTAACCAATTTTCTAAATGTATAAAACAGGGTTGTGTCTTTAGAAGTAGTTACAGAAAAAGTTTTAACTCGCATATAATAATATATACCCATATCAGACAAAAGAAGTATTTGCAGTACCCCGTTAAACACGTGCGTGGCTTGAATGTAGAATTTAAATCTATCCCCATTATGCGGTGGTATAGATACGTAGATAAGAATACTTTTGTAACATGTTTTTTATCCTTTTAATACAAATATGTTTTAGTTTATAATTTGTTTTATTTCTTCAACTTCACTTACCCACATAGATGTTTCACATTTTCGTTTCTATAAGTGGCAGTAATAAATTAGTAATAAATTGTGAAATTGTCCGCTTAATTTAATAAGAGGACGCAGAGAAGCAATTAAAAGATTCGGTATCAGGAATCAATAAAAAGGAGATAAGTCAAGAAAGTAAACAGAGTGGAAGGAATTAGAAAAAACACACCTTTCAATTCATTCCATACAATATATAATAACAATAAAAAATTTCAAAACGCCGCACCGCACGACTTTTATGGGATTTTGACTCGCTGTCGAATTTAATAAAGTTTTTGTGTCATAGATGTCGACTTCTTTATAACAATTTTTCATAGGTTCAACTTAATCCTCTGACTAGTTAGAGAAACAGGGTGTAAAGTGTTGCCTTGCAAGTAAAGAAATCAATGTTAAAAAATAAAAATGAATCTAATTGCTCAAAATTAAAACATATAAAACAGTAGGTAAAAATAAACAATTTTTGCTAATACAATTTTATTTGGAGCCCTATATAGGGAGTTTCCCAAAATCTAGCATATACACTAAATTTTAAATATTAAAGAGTATCTTATAGGAACGAGAACATGCCGTTGCAACAATAATTGCTTATTTTAACCTATATAATCCTCAACATAGGCACTTTAATTTTTATATTTTAATACTAGCTTTAAAAGTTCAATTTTTCACAACCTATATCTCTGAAATGAGTCATAGGACTCAGTTTAACCAATAAGTTTTTAAAATGTAAAACCTATTAAAATGTCTATAAATTCGACATCGAGCCAAAAATCCATAAGAGGTGTGTAGGGTCCTTTCTTTTTTAATTTCGCAACATATTGTAAATTTCAATATTAATTTCGCAAAAGAATTGTAAATTTCAATATTAGTTTCGCAAAAGAATTGTAAATTTCAATACTAATTTCACAAAAATAATGTAAATTGCTTCTAAAAACGCAGTGATATCTATTGTAAATATGTAAAACATTTGTAATATCAATGTGTAGAATTACAAATTCGTTATCTCTTTTAAGATACAGATTTACAATACTTTTGTAATAATACTAAAAAAATGTGAAATTTGTTATTATAGATTCAGCATCAAAACCATCCTATTCACGCCGGACAGGCCGGATGAGATCGGATATCTCGTAGGATGAAGGTGCCGTTTCACACTCCCCAGTCGGTAGACCGCACGATTAAAAACCGTACGGTCGATGACCGGTTCTAGATGGCCTCAGATACGCCGACGAACCGTAAAAAAGTAAAATAAAAAAAAAAAAAAAAAAAAAGATTCAGCAAATATAAACAACGATTACAAAAATACAATAATAATTTTACTCGTTTCTTATAAATTTTCAGTATTTTTATGTAATAATTACAATACTAATGTGATAATTTTACCAATTGTTTTGTGATTTTAAAGCAAAAAAGTAAATAATTTACATATTTCATAAAATAATTTAGGGTGTATTTTTACAAAATTGTTAGTAAAATTATATAACGCTAATAAATTTACTTCGATAGTAATTGGCAAAAAATAACCCACGATAGTTATAGTAATGTTACAAATTAATTTTTAGAGTGCAGTAAGGCAATGAATGATCAATCAATTTTTTTTCCAAGAAGACGTTGGTATTTTTTCGGATTTTCTTGAGTGGTAGTTGGCATTATCCATGACTATAACAGACCCAGGCGGAATAAGATCTAGCATTTGCTGGAAGTATTCTTCAAAGATATCAGCGACTCCAGTCATATTCGAACATATTTTAACAATTTTTGCAACTCCGAATGGTATATAAAATAATAATTGGACTACACCTATGGAATACGGCGAAGACCACTGGGTTTTATAGTTCAATAATGATTGATTACTCTCTCGCATTAAGCAACAGACTATAGTTTACCAAATACACTCTCGTCCATCCAATCAGGAAAGCCACAGCCAAAAGTGTCATAAAGTTTATCGAGGAAGAACTATTTCTTGAAAGAGGAGTTCCGCAATTTTTATTGTGCGTTAACGGTTCCCAATTTGCTGGCACAGCATTTAAAAAGTAGCACCTCTTTCAGATAGACACACCCTTCAAAGGACGCCTCCCCCTTTTGCCACACAACAGATATGTGGAAACTTGACAGTTCGAGAAAATTCCAATTGTAACTTACTCTGTCAATATCTGCCCTTGTGAGGATATGAACTAGGGTACTCGGACATACCGTGCAGTGGATCAGTGGTAAGCATACACGGAAAAAAAATTGTGATTTTTACTACAATTGTAGATAAATTTACTACAAATTGTTGTAAATAAAGGGGCAACAAAAATTTGTTGTGAATTTTTATATCATATTGTTTCTTTTTTTTTAACAAATTGTCCAACTATCCCATACAAGTTGTACAAGAAAGTTATACAAAAAATTGTTGAATTTAAAACTATTGTAAGAAATATATTAAAATAAGAGTTTGGCACTTTATGCTATAAGAGTTAAATATAAATAATGTACATGTTTTAAGGAGAAATTGAATAATTGAAAGGTCTTGTTAACAATTTCACAATATCTTGTTGGATATATTATAATATACTATTACAGCAAAAGTTTAAATGTCTTGGTGAACATTTCACAACAATTTGTAGGAAATGTCTTACAGAAACTAACGGAAGGGATAGAATGACTCAGAATCTCTGTTTCCAATGGTAGGATGCTACACTACTGCTACCTGTAGACCGGGTTTGAACTCTTTGGTTTTCGTCAGCACAGCACAGGGCACAATTATGACAAGTGAGCATACCGAATACCTACCGTTGGAAAATCGAAACAGCTTAAAAAGGCTTCAACACACCGACGCGGCCACGGCCACGGTAGCGGTGGCGGCCAATTTAAACACATATAAATAAATAAATGAAATCATACCAGCGCGGGCAGGTCTAGATTAAGCGGCCTAGGGCAGCGTTCTGATATGCGGTGACGGTCAAATACAACGTGTCAACTTTGACTGCGAGAAGTGACAGTAGTAATGGCAAAAAATATAATAAAATTGTTTATAGAGAATGTTAAATTATATCCCATCCAAATTATAAAAATATAAGGGCTAAAAACAAAGTGAGGGATAAAGAGCTTATAGTAACAAAAGTCTCCTCTTTAACATCGTCTATCATAATAATAAATTATAGAAACCTGGACGTTTAAAAATATATTTTCGTATACATAAAATCTGTAAACGGCAACTACCTTACAGCTCCACTCACCGCTTTGGTGTCAATACGCCCGACCGCTAATATGATCGCCACCGCGGCCGCCACCGCTACCGTGGCCGTGGCCGCGTCGGTGTGTGTAAGCTGCGATATTGTTCTGCGTAGGCAGTACAATATAGGCAGCGCCATCTTCCAGCAGTCTCTAGCAGTCTAAAGTACTTAATACCGTATGCTGGTTTATTATAGTGTAGTAAATACTACAAATTGTTGAAGATTTTTATATTTCGATATGTATTAATCTTAAAAATTGTTTAGGTTTCTGCAACAAATTGTTCTAAATTCCACATTTTAAACTAGTGTAGTAAATACTACAAAATATTAAAGATTTTCATATATTGATAGGTATTAATTCTGAAAATTGTAGTTTCTGGAACAAATTGTTTTAAATTACACATTTTAAGCCAGTGTTATAAATACTGCAAATTTTCTGGAGATCTTTATATTGGATAGGTATAACTAACCTGACAGTTTCTACAACAAATTGTTTTAAATTACAAATTTTATACTTGGAGTAAAGTTGCATAAAAATTGTAAAAAAAATTCACATATTATGTATTTTACACAATAAAATTTAACGATTAATAGTATAGTCTTGTCTCACTTATATTCATAGAACGTATATTAGATTTTACAAGTATCAGTTTAAAATTTTACTATAAAATGGCAAATAAAAATCGGTAGTAAAAATTTCAACAGGCACTTGAGATTTTTAAAATATTTTTAGTAGTTTTTTTAACAAATGATAAATGTTACAACCTGTAGCAAATGAAAATGAAAATGTAGCGGACATACATAGAAATATAATGTGACCAACAAATTATTTTGTATGTATTAGCTGGTCAAGGTGGCGTACCTTCCCGAGAAATGGCATTAAAACATGTGCATCTCATTTTGACCATCCGTTACGGCTTCAACCCTCCGATCAGGGATCGGGAGTAATAAACTTAATAAACAGTACAGGCAATAAAGCAGGCCTCTAACGGTAGTTCCAGGGCATCTCTTAAAAGTTTATTGTCGACGCCTTTTTCCAAAAGGCAAAACAAAATATAGACAGTTCATCTCAGCTAGCCTTTTCAATACGTTTGGCACTCTGAGACCGCGAACGATACCACGTTTAGTCATTTTGTATATATTGTAATGTTAATGTAAATACAGTTTAAGTGTACATATAACACCGGCTTCTTATTTCACAAAACACTCTATTCACGAGCTACGCACCCCCAAAAAAAGATACATTATTGTTGACATTCGTGTAGAAAACAAATAGTAATCATCGATAATCATTGGAAATTATCGGTGATCATGCACTGGAAATCAGTGGTAAAATATTAGAAATCCGTAAAAATATTATAAATTACCGTAGTTTAATAATCAGTGTAAAATTTTTTTATAGGTGTGACACCCCTCGGGAAAGACAATTACGCCAAATCATTTTTTATTGTTTTAACACAAATATTCTAACTCGCAAACCGATTACCCGATTTCACTTTTCTTGGTACGGTTGAAGAGGCAATTTAATGCCGTTTGCAACGACGTATCACTTGGTAGTAGTGACATTTCAAAGTGCATGAGGTCGGCTGGAGTGGAGGTCAATAGTACAGTTCTATCAAATGTGTAATTATTAAAACTCCTCGATATCAACATTAACGTGTTTTTTTGTCAAATTTTATCTCCCTCAAAATCAAGAAATATTTAGGGTGGTTCGTTTTAAAATAAAAGCACTGTATATTATTCACTTTACTAAATAAAAGTTAATAAAATAATTTTACAATTTGCACGTCTATTGTAAAATATAATCTTTGTCATTTAAATTAAATATCTTCGTCAGTTGCTAAACAATTTACTGGTTATTATTATTGGCAGATTTTTCTAAATAACTTTTAAATATCTAACCAAAGTGGATCGACATTTTACAAGTGTGTTTGTCACATTACTTGCATACCCTCCAAAAAGTTCAGTCAGATTAATTTAAGCCAAATAGGGGAGCGAATATTTAATTACATTAAAATGTGCATGCATGGGATATCCTATCACCCGTCTGTATTTTTACTTGCTGATAATAAAATATACAAATTGCAATACCATGCCACTGTATATTTTTCTGAAGCTATAATTATATGCATGAACCAGATGGCGCAGGAAGACGAGAAGCCTGCCGTGCTTTATAGCCTTCAGGGCTCAGGCATCGAAACAAAACGGTTTTTATTCTCCTAAAAGCAATAGGCAGAAAACCTAAACCGAAATCCAAACAAAGGGGACATAAACAATGTACCCAGTATTTACGGCTTCTCCATTTCTCATGTTTCACCATATAATAGACTTAAAAATGTAATCCCCTGAGTGTCAAGAGGTCCTATTATTTTAGGGTTGGGCTAAACCCTCAAAATTTATAGAGCTTAAACAATAGGACATAAATTAGGATGTGTATGATTTATTTCATTGGAAATGAATTAATAAGTATTAAATTAATTTAATATGATTCAAATAAATTACATTATTACAAAGGCGTCCAATTAAATTAAATATCACTGAGTTTGGGAATCACAATATGGTCGTGCTACACCGATATGTTTTAAATGCAAAACAAATAGGAAATTATATTTCGGCATGAAAAAAAAACCTTATGAATGATTCAGTGATAATGATTTTTTCTACTGACGTTTTATAATAACCCCTTTTTGAATGTCGATGTCGTTTTGATTTTTAATAGGCACAGCCTGCTTAAAAGTTTTTTAAGCGCGCTGTGCCTAAAAGTAATTATTTACAATTAAAAACTAAACACAGACTATAATAATTTTTCCTATTTATTATAAATATTAAAAGTACAGTTACTTACAATATTAAAATTAATGCTTGGGTAACCTAAAACAGTGCGTTGAGATATTTATCTTTGTAAAATAGATGAGGAATTTGAACTAGAAATAAAAAATGAATCTGCAACAGCAATATCAATTAAACTATTAAACCCATGCCACTAGTAGAGCTAGTAGAACATTCTGATTCATTAGACTTAACACGTTTGTTGTTAGCGTCCAAAGATTTTTCACTAAGAATTTTTTCGGAAATGTTTCTTTTGTTTTCTAAATAATCGTCTATATACCCCTCAGCCATGGCATTTGACCGCCAACGTCCATGTCGCTTTAGCATCAAAATATCCGGTCCAGAGTTCGCTAAAAAGTCGCTGAAGATCTTCGAAAGCAGTGGCCTGTATATTCATTTGCCTTTGGAAGCCCCAACAACTCAGTAATTTTCTTTGGTGTTGCTCCTATGGTATTAATGCCCACTGGAAGTCTGGAACATTTGGAGTTTTTGTACGTGATAAAAAATCTTTCATGGGTTATGTGTGCTGGACGTAATTGGGCGTACTTTCGGAAAATATTCAAGGAGTTGATGCCGTCAATAGAGCCTTCGCTAATTACAAAGCTTCTTGTAACATTTGTTTTAGTGTTTGGAATGGTTATTTTAATTAAAGACTCCGAAAGTTCGATATTATTTATCTTTAAATATGTGATTCTTCTCTGCGACATGCTCCAGAGATTCCCATAATAAGAATGACTTTGTCCAATAAATAGTTCCTATCATCTGTTTTTTTGACAAATCTTTCTATTTGTTCCTTGGAAAAAACTTTCGACTTTTTGGGCTTATACCCCGTAGATTCCCTTTTCAAAAATGCCATTAGATTTGTAAATGCCTTTATATCAACATTTTCACTTAAATAAACCATCGTTCGAAGTATTGAGTAAGTACTCCACAAAGTTGATGGCTTATAGGCATCGGATAAAAAGCTGGATTTATAAACTCGAAAAGTTGGTGAGGTTGAAGTTATGGTCAAGTTGTGAGGTTAGATATTCCGAATTCCGAGCACAGAAATTGATTATTTCGAACTACCCGGGAAGTTTTCGAACCTTACATGAGCTTTACATGAACAACATGAACGAGGGTATAAATAGAACTGAGTGTTCCCTTTAGTTTAAATTGAACTTCTATTTCCAACACCAACTGAACCTCAACCTCGCCAACTTTTCGAGTTTATAAATCCAGCTTTAATCGTGAAAAATATGCCAAAACGACTTTTTCTGATAAGCTTTTTACCTTTTTTTCTCCACAGCAGTTTTTGAATTTTTCGTATGTGCCCTCATACAAACTCCTTGATTTTAGGGGAACAAGGTTCACCATTGCCTCATTTGCGGCATTTCCAATGTCTGAGTCTTCTAAATTACTTATTTTTTAATTAATATTTGCCGCAGTTTTTGACAAAAAAATTCTTTCTAATTTTTTTTGACAAGTGTCAATTTTTTTGACAAGAAAGGTGTAAATGAAACACAGGTAATAAAATGTTTGGTAAAATAAATTAAGTTTTTTATTATAAATCGCCCGTAGAAAAAATATTGTATACCATTCGTTATGAAACAATGTCTTTTAGTCGCTCTGACGTGTTGTCCAGCTCGGCGTCGCCTCGTAGGACAATTTTCACGTCGCGTGCCTAAAAGACCCTTATTTCGTAACTTGTTGTATAAATACAGATCATTGAATAGAAGTTAAAGGCATTAAGCCTGACTTAGAAGACAAGGAAGATCCCTAATAATAGCTATTTTAGTTTTGGTCGTAGTAATGTTAAAGACGCATGAATTAAAGTTTTGTGACACGGCGCCAACATATTCATAAAAATTGAATACCTTCCGCAAGTTGTATCACTACTCCACTGACACGCAAATGGCGTTATTCGAAAAGGAACCAAGCGACAAATTTTAATTATTTGAGCTATTGGCAACAAGCGAATCTTGATGTCCTAAATTAATTATTCGAAAGACTTGACCACTAAGCGACAACACAGAAATACTGCATTGCGAGTTTATCGAAAACGAACCAAGTGCAAGTATTCTGTTTAGAAGTTTATGTTTATGTCACTTGGTTTCTTTTTTAGTTTTATTTATCCACAATCTGTTGTGCTGTTTTTTATGAATGTTTATCAAAACACTTGCACAGTGTGTATCAGCCAAATGGAATAAATTCGATAATAAATACATAGGGGCGTGTCCGAAAAAACGCTCGGACACGTCGATTGGTATTTCTAGTTGCACATTTCTTTTCAATAAAAACTTTTTATACAGGGTGTGTCATGTAACAGTGGCCAATACTAACTTTCTTATTTTAAATGCAACACCCTGTAAATTATTCAATTTTTGGATTCTTCAGAAAATTTTAGACATATTTCATGTACAATATCCTATACCTACCTCTAACTGTTTCGGAAATATTAAGTGTTTTCAGATTTATTGCAAAAATCAACAACACACTAAAAAACTAATAAGTAATACTGTTTATTTCTTGATAATGTAAAAAACAAAAAAAAAACATTAATATAGGAGATGTTGGAAATGCTCGCTGCGAACGTCTTGGCAACATCCTAATCTTAAATAGAAATTTCTTCTAACGTTACTGAACACTTACAGGCGTGACCGATCTAATCGCAAGCGTTATTCGGGGTTTAGTTTTGTATACAATATTTTTAACGCTCGTTTTTAACATAAGAAGAAGTCTAATGGCGTCAGATCAGGTGATCGTGCTGGCCATTCCATCGATCCACGCCTCCCTATCCACCGATTTGGAAATACTCGTTTGAGGTACTGCCGGACATTGATTTCGTAATGGGGCGGTGCTCCATCTTGCTGAAACAATATCATATTCGCTGAAAGTAGTGGGTTTGCTGAATCAGGATATAAGTTTGTCAAAGTTGGCAAGACATTATTTTGGAGCAGTGCTAAATAATTATCGCCATTTAACTTGCCAATAATGAAAAAGGGACCTATGATATGATGTCCAACAATTCCTGCCCAAACATTAACCTTTTCAGGATATTGCGTATGTTCTTCTCTCATCCAGTGAGGATTTTCCCTAGACCAATAGCGGCAATTCTGACGATTAGCATGACCGTGAAGTGTAAAGGTGCACTTATCAGAAAACAAATCATGTTCTAATAATTGGATCACATTGTTATCTAACATTGCCATCATTTGTTCACAAAAATACGTTTTGCTATCAAAATCGTCTTCCATGAGCTCATGAGTAATCCCTAGACCAATAGCGGCAATTCTGACGATTAGCATGACCGTGAAGTGTAAAGGTGCACTTATCAGAAAACAAAACATGTTCTAATAATTGGATCACATTGTTATCTAACATTGCCATCATTTGTTCACAAAAATACGTTTTCCTATCAAAATCGTCTTCCATGAGCTCATGAGTAGGTATCATTTTATAGGGATACATTTTATTTTCTTGTAATGTTCGGATACTCGATAAATGGCAAACATAGAACATTGGGGCGGTTTTTCGACTAGAAGTATGTGGGTTTTCCTGAAACTCAAGCATAATATCTAATTTGGTATCATCACTTATTGCATTGGCAGCTACTTTTTCTTTGTACTTTACATGTTCAAGGTGGCGAAACTGCTTTTCTATTTTGCTAATTGTCTCTTGAGCTATAGGCGGCAAATTTGAAAATTTTTCATGAAATAAGCGAGCAACTTCCATTTGTGTCCGTGTTTTATCTCCATAACCAATCATCTGTAGAATTGTAATTTTGTGCATTTCTGTTAAATAAACCATTTTTCTGATATGCAGTTAATGAAATTCAAACGACTATAACACTGACAACTACTGTCATGCAGACAGACAACAATTTGCTAAGGTCAACCGTTTTAAACAAAAGTAAACAAAACTATGTATACCTTTTTTTATTTCGTATCAGTAAAAACATTTTAACATCAATTTTCAACATCTCCTACATTACTGTTTTTCTTTTGTTTTTTACATTATCAAGAAATAAACAGTATTACTTATTAATTTTTTATTGTGTTGTTGATTTTTACAATAAATCTGAGAACACCTCATATTTCCGAAACAGATAAGAAGGTATAGGATATTGTACATGAAATATGTCTAAAATTTTCTGAAGAAACCAAAAATTGAATAATATACAGGGTTTTGCATTTAAAATAAGAAAGTTAGTATTTGCCACTGTTATATGGTATAAAAAGTTTTTATTGAAGAAAATGCGCAACTAAAAATACCAATCGACGTGTCCGAGCGTTTTTTCGGACACGCCCCCATGTATTTATTATCGAATTTATTCATTTGGCTGATACACACTGTATGTTAATAAACGCATCCTGTGCAACAATCAATTTAAAAAAGTGGCGACAGAGCCAAGGAAACTCTGTTCTTGGCTTTGGTAAACAATAATCTGGTGAACTCGCAAATATCAAAAAACAAATCAAAGGAAGACCAGTGTTCACATATACAGGATGTCTTAAAAAGGTGTTTTGTTCAAGGTCTCCAGGTTTGAGAAGTTCGTTTTTCTTACATTTCTCTCGTCATGGAAAAATTAAAAATCTTTAACCAAGCCAATTGTGCATGATAATATTTTAACGTCTTACACCAGAGCGATGTTATTTTAATATTTCGTAACGTTTAAATAAAAATGCTTCGGGTTGGGATGGGCTTACTCTAAAGATATTTTTTTGCTTACCATCAAGGGCCTTACAGGTTTTGGCTGAAGCAATAAACTTCTCCTTTCTCACAGACATTTTTCCGTCTTGTCTAAAGAAGGCTATAGTTATCCCACTTCACAAGGGTGGTGGTCATGATACCCCTTCAAATTTTTCAATTCCGTTACTTTCCACCTTGTCAAAAATTGTAAAACTGCGGCTGATGTCATTTCTAAATAAACACAACCTTTTGTCCATCTAACAGTTTGGATTTCAGGCTTCGAATGATGTTGAAGTTGGAGGCGTATGGGGTAAGAGGAACTACCTTGGAATGGTTTTGCTCGTATCTAACAGGCCGGGTGCAGACAGTCGTGTTTAATAACAACAACTCCGATGAGCTTACCACTGACACGGGTGTTCCACAAGGGTCAGTCTTAGGTCCTCTACTCTTTTTGGTCTACTTCAACGACGTGCCTTATCTACCAACATCTGGGAAAATGATGAAAATATTCTTTACCACAAGGAGACTTTATATCTTATTTACTCAAAAATGTTAAAACGTTGGTTGGTTCTTTTTCGAATAACGCTATCCAAATATCGATCGGTTGTTCTTGCAAATGACACGCGATCCATGTTACCCAATTAAATTAACAAGAGTCACCTATTCCCTTTAATCGTGCACTATGTTGCCATATTTCCATGCCATTTCAATATTAAAATTAATAGTACAGGGCTATTGGTTATAAATGTCACCCCACTCTAGCCTCTTCATTATTTAAGATAGAAAGCTGATTTTTTACTGAATTGTAGGGCATCATCTGAATTTTTTTAACGATAATAGAAATATAATACAGGGTGTTCCACAAAAACGCACCGATTCAAATTTATATATTTTTTAATAGAACGCCCTATATATTATTGCATATTCGGAATCTGCATAAAATTCTGATTATAACTCATGTAACATGTCCTATACCTAAATGTAACTGTTTTCCAACTAAAAGCAATCAAAAATTGGCTTTAAAATTACCTCAATCACACTCCTTTTACCCTATATTATAATTTGTCTAAGTTGGCCATGATTTTAAATAAAGCAAAGATATTGACACTGACGTTATTCTCAATTAAATTTGCTTATGTGAGCATAAGTATAAAAATATAGTATACTTGAATGTCAATATCAAAAAAGGTTATAATGCCAAACTTGCCGTACGGGAATATCGAAGACTTTATGAAGGCGTAAGGAGAATTCCTACCAATAAAACATTTTTAAGAGTCTATAAGCATCTTTCAAACGAAAGAGGAGAACAATACAGCCAAATGAACAAAATGAAAATGACGAATTAGATATCCTTCTCTATTTTCAAAGTATTTTTTACACAATTTGAACGTTTGTTCTTGTTAATAATTAATAATTATTATTTTAGAAAATCCTTTTGCTTCAATTCCAAATGCTGTTGATATTCTAGGCAAAACATACTATAAGATACAGAGAACTTTGTCAAAATATAATTTCCATGTCTATAAAATTTTACCCGTTCAAGCGTTGAGCCAAGATAATAAAGCCGCGCGCTTACGCTTTTGTCAAGAAATGATGGAACGCTTGAATCAACAACATGTTACATGAGTTATGATCAGGATTTTATGCAGAATCCGAATATGCAATAATATATAGGGTGTTCTATTGGAAAATATATAAATTTTATTCGGTGCGTTTTTGTGGAACACCCTGTATTATATTTCTATTATCGTTAAAAAAATTCAGACGATGCCCTACAATTCAGTAAAAAAATCAGCTTTCTATCTTAAAAAATGAAGAGGCTAGAGTGGCGTGACATTTATAACCAATAACCCTGTACAATATCGTTAAAATTATATTAAAATACTCTTAGTTTGTTAAACATATTATTATTTATTTTCAATGAATACCTACATTTAATTTCATGCTTTCCTTGCAAATAAATGTTACATTATAATTAGGTAACGGTATGTGGCAACATTGTAAACTACTGAACGTTTTTTGTCCGCATTATTTTGGTAGCTACAGATAACAGTGTCGACCTATAGTTCTGGTGACGCCATCGGCGAATAAAAAATATTTATATTGTTTATTTTTTATTGTAAAGATAGGCAACAATCTAAAATATTGTTTCTTAGTTTATTATTTTATTCAATTCTTTTAGTAATCTGGAAATGGTTACTAAACTTTTTTTTTACGCAATATTTAAGATAAAATCGACATTATTGCTTAAACTACTAAAAATATCCCCACATAACCCTACATTGAAATGATCAGCAGCTATATGCCAATCTTTTGGGCCAATAATGTAAAATATTTTTAAAATATGCCGCTTTTAATTTCACCTCATGCTATGTTAGTAGTATTTTTGATTAGTTTCTCAATAAGGATTTAATCTTCCGTCTCCACTTCGTTGGCGGACCCGGTATACATCCCCAACGTTAAAATTCAATTCCATCTTTATTCTCGTTTTGTGCACTAATAATGTAGCTGTAAGAGAAGCATGAGGCATTTTAGAAATATTCATTTTCAGTGATAAACTAAGCAAATTCGGCATCTTATTTTAAAAAATGTTCGTTCAAGATAAAAAATATTAAAACTTTTGCAAATATGTAACAACTTTTAAGTACGATTTGACCTTTATGATTATTTACTGAGTATGTTTTTATGTCGGTAAGTTGTATTTAATTTATATAAAAGCCCAAATTCAAGTAAACTGTGGAGGCTGTTGACACTATAAATAAGGGAGATATGATCGCGTCTGTCTGCAAGGAATTTCGAAAAAGATTAGAAAAATATGTTCTGATAGAAGATCTACATGTTGAATAAGTACCTTTTATTTTAAACTTATCGTTACTGTTTGAGTTTTCAGCAATAACCAGTATTTAAAGAAAGTACAAAACTGTAAACAATTATTCTCATTTCATCTAGAGACACACTGTATTTGAGTTAGCCTAGGAACTCCCAACATTTATAGATGTTAAACAAAATGGTAATAATTGGGCAATTTATGAATTATTTCATTGGAAATAAATTTATATGGATAGCATAAGTGCAGTCAAATAAATAAATTGAATTTAATTGTGTTTAAATTAATTACGTCGCGACTTTGTTAATCTAAACTGTTGGTGGTCTAAATTTAACAGCCACGAGCACATAAAACCGTTTTAAATGGCTATTATATTGTCCACGTGAAATCAAATAGAATCTTAGAAAAAACAGTAGGTATTTCGCAAATAAAAAATTGCATGTAGCACCTAAATTACTCTTCATCTTAGTTTCTATAGCCTGTTGCCTAATGCGAGAGAGTAATAATCATTATTGAACTATAAAACCCAGTGGCTTTCGCCGTATTCCATAGGTGTAGCCCAATTATTATTATTGTACCTATGATTATTGTCAGGGGTCCCGAGATCGGGTAGGTAGAGGCACAGGTAGTTTACCTACCTGTGCCTCACCTTACTGTTTCAAAAATTTGAAATGTTTTATTACTTTCTGGCAGTTGTTGGAAAACTTCGTTCTTGAAAATGGCTAGTGTTTTTGAACTTGTTGCTGAGAAACGGATTAATAAAATTGCGCTTTCTAAAAATGAGAAAATTATTATTCTCAATGTGTTGAACGCTCTTCGCCACCAAAATTCAACATTCGGAGTTGCAAAAATAGTTGAAATGTGTTCGAATATGACTGGAGTCGGACAGTCAACAATAAACCGACTTGTGCACGAGAATAAACGCGGCCCCATCAGGTTACCAAAGAGAAGTACAGGAAGAAAAGAAACTGTAATAAATGAGGATGAAAAGACTGCCATCAGAAGAATTATACACTACAAATACCTACCTTGGACAAAATAATGGCTGAAATGAAAAAGGATGATTTCATTCCACCCATGGGTAAAAAGAAACTATGGAAAACTTTGAAGGAAATGTATTTTTGTTATAAAAAAATTCACAACAGAAAATGACTTTAAATAGAGAAAGACGAAATCATCTGCTGGCGACGACGATATTTGAGGGCACTTATACAGTTTAGAAGGGAAAACAGGAATATCTATTATATGGACGAAACTTGATTAAATGACCGTTGGTAAAATAGGGTAGGATAAACATATAAAAAGCGCGAGGCAAGCTTTTATGAAAGGATGGTCAACTGGAATAAAAGCACCCTCGGGTAAAAGATCAATAATCACTTACATTGGTAGCAAAAATGGATTCGTCGATGGCGGCTTACTAGCATTTAAATCAAAACGGACTGGAGACTATCATAAAGACATGAACGCTGATGTCTCTGAAGAATACTTCCAGCGAATGCTGGATCTTATTCCTCCTGGGTCCGTTGTAGTCATGGATAATGCCAGCTACCACTCCAGAAAATACGAAAAAATACCAACCTCTTCTTGGCTTACTGTAAATAAGAAGCCATTTCATAAGGATATGCTGAAAAAGGAGCTACTGGAGATTGTAAAGTCCAATAAACATCTTTGTACGAAATTTGTTGTCGACGAAATCGCTTCAAAACGAAATATAACGGTACTTCGCCTTCCGCCATATCACTGTGAATAAAACCTCATAGAATTGGTGTGGGCGCAAGTAAAAGGGTTTGTAGCAAGGCAAAACATCACTTTTAAAATGAGAGAAGTATGATACCTCTTGCAAGAGGGAATAAAGACAGCGGATTGTGAAAAATGGAGTAAGTGCGTCGAACATGTGATTGAAATAGAAAAAATAATGTGGGAAGCTGATAACATGCTAGAAAACACTGTAGAGTCCCTTATTAGTTCTCTGGGCCCCAACGACGATAGTTCATCGGACTACTCGGAACATGATGACTGAAACTTAAAAATTAAGTTGTTGTATTGTACATAGTAGATTTTTTAATAAATATTAATATTTATTATAATTTATCTATTTTCATATTATTTTTACTTCTATAAGTTTTTATCCCCTTAATATTAGAATAATTAATATCTCAATTATCTGCCTGTATCTCTATAATTATATTTAAGTATAATTATTATTATACTTATTATTGTAATAAACTACCTAAAGTAACGCCGCGTCACATTACTTTCATTCACCAAACTCGCCTTTTTATTGTATGCTTATTAGGGTGTTCCTAATTTAGGACCGATTCGCGGTGTGTACGTCTTAAATATCTGAAATACGGAATTTTTAAAAACCATCATTGCAATTTACCTGAAATTTACAATGCAACCTTTAAGTTGTCCACCCTGCTTAATGGGTCCTGTCATTGCAAATTTACATCTTATTACTCTCTCGCATTAAGCAACAGAGTATAGCTAACTAGAAATTAAATCCTAAAATACCACTTAACTTAATTATTAGTCTTACAGAACTTAAAATTAGACAAGAAAATGGCTAACACATTTAATCGACCGAGAAATAAAAGAGTAACGCAGACGGCTCGGTCTAATCTTAGCTTCTCTGCTGGGGACATTTTAAGTTGTTATGGTCGTTTTGGGCTTGCTAATTACGGAGATATATTGGCTATGCAGACACGCGTCTGCATTCTGTGAACGAACTTCGCAGAATAGTATGAAATCGGTTTAATTTTTGCTTTAGAAAATGTACTGTTCATAAAGTATTCGGTATTTATTTATTTAATC
This sequence comes from Polydrusus tereticollis, assembly GCA_963920685.1. Classification (NCBI taxonomy): domain Eukaryota; kingdom Metazoa; phylum Arthropoda; class Insecta; order Coleoptera; family Curculionidae; genus Polydrusus; species Polydrusus tereticollis. The sequence goes on from OY987328.1 coordinate 74,458,388, forward strand.
TAATTACAGAATAGTACATTTACCCACAACATGTCATTGTGGCATGTAAAAGTTTGAAAATGTTTACCTAATATAAGACAACATACTGTTTGATACGCATAGGTGTGGAACACCTCGTCTCCTTTCTCAGGAAGGGGCCTAACTAACATATTTATAAACATTAAGATATTTTGCGGACTAACTGTTCTTAGGTTACTCTTTTGTATCTAGAAGTGGTATATCTCCATATCTGATAGTTAGACTTAGAACTGCACGAGTCAATAGATAGACCATAAGTGTGGTCTATCTGCAAAAACCCAACAAAATATTCTTGCATATGGGTCTCTTCGTGAGTGAAGTCCCTCCAACGATATCACAATAATAACGACACGAACGGACCAATCTTCAGACAGGTCTTTCAAACTCAGACTCAAAAGTACTTTGTTGTCTGGAGAACAATATTCTTGTTGACAAAGTAAAGTCATTAGTCATAGTCTTAACCGACCTACATTACCCATATGACACAGTATACCTACCTAGGCTGCTAATCATATGTACATATGGAGTAGGGATGTCAACCCGGGGGAAAACCTGTCTCAAAAATACCGGGATTAGATAGACCTAATCCCGGGATAAATACCGATTTTTTATGCATATACTAATTTGCTTCATTTCCCGATTTCAAAACTAAATTAACGCGAAAGCCGACAACGTTGCAACTTGCAATCCGGAAACATAAACATGAGGCTGGGAGATGAAACTTTAGACGCACTAATATTTCTGCGGTATTTTTTTAAAAATTTTTAAAAATAAAACTTATTTGTTGGAATTTACAACACAGTTCTTTAAGTTCGTTTAAGAGTTTTTTTTGTTAATTTTCGTGTTTTAAGTTAATACAATAAAAGTTTTTGAATGTTATTTGATTTTTTTTCGGTACATCTAATCCCGGGATCCCGGGATTAGTAGTACAAATCTCGAAAATCCCGGGATTAAGAGAGCCTTTCGGGATTGGCATCCCTAATATGGAGGTAAGGAACAGCTTAAAGACAAAAAAAAAACAACGGTAAAAACAAACAAGCATAATCACCAAAATAATCACTGAACTGATGGATCACTAATAAATTCATCCAAAGTGTAGTAAGCTCCCTTAATTAAGAAACGCTTAGTCAGGTTTTTAAAACTTTTGGAACATTGTTGCCGTCTCAAGGAGAGCGATAGATGAAAACTTTCTTACCACCATATATTAAGGATTTCTTGATTTGTTCAAAATGATGAATAGGTAAGCTTAAAAGAAAAGATTTACGCGTATTACAATCAGTAGGCAACAACAGCTCACTTTTTATGAACAAGACATGCAGTCTCCAGAATAAAGATCCAACAAAGAGTCAATATCACATGTTTTATAAATAGTGGACGACATAAATCCCTAACTTTAGCGCTACACATATATCTTATTGCTCGCTTTTGCAGAACAAACACAGAGTGAAATAAATATTGGGAGCATGAACTCTAAAAACAGATTCCATAGCGAAGATGGGACTCTATTAGGGCATAGTAAGAGCTCCTTGCTAACCCTCAGAGCATAACGGTTAGAAGAATTTATGTTCAATAAATTGTTAATATGAGTTTCAAATTTAAGATATTGATAATCCTAAATCTATTCTTTAAGATTTTTTGAGTGAAACCACAGACAGAGTGAAGGAGACTTCGTCCACAACGCGATCCATCCGGCAATAACTGGAGCTGGAGATATCTTTGAACCCTCACAGTTACATTCCACAACTAAATTAGCAAGACGAAAGCAACCGTTTTTACTTGACCCAATAAATTCTTCAGACTCGATTTTAAGAAGCTCTTACAAGACTTAAGAATACTTACTATCTAAAGAGTGAGTGAAATAGGTCAAAAGGTCAAATGGGCGGAAACAAAAGAGTTTATGGTAACAAAAGATGAATATTTTTGATGCCATAGAACTTAAAAGACTCAAAATAAACATAATACTGCAGTCGTTAAATAAGGAGCCTCTGAAACTGACCAAACAAAAAAATGCCGATTTAGTTTCCTTTTGTGAAGGTTTTATGCTCGTAATTCGTTGGCCCGAAATTGAACAGTTTTATGTTATGATATGTGTTATTTATGTTATAAAAACTTACCACATGAAGTTTAATATTATATAACTGCGTTGTTTTAATATTTAATAGAATTTGTTTTTTCTTCTCTGCAAGCCTATTTTAGTCATTAAATTTTTTTGGTTTTATAAAAATGTCTTTTAAATTTGTCAAAACTGAGGCTGATCTAACATTGCCCGCGAAATAATTGTCACATAGTTGCATATCTACTACATATAATTTCAAAAATTTAAACTATAGGTAAATTCTCATGAGTGATAATCTGCTCAAAGAGAGCTATACGAGGAGCTATATTAGCTCACTAAGTATGGAAAAAAAAATTAACTGCTTCAAAACTAAATTGACTACAAAGAGGCTTCGCCACGTGCAACATCTCGCATTTGTACCGGTAAACTAACGACGTTAACTTAAACCCAACTCATTTTCGTTTTTTACTTCTCCTGTAAAATTTGCCAAGTGTTAGTTAGGTCACCGAAAACATAGCTACTATATTCAAAGTCAAACTTTAAAAAAAGAATCGTTTCTTCGTAAATATCTTAAAAATCCTTTAGCCGATTTTGTTGAAATTCAGCAGTGCTATTTAGGATAGTAAGGGGCAAATTTAGCCCTAACTAGATTAAAATTTTTAAGTCCAGTCCCGGAAAGCACGTTAACTAAGATTTTTGTCAATAAAAATGTGCGCCACTCATTTTTTTGCAATTTTTGTATTTTTCTCGCATTAGGCAACTAAAACTCCAACTTTTTTATTATTAGCATTTTTTTCGTATCTTGCTTCGGTTTTGAGAAAAAACATAAAATTTACTTTATTGCAATCAATAAAAAAAAATTTGTGTTTTATGAATAATTAAGACCTGTGTTTATTGTTGCCCACGGACATGGGACATGGAATAAAGTGATTTTTATTTATGATTAAGCAATTAAAATTAAAATTCATCTTTTGAATTTTTTCGCTCAGAAACCAATAACGTTATTTATTTATTATGCAGTGTTTTAAAAGTAACAAAAAGTGCCATAGAAAAAAAAACAATGGTTCAAACAAATTTGATTCTGGCATAACTGACGTAACTTTAAACAGTGCATACGTAATTATTTGACGGTAATTATTTGAAGTTTTTAAGAGTTTTAAGCTATAAAATTCGTTACTGATATTACAAAAATGGTTCAGTTAACAAACTCAGAAATGTACGCATTTATCAAGAGAGATATCCTCATCGCATTGTACCAAATAGATAAACATTTATAAGAATACATGAAAGGCTGTGCGAATCAGGCACCTTTCAAGGGTCGGCTATTCTTATTGGGAGACCTGCAACAGTAAGATCAGTGGAGATGGAGAAGGCAGTTTTACATGAAGTTAAGCGTAGCTCCGATACAAGTACACGCAAAATTGCATTAAACATTTCTCACTTTCTGCATGGCAGATTTTAAGAAAATATCAACTGTATCCTTACCACATATTACACAAGTAACGAGCGTTATTACCTGCAGATTTTCCCCAGCGGGTTGTTTATTGTACTTGGCTTTTGCAACAACAGTTTTACGTAAATGTTTGGGTTGGTATTGTGGGTGATTAAATGGTCAATAGTATCATCATTTTTTGGAATTTGTGAACTATTAGAAAATGTCCCACTGTCAGTAAGCCGCAAACACACTGAGCTCACGTCATGTGAGGTCACGTGCTATCATGTTGTCATAATTTAACCGTGAGAGCATACTAAAAACACACTACCATCACGTTTTATGACGTGATATATAACTTGATATATGAATTCGGGCAGTCTTTCTTTGATTTCACTGTGTTTGTGTTGTTTGTTTATTTTGCGTAAATTATAGAAAGCGCCAGCTCAATCAGTTCTTCGGACAGGGAAGAGGAAATAGAAACTGTGGCTGCCTTTATCGTTCTCAAGGAGGAAAATAAAAAAACGAGGAAACCATGGGTCCATGACATAAACATGAAAAGAAAAGAATTGGGCGCATTTCATCGTTTGGTTCAGGAATTAAAATTCACCAACAACACACCAGCTCTCTACAAAACCGCGTAAACGAGTGCTCACGTGAGACGAAAAGTGTGGATTTGCAGAAAATAAGCACATGCTAGCACGCGTGCCGTTGGGGATGTAACGTAATACGCATGAGATGACTTCAGTGTGGTTCTGATGTATTAACATACTATGTAAAACAGCGCTTCACACTTTTTGTCTGTAACGTAATAGCACGTGAGCTTTCGTAATGTGACGTGACGTGAGCTCAGTGTGTTTGCGGCTTAAGGGGAACACTGTTGCTCATGCACGATGGGGCTCCACCTCACTTTAGCATAGTAGCACGTCAATTTTTGGATGCAACTTATGGAGAAAACTGGATCGGTCGCGCAAGTTCACAGTCATGGCCACCCAGGTCACCGGATTTAAATCCCTTAGATTTTTTTTTTATTTGGAGGCATTTAAAGTGCCTTGTTTATAAAACTCCAGTCAATACTGAAGAAGAATTAATCGAACGCATACGGGTTTTATGTGATCAGATAAGATATACGGCAGGAATATTTCAACGTGTTCGGCAATCGATGTTAAGAGGAGGTAATGTTTGCATTGAAGTTGAAGGAGCACATTTTCAGCAACTATTGTAAGTCTCGTGTTACTTAGTGTTAAATGTTTTCTTACTAAAAAAAATAGCGTACCACTTGTTTGAGTCTGGTTTTAATTAAGCGTTTTTCTTGTTTTGTTTTTTAATTTCCGGCGTTACCACTGTGCACGCCACTGGCAAAATGAGACAAACAATTCTTAGCTTAAAAGATTCATTTGTATTCATTAAAAACTGTCACCAAGTTTCAACGTCATATTAGTTGGATTTTTTGTTACTTAGGATTTTTTTTTATACTTTACACCTGTAAAAAACAAATTTTTATTATTTTGTCTCAGGGACATGCAAAAGTTGTAGTTTAAGTTGCCTAATGCGGAAAAAATACAAAAATTGCAAAAAAATCAGTGGCGCACATTTTTTTGGCAAAAATCTTGGTTAAGGTGCCTTCCGGGACGCCACTGGACTTAGAGAAATTTTAATCTACTTAGGGATAAATTAGCCCCTTACTACCCTAAATAACACTGCCAAACTTCAACAAAATCGGCCAAAGGATGATTAAGATATCTACGAAAAAACCTATGTTTATATAAACTTTTCATCCTATAGAATCACTCAAATATTCACCCCTTGAAGTTTGGCCACATACTTAAATAATACCCTGTATACATATATAGTGTAATATAACAAGATATTTAGATGTTCTTCATTGAAATGTGTGCTAGTCAAATCGGCAATATTGCACTTTTTTTATTCGCATTCCTTTCATTGGGCAAGCCTCGTGCTTCGAACGATAATATAGTGTGACTTTTTATTATTTCTTGCAATAAATACCAATTCTCATCAACGAAAATAACGCCTGTATTATCCACATACGCCGCCACCACCCAAGCCAAGATTGCAGATTTTATCTATGTATATGTATAAGTTAAGCAAGCTGGACACGTCCGCTCAAGATGCTCTCCAGAACTCTCCACGCGATGTCCCTACTACATTCGAGGATATCAAACAGTGTGGAGTGGGATACGGTGTCAAATGCCTTCGCCAGATCCGAAAAGAAGGTAATCCCCTTTCTCACCTGATCAAAACTTTGGCCACTTCCTGTGTTAACTCAAACACCAGCGGGGCCCTCAACAAACCCAAACTGATTCTTCACAAATTATTGGTGTTAAGTATATTTTTATAAGAATAATTTTAGGGTTAATTTTCATTCCAACCACGTTTAAAGCATACAATGTAGAGCACGTTTAAATAGGTTAAAATCAATATCTAAAACACGTTAGGCATGCAATGTTTCTAAAAAATTTACATTTTTGCATTATGTAGGTATAATGAGTGTGCTATAGTAGGTACTAAAATGATGAAATGTTTTTTTGGTAGATGAAATAAATGCTGCAGTATGTACACTTAGTTCCATTAATTTGGGTTTGATTGTTTCTTCGGCGTTCGGGAGAGGAGGAGAACATAACAGACAGGACATGCAGTGCCCTACAAAAGAGGAAGAAGGAAAGGAAATTTAAATACAGTTTTATTATTTGCCATTTTCACCAAAACATAGCTAAATTGTAAAGCACTTGATTTTACTGCAAAAATTCAATAGTTCTGTTTTTAAGGAATAATAAAAATTTTGATATTAATAATAGATAGACACGCTATCGCCATTTTTTTTATACAAGAAACTAAAATAGACAAGGATAAACAGTGCAACTTATATATCTAGATAAATTCAGGATAAAAACAAAAAATCCCAGACTTTATTTATTTTATTAAAAATTCCTTAGCTCTTTCCGATTTTCCAGGCCAGTGGACACCTTGTAAATTTGTGCGGTGCAAGTTTTCTCCTTTTCTAAAGAACCTTTTGCTCGATTTACTTTATCTGACAAAGAAATTTCTTCACTCAGCAGTTGGTCGAATGGGCTAATACAAGAGGTGTATAAGAGTCCTACATTTAAACGTCATTGACCCAGAAGGTTAACTTCAATTAACCACGGTTGGATAAGTTATGATAAACGGTGCGTTGAACTGCACATACTCTCTTAACCCTACTACTGATAGTTCTGCATCGAACTGATGCAGTACCTTTAACTTTGCTTTAACTGTAAAATGTTATCGGGCTATTATTAGATGAAGTGTGCGAGTTGCGTGGGGAGCCCCTTCAATAGGTTAAAAGATAAATGGCTGATGGTAAAAATATACTAAAGGAAACAAACAATACAAGTTCAACATACTAATACATGTACAGGACAGGTATTGTGAAATTTATTTACCTATGTACAGTGAGAACGTAAAGTTTGGAACAAATTCATTTAAAAATCATGTTTTTTTTCGAAGCTTATTTCATGTATACAGGTTGTCTTAAAAACAAGTTATGACAGTTTACTTTATTTTTTTAAATAAATACCACTATTTTATAATATTTTTTTTAGATTCTGCATAAAGCTCTAAGCATATTTCATGAAATATGTCATATCGTTGTCAATATTACGAAGTGAACTAACTCAGTATTTGCAATTTTCCAGGGGAGCGTTTTAAAGATTTTTAAAATTTTTGAATTCAGAGTTATAAGAAGCTATTTAAGTTGTCGAAACATGTATAATGCGATTTGATTTATTTCAAATAAATCAAAATCTTGAGCAAAACAGTGAGATACGCCAGTTCCTGAAATTGAAAATAAAATGATTTGGTCCATATGAAATGACCTACGCCTCTTTTAATTTTAGTAGTTTTAGAATAAATAAAAGCATTTAATATAAAAAAGGTTTTATTATAGTTTTGGGGTTAAACAACAACTACAAACTACTGGTAAAAATAAACATTGTGTAAAAATATTTAAAACAGTGGAAACTGAAAAATCAGTTATTCATGGGGAATATTTAAATAAAAGTCTTTATATTCGGCTAATCGAATGACAGGCGTCTCTCCTTCACATAACGACTTTAAATCTGAATACGTTTCTTTGCTGATTTTTCGTGGTTAATCATTTAAAACAATCTGAACATCTTTTAAACTAAATGTTTGTCTTTTTAATTCAAATGATTTATAATTTTCTTGGAGGTGACTCGTTTTATAAAATCATGCCATTTGATAGGCTCCACAGTTTCAGAAGTTCTAATTGTTAAAATTGTTAGTTCTTTGGCCAACTTTTTAAAATTCAAAAAGTCATATGTTGTAGGTACCGGGTGTCCCACTAAGAATGGCTGTCGGCCGTATCTCAGAAACCTAATATATTTTTTTTTCGCAAGCGATACGACTAACACTTTCTGAGATACGGCCGACAGCCATTCTTAGTGGGGCACCGGTACTTATTTCAGCTGCTCCCCTTTGGCGACTTATTTCATTCCAAATAAAATATTGACATTCCTTTAAAACAATATCGTAAAATGTAAAGTTATAATTTGCCAACCGTCGCTTATAAAATAGAGCATTTTCCTTTGATCGTGGTAGGTAAATTACCTGCTGTAGATCAAAACTGGCACATGCAATATTTTGATTGGTAAAAGCCTCCTCTTTAATACACTTTTTAATGTCTCTAACTTTGATTTTTTCTGCACAGTGCTTTTCATATTTATCTTTCAATATAGTTTTCGAAGCTTAATCCCCTTATCTATAACTCATACATAAAGAACATTGATCTTTTTTTGCTCGGTCAAATGATAAATTTAAAGACCTGAATAATACTGCGATATAGGGCTATTGAAGGTTTCTCATCTTTAGGACCGATATCTTTAAGTAACATATACATTTTTGACACTGTTAGATCTGAATGGAGGTATTCCCTGCTTGAACTGGAACGACAATAATGTGATTCTACAGAGGGAAATCTTTTAATGTGATTAGAAATTGTAGATCGAATGGTTTTATCTCGTTCAATAACCAAAGTCGACTGTCTGCCACCTCTTTTCTCCCCTACTAGAATTCCATCTGACTTTACCTTTTCTATGGCAGTTCTCATTGTTCCTTAGGAAATGCCTAATGTTTTTAGGAAAAAACTTTTACACATTAAATATTGTTTTTAATCAGTTGTAAAATAATATTTATTGCTTTTTTGTCGTCGGGACTGTTTGACTTTTTTGCTAGTTTTCTGAACAGTTTTTATGGTTTTAACATGACGAACAATAAACTCGCAATGGCGGGTTAAATCTCCTAGTTCCTTAAAGGATTTAAATTATGCTAGTCTTTGTTCTTCGTTTATTACCAATCACTGTCGCCCTTGTTTCTTGCAATTTTCGCCGTTACACCTGTGTTGAATATTTCGTGCAGGCATACTTTTTCCTGTTTTTTGACTGATGTATGTTTCACCAAAGGCTCTCAACTTCTTAGATAATACAAACTTATTAACGTTTGGCTTCTTCACAGGACTCTCATTTTCTCTTCCTTCTCCTTCTTGGACAAAATGTTCTGGTTGATGTTTACCCAAATCGATTTCTTTATCTCTTGTGATATGTTTCTTTTTTTTGGTCTTGCTATGAGTTTCTACTAATACAAATTCAATACCCAAACAGATTTCAAACAGACTAAATTAACGAGTTTAAACGTGAAAAAATGAAATAAGTCACTCAATGGTCATTGATACGGATAATATCATAATTACACGAAGCGGCGTAACGTAGATACGGCATACAATACGGCTTGCTATAAATATGTTTAGAATTTCACGAACTGGCGTAACTCGAGTTACGTCTAATTTGTCAAGTTGTGTACTTTACAAAAATGAGGTACGCTCTTTTTCACTTTTTGTATAAAGTCGAAAGGTACATGAGTTACGCTACAAAACTTTTTACATGTAAAAATCGGTTTATCTCAATTTTCGATTTTTGTGAGTTACGTCACTTCGTAATATTGACGACGATATACTTAAATTCAGCCATTTGCAAGAAAACTACGTTTTAAACATATATTTTTTGATTATTACTGAAATCATGAACACTGCTGTAAATAAAAAAGCCTTTGGTTGTTAGGTTGTCACACTGACAGTGACGGTTGTTCACGGTTGAATAGTTTTGCCTCAAGTCAAAGTGTCTGACAAGAGTTTTTTTGATAATGTTGTAATTCTAAAAAATGGTACGCTTAGGTAAAAGAGAGCGAATAGAAATATTAATAATGATTGGTTATGGAGATAGAATGCGCACACAAATGGAACTTTGCGAACTCTTCAATAACAAGTATTCTCGCAGAGAACCGATATCTCGATCTACTGTCAGTAAAATAGGTAAAAAATATAGAGATTTAGGTCACATTAGGGACAATTATACGAAAGGCCGATCTGTGGTATTAGAAGATACACAATTAAATGTGTTATTGTCGGTTCAAGAAGACCACCATAAGGCGAGTAGTACTATTGCTTTGGAAAATCATATCTGCAAAACAGCTGTCCTAAAGTATTTAGATAAATAGCTATTTTCCTAACAAGTGCAGAAAATCGATTTTTCCGCACGCAAATGCCGTTGACAGCACGACGCGTAGCGGAGTGGTGTCAAGCATTTAAGTGCGGAAAAATAGGTTTCTGCACGTGTTAGGAACAATAGTTTTTCTACTAGCGTGAGGAAACAAATTGAAAATAATTTAAAAAACGGAGTTTTTTTTTTAATTTTTATTACAATGAACAAAATTTTACAATATTAATTCGTTCATCTCTTCATCGGAAATCATTTTGCGTGCCGAAGAATTCAGCAAAACTCCAGTAGAAAAACTGATAAACTAGTTTAAATTTATAATATTCTGTTGACAGTGACATACAAATCAACAACTGGTTATATACACCATAGCAACTAAGATATTTCAAAGGTAATATGATGAACAGTGACTTCAAATCGTACAGCATTTAATTTAATTAAATTTAATTTCAAAATATAACAGTGCGGAAAAATCTTTGCCGCACGGTGCGGAAAAGTGGATTTTCCGCACTAAAACATGTGCGGAAAATGCGTTTTTCCGCACGCTAGTAGAAAAAATAAATTTCATCGTTACAAAGTCCAATTGGTTCATGAACTCAATTAAGAGGATACAGACAGAAGAGTCCAATTTTGGGAGATAATGATGAATATGTGCAATAATCATCCACAGTTTTCGAAACTAATTGTATTTTCGGATGTGGAAATGTGTAAACAAACAAATCTGTCGGTATTGGGCTACAGAAAATCCAAGCTGGATTATGGAATGTTTCACCCAACATTTTCAAAAAGTTAATGGCCGGCATTGTTGAAAATAGAATTTTGGGACCCATTTTTATTGACAGAAATTTTGACAGGTGAAACATATTTAGAATTTTTTGAAAATGATCTAGTACCGTGCCTTGACACATTATACTTTAATGCAGAAGATCCTGATGCACCGAACAATTTTTTGTGCTATCAGCAAGACGGAGCTCCGGCACATTACACCCGCCGTGTGCGTGAGTACCTTAACACAGTTTTTCCCGAACGATGGATTGGCCGACAAGGTCCATTTGAATGGCCGGCCAGATCTCCAGATTTAATCCCTTTAGATTTCTTTTTGTGAGGTTATCTTAAGTCTAAGGTATATGTTAACCGATCAAACAATATTGAAGATCTAAAGAACATAATAAAAGGCGAAAAAAGATTGATAGAACATTACGGCGTTAATAACGTTCGGCAAGAATTTGAAGATCGTCTCAGGTACTGCCAGAATGTTGGTGGAGGTCATTTCCAACATTTGATAAAATGACTTTTAGTTTCTTTTGAATTGTCTTTTCTTTTCGCTAATAAATAATGTGTTGTTGTTTTAAGCCAAAACGCAGTTTTCTGGCGAACGGCTAAATTTAAGTATATGACATGTTTCATGAAATATGTTTAGAATTTTATGTAGAATCCAAAAAAATTCAAAACTAACCTGAACTAACCGTCTTGTTTTTGAGCCAACCTGTATAAATGAAATAAGCTTTAAAAAATGCACAACAAAAATAAAAAATTGATTGAATGAACGACTTTTCGAAAAAAAAAACATGAATTTTTAATGAATTTGTTCCAACCTTTACGTTTTCACTGTATATTTTTATGAAGCCGTCTTTGGATGAAATCAGGCAATCACATTATTATGGATGGGTTGGTGTGAAGTTTCTTATACATACTAAAAACAAGCATAATTAGAATTTAAGAAAAATCTCAATTTAACCGTTGAATTTCCCAAAACCCACCCACGTGTATTTTTCACCCCAATTTAATAAAAACATGGAGATCAAATTTACAAACAACAATCAATCGCCCTTGTATGCAGTCAACAAGGCAAAACAAACAATTAGCAACCAATATGTCTGCCTTTACTTCAAGGAAAAATATTTAGAAAAGCACTGGCTGTTTGACAGAGAACTTCAATGATGTGTAATCGGTAGTCAGAAACATACAAAGCCAATTTTACAACAGCTTGTTACTAACGAGTCGGTTCATTCATACCCAACAAGAAACAAGCATAATTTTCAACAGTAATATACCTATAGAGGAGGCGTCTTATCGGTAATACCGATGTTTTTAACAAGAAATCGATTTTCTGACGAATTTTTACGAAATGTAATTTTTACTTATAATCTGATATGATCCCGAGAGCTTTAGCTCGAGGGTCTTATCTTTGATTATAAGTAAAAATTACATTGAGTGAAAATTTTCTTGGAAAATCGAGTTTCGAGTGAAAAACGAAGGTATGAAGATAAGAAACCGCCTCTAGAGGTGTATTTTATTGGATAATTTACTGAACATAAAAATGAAGGCCGTCTGATAAAGGTAAATATACAAGTTAGAGGTGTTACTAATTTTTTATTTAAGTAAAAAAGCTACAAGCGTCTTTTCGAAAGCGTCTTTTCGAGCTAGCGGTAGTCTTATTGGGTAAGACGACCCCGTTACCAAGGTGGTTGCTATGAAAATGAGCGTTTTGATTGGTTCAATAAAAGTGAGGTGAATTATCATGTGAAGACAAAGAATAAAGTAGCTCCGAAAATTCGGTTTAATAAGGGTTTAATTACTGTCAACTCTCTACCAGTATACAGTGACTGGCAGAAAGTACGCACCAAAGGGGATTTTTTTTTAATAACTTACCAGATTGTTTTGACGGTGGAAATGTTCTGCATGTTCTTAAATAAAAAAGAGCATAAAGAAAACTAGTAAATATTGCGTCGTATACGAGGGAGAGGTGAAAACGTTAAATTCACTCAAGAATAAAGTGCCCTTATTTCTTACCGTAGGAAAAATAGTTATTTATGTATCTAGGGAATTATAATGGTCTTAATTACCGAGGGCAAAGTTTACGTCCCGAGGGCCTTGGGCCCGAGGGACAGCAATTGCCCGAGGTAATTGAGACCCTTATAATTCCAGTGATACATAGATAATTTTATTTCTGACCGATTTTAGTAACATTTTGTTCATTTTTAAAGTGGAATAAATGTTTCAATAGATGACAATCAAATTGACATTAGATGTCAATCGTTTGATTTTATGTCAAATTTTTCTTAATATCCCAAGGGAGTTATGACCCTTATAATTCCCGCGTAACTAAGACGTTATAAGCTAATAATATACCGGTCAGAAATAAAATTTGTTAGTAAATGTTGTTTGCACTTAAAAGTTATCCATAAATACCAAATTTCAGCTCGGTAGCACAAAAAAAATGTTTTTACTTTTTTTTTTGACGCCCCCTCGTATAACGAATCGATAGAAGCTATGCAACCTATAAATTCAGTTTTTTAACAGCTCGTGGGCAATTAGACACATAACTTAAATTTAAAACATAAGTTTGAAATGAAAATTTCGGCACGGCAAACTGTTAGGAAAGTAAAGGAAATAAAACTTCAAGTGTCAGTCTTATAGTAATGTATAATAAGTCGGAGAAACGACGAACAAGTAAAAATAACATAAAAGAACACAGTAATTTAACGTTCAAGATGCCCTCCGCCGTTTTCGATACACTGTATGGTTCTATGAATAAGCTCCCTTGTAACATTTCGTAGAATGAAAGGATTGATTTGTCTAACGCATTGCCTGATGACTTCTTCTAAGTGATCTTGATTTCAAAATGGTCAATGCTTAAAAACTTTATTTTTAAGGTAACCCCAAAAAAAGAACTTCATTGGTGTGATATCGGGCGATCTTGCGGGCCAAGGGTGTTCAGAAAAGCGCCCAATCCACCGATTAGGGAAGTAGTTATCTAACCATTCCCTTACTGCAATAGTAGTATGGATTGACGCGCCATCTTGTTGAAAATAAAATTCCTGTCGGACATTTAGTGGCATATTCTCAATGAAATCACTTACAACGGTTTGCAAAAAGTCCAAGTACATTGCAGCACTTAGATTTCCACGGAAAAAAAATGGTCCTAAAATACGATTGTCTGTTATCCCGCACCAAACATTCGTCTTGAACGAATATTGATTCCTACATTCGATCACAACGTGGGGGTTCTCGTTTTTCGTTTGACCACCAGCGGCAATTTTGTGAACTTACTGTACCATTACTAGAAAAAGTTGCTTCGTCGGTAAAGAAACCATGCCTACAAAAGTACGGGTTATCTTCTATCATACCTTGAAACCAAAAACAGAAGTCGAGACAAGCATCAAAATCCCGTGCCTGAAGGGTATGTACGAATTTTGGTTTATAGGTTCTGTAATTATGTTTTTTAAAAATCCTTCCTTTCAGAGACACATATCATTTTGTCTCTGAGACAATGGCATCGTTGGAGCTTCGGCTGCAGACAGCAACACATTTAAACTTGTGTCTTCATTAGTTTTTCTTGTGCGGCTATTTGAATTTATTTTCGACTGATCCTGTTTGATTAAATTTAGTGACAATTCTTAAAACGGTTGAATGAACTATATTTCTATGGGGATGTCTCTGATTAAAAATATCTGCCGTTTCGCGAGAAGAATTGTGATTTTTCCCCAAAAATCAAAATAATTTCAATTTTTTCTTGTAAAGACAATTTTAGTTCTGCCATTTTTTACAACTAAAATAACAACTGACGCTTAACGTCAGCTTGAATCCTAAATTTTTTTTCATGGCAACTAGATTTCAATGAAAACGAATTTTATTATGTAAGGAAACTTTAATTCATGAACCAATGGGTTTAAGAGTTTTTGAAAAATTTGGGACAGTAAAATATTGTTAAATGTATGAAGTAAACCCTCATTTGTTTTACATAAAGTTATTTCGCTTATGCATAGAATAATGTACGGTGTGCATCAGAAAAATTAGATTATTTTTGACGTTATTTTATTAAACGTCCAGTTTTCGCGTATGTAAACAAATTTAAGTAAGATATGTTTCTAATTGCCCACGAGCTGTTAAAAAATTGAATTTATAGGTTGCATAGCTTCTATCGATTCGTTATACGAAGGGGCGTCAAAAAAAAAGTAAAAACATTTTTTCTATGTGCTATCAAGCTGAAATTTGGTATTCATGGATAACATTCAAGTGCAAACAACATTTCATAATAAAATTTTTTTCTACGGTGAAAAATAAGGGCACTTTTTCTTGAATGAATTTAACGTTTTCACCTCTCCCTTGTATACGACGCAATATTTACTAGTTTTGTTTATGCTCCTTTTTGTCAAAGAACATGCAGAACATTTCCACCGTCAAAAAAATTTGATAAGTTTTGAAATAAAAAAAAAATCCCCTTTGGTGCGTACTTTCTGCCGGTCACTGTATATAAAAAATATAGAAAACCTTAACAGATTTAAAATGTAATTAAAACAATATCTTAAGATTCAATTCAAATTGTAAATAATGAAGGATTTGATTTCATGAGGGTAATGTTTTTGGATGAGTGTGTTATCACATGGTTATGAATGTTACATAGGGTATTGATGTGATTTTATATTTTTAAATTTTTGACAGCACATTTTCTCCGTATAAATTTGCGTTTCTAGGCTTGTTTTCCTATTTTGCAATGATGTATGTGCATGTAACGATTACTTTTGTAAATATATTTTATACAATGTATTGGCCAAAAGTATATAAAGGATTATTAACAAAGACGACGACAGACATATACTTAATGCAAAACAATTTCCGATGCACGTCAACAATCAGCTGATAATTGTAAATCGGTAAAAAAACATGAGGAAATAAAATTTGGGCAAAAATATTACCATTTCATACGACATTGAATGTACTAAAAACTTATGGTATTCTTCTTTGATACTAACCCACTTATATCTTTAAATTTAAGCTTGTAAAAATAATATAATTTTAATTTTATGGGCTGAGAGTTGGCGCCAACGATACTGTGGCGCCAGCTCATTCGTTGGCCTGTTTGTTATTTTCATTTTGTATTTTTGTGCGTACATTACCGTATTTTTTAACAAAAACTTCAGATCTTTTCATAAATAGCATTAAAAACTCATTATAAATGCTAATCCCTTGCCGTCATAATAACCTATTGGGTGAGGTGTAAAATTCGGCCACCTGATCTAGGGACTCCAGGTACTGATCAATTTAAAGACTATTATATTATTATATTTTCTCAGTTAAAATAATTAGGGTAAAATAAAATAAGTTTATTTTAGTTATTTAAATATGCCAATTTTTGCTTTTAAAATTCAGTTACATGCTTGTATTGGCTTTGACAAGTTATTTGTTGCCAATTAAACGTGATATCTAAGAATGTTTCGTCCGTGGGAAGAAACCAGTACGCCAAGTAGATCTACGGGTCATCATAAAAACCAATTAAAGCGTGATATTTTATCAGTTGACACAAAAAAGTAATCTTTCGACATTTACACCACCCTTCTTGAACGTGGTTTTTCAAAATTTGGTGCAGTGAAGCGGCAGCTTTCACACGCAGGCCAGTGAGCACAGTGTGGTTTGTTGTAAATAAACCTACAGTGGAGAGAAGAAAAAGGAAAGACTCTTTTACTTTTAAGGAACTGGGCGCGACGGATGTCGATATAATTCGTATAAAAATATATGCCATGTACAGGGAACAAATAATCCCCACTTTAAAACCCCTATTGCAAAGATTAAAGTAAAAAGTAAAAGTAAAAAAATCTTTATTAACCCTCAAGTTCAGTACACAGATTTATGCCCTGAAAGCCCAAGGGCGTAGGATAGTCAAGAAAATTACAAAGAAAAAAAACACTTTACACTTAAGTAAGACTAACTGGTTTTAAAAATTGACAATCAAATACATGAAGAAAAGTAAAAAAAAAAAATAAGAACAGACAAAATAAAATTAAGGCGAGAATTGTCTTTATCCCTAATACCAGTAAGCAGCAATATGCGTTAAGTGGTAGAGGAAGCAGTTTACTGCCACGCCGTCATATCGTCAATATATTCACTCATAGTGTAATAGGCCTTTCTAATAAGTACCGATTTTATTTTATTTTTGAATAATGTATTATTTATTCTCTCATTTGAATTGTACGTTTTTTTGAATAGATATAGCTAAAGTTGCATTTTGCATTCTTTAAGTTTGTTGTATTTCTTGTGTTGTGTGGGTGTTCCCTGATATGTTCAGAGAAAAGATCGGGATTCCCCTTTACAAAAACCAAGCATTCATAAATATATGTTGACACCACTGTCATTATGCGATTCTCTATGAATTTAGTTTTACATGTTTCAATTATGTTCATGTTGAAAATATTCCTGATACACCGTTTTTGAAGGACAGATATTCTAGCAATCTCCGAGCTACCGAAATTTAATAAGCTTTGTCTTGTCAACATTTAGCAGTAAGTTGTGTGATGTGAACCAGTTTTCAAGTACGGATAGGCTATCAAAAATTTTGTTTCATATATCTCCATCCCTCTCTTCTGTTAATACTATTGAAGTGTTGCCTGCAAATCGAACAGTGTTTCCCACGACCTCGGAGAGCTCGTTCGTATAAATTATGTGTAAGAGTGGGCCAAGTATGCAGCCCTGAGGAACTCCCCTCTTAACGACTTGCTGTTTTGATTTAAAGCTTTGACCATCCGCTGTCGTTCCAAACACGTATTGTTTCCGATTTGAGAGATAAGATCGAAATAATTGAGCCGAGATCCCGCGGACTCCATACTTCTCCATTTTCATAATAAGGAGGTCGTGATCAACACTGTCTAAGCATACAGCCACAGTATCCTTCCCTTTATTTAGGGAATTTAAAATTTTATCTAGAGCTTGATATACTGCTCTTATAGTCGATTTTTTTCTTCTAAATCCATTTTGATAATTTGAAAGCAAATTTTTACTTTCCAAGAAGGCGATTACTCTTTTATAAATAATATTTTCAAAAATAAAAAAAGATGATACAGGAATAGTGTTGTCGTGAGACTTTAAGGAAATGTATTTTAAGAAACGGTTTTAAAATGAAAAAATTAACAAACGACAAGTAATTATGGAATCGGCCCGGTTAAAAAGATGGAGGATGAAATACCTAATTGCAGTCCATGAATATAGACAGGATGAAAGGGATATTATTTATTTGGACGAGACGTGGTATGACACACACGAAGTTCCAGATAAAGGTTGGGTAGATTTATCGGGTCAATGCAGAACCAAAGCTCCATAAGATAAATCAAATAAAGGTAAGCGTATAACAATAATTCATGCTGGGACAAAAAACGGATTTATACCAAACGCCTTGGCCTTATCAGCCAAAAATATAAAGGACTCCCATGTTGATTATCACGATGATACTAAGGCAGAACTATTTGAAGACTGGTTTAAAAACAAGTTATTACCAAATATACCACCAAATAGTGCGATAGTGATGGATAATGCGAGCTATTACAGTCGTAGGTTAAATAAAGTTCCGTGTTCCAATGACACAAAAGTAACCATCCAGGACTATATGATGGAAAATAATATGTATTTTAAGGAACATTGCACAAAAAAGCAATTGCTCGAAATTTTAAAATCATTTTCAATAAAAGAGCAATATTACTGTGACACTTTGGCGGCAGAAATGGGTCATACCGTGTTAAGACTTCCTCCTTATCATTGCATGCTCAACCCAATTGAACATATATGGCACCAGCTGAAAGCATCGGTAAGGAGGAATAATGTTTATTTATTATTAAATTACGATTAAAATATGTTTTTGCGTTTTCTTTCTAACATAAATAATCAGTACGACACTTTTGTTGCATACAGGTAGATAAAAAAAATATTTTTGTCCACGCTTTTATATATAATATCATTATCTTAAAAGCAGCGCAACCTTTTATTCTATCTATATTAATAAATATATCTAATTGGTTCATTTATAGTCAAGTAGTTTATATGAAAAATAAAATTATATTCTTCACTTTCTAAGTTTGACAAGCATTTAAAAACTGAAATCTCGACTGAAATTTATAAATTATTTATAGGGGTGAGCCACTTTTGAGAAACATTATATATGGTTAAAGAATCGGTTTTATATTTCCAAGGTGTGCCAGTTTCTAAAAAAATTTACTTTTAAAAAAAGCTAAAAAATTTACCAGTTTTCTCGAAATTCGTTGAGTTGAGCGCAAGAAACCCCATTTAATTTACATTGCTGTATGGTCGGTTGCGTGCCGGTCAGGGGTTACCGTGATGGACTCTTAAGTACTAAATAAAATTTACTATATTGATTTATTTAAAAACTAATAAACGTTTTCAATGGTTTTGCTTCTGTGTATGGTACAATGAAATTGCTCAGGTGTAAAATTGCCTTTATGAATAAATATTAAATTTGCATTCAACATTATCTGTTGCCGCGCAAGAATGACTTCAAGTTCATAAAAAAAACTTTATTTCAGCCGAGATAATATAGCGAAAGACACCTCATTGTTTACGATGAGAAAGTGTAGCTCGTAAAAAAAGGAAAATGATGCGCTTGACAGAATAATGGGCTCTATTTTATGTAGTGAAGAAAAAGGGTCATGAACTTGTGTTCAGTAAATCGTGTCATGTTACCGCTGCCCTTGCCGCCGCCAACAAGAAAAACATCCCAAATAAAAATCGACTAAGTGAAGCATTAATTTAGATTTTTTTTTATATATCTTAACAAACTAAGTCTTTATTTAATTGGACTTGTATTACTGCGTAAACCAGGGGCGTGCGGTGAGTTATGAAGAAGGGGAAGCACCGCCGGGAGGCCCGCCGGAGGCGAAAAATTTTTTGAGGACCACGCCGAAATATTGGCAATTTTTCGACGTTTAAATACAGGTAGAATACTGTCATGTAGGTACTGTCGAAAATGTGTGATTATGTACCTATGATTTTTTAATATTTCTTCTATTTTCTAAATGGCTAGGTACCTATGTTTTTTTTTTTATTAATTTTTACGTAATTTACCCGTCGAAAACCAATTCTTTAGTGACCCAACCCTGCCTAAGAGTCGTTAAAAACAAGTTAACAAAATTTCATAACAGAAACTAATACAGAAAACTATCTATACATTTTTACTTTGAATTCACAGTTTGATTTAATTTTAAACGGATTTTTTAGCCGCCTTCACTTCTGTCTTTAAATTAAAATCTGGTGTAGGCCTACCTGTTGCAATAATATTCCTTTTTTCATCAAAGAAAAGCGTTGAAAATACTTTTTCCAATAACTTGCATACAGAACAGATACACTTTACATTTCCCGAACTCGATGGGCCGGCAATTGGTTGCTCCATGACAAAATAAATCAAGAAGTAAGATAAACAAAGTCATGTCAGACAGATCCTCTACCGTGTAGCGCGTATTCCTGGCGAAAAATCGCGACAAACAATCGTAACTGCCGAGTACAAACACGTGGAAACTAAATATTTTGGCGGCTTCGTTCCGGCGTCACATCGCGGCGAAGGAAATACCGAAGTCTAACGATTTACCCTTTACTTGGCACGGCAGACCATATTAATTTTATTACTCGTATACGCGTATAGAGTGTAGTATACACGTATTAAGATCACTTCGATTCTTCGATACATTTAATATTGCGTTGGTCAGGAATGCATACAGGGCCGGATTTGGTTTGGAAATTAGATAGAAATAAATACTTGGGTATTTTAATTGTATATAGGTATAGATTAATATAAAATTTGTTTTGTCTTATGTCTTATGAAAGCGGTAGGGGAAGCAGTGCTTCCATGGACCGCACGCCCCTGGCGTAAACCAAAATAGCGAAAATGGATATAAATTGTTACAAGGGGAAGTTTATCAGAATGAGAAACTATGTTCTAATATGCAATTAGGTACATCCATCTACCCTAATTTTTTTCTCAAATTGATTATATCTGAAAAAATTATCAGTAATTGTTGTCAATAAACAAAACAGATAAATGTTCGGTATTAGAATTTGCACAATTAAATCAGCAGAGAAAGAAAAGAAATTTAGAATTGAGAAAAATTTGTAAAAATAATTTGAAAAAAACTCAGGGTAATTGCATATTCTTTTTAATTTCTGATTAACTTTCCTTTATAACAGTTCCCGATATTGTTAAAAATAAAGCTCGAAATAAAGTTACTTTACTGTTGGATAAAATTCATAATTTCTAATAAACCGCGTATACTAAAAAAGGTTGAATCTGATGGTTGAATTTCAGGTTTTAGACCATGCAGAACTTTTTATGAAGAACTTGTTTTCGTAAAACTAATAATAAAAGGTTTATCCATATGGTTAGACACACTACAATATTATTATGTGTAATGTACATCAAGATTGACAGGATATATTTTATCCGATATAGGTACATATCTTTGATATACAGGGTGTTATTTAAGTAGGTACGTGGACAATTTCTAAGATTCTAAGACGTAAGTTTATAGTTTATTTAGTATTTAGTATAAGTTTATATATATTTGTAAACATAGGTCCGGTACAGCTTCGTTTTCAAGATACAGGGTGTCAAACTTTAAAAAAAAATCTTGTTGCACTCTGCAGGCAGTGTTATTTAGTTAAGTAAGGGGCTAATTTAGCTCTAAATAGATTAAAATTGTAAAGTTCAGTGGTGTCCCGGAAGGCACCTTAACTAAGATTTTTGACAAAAAAAATGTTCGCAACTAATTTTTTTGCAATTTTCGTATTTTTTTTTTCGCATTAGGCAACTAAAACTACAACTTTCTTATTTTGAGTATTCGTTTCGTATCCTTCTTCACTTTTGAGAAAAAAACATAAAAACCACTTTATTGCATGTCCCTGGGACAACATAATAAATAATTAAAACAGTTTGCAATTATTTGTAAAAAACAAAATTTCTTTTATTGATTGCAATAAAGTAATTTTTATGTTTTTTTCTCGAAAACGGAGTGAGATACGAAAAAAATGCTAAGAATAAAAAAGTTGTAGTTATACTTGCCTAATGCGGGAAAAATACGAAAATTGCAAAAAAATCAGTGGCGCACATTTTTCTTTCAAAAATCTTACTTTTAAGGTGCCTTCCAGGACGCCACTGGACTTAAAGATTTTAATCTATTTAGAGCTAAATTAGCCCCTTACTACCCCAAATAACATTGCCAAATTTTAACAAAATCGGCTATAGGATTATCAAGATATTTACAAAAAAACGATTTTCTTTAAGCAAGCTTGACACCCTGTATCTTGGAAACGAAGCATTACCGAACATATCGATGGTTTTCGAGAAAAGTGACATAGGTAAAAAGAGGCAGTTTCGTTAAAAATCGCTTTTAAAATTACGTTGACAGAATATTTTGGATTTTTGTAACCATAATGAGTATTGTCAACTTTTAATGGTTTTAGGTAATTGTTATAAAACAGTACTTTGAAAAAAATGACTTATTTTTAATTTTTTTGATAATTTGGAGCAAAAACGAATAAGTTTTTGATAAATGTGACACTTTTCTTGATAAATTAAATGTATTTTATTCTGACTCTTTTCGATATATGCCGCTTTTCGTGAAATAATCCGGGTAAAATATTAATTTTGGGAGGCACTTTTTCACATGTGACGTTTTTCTAGACAAATTAACGATACTTTTGCTACGTCGTTGGAACACAACTGATTTGTGACGGTTTTCTAGAAACGCGTCGATACAATTCAATTGTTAGACAAAAAGACACTTGCCCCATCTCTTAGCAAAACGTAGAGTTTCACTTGTGACGTTTTTCCAGATAAGAGTATATAGAATTTGTAGTGGCTTTTTACGTTTAACGGAAAAAGTAGCTTTTTTAACTTATGTCACTTTTCTCGAAAACCATCGATATGTTTATATAAACTTTTCGTCTTAGATATTTAAAAAAAGAAAATGTTTTAACGCTGAAAACAAAACGTATGCAAAGCGTCGGTTATTATCAATAGTTCAATAGGCGTGTATATTTACGTAATTTCCAGAATTTATTTCTGCGAATCCCATGGTTGAAAGAGGCAAAATCAATATTAATTTTTTTAGGTTAAATCAGGATATCATTGGATTGGTTTTTGCTTTGGAGTTTTCCTTTATTTTTTTATAGGGTTTTGTTATTTGTTACTTATTCGCAAAAGATGTTTAAGAAATTGTTCCGTTGTTTGGTTCTATTTGCCACAAAAATAAATAAGTTAATTTAAAAGAAAAAAAATATCAAAACTTGATTATATCGGATCGTGTATCCCTTATACAGGGTCGTTGGTATGTATGGAAACGGTCGATTACTTCTTAAAGTAAAACAGCTAGCAAGAAATATTCAAGACAAAAGTTTTAGGGTTTTTCATAGTTTATTAGAATTTAAAAGAATTAAGTATATAATAATATATATAATTGAGACTAGTAAACACCAAAAGATTGTGCAAACTTTTTAACGACATATATGACAGTGGCGAGATCCCAAGCGATTGGTTGACTTCTACCTTAGTCGCGATCCCTAAAAAACCAAACGCAAAAACATGTGAAAGAACATCGACTCATCAGCCTTATGAGCCATGCACTAAAGGCATTCCTAAAAATAATTCATAAGAGAATATACCAAAAGTGCGAAGAAAAGTCTGGTGAAACTCAGTTTGGTTTTGAAAATGGCTTAGGCACCCGAGAAGCCCTATACTGCATGCAGCTGCTGGTACAGAAATGCTATGATCAACGAAAAGACGTTTTCATTTGCTTCATCGACTACCAAAAAGCTTTCGACAACGTACGACATGATCTGCTGCTACCTACCTTGCGAGAGACAGGTATCGATGAAAAGGATATACAAATAATTCACAAACTGTAACTGTACTGGAACCAAACAGCAAAGCTCCGACTTCATGACTCACAACACACAAAGAACATAACTATAGCTAAAGGGGTCCGACAAGGCTGCATACTATCCCCACTGCTGTTCAATATCTACGTAGAAAAAATATTTCAAATGGCACTAGAAAATAACCCAAGAGGAATTAAGATAAATGGCATTCCCATCAACAATTTGCGTTACGCCGATGACACAGCTATATTGGCAGATAATATGGAAGACCTACAAGCGACCGTAGGTGCTATAAATGCGATGGGAAGGGATTTTGGCGAGGATTTTGGTCAACATAAGTAAAACCAAACTGATGATAGTGAGTCGACAATATCATGAGAACGCACATCTCTACATCGACAACATACAGATTGAGAGAGTGAACAAGTTTAAATATCTAGGCACCACGTTGAACGACAAGTGGGACAATGATGAAGAGATTAAAATACGTGTGGCTATTGCTCGAAGCACGTTTGTTAAGTTTAATACCTATCCAGGCGCGGTCATGTGTTGATATGACCGCCCCTGTACCTATCTCCTACGGCAAGAAGTACCCTTAAATCTCCGGCTGCGAGTTGTTAAATGCTACATATGGCCAATACTGCTATACGGAGCGGAAACCTGGTCACTAAAGGCCAAATCTCTTAACGCAGAATCGAGGCCTTCGAAATGTGGATCTTGAGAAGACTACTCAAAATTCCCTGGGTAGACCATATATCTAATGAACAAGTCCTACAAAGAGCAAACACACATCGGCAGATATTAGATATTGCAAAACAAAGAAAAACATCCTACCTAGGACATATCATGCGAGGTCCTAGGTATAATCTACTTAAAACTATACTTATGGGAAAAATCGAGGGAAAAAGGGGACCAGGCCGAAAACAACATTCATGGCTTTGCAATATCCGCAATTGGTGTAACATCGCAGATGCCGCCACGATATTCAGAAGAGCCGAAGAAGGCACACTTCACACTACCCAGTGAACACGTGAACGCCAACGCGCTACAGCAGCGTACGGCACCATAAGAAGAAGAAGTATATAAGATGATTTAGAAAGCCGTAGAGAAATAAAGTTTTAACATTGAAAATGTTTATATTATCGCACGGGCACGTAAGTATGGGTACCGAATTCGAAATTTTTGTGTTGCATTTGTCCCTGACGTCACACCGCATTAAAATGATCGGGATCAGACCAAGTCGGGAGTAAACGTATGGTTTCGCTGGAGCAGCGCGCTTCAGATCATATTCGTATTTCGTAGTGCAAGCGCTTATGTATGATTTATAATGAACGCCGATAACATTAGTTGCATGCTGTTGTTGGAGGAAGAAGATGAAGAGGAGATGTTAGCCCAAATTATTCCTTTTCGACAAGCGTCGTAGTAACACTTGAATTTAT
Source organism: Polydrusus tereticollis (assembly GCA_963920685.1). NCBI lineage: Eukaryota > Metazoa > Arthropoda > Insecta > Coleoptera > Curculionidae > Polydrusus > Polydrusus tereticollis. The sequence continues at coordinate 74,483,552 of OY987328.1, forward strand.
ACTATACCATATTTAAATAAGAGCTGCAGCATACCAAGTAAACAAATCAATTTCGATAAAACGTCAAAGTATCAAAACATTTTAAAATTGTATCATTAGTTGGTATTGGTATATATAAGTAATAACATGGCAAAGACGTCATCAGGGACAACGACTACCAAAAAGGGAATTCACCACATTGCTAGTGAAAACCTGGGCTGAAGTAGATTCCGGAATCATAAAAACAGGATTCAGAAAGGGTGGTATTGTTCCATTTAATAGACATGTTATTCCTAAAGAGAAGTATGACATCGATGCCCTAAAAAGATGGGAGGAACACTTGAAAAATCAAGGATCTGTAACAGATTTACAACCGAGGCCAGGACGCATTGATATTGAAAGGAATGCTGTAGCACCGAATGTAACAGAAGAAACCGCTACTTTCGAACAGTCAATGTTAAAAACAGTAAAGCCTTCTACATCTGGCGCCTCACCTAAAAGGAAACTAGCATCTAATGCAGAATTACTTACAGCTCCTTCATAAGCATCTAATAGTGCCACCAATCTCAAAGTAATTGCCAGCTCTGATCAAAATGAACAAAATATACTCAATAATCATCAGGATCCTATAACTGAAGCTGTATTACCAGCTACAACCGAAAATCGGCAAGAAAAAAAGACAAGTTTTGATGATCTACTACTTGATTCGCTCCGACAGAGTCCTTCCTCTAATCCAAGGAAACGAAAGCGCTTAATTCAAGGTGGCCAAACCATTGCAGGTACTATCGCAAGTAGTCAGTAAAAACTCTCTACAAGTTCATCTACTATATCTAAACCAGCTATGAAAATTGACCGAAAGAGTAAACAAAGTCGGCCAAGTCCGTATCAATTTGAATCCAGCTCCAGTGAATCAGATAATGAAAGTGTACCTTTTATGGAATCGGATCCAAGTTTCACTTTAGAATCGCATTGCGAAGATCGGATTCCTGAAATATACAAAGACAATATTTCCATTGGAGACTGGGTACTGGCACAGTGGTCTTAAAGACCGCTGTGGTACTGGTTAAATACACATTACCAAAACCAAACAAACATTTCATTGGCCAGGTAAATACTGTTGACAACGGATTTGAAATCAAGTTTACTAGAAAATTAAAAGACAATTTTTTATGGCCACTCACCAATGATGTCAATGTAGTACAGCTAGACGATATAGTGACTCGTTTACCTGAACCGGTAGTAACACGCCGAGGAGATTTTCATTTCAATGTGAAATTTGCGGGATACAATATTTAACAAGTTCCATAAAATTATTCGAATTTTTAAACTTTAAGTTTCTTGTCTGTTTTAGTTTCTCCTTGGGAATAATTCCTACTGTTTTAGAGATTAAAGCCAAACATTGGGTTTTTAACGGATAAATACGTTTATAAAAATATTATTCTTGTTATTAGGACTTTTTTGAGTGTTATTTTGGATTACCTACTTATTATTTTTCAGAATAAATAATCAAAAAAAAATAATCATTCAAATCTCAAGATCTCAAAAATATTTCATGTGTGCCCTATGCAGTATGAAAAGTAAACATATTAAACTATTACTTTCTTACAAAGACATTTTTATAAATATAGTATATTTAAAAAAGGAAGGAAATAAACTTGAACTATTAAAAAGGGATTCGCACTTGCCCCAGTCTACCCTAATTATAAACTTTGTAATGTATTGCTGAAAAATAAACAAAATGGTTTTGTACACTTTACTGTTCTTCCCTACATTTGCTGCCACTTTTTTTCATGCATTTTCTTTTATTACAACATTTTTGTAATTTTCGTTCTCGTAGTTGTATAAAGGGGACTACTTTTGCACCTCCTCTATCAAACACTCGTCAGCAATTGCCGAGAACGGTGGCATTCTGCTGAACGATCGGTGCTGGACTGGTCTCTCTAGCAGTCCGAACGCAGCCGCTGCAATTGACGGCGAACGCTGTGTCGCTGAGCTGCGGCAGTGAAACCGTGTACATACAAATCGCATTAAACCAGTAACGAGCTTCCAATCGCGAACGCCAGCCGCGGCCGCTGACTGCTCCAGCGAAACCATACCTTAGAGGCGCGTTAGAGTTTATAACCTTTATTTTACTATTTTTTATATTATGAATCAATAAAACTTATATCAACTACCTAAATATTACATTCAAATCTATGAGTTTTCGCAGATCTCAAATCTCACAATAGTCACAAGCGTTGCACTCTGCTTCGGCATTTTCAATGTCTTCCCCGGTTGCATCTTTGTAAAGGACTGTAAATTTTTTTTTTAATAGAACACCCTATATCTTAGAATATTTTTGGATCTTGCATAAAATTACAATTATTTTTTAATAAGTGCATTATAAGTCTAAACCTAATAGTTTCCGAGATATCGACTTTCGAAAAATTACATTTTTGAATTTTTGACAGCTTCTAGGCTTCTAGCTTTCTAACGGTACGTCTTAAAGTAAAACGGCTTACATGCCCCTATCTTAGTTTTTAATTATCTTTCTAATAGTGCCAACTTTCGGTTAAACCGGATGCAACTCAAAAGTCGGGAATATAGCACTTCCGGTTTAACCGGAAATTGGTATTTGTAGGAAGATAATAAAAAAGTAAGATAGGGACATGTAGGCCGTTTTGCTCTATGGCGTACCGTTAGAAAGGTAGAAGCTGAAGTTCAAAAATGTCATTTTTCAAAAGTCGATATCTCAGAAACTATTAAGTTTATACTTATAAAGCACTTATTAACAAATAATTATAATTTTATGCAGAATCCAAGAATGTTGTAAGATATAGGGTGTTCCATTAAAAAAAAAAAGTAACTTTTTTTTGTACAGCTTTCTGACTCATCCTGTATAGTTAACTTTTTTAAATTCTGATAGACTTTAGAAAACCATAAAACTTTTGTCTTGAATATTCTTTGTTAGCTGTTTTACTTTAAGAAGTAATCGACCGTTTCCATACATACCAACGACCCTGTATATTGGTATTGTTACATGGTGTTTACCAAACATTAAACATAATATACGGCAACAATTCAGAGGGTGATTCATTGGGTAATTTTAAGAATAATTTGTTGTTTAATATAATTTTCAAAAAGCCGCTTTTAAATTATTAATATAGCCTAAACAAAAACTATGACGTACTGGCACTGGCCCTACAAAGTACAAAATATGTCCAAAATTGCTATTTACCCAACAAATGCGGAAAGTGATGCTTTTACTTTCCGCACGTTTTAGGTGTATAGGATATTTACTATCATTGTCAGGTCCGAACGCTAGACACGAACATTTTGACGTTTATGAACTTAGACCTTGTATTGACTTTTTGAACCTCGTAATTTTTATTAGATTCATATGGTTTTAGTCACGTGGAAGTAATGACGCACCGGCAAAGAACCACCGTACAAAATGTAGATGAAAACTGATGCTTAATTTTAATGACAAGCTTATCGTAAAAACCACATATCGATATGTATCACCGTTTCGAAGATACAGGGCGTTTTTGTCTCTGTAAGTTTCTTCCAATTAATTTTTTTTTATTTCCATGAAAACTTTTTCAAAGCATTTCTTTACGTGGAAATTGAATGGTGCAAGTAAAAATTTTTTAAAACTAATATTATAAATGGCACACCCTGTATATATTTGAATATTTAAATAGAACTTGAAATTACCATTCCAAAAATATAGCACACTTGGTGTTTTGCTTAAGTTTTTTTTTGAAACACAGAAGTTTAAAGCATTTTTTCTAATTTGGATTTATAAAAAAGCTGTTTTGATATCGTTTTCAGTATCGTAATGAAGTTTTTATGAAACCGTTTTCTTTATTTTTCTAAGGTTGATTATGATGTTCACAAATATTTTATTTTGCTGTCGTGTATGTTTGGTTGCATTAATTCTATGAAATGGAGATGAGTTAAAAAAAATATCAAATAATCTTAGAAATTTACTATATTATAAAAACATAGAACTATAAAATTTACCTTAACTTTGGGGGAGTTAAACTAAATTCATCTTGCTCCATGTTTTAAAATTATGTAGGTATGTAAGAAAAATTGACAACTTCGTGACAAAATGGCTGACACGGAAATAAAATTATTTGCTGATTTCAAGGCTACTATGATAAACAATTTGATTGTATTACCAACACAAAATTTTGGCCTAAAAATTTTGAAAATTTGTATATTTTATTTTCTTTTTAAATATGGATTTATTTATTGAAAAAAATTCCAAAATAGAAAAAATAGTATAAAGCACACGTTTTATAAAGCTATTAGCGCACTTGTCCGGTATAAAACTCGCCGCAAGCGGCTCGTTTTCTAACATGGACGCGTGCGCTAAAATGAGCTTTATAAAACTTGTACTTTAATATACTATTACGTGTTGACTTTGAAGGGCGCACTTTCAATAAGTAGGCTTTGGAGGATGCGACGATAAATAGGGTGCAAATGTTTACTCCCAGGTATCAAATTTTAATAAAGCGGTTCACAGCAGTAGTATAAATAAACGCCATAACGTTATAACAATATTCAAAATAAAAATTAACTAATAAAAAAGGAAACAACAATAATAAGGAACAGCAAACAAGAACGATATTTTCCTACAGGAGGTGTTCGAAATATAGACCGGTTTCCCCTATGCACAGACGGCACCTTTTGAGTGAGATGCAGAACCTTGTATCACTGCAACTTCTAATTCTCGTCTAGTGTTCGTTGGCAATTTGAAAATAAGGTCTTTCAACCTTCCCCAAAGATTAAAGTCCATTGACGTTAGATCCGGTGACCTCGCCGGTCAACAGTTGGGACCTTGGTTAGCTATCCAATTGTTTCCAAAATTGACCGCCAAAAAATTGTTGACAATTGCAGCATTAAGAGGTGGTGACCCGTCTTGCTGAAAAAAATACGTTCCTAAGTTCCATTAGTGGCAATTCATCAAGAACATTTGTTTCCTTAGAATTTGCAAATACGTTCGAAATAAGAGATCGCCATCATAAATACTTCGATTCAATTCAATTTCTTTATTGTATTTAAGACATATTACAGTAATTTCTTATCACAAGGGTACGGTTGAGCTTACATAGTATATTTTTTTGATAAAGTTTAACAAGAGAAAATTAAAGAATAAAAGAAAACATTCAGGTATCATGAAGACAGTTTCAGGATACTAATACAAAAATAAAAAATAAAATAAACACAATAAATCAGAACACCCGAACCAGGGAACTTGATTTATAAAAGAAATATAGCTCCTGCTTTCTGAAGAAAGAAAAAAAACTATACTGATGTAAAAAAAAAAACTAAAAATATTACTCGTTTAAAAGAAAATATTTGCAAATACGTTTGGAATGGGAGATTGCTATCATAAATAAAAGGACCAATTATTATCCTACCTCTAAAATCACATTCAACTTTACGCAGATTTTCTCCACATGTAAGTCCTTAATAAAAAAATTTGCAACATGGTACATCTAGCAAATAGAGTTGTCTTTCAATATCCTTTTAACCAAAGCTAAATAATTTACGAGTTCTCTCGAAATTCGTTAAGAGCTGAGCACAAGAAATCCCATTTAATATACATTGCTGTATGGTCGGTTGCGTGCCGGTCAGGGGTTACCGTGATTGACTCTTAAATCTGTGCTTCAAAGAAAAATTAAGTTAAACACCAATTGTGCTATATTTTCAAATATGTTAACTATACAGGGTGTCCCATTTAAAAAGTTTTTGCTATTGAGACCTACTAAAATATTAGTTTGAAAAGACTTTCTCTTATACCATTGAATTCTACGTACAAAAATGCTTTAAACATGTTTTCACAGAAATAAAAAATTTGTTACTGGAAAAAACGTACAGAAAGTTTCCGAAAATGCACATTTTCGAAAAGTATGTATCTCCGAACCGATGATAGATATCGCTATGCGGTTTTCACCATTACGTTTATCATTCAAATTACGCTTTAGACACCCCTATCAGTTTTTATCTATCTTGTATAGAAATACGAGTTTCCCTTTAAAAGTGTTCAATATGTCCCACTTCTTCAACCCTAGTGCGAAAAAGTGCAACTTTCAGCAAGTATATTAGTAATGATCCGCAAGCTCATAGAAAAATACGTTTTTGTCATTTACTAACACAGGTAACAACGGGAAACGTCCGTTAATCATGCATATTTTGGAGTTAAATTCATTTGTATTGCCCCAATAGAATATATTCGTAAAAACTCAGTCCTAACAAAATGTTCAGGATTTTAGTTAAATATTATTTTAAACCAAGCGATAAATCAAGCCACTACTGTTAAAATCATTTAAGATGACAGTTAATCAGACAAAATGTTTGTAAACCCCACGTGGATTTAGGAAAAAGGATTCATTAACAGCAAAAAGCATGCCTTGCGTTAAGGGCGTGTGCCTAATGAGGTAAATTATATAGTTCCCCTTTCTATAGACTTTTCCCCTAGTACGAGGGTAGTATAAAACTAATAGTCTAAGGGCCAGGCAGATTATAAAATGGGGTACATGTAAACTGGTTCATAAGTTAACGAGGGTTAAAAGTAATGTGTAAATTGGTTCCCCGTCCCCGGTACTCAAGTACTTAAAACGGGTTATCGGGTAATAAAACATATTATATTTACTATATTTATTTATTTTTAATTTTGCAATGTATACTGGGTGTTACTTAGTGTAACGTAATAAGAAATTTGGCTGTGTTGTTCGTTGTGGTAAGACGCTAAGTTAGCACTAACTAGATGATAATTATCAGTTCCAGTGACGTCCCGTGGGGCAGTCTCACGAATTTTCGGGTTAAGCAGCTGCAAATACAACTTCTTTGTCTCTTGATATTTTTTCGTATCTTGCTTCGTTTTCGAGAAAAAAAATAAAAGCCACTTCATTGCATCTCGAAATTTTTTTTTTCTCGAAAACCAAGTGAAATACGAAAAAATATCAAGAGACAAAAAAGTTGTATTTTTAGTTGCTTAACCCGAAAACAATATAAGAATTTTAAACGAGTCAGTGGCGTACATCTTTTTTGTCGGTATTATTCGTTAGACTGCCCCCCAGGACGCCAGTGGAACTCATAATTATCATTTAGTTAGTGCTAATTTAGCGTCTTATTACAACGAACAACACTGCCAACTTTCACAAAAATCTGCAAAAGGATCTTTGAGATATTAATAAAAAAAACGATTTTTTTTTAAACTTTGACATTCTGTATCTTGAAAACCAGACTTATTAGGACATATTATTATATGTTTATATTATGAACTTTTCTACTGGAATTTGGTTCAGGAATGCGCCCTTGGAATTACGGCCTATCATTAAGTAACACTCTGTATACAGAGTACAACATACAGTGGCGTAGCGTAAGATTTTTTTGGGAGGGGTCACAGTAACGTTCATAGTTCAAATTCTGTATATTAACAGCATTAATTTATTTCGTAGGGTGTGTAAACGTTTAAAGTCATGATATTTATAATCATAATTATGAATAATCAAACATTCTAAATTATTCTAGCTATCAGTTTCACATTCAAGTAAATTTTATCCGAAACGAATAATTTTTCGGGGGGGGGGGTGTTGTCCCCCCAAACCCCCCCCCCCCCCGTTACTACGCCACTGACAACATAGATTTTTAGTTATTATCCTAAAAATATCTACTAACATTATTAATGATTAATTGAAGAATATACCGTTGGTAAAATATGGCAGGATAAACGTATAAAAAGCGCGAGGCAAGCTTTCATGGAAGGATGGTCCACTGAAATAAAAGTACCCTCGAGAAAAGGTAAAAGATTAATAATTACTCACATTGGTAGCAAAAATGGATTTGTCTATGGCGGCTTACTAGCATTTAAATAAAAACGGACTGGAGACTATCATGCAGACATTAACGCTGATATCTTTGAAGAGTACTTTCAACAAATGCTAGATCTTACTCCTCCTGGGTCTGTTATAGTCATGGATAATGCCTTCTAACGTCTTGGAAGAAAAAACATCATTTATTGGCTTACTGTAAATAAAAAGCCATTTCATAAAGATATGCAGAAAAAGGAGCTACTGGAGATTGTTAAGTTGAATAAACCTCTTTGTACGAAATTTGTTGTCGACAAAATCGCTTCAAAACGAAATATAACGGTACTTCGCCTTCCGCCATATCACTGTGAATTAAACCCCACATAATTGGTGTGGGCGCAAGTAAAAGGGTTTGTAGCAAGGCATAAAATGAGAGACGTTGGAAACTTCTTGCAAGAGGGAATAAAGACAGTGGATTGTGAAAAATGGAGTAAGTGCGTCGAACATGTGATTAAAATAGAAGAAAGAATGTAGGACGCTGATAACATGCTAGAAAATACTGTAGAGCCCCTTATTATGTCTCTGGACCCCAAGGACGATAGTTTATCGGACTACTCGGAACATGATGACTAAAATTTAAAAATTAAGTTGTTGTATTGTAATGCCCGTTATACCTAATATCTGTGCAACATAAAAAATTGACAAAAAAACTGCGCACAATAATTAAACGTTCCATCTAAATAAATTTACGTGCTTTTCTAACATTCATGAGTAGAAACTGCTCACCTCTATGGGATTGGATGTTTGCCTCGTCCAGAAAGTCAAAAGTTTCCTTGATGTTTGTCATGGTAGAAAATAATATTAGAATAATTCACAACTCAACAACTAACACAAGCGAAAATAACAGAGTAAAAACACAAATGTGTATATAAATAAATGAAAATAAACCAACAACCCACTAAAACCACACCCCCATAACCTGCCTACAGAAAGGGATCGAAAAGTAGGAGTGTTCTTCTGAAATCGAACCTAAGACCGATAAAAATATTAAAAAATACTTGTTTCCGAGCTTGTTTCTTTATGTAGGTAGATCGAGAAATTGTAAAACATACTTAAAAACAAAAAAAAAAACATGAAATAGTTAGACATTATTTAGATGTTTGTTCCCTCTATCCCTATATATTTAATATGTAAATACGAAAATATAGTTAGTTTTACTTGTGTGAACCAACTATAAGATAAAATATATTACTTTAATCTTTTAGATTATCTCGTTTTCAAAAAACCTTCTGTTTTATATCAGTATTACCATACACTATCATAATCTTCTTCATCCATGTTCATGCGAACTTTTCCTCTTAGAATATCATAAGGAATTACCCCCTTAAGTTACGTACCGTACTTCTGAAACACCCTGTGACTCAAAATTCCAAAATTTTAAATATCAGATGTTATTTATTATTACTGTAGCTGTAGGGGTTCCTAGCTCCCTGTCTATAGTTTAATGTAAACACGTAAACGCAACTGTCTGGGGTTAACAGTGAACTTTCCCCAACGGATTTTCCTGAACAAAATTTGTTGTGTCACGACCAGTGGAAATGCGGATTTCTTCATTGCACTGGATTTTTTCTGTGTATTGAGGCGTTTGGCATTTAGCAACGGTGTTATTCTGACGTGCCAAATAGTTTGCATTAGACCCAGAGTTAAATATATTTGTTGTCGCTATAAAATTTATTGACCTACATTTGTATCTCGAATATCAAATTAAATTGATTAATTTATTGAAATAGTGTTCGCGACTCTGAAGTATACGAGTCTGTATCCAAGTTTATCATTCATTTACTAGTTAATTGGTTTTGAAAGCTGTGCGTTGTTCTTTTTATATAGGGTTTTCATTTCACTACATCACCCTAAATATCTATATATATTTTGAGGGCAATATGATTTCACAAAAAACATCACGTTAATTTCTAGATTAGTTACATATTTAATATAATCTTACTAATTAATTCACTTGCACACCTCCACCCAACCTGACTTTAAAATCAACGTAAAACGATTATCACAGTATTAAATTCTCCTAAATGCAAAAAAGCATTGTGTGTGTCTGCATTCAGAAAAAATAAATGTATGGTGTAGAATTTTTAAGGGATCCGATTTTGAGACCAACATTTTTTGAAAATAATTTTTAATAATTATTCGTTAACTCAGGGAATGGTTAAATACAAATTTCAGGGATAAATGGATTGGACGTTCTCCTGAATATACGACCAAAGTTTTGCTCATTAGCCACCAAGGTCCCCCGAACTCACCCCAATGGATTTTTTGTTTTCGGGAAGAGTAATAGAGGTCGTTTATCAAATCAGGCCTGCAAATGTAATTGACTTGAAAGACAAGCTTGTAACCAATTAATGTCGAACATTCGGCAGGAAGATTCAGAACACAGTTAATTAAATGTATAGAAAATGAAGGTGGTTCTGGAGAAACATAACAACATATTTTGTTTGTTTTTTAATTGACTTTATAATAAAATGCTTTGTTCTTTAAAAAATAAAGACATTGTCATTGATGGGGTTTCCATTACCTTATTTTAGGTTTCGAAGGACCAGTTCCCTTTGAAACCTTTCTTGACTGTCTTTGTCCTTTGATTGTCATACTATTATATAAACACCAAAAAACACTCGAGCGTTTATTTCGTAGGACCAGATTTAAACTTATAATTATATAACTTCAGTCATGACCATGCATTTTTTCACACACTGTGTAACATAGCCTGAGCTTCTCTGCAGCAAAATTAGTTTTAGTCTAAACAAAAGGTTAGTTCAGGTTAGTTTGTGTTTTAAAAATCTCGTCGGCAAACTTTTTTAATGATATAGGTTTTTTGTTAGGCAATGTCGTAAATGACATTTTCTACGACAAAACCGAGGACAAAACTATAAACCGTCAAAAACGTCATGCACGAAATTACCAGATAATACAAATAAAAACAGGACAAACATTTATCAGGCACAATCTTTCTTCGAATAATATTCGACATATCACGAAAAAAACGAACAATACACACTAAGCTATAATATATATATTTTTTCAATGTTTAGTTTGGCGATGATTAATTACCAAACCCAACAAAATTTTGTCGCTGGTAACCATCATGTTGATTTTGTTAAGGTGGGTCCAGGTATCAGTTAAATCATTTATTTTGTTTGCACACCCTACACTGTAAAAAAAATATCTTAATACAATAAATAAGTATAAACAGTCGGTAAATTAAATAGCTATACCGATAGCTATACTCTGTTTCTTAATGTCAGAGAGAAATAAAATGTAAATTTGCAATGACAGGACTCATTATGCAGGGTTGCATTGTAAATTTCAGGTAAATTGCAATAATGGCTTTTAAAAATTCCGTATTTCAGTATTCTACACACGCCGAATCGGCCCTAAATTAGGTCGCCCTAATTTGCTTGCATACAAAAGAAAGACGACTTTGGTGAATAAAATTAAGGTGACAACACTGTCACTTCAGGTAGTTTATTATTAGAATAAAAAGTATAATAATAATTATACTTCATTATAATTATAGAGATAGGCAGATAATTGAGATATTAATTATTCTAATATTAAGTAGATAAAAACTTATATAGAGTCTGTGCGTTTTAAGAAGTCCGATATCGGATTAAATCACCAAGGGATGTTATCGCTTTTAAAACAGTAAGTCGGTTAAGTTACAATATCTTCGCACCTTCGCTATACTTGATCACACCGAACATCCCACTGGTTTACTGCATTCTATTACTGGGCGAAATCAGAGGTTTCAAAACAAAATTATCTTAGAATTACGCGTTGAGCATAAATAATAATTAAATAGATAATTAAATTATTTTGCTATTATTATAGTTAAATCTATATAATAATCGCTATTTTCCAAGAACCAATTAAAATTTGCTCAAGTGCGGGATGGTTAAATATGTTAAAGATTTTGTCAGGTATATACTTTTCCGACGAACAACAGAAAACTGCTTTGCGAGCTGCCCAATGTTGTTTCGAAAAGATGGCAATTTTTAAGGGATTATTTAAACAACAAAAAATCGGAATTGTCAAGACAAGTTGTTTTTCTTGAGGAAACATGGGTATTTGCAAACGGAACTTCAACAAAAACGTCTTGGCAGGATGACTCAAAGCATTGTTATTCAAGTACCCGTGCAAGTAATGGAAAAAGGTATATTATATTACATGCTGGTAATGAAGAAGGTTTTGTTTTAAATGCCAGTTTGATATTTTGATCAGCAAAAAAAACTGATGATTATCACGGCAATATGGATGCTGAAATTTTTGAGCATTGGTTCGAGGAAAAACTTTTAAAAAGTTTAGAAAAACCTTCCTTAATTGTTTTAGACAATGCCTCTTACCATACGAGACTCGAAGAGAAATTCCCTACAAGCAGCTGGAAAAAGGAAGAAATAAAAGAGTGGTTGTCAAAGAAAAACATAAACCATGAAAATTTATATTTAAAAAGTGAACTTTTAAGCAAGTGTAAAGAGCAGTCATTTAAAAAAAAGTATGTTGTTGACGAATTAGCCCTCAAATATGGACATCAAGTTTTGAGATTGCCGCCCTACCATTGTCATTACAACGCAATTGAATTGGTATGGGGTATTAGCAAGAACTATTATGACAAACATGCCTGTAAAAATATCGGTAAGCCTAGCGTTATAAAGTTATGGGAGGAGGCGCTTAGCCAAGCGGGCAAAGAAGAATGGCGGAAATGCATTGAACACGCAGAAAAAATTATTTTTGAATCTTATGAGACAGAACAGGTTATAGACGAAGTAAGACCGTTAATTATTACGAATGATGATGATGATGATGACGATGATGTTGATTCTGATGAGTCTGAAAGCATGGGTGAAATTTCAAATGCAGAGGAAGACTACTTTTAGTAGTACCTATCTACAAGTAGGTACGTTCTGTCGCAAGACTACAAAATCGGTTCTTTTTAGAACCAAAACTTTATAAAAAAGAATTCGTAAAACTAATTTGTCTGAATACTACAAAACCTAAAAAATTATTATTTTTCTTTACCTAAACTAATTTTTTATTTACTTTAAATTATTTTATTTAGAAAATGTAATTCATCAACATCCAAAATTACCTTCAATATAATTTATTGTTTGAGAGCCACCGACATAATGCTCAAGAGGTTTTATGACTTAGCGGACTTCTTAAAACGCACAGACTTTAGAAGTAAGAATAATATGAAAATAGATGAATTGGAATAAATATTAATATTTATAAAAAAAATCTACTATGTACAATACAACTTAATTTTAAAATTTTAGTCATGTTGCGAGTAGTCCGATGAACTATCGTTGTTGGGGTTAATCTTTTACCTTTTTCCGAGTGTATTTTTATTCTAGTGGACGATCCCTCCATGAAAGCTTGCCTCGCGCTTTTTATATGTTTATCCTGCCATATTTGACCAACGGTATAACCGTCATTTAATCAAGTTTCGTCCATATAATAGATATTGCTGTTTTCCCTTCGAAACTGTCGAACTGCCCTCAAATATCGTCGTCGCTAGTAGATGATTTTGTCTTTCTCTATTAAAAGTGATTTTCTGTTTTGAACTTTTTCCTAACAAAAAATCATTTCCTTCAAAGTTTTCCATAGTTTCTTCCGAGGTTTCTTCTTACCCATGGGTGGAATGAAATCATCCTTTTTCATCGTAGACATTATTTTGTCCAAGGTAGGTATTTCTTTTTTTAAGTAAAACGAGTGTATGAGTCTTCTGATGGCAGCCTTTTCATCCTCATTTATTACAGTTTATTTTCTTCCTGTTCTTCTCTTTGGTGATCTGATGGGGCCGCGTTTATCCTCGTGCACAAGTCGGTATACCGGGTGTTGCATCGTCGAGCGGGACATAGGAAATCCCATGTCATTTTAAATGGGGTCAATTATTGGCTTCCCTAATTATTTTAGAAAAAAATTCTATTTAGGTTTATTAAAGAGCACTAAAACTCACATTCAAAAGAACAACTTTAGATATTTTTGATGAGCCCGTTTACGGGTTATCGCCGATTTCTTTTTAACTATTTCTCCTTTTTATGACCCCGTATTTGCGGGCACCAGTCAAGGTAAAAGATGACTGTCAAATAAAGTTGTCATTTTGAGGAATATTTGAACATCTTTCTTAAATCCTAAAGTTCTAACAATTTAATAGTACCTACCTATTAATTAGTAAAATATTGAAACATTTAAAATGTCATAATTAACCTTGTAATTGGATACTTTATTTTAGTTTTATTCAGATTAATTTGTACTCATAAATACACCTTTAATATTTTCGATGTACGAGTTTTTATAACAATAAAGCACACATTTCAAAATGACAACTTTATTTGACAGTCATCTTTTACCTTGACTGGTGCCCGCAAATACGGGGCCATAAAAAGGAGAAATAGTTAAAAAGAAATCGGCGATAACCCGTAAACGGGCTCATCAAAAATATCTAAAGTTATTCTTTTGAATGTGGGTTTTAGTGCTCTTTAATAAACCTAAATAGAATTTTTCTCTAAAATAATTAGGGAAGCCAATAATTGACCCCATTTAAAATTACATGGGATTTCCTATGTCCCGCTCGACGATGCAACACCCGGTATATTGACTGTCCGACTCCAGTCATATTCGAATACATTTCAACTATTTTTGCTACGAATGTTATATGAAATAATAATTGGACTATGCCTATGGAAAACGGCGAACACTGGGTTTTATAGTTCAATAATGATTTATTACTCTCTCACATTAACCAATAGACTATGCAATACGTTCAAAGTTCAAAATTAACAAATTCGCTTAACATTCCCTTATTTTTAAAACCAGTTAATCTGACATTTTTCTATGTTTTACGGCCTTAGTTGTCAAATAACAATTTTGTCAAATTTAACAGAATCTTAACTAGAAGTAATTTAAACTATTAGTATATCTAAATATGTTGACGTTTTATTAGGGCCCTAGCTTTTTTTGTTAACCAACTGGACATACTCTCGCACTATCGGCATCACGCCACCCAAATCTAAAATACAATTGAACTAATACGCGGGTATGCCGATTATATCCTGTGATGGCTGGCCATCATAGGTGGGTTGAGCATCAAATAAATTCCGAGTTACCATGTTAAATGTATACTTTCGTGTCTGGTATGACTTTATATGAGGTAATAAATAACACCGTAAACCAACTAAAGTCTTTAGTCTGTTTACCGTGTAACGATTATCTTTGTAAGCCATCGGAATGATAAAAATCTGTAGTATCAAAGTAAACAAGCCCTAATAACATCATGATTTTAAGGTTTGTTTACGAACTATTTATTTGAATGGTATTTCCATGATTGTCATTATCTGACAGTTTGACTATGTCATTTTTTTGATGTAATAAAATATATAAAATAATCTTGCTTTACGGGGCTACGCGTAGAACCACCATAATGAGAGGTATTCAGACAAAAACCTCGGGCATAAGTAGTTTCCCATAGAATTGGTGCATAAGTTTAAAGAAACTGGACCTGAACGTAATGCAACAAAAATAGTACACAGGTCAGGTTGAAGTACTCGGTGAATTCGCTGAAAATCCAACTTCTTCTATTTGGAAAGTCGCCAAACTGACAATTATTTATACTGGTTCTGTGCAGTGTGCACATCATTTTACAAAGGAATAAGTTCTTCCATTGCAAAATACAAATTTTACACGGACTCAACAACACGAGCAACAACAGAAGGATCAAATTGTGGGAATTAATGTGCTAAAGGATCGACGAAGACCATACCTTCATTAAAAATATTTGCATGGTAGAGGAAATTAAAGTATTACTTGTTATATTTCACAATTTTAATTCAGTTGCCTGACACGTGTTTCAACCCTTGCGGATCATTATCAAAGGAATACAAGACAATACTAAATTCTACATGTCATTAAAATAAAATTAGGGAGATGAAGAGAATTGACAGATGATGGGTTATGTTGGTCCTTAATTTACAGGTATTGGCCAAAGGTACAACTAAATTATAGGTGTGATTATAGAGGTATTTAATCTAAGTAATAAAATTAAGAAAATGATATTGTGTATACAATTATGGGGTTTTTCGTTCGTAATTATTAATAGTGTTTATTGCATATTTATCCTAAGTTATTAGATTGGCACCTGAAGGTATTTCAATTCGATTATTAAACACATTTCATCGATATTTTAAGGCTTTTTGATTGCTAATGTTTCTAATAGGTTGAGTTTTCTACCCTTGTGTTGAGTATATATCGGTTTTATTTTGTTGGATATTGAGTGGTTATTTATTATACAGTAGTCCGCTATTCCTGTTTTACTTTGTTTTTTTCTTAAATGGATGCTTTATGTTCTTTAAGCCTAGTATTAAAGTTTTTACCTGTTTGACCTATACAGATTGCATCACAGTCATCACATTGTATTTGGTAGACCCCGCTATGTGTTAATTTGTCTATATTTTCAATTTTTGAATTAGCTATGTATTTACCTAGGTTATTTTTATTGACTTGTATGGGGATAACTTTATGGTTCTTGAGTTTCTTGGAGTTTTTTTGACTTGTGTGACCTAATACTAGGCTTAAAGAACATAAAACATCCATTTAAAAAAAAACAAAATAAAACAGGAATAGCGGACCACTGTATAACAAATAACCACTCAATATCCAACAGAATAAAACCGATACATACTCAACACAAGGGTAGAAAACTCAACCTATTAGAAACATTAGCAATCAAAAAAGTCTTAAAAAAATCGATGTAATGTTGTTAATAAGCAAATTGAAATACCTGCAGGTGCCAATCTAATACTTAAAATAGTCTAATAACTTAGGATAAATATGCAATAAACACTATTAATAATTACGAACGAAAAAAGCCATAATTATATAAACAATATCATTTTCCTAATTTTAATACTTAGATGTAAATACCTCTATACTATAATCACACCTGTAATTTAGTTGTACCTTTGGCCAATACCTGTAAATTAAGGACCAAAATAACCCATCATCTGTCAATTCACTTCATCTCCCTAATTTTATTTTAATGACATGTAGAATTTAGTATTGTCTTGTATTCCTTTGATAATGATCCGCAAGGGTCGAAACACGTGTCAGGCAACTGAATTAAAATTGTGAAATATAACAAGTAATACTTTAATTTCCTCTACCATGGAATATCCATTTCACCAAGCATGTAGCCCATCACAAATCAATTATATAAAAATATTTGCATTAGACGAGTTTTTTTCTTCTTGAATGCGTTTGTTAACACACACAACTGCAGTTATTAGGAAACGGATAATTCGGGAAGGCCACATTTAATTCCCCCAGAAAATCAACGTAGAGTCAGGCATTCATGGAAACGAATTTATTGGGCTAGTCTTTCTAGAAGAAAATGTAACTGGTGAATTGCATTTGAATATTTTGGAAAATGTCATAGACCCTATCATTGTACAATCTTTGGAAAATCAAATGGATGAAAGCGGCTCCCTGGAACTCAATGAAGAAAATTTGCATATGCAACAAGATGGAGCTTCTCCCCACTATATGCATTAACAGTAAGAGAGTGATTCAATCAACGCCTCCCTGGCAAATGGATTGGCAGACGAGGTGCAATACAGTGAGTAGTAGTAGAGAAGGTCTCCCGATTTGACCCCGTTTGATTTTTTCCTGTGGGCCACTTAAAAAAAGTTTTTAGAACGCCTGAGAGTATTGAAGACCTCAAAAATAGAATAATCTTGAAATGCAGACGCACTGCCACAAATAAACTTTCCTCAAAGTCTGAGAATTAGAAAAAACGCCACAAATTTTGAACATTTAATGCAATAATTTGCTCAAACCAAATGAATTAGTTGCATTAGCATTATATTTTTCCATTATGAAAGTAAGGATGGCAAAGCAAAAGCAAAAATTCTGACTGACCCAAACAAGGTTTGTAGATTATCGTTTTGTTCTCAGTGTGTAAACAGAGCTTTAGAAATAAAATATAAACCTAAATTGACAATATTTCAAACATTTTTGCCTATAGGCTCTTTCTTAATAGTGGCTTAATATCTTCACTCTCCAATATTAATTTATCTATAGGATATCTACATCACCCGAACATAAAATTGTCTTTGGGACCCCAACGTAATCTGACACGTTTGCCTTCTGAAATGAACTACACAGAAATAATAGGAATGGAAACGAAATCGATATTAGAGTATATAGTTCTCTTCCTGACGGTTTGAATGGAAAATTCTAGGTTATTTTATCTGTTGACTTTGTCGGTCAGTTTGAAATAAAAGTTTGGAGTATGTTGTTACATTTCGGTTTATGTTATAACTATACCAACAACAGCACTACAAAGGATATAAAAATCATATTAAATGACATGAAATGAGTTAAAAACAGACCATTAGATTTCACATTTTTCACATTGTCACTCTCAGTTTTTATATTCATAACTCATACGACTTAAGGTTTACATAGGTACTACATATTAAAAGTATAATTCTATGGTAGGAATATAGAGGTTCCAATCCCGGGATTTAGGAATCCCCTAAAAGTTCCACCTATGTATTTTAATAACTCGGGGTTTCCGGGATTATCGTATGGTAACATTTAATTCTAGTAGACCGCTTTAGTAAAATAAATTGTCTTTTAAAAAATTGTATTAATAAGGTTTTAGTAGATTTTGATTAAAAAATTTTGGAAGAATTAAGTGAATACCATATACTTAACAAAACATTTAACAAAAATCTTGGACGTTAATATTGAAGCTTAAGCGGGCAGTGCACCTAGATTTTCTTCACGACGATCGTCATGAAGTTCGTCGCGATTTTCCTCGTGAATTTGTATTGGCTTTGAACATCGCACCGTTGTGAAGTTTTTGGCAATTCAAATGTGAAAAAAACATTTTTCAAAATATGGGTGTAATGTAAGGATGTGTTTATTTATTATCATTTGTACTCTTTGTAAAAAAACAGGTGGTCAAAGTTTTTTAAAAACAAATCGGTTGCAATCGTGCGTTTTATAAGAAGGTGACCATTTTCAACATTTGCTTTGACTAACTGTTGCATTTTTTTTGTATCATTATTTAAAAAAATAATTTTATTTTTAATTTAAATGTTTTAATTAACTTTGAAATACATAATATGTATTTTTTTGTACAGGGACATTTTTTTAAGTGTCTCACCCTATTGGCCATCCCGCTGACTATATAATACAAAACAAATTACACATTTCTTAATGATTAATGATTTTCGACAAGGAAGCCTAATTTAATGTCAAAAAATATATTGTAGGTTCACAAACTTGACAGGTACGATCCCATTTTGAATTTTTTTAAACGGCAACCCTCATCAACAACCAGACGAGTGAATTGCATTTCGCGATCTGATTTTAAAAGCATATAGTTGTTGATATTTATTTTCAGCCGTTTCGGAAATACGGAGGTTCCTAAATTGGCTTCATCGACTTTGTCTTTTAAGGGTCTAGTAAGTCGTAGCTGTCACTTTCTGGCATCTGTCGTATTTCATCATGGCACGGGAAATTATGTTACTGTGAAAATAATTGGGGTTTGCAGTTTAAAAGGTCTATTTATTCAAAGGACACCTAAAAGACAAAATCGATGAAGGCAATTTAGGAACCATATTCCCGGAACGGTTGAAAATAAATATCAACAACTATGTCTTTGAAATCGGATCGGCAAATGCAATTCACTCGTTAAAAAAATTAAAAATGGCGTCGTATCTGTCACTTTTTGACATCTGTCGGATTTGACTATAGAGTAAATAGCTTGGTCACGGGAAATTATGTTACTCTGAATAAAATTGGGGTTTTTGGCTTAATTTAGGAATCCCCGTATTTCCGATACGGATGAAAATAAATATCAACATTAAATTTGGCTTCCTTGTCGAAAATCATTAAGAAATACGTAATTTGTTTTTTATTATAGCCTTCAGGAAAATCGCCAATCGGGTGACATACTTAAAAAAATGTCCCTGTACCGGGTGCATGACTTCGTTTCGTATAAACTAGCACCCCCCGTAACTTTTTTATTTTTTATCGTACGGGAAAAATAAAAAAACTAACATACAGGAGAAATTCTCTCCTTTCCAAATGTGCATTCTAGTTTTCGGTAAGTTTGCATATACCGGGTGTTGCATCGTCGAGCGGGACATAGGAAATCCCATGTAATTTTAAATGGGGTCAATTATTGGCTTCCCTGATTATTTTAGAGAAAAATTATATTTAGGTTTATTAAAGAGCACTAAAACCCACATTCAAAAGAATAACTTTAGATATTTTTGATGAGCCCGTTTACGGGTTATCGCCGATTTCTTTTGAACTATTTCTCCTTTTTATGGCCCCGTATTTGCGGGCACCAGTCAAGGTAAAAGATGACTGTCAAATAGAGTTGTCATTTTGAAATGTGTGCTTTATTGTTATAAAAACTCGTACATCGAAAATATTAAAGGTGCATTTATGAGTACAAATTAATCTGAATAAAACTAAAATAAAGTATCCAATTACAAGGTTAATTATGACATTTTATATGTTTCAATATTTTACTAATTAATAGGTAGGTACTATTAAATTGTTAGAACTTTAGGATTTAAGAAGATGTTCAAATATTCCTCCATTGACTGCTAGACAATAACCGAGGCGATCATAAAATTCTCTTCTTACATTCGCTAGTTGGTAAACTGAAATTCTATTGCATTCGGCAGAAATAGCATTTTTTAACTCGTCTAGATTTGGGTATTTTTTATCTTTGTATATCCTCTTTTTTAAATGGCCCCAGAGAAAGAAATCATTTGGCGATAAATCAGGAGACCTGGCTGGCCAATTTACTGTATGATTTGAGCCAATAACATTTCCATTAAAAGCACGGTTTAAATATTCCCGGACAGCCAGGGTACTATGTGCCGGGCAGCCATCCATTTGGTACCAAACTTCCTGATTTTTCCTGGCGGCATCATGTAAAGTAGGTAAAATATGATCTTCAAGTAGTTCCAAAAAATATTCTGCATTTAAATTTCGTGTAAGAAATAATGGCCCGATAATATTTTCTCCGAAAATCCCAGCCCATACATTAACTTTTTGTGGATATTGCGTCCTTGTTTCCACAAACCTGTGTTGGTTTTCTTTGCTCCAATATCGATAATTTTGAACATTGGGTTCATTGTTTAAGGTAAATGTGCATTCGTCATTGAAACAAATGTTTTAAAAAAATTCCCTATCCATGTTTGCTCTTTCCATCATACCAAAACAAAACTCCTGTCGTCGTATTTCGTCCCTATCTCTTAGCTCTTGGTGCTTTTCATATTAATATGAATAATATTTATGTCGTTTCAAAGCTCGTAACGCTGTGGTGTGATCTAATCCTATGTCATCCTCAAGTTTCCTTGTGCTGATCTTCCCATCATTTTCGTCCACGCACAATAAAACTTGCAAGTCCCTATCATTTCTTGCATCTCTTCTTTGTTCCTGCCTTTCTTCACATCTGCAGTTATTTGTTACAGTGCCTTTTGTCTCAAATTTCTTGATAGTCCTTTCGACTGTAGATTTTGCAGGTATCGGTCTATTCGGATACAGAGCAGCAAACATGTCTGACACATTTTGATAACTATTTCCTTGATAATACCATTTAATCATCAATATTTTTTCTTCAGAAGTGTAATTCAAGGCTAATATTTTCGATGTACGAGTTTTTATAACAATAAAGCACACATTTCAAAATGACAACTTTATTTGACAGTCATCTTTTACCTTGACTGGTGCCCGCAAATACAGGGCCATAAAAAGGAGAAATAGTTAAAAAGAAATCGGCGATAACCCGTAAACGGGCTCATCAAAAATATCTAAAGTTATTCTTTTGAATGTGGGTTTTAGTGCTCTTTAATAAACCTAAATAGAATTTTTCTCTAAAATAATTAGGGAAGCCAATAATTGACCCCATTTAAAATTACATGGGATTTCCTATGTCCCGCTCGACGATGCAACACCCGGTATACGGGAGACGACAAAAAGTATTTTTTTTTTAAATGGAATGCCCTGTATATTTTTGTCTAATGAAAGATCTTTTTTTTCTCATTTCAAATGTACAAGTTGACATTTAGTTCAGCCGTTTTTGCGTTATTTAAGTTTACATTTGCATTGAATTTACATTATCTTGATATAAGCTGCCATAATTACTGAGTACAATAACTTTTTGAACAGTGGGCCATGAAAACAGTAGTAACAAATGATTCTGAATTGACATCGTCATTAAAATAATAACTGTCAGTGCAACTTACTCGGTTCCTTCTATCTTTTTAAAATGGTGTTATCTGTGGCTGAAAAACTAGATATTGTTAGTTTGTTTGCTGAAAATAATTATAATCCGTCTGCTACGCGATGTGCCTACGCGGCAATACATCCCGATGGTCCGATTGCCACAAGATGGACAATCAAAACTATTTTTACCAAATTTAGAATAACGTCAAATTTGCAAGAAAAAAAAGGGAACTAAATAAAAATACTGACAATCACGATTTGAATATTCTTCTGCATTGCGTGGAAACAACAAGTAAGTCAATACGGACTACTTCTAAGGAAATGCATGCTCGTTACGGACCACAAAGAACTTCGCGTAAGTATATCCGGAAGGTTTTGAAAAAATATGGATTTAAATCTTACAAATATCATAAAGTTCAAAAATTAACAGAATTGCATAAGAATCAAAGACTCAATTCCTGCAACCTTATGTTGAATAGATTGAATAACGAAAGAGACTTCTTCGAAAAAATATTATGGACCGACGAGTCAAGTTTCTCAACAAGTGGATTATCAAACCGTCAAAATTACCGACACTGGGCACAAGAAAATCCTCAGTTCGCCAGGGAAGTTCGATTTCAAGGTGAAGGACAGTTATACCGGTTCTTCAATGTTTTTTTACGTCAGGAGAAACTCCTTTAACATCTATTGATTAGTCGTTATTACTATTTAGCTGTATGGTTTGTAAAAATTTGTAATTAGCTGCTTGCTTGGATGTTTGTGCTTCTTGCGGATTTAATTTAGAAGTTATGTTGCAAAAATTTTGGCGCCTTTTTGTTAAATATATAATATTTGTTCATGTCAATTTTAGTGCCTCCCTACTATTGTGGGATGGGATTTGGACCAACAGGGAGCCAGTCTTTAGGTAACTTGTACGTCCCGATTTGTCTTGATCTTGTATGTGAGTCGGTAATAAGTTGGTTTGTCGATACGTCTGTACGTCCGTAATAATTTCTAATAGTTTTCAAGAAAAAGTCGTTAATTGTCAACATCTGAAAGTCATTATGTAACACTACATTCATAATGTATCTCGGAGCGTTCGCGATGATTTTTAGCGCCTTGTTCTGAATCACCTGGAACTTATTAAGCTCCGTTCTGCTTATGTTGCACCACGTAGGTGCACCATAAGTTAGAACCGGCCTGACCAATACCTTGTAGAGGTTGACCTTAGTCCTATTAGCAAGTCTACTCCGCCTGTGAAGCAGGGGGTAGATAAAGCCTAACTGTCGCAATGCAAGCTTTATTCTATTAATTGAATTTTGCCTCCAATTCAGCCTTTTGTCAAAAATAAGTCCCAGGTATTTCACCTCCTGGCACCAGTTCACTTGGACTCCATTGACCCGTAGCCTTGTTTCAGGCCTGCGGACGGTGCTTTTTGAAAAGAAGATGACCTTCGTCTTGGCGGGATTCAAGCGAATCTTCCAAGCCGAAAGCCATTTTTCCAGCTCGATTATGTGACGCTGTATTCGACTGACGACAATTCGCGGTGATTTAGTAGTAGAAGTAATTGCTGTATCGTCAGCGAAAAGATAGAGCTGCGTAAATCTATCTCGCGGAATATCGTGAGTATAAATGTTATATAACATCGGAGAGAGAGGTGAGCCTTGGGGCACTCCCGCCCTGATGTGTTTATTTAAAGAGAGTGCGTTCTCTGACGAAACCGCAAAACTTCTATTCTCTAAAAAGGAAGCTACCACCTTGATTAAGTAGTTCGGAGCACCAAGCCTTATTAATTTTAACAAGAGGCCATTGTGCCAGACCTTGTCGAATGCTTTGCTTACGTCAAAGAAAACTGCTCCCGTATGCGCCCTCTTGTTAAAGCCTTTAATAATGTTTGCAGTGAGTCGCGTGGTCTGCCTGACTGTGCAATGTTCAGGCCGAAACCCAAACTGTTCGGCAGGCAGAACATTGCGCGTAAAAACAAAGTCGTTGAGCCTACTTAAGATTATCTTTTCGGCAATTTTTCCTAGGCTCGACAGCAGGCTGATCGGCCTATAGCTAGCCGGCACCGTAGGGTCTTCGCCTTTCTTATAAATAAGAATGACTTTAGCGCGTTTCCAGGCAGTTGGAAAGTGGCCTTCTCTGATTATCGCCTGGGATAAGCTTACTATGTTCCCCAAAGCTCGATCTGGTAGATTTCGCAATGCCATATTCTTTAAACCGTCAAAACCGGGGGCTTTTTTAACATTCAAGACACTTATTAGGGACTTAACCTCGTTTAAGGTGACTTGGGGAAAGGCCTGAAACGGGTAATTGATGGTTTTGTAAATCTGTATCGTCCTTGAGACCCTCTCATCTCTTAACGCGTCATTGGTCGGGTTTTCACTGAATTGGTCGCAGAGTTTGTCTGCGAGCAATTCAGCTTTATCCTTGGCATCGATTAGAACCGCACCTGTTTCCTGGTTTTTCAGGTGGGACATGGGTGCTCGTGCGCCTCTGGTCAAGGCCCTACTCATTCTATAAATGGAATTATCCGCTATAGACAGACCTTGGACCTTGTCGTCCCACAGGTTCGATTGCCTTTCGCTCAACAAATCCCTGATTACCTGGGCTTCCCGATTTGCCTCCGCCTTAATTTGAGGATCACCAGTACGATACGCCCTATTCTTTAACCGGTTTTTAATTCTAATGCGGTTCTTAATTTCATCGCTTAAAGTCCCGTATTTTGAAAATCCGGACACTTTTGTGATAGATGCTTGAGCCAAAGCTGCGTTAATGTCATCTGTAATCTTGCTCACTGCGTTATCAATGTCCAATGGACTACGGGGGGGTTGTAATACCTCCACATTTTTCAAAATATTGTTAAACCTAGGCCAGTTCGTCGAGGTGCGGGTAACATAACCTCTACCTTTTTCAAGCGGATTACCCACTTCTATGACGACCGGTACATGATCAGAGGTCAAATCACAGATGACTGATGGCTGTGATAATTGAACAGCATTTTTGATAACAAAAATGTCTAGGATCTCCGGAAGACCCCGTGCAAAGCAATGCGTAGGTTCCTCCGGCGGTAGAATATGGTAATTTAGCGCTTCAGAGAATTCATACAGGGTGCGACCTCTTTGGTTCGTAGATCTACATCCCCAAATCCTGTTTTTCGCGTTGAGGTCGCCCCCAATAATCGTTCTATTATTATTATCGAAAATTTTTCGTAAGCAGTTGCCCGAAAAACCTACCGACGGACTACAGTAAACAGATCCCAGGTATACGCGTTGACCATTTTTGAATCTAATAGAAATGAATGTCCCTTCAATATGGGCACAATTGTCAGGACCTGGCACAACTTGAGCTGAAATGTGTTTCTTAACCAGAATCATAGTTCCGCCCGCTGGTCTACCGAGGCGATCGTTTCTGAATATAGTGTAATTCGGGAACGAAAACCTATCTCCCTTTAACCATGTTTCCTGGATAAGAAACACATCTATCTCATTTCTCTCGACAAACTCGATAAGTTCGAGTCTCCGATGCTTTATTGAGTTTACGTTCAACGTTGCTAGTTTAATACATATATGCCGTTTCCGGTTGCGCCGTCATTTAACCTGCGGTTTTCTGAAAAGCACTCATCATGTTTTTTAACTGAGTCTCCATTACTTTCGTAAACTGGACTAGGAAGCTTTGCATCGTTAATTGCAAAGCCGCTTCCATACCGTTCGGTGCTGCTTTTTGATCTTGCGACGTATTTGTTGCTTTCGCATTGCCATCGCCTGCCAATTTACTAACATCTTGCTGTCCCCATCGGAAATTACTTCTGGGCGCAATATTTGCATTATTATTATTATTATTTGTATTTTTGCTTGCCGCATTTTTGTTCAGATTGCTTGGGTGCCTTGGACAGCCCATATAGTTAGCAGGGTGGTCACCCTCACAATTTGAACATTTAGCTTTCTCCTCCTTAGGCTTAGTGCACTGATACGAAAAGTGTTCAGCTGCACATTTTAAACATTTAACAGGTGCAGTGCACCGAAATTGCGAATGACCAAACAACTGGCAGCGGTGGCATTGCGAAATTGTTGCACGCGCGCGTTGTGTCTCTACTTTAATTGACATGGAGTCTAGATTTCTTAAATCAAAAATCGTTTTTTCGGAACGCGGCAAGAAAACCAGTACCAAGGGTAATGGTGCCCCGCTGCGACTATGCCACCTGATTACCCTTGACGGATTAAAACCCAATTCCTTCAAGTCATCTTTGATTTTGACTTCAGTCCACGTTTCCAGGACCCCACGGAGTACAACGTGTAACTCTTTCTCATCCTGGAATCGGAAGGAGTAATGATAAAGTTTGTTAGCAATTAAGAATTTTATTATCTTATGATAATACACTGGCGTTGGTGGATGGATTTTAACGCCTTCTGGCACGGTCACAGCGCGACCAAAATCAATTTTTGCTTTACGCAGGTACTCCGAAATTTCATTATACTTGGCCTTATCCCTGATGACGATCGGAGGGACCCTCAATTTCGGTGTCCCGGTCTCAGAAGCGTCATCAGTGACAACGTTTATTGTCTTTTTAACTTGAAGCGCGGGTACCTCTGCGCGGCTACCCGATGCTACCTGGCTGGATTGAGACACCTTTTGTGTCAGGTGTTTGTTCAATGACAAGTTATTTGATTTAGGTAGGTTCGGCCACGCAGAAATACCGGCCACTTTCTTGTTATTGACATTATTGTCTGGTTCAGTATTTTTATTAGTGCGCTTTCTTGTGCGTCTAGTCACTTGAGTCGACCACCGTTCGCTATCCTCATCGGATTCAGAAACAGAGCCAATCTCCATATCTGAACCTGCATTAATTACTTTTATTTCCTCAACATTAACCTGTACACTGTTTAGTTTTCGAACGGTAGCCGTATCTTTGTTGTTACCTTCGGTCTTTGTACCTGTCTTTACAATTTTGTCAGTGGATGTCAATGATCCGTCAAAAATTTTGTCTATTTTCGCATTTAAATTTAAATCAATTGAATTACTATGTAAGCATGTCAAGTTCGTATTTGATTTGTACCTACTAATCTCGTCTGTTAACTCCCTGATAGTTTTACCCATTTCTTGAAGCTCGATTGACTTTTTTAAACTTTCCTCCTTCATCTGCTTTGTTTTATTCAACCAATCCATGTTACAATCATTTAGCATTTTCCTCCATTTTGCTTCCATGCGTTTTTCGCTTTCCTTAATACGCTCGTCTATCGTTGGCTGGACTTCCATCGCGGCCATAGGTTCGTCATCTGAATTTGGCAACTTTGCCTCAGTAAAGCGGGAGGCATTCCCCCCGCTTTGGGCCTCCATAGAAATGATTAAAAGATTAAATTAAATTAGACTTTGTATGACACTTGAATAAAAGCTCGATATTTCAAAAATATCGGGAGAACTTTTCTGTCACTGTCAACAACCTCACTGCTCAGAGGTTCGATTGTGACTGGTGAAGGACAGTTAATGTATGGTGCGGACTATTGAAAAATAGAATAATAGGACCCTATTTTTTCGAAGGTACATTGACTGGACCGTTATATACCCAATTCTTGGAAACAAACCTGCAAGACATGCTAGAAAACTTACCGTTGGCGCAGTATATGAATATAATCTTTCACCATGACCGTGCCCCACCACATAATATGACACGTGGAGTACGTCATTTCTTAAATATTAATCATAATGAATGGATTGGAAGAAACGGGACTATTGTGTGGCCTTCAAATAGTCTCGATCTAACGCCTATTTTTTTTGGGGGTATATTAAAACTAAAGTTTATGAGCGTGATATTGACAATGTTGAGGACATGAAACATTTTATTACTCAAGAAATAAGATATTTAAATGAAAGAAACAGTAATTTTATAGAGAATGCATTTGAGTACTTACAACCCGTATTCCAAGAATCCATAGATAATGAGGGGGAGAATATTCATTCTGAATAATATTCTATATAGTTATTTTGTTTTCTTTTATTGAATCTCTACTCGTCTACTTAGTTATATAGCTCGTTATATAGTTAGTAAAACATTGTTTTTCCAATCTTTGCATGGCTGTTTTATTTATCTATTTATTTATTTAGTAACTTAAATAACGCAAAAACGGTGAACCAAATGTCAACTATTTAAAATCAGAAAAAAAAAGATATTTTATTTTAACCAAAAATATACAGGGCATTCTATTAAAAAAAATACTTTTTATTGTCCCCCGTATATATGCAAAGTTACCGAAAACTACAATGCATATTTGGAAAGGAAAAAATGTCCCCTGTATGTCAGTTTTTTTATTTTTCCCGTACGATAAAAAAATAAAAAAGTTACGGGGGGTGCTACTTTATACAAAGTCACCCGGTACCTACATGCAATAAAGTGGTTTTTATTATTTCTCTCGAAAACGAAGAAGCAAGATACGAAAACAATCAAGAAACAAAAAAGTCGTATTATTAATTATTGGTAAATCCGAAAAAAAAATATCACAATTACAAAAAAGTCAGTGGCGTACATTTTTTTGTCGATAATATTCGTTAAGGTGCTTTCCGGGACGCCACTGGACTTAATAAATTTAATCTGGTTAAGGCTAATTAAGCCCCTTATCATTATGAATAACGGTACCAAATATCAATAAAATCTGGAAAAGGATATTTAAAAAAATTATAAAAAAAAGATTAAAAAAAAAAACTTTAACACCCTGTAGATCAAAAACGGGGCAACTCCGGACACATGTTCATATGACCTTTTTCTCTTAGAATATCATAAGGAATCACCACGTTAAGTTACGTACCGTACTTCTGAAACATCCTGTATAACAAAGGTATAATACGAATCATTATACTTATTTTCCTTAGTCTGACCCTACACTGCATCTTTATACTTTTGCTTATTAATTGACGGGGAATTGGGACCGACCCTTTTGTTTTATCGCAATCATTAAATCAGAACAATTTTTCGTGAAAAGAACTTTACCGATATTAATAAAAAATGTAATGGTAGATGCGTCACTATACTCACTAGGTATAATAGTAAATTATTTAATTAGAACATAAAATTTTACTAACGCAATACACTTATATTGACAACTAGTGTTTAATTGTGGGAACCATACGAAACAAATATTACTAAGAAAATCTTTATATATATTATTATTATTTAAATTAAAACACATTTAATTGACGGAATAATTAGTGAACTTGTTCGAATAAACGTAAGTTGTAATAAAGTAATATTACGGGTTTGTCCGAAATACATTTTAATTCGGGCAATTAAACTTCTGATAAGTTTTTAATTCGGGGAATAAAATATGTTGTTGCTCGTTTTCAATTAAATATTTTTCTCAGTGTATATTCTCAAAATTTATGTTTAAAAGTTAATGTGAAAAAAAAAATGACTCATACTAAAGATGACGCGTCTGATTTAGTTGTTGGTCATCCTTGAATCAATTTTAAGAAGAAAATCATGATTCCTTCTATTGCTATTTAAGTTTTAATTACTATATATCGATACACATAAGTACATCCAAGAAATTTGGGATATTTAGTTGCGCTTTTTCGCTTTAAATTTGTATCACTTTCTCGGTTTGTCCCTGCATGAACTAAACAAACGATCGAAAAATTAAATTAGCCATCCCTATCTAAAATTATTATCGTCCATGTGGCCATGTCAGCGCGTCCTCGGTGACGTCTTTCACTGGAACCGGATACCGTGATGCACAGCATTTGTGTGCCGTTTCCTCTCTATCGCCTCGTTTCAGTTTTTTTTACAGGCAATAATATGGTTCGCTAAACGAGTTCATAAAACTTTAAAACTTTTTTGTTATTTTTTTTTCTGTCGGGGATAAAATTATAAATAAATTGTGTGCAACGTTATTCATACCGCTATACAATTATTATTCATAATTTGGAGCGCCATACGTATAGTCAATCTAAAGTCAATCGAAAGAAAAAAAAATATGGTAATTATTTAGACACTGAGAAAAAGATTCAATTGGGAAAACCTTAAACGAATTCAGTCAATGAAAATATTTAATTGAACACGAGCAACAAAATCATTCAATCGCCGAATTAAATTATTTTATTAAGAAATTTAATTAAGTAAAGTTTAATTGCCTAAATTTATTTCGGACTAACACGTAATATTACATTATCACAACTAACATTTAATTCGATAATGATTCCGTCAATTAAATGAGTTTTCACATGAAACAACAGGGTAATTCGCAAACTTTTTATTTGTATTTATGTAAATATAAGTATATCTTTTTCCAAAATCGACATAGGAAACTAAAAAAAAATTGTTCTCAATGTAACACCACTGAAATTTCTGCCAAATGTCAAATTGCACGTTTAACTAACATAAAAGTCACCGGTAAAAAAATAGCTGTGGATTTAATTCAAATCAAGGATACCTAACCTATAAAAATAGTTGTCTTCACGAATATAAGAAAATTGTGTCTTAAATTTAAAGAATAAAATGAGTTTTAAATTTTTTCACACACAAAATTTTCAGGGTATGCTGTGGTAAATACCAGGGCGAAGACATGGGGGGGGGGGGAACAGAATACTAAATATACCGCAAACATGATCAAAGAAAAAATTTAAAAGCCTATCAAAGAGATTGTAGGAATACAAGCCGCCCATACACAATGCAACATGCGGCGATGCATGCATCGACTCCATCGTTTCAAGATTCATGTTGCATAGTGTGTCGACTGGAGTCGAACGCTATGTATGGTCTCCACACACATCCTCCTACATCCGAAATGGTAAATAATGTTATTAAGGGTCTTAAAGAAAGAGGTGGTTCTTCACTGCAAGCTATCAAAAAGTACATCGCCGCAAACTACAAAGTAGGTGCAGAGAAGGCTTCTTCATTCATTAAGAAATATTTGAAATCTGCCGTCGTTTCCGGGGTCCTAGTTCAGACAAAAGGCAAAGGTGCATCGGGATCATTCAAGTTAGCGTCCTCCGGTTTTGGTTCTACGAAGCAGTCGTCTTCAGACAAGAAAAAAGTGCCGTTAAGTCGAAAAGATCTCTCGTCAAGAAAACAACAGCGATTGCAGCTTCCGGCGGTGATAAACCCAAGACAGCGGCTGAAAAAAACCGCTCCAAAAGAAAAAAGGCAGCAGCAGCAGAGGTAGAGGAGAAGTTTCCAAAAAAAGCAGCAGCCGAAAAGAAACCAGCTAAAATATATGGCAGTACATCAGCGGCTGCGGCACCAAAAAATAAGGCACCATCCAAAGCCAAAACGTCCTGTTAGACTTCAACATAAGCAGATGCTCCATGCAGCAAAACAATAATAGCACGTGTTTTGATCTGATCTGATGTATGTCAGGCAAAGTGATCTTCTATTGTTAAGGTAAGTGATATTTTATATTTTGGGGACGCGTTCCGCGGTAACAAAGGTTACACTTCCCTTAAACGTACAGTAAAAGTACCGTGAATATCGCAGTTAAATAGACTAATTCTTTGTGTTTGGTTAAGACTAGAGATGTAAGAGAATATGCTCGAGAGAATATTATTGAGAGAATATTCTCGAGAATATTCTCTGTAAGAAAATTATCCCGAGAATATTCTCTAGAGAACTTTTTCTACATAATCTACTCTGAAAAATTTTGCAATGATTTTTAAAATTTTGAACTTCTCTAACCTTTTCTATAACTCTGGTAACAGTTGAAAAAATAGTCCATACTTTCAGTGGAGTCAATGTAATATGAAATAAAACAATGCAGTCTTCCTCCACAGTTTAAATGTTGACATAAAAGTTATTAGATTCCCGACATGTTTCGAGCACTTAAGTACTCATCTTCAGGGGATACTGAAAGGATATTATAAATTTGAGAATGAAAAGAAAAGATAAAGAAGGGCTTACCCAACATCGAGTTTAACTTCGAAATAATAAGTTGTCTCAAATAAATGAGTACAACAAAAAGGCTGGAACTTGGTGCATTAAATGGTTAAATGAATTGAATGAGAAGTAAAGTTAAAAATAAGTTTTGTAATGTAGATAAGTAGAACATATTTAAGTATGATAATAGAAGATAATGACATCTGAAGGTAATTAAAGAAAAGTTTGTTTAAAAATTAAGAATCAAGAGTTTGCATAGTTAAGTTAAGAGGAGTAGCACATGTGTTAAGTTAAATAAAGAAATAATGTGAACTCTGGAGGAGAGAAGTTTTCTTTTAATTTTTTCGAATCATAGGTTTTATTTTAAAAGAAAAATTTTTATATTAAAAGAATTTTGTAAAAACTACTGAAAGATTAATAACCGTCTTAATTTAGCTTACGTGATAATAAGGGGCTTTGCCCCATATTTTAGAATAATAATAAAACGTGATCATTTTGTATAAAGGCTTTTTTAAAAATATGAAAAATTTTTTAAAAATCTTTAAAAGTTTAAGAAAAGATTCAATATAACCTTAGTGCGAACACAACCGCGGTACTTCCGCAAAACGTGGGAAATGAAACGAGGTTAAAGTTTAAAAATCAAGTAATGCAATCAGTATTACCATAAGAGATGTCAAAATTAAGATTGATTTTTTAAAAAAGGAAACAGAAGATTCGAACCAGCTCGATGTTAGGTTTACAAAATCCATACAAGATCTAACAAACTCAAATGTTGTCATCACTAAACATATAAATTACCTAAGAATGGTAAAATCAGACATCTGTCAACGAATGACCAAATATATGGTTATGTCGAAAAGGGTTTTTTTTATAAATGTTTATCGGAGGGAAATGTAATATTGCACTAAAAAAAAAACACTTGTGAGGGTAGGTGAAGACACTAACACTTATTGACACTGTAAAATATAGTAGATGTGGATATTTTAGTATAAGTTGAACAATGAAAAATATCAACCCTGCATAATGTTGGATATAATGGGATTTTATAAGGGTTGTTAGAGGTTGAAGGGGTATGAGCAGAGATAGAAAGAGGTAACAGTGTTTTACGTCGGCGCTTCTAGGGGAATCCGAGTATAACAGTAATTCAGGGAAATCCCCTAGAAGCGCGAACGTATACCCGTATACAGCTATGTGAATTGTAAATGATGTGGTGAGACTAGTTTTATTTTGGCGTTCCGCTCGGCTCAGTTAACACCGTCTATAAGTATAAAAACACGGAGCAAAGTAAATTAGAGGGTATCACAAAACCAAAAAAGTAACGTTTCGAAATATTTTAATACAAAAAAATGTACTGTAATGTAATGTAAAAATTTTATTTCTTCTTATTACCATTTCTAGCGATTTTCTAACCATTCTCAGAAAGTTCTCTAACTTGAGAATATTCTCCAAACGATTATTACCAAGAATTTTACATCTCTAGTTAAGACGTACACGAAGTGGCACCTTAGTTTAAATACGTGAAATATTCCGTTTTTTTAGAGAACATGTCTTTCAAATAACCCTCATGAGATTCAGATGGTAATGAGGCTGTAATTAATTCAAGTTCTAATTAATTCTCTACACTAAAAATCAATGAAATCCTAACGGTATCTCGGTGCAGTGCGTTAGGGTTGTTAAGATGAAGTATTCGTGTTTATCAATGTTAATAGTGTAATATTATAAGGGTGGTCAATAGTGGAAGAATAAAAGGACAACCTTATCATGTGGGTGATACAGAGTATATGTGAGGCCAGGGCGAACCCCTGTCTAAAACAAACTCCCTTTTCAAAAAGAGAAAAGAAGCTTGTTCCCTTTTCAAAACATGAACATAAATGGTTAATAATTTCAGTTAGTTAAGCCGATCATACACACTGCAACATGCGTCGACTCCAGGAATCACAAAACTAGGCATCAGCATCGATCTGTCTACCCACATAGATGCATGCGGCAAAGCACGCATCGCTCTCCAATCATGACTCTTGAAATAATCTGCAGTCCATGTAAATGTTCCTTTGTGGCAAGGTTTTCTTTTTTGAAAAACTGAAATTTGTATTGTCTACGGTCGTAATGATATTATTGGTAGGATATAAGAACTTAAACTGAACCATATATAAATAATTTATAAGGGGGACAACTGAAGTATATTGATCTTGCATCGATTCAAGCCCACGCTGAAACCTGCATCTGCATCACCGATTCCGCATCTGCTAACCATCCAGTACGAGACTCTAGATGCCGCGGCGCAGATTGCTGCAACTGATGCAATCATTCGACTCCAGTCTGCATCGCCGCATGTTGCAGTGTGTATGGGCGGCTTTAGGTAAGGCAGGTACTTATTAAAAGAATTCTTTGATATATTATTTATGTTTATCCTGTTCCTTTATAATTAAGTTTAAGATTATAAAGATCTCGCTTGTATTTTTTTTTTCTAGTTTCTATATGGGTCAAGAAAGAATTTCCTATTAAGATTTATTTTATTTTGATATTAGTTTCTATAATGTTTATAAAAAATAAATAAATATATCCTTTATTTAGCACTTGGCTATTTAAACCAGATTACAATGTACACAACTCAGTTCCTTAAGCACCTACCTATAACAAAAGGTTTCCGTTACAGAGTGTCAGGTTTGGTGCTCTCTTAATATTATCGGGCTTATCGTTAAAATAGCGAATCCTATCGTAAAAAAGAGTTTTTTTGTAAAAAGGTTGACTTTGCCCTGAATATAGTACCTATATTGTTCATTTGACCTAATGTTGTATTCATAATGATTTGATCTTTTTTCCAGGTACGATTGCAAATAATCGGGCTGTAATTTATGCTCGATCTTATAAATTAATGTCAAATTCGCTCTTTAAATGCACTGCTCAATGTTTAACCATCTCAATGACCGCAACATATCATTAATTGGGGTATATTTATCACATTTTAATAGGATGCGCATTGCCTTATTTTGCAGTACCTGCAGTCTTTAAATTTCCTCCTTATTAGTGCAAAAAATTAATAAAGAACATGCATATGAAAAGTGTGGCAATATAATAGTATTATACACCAACATCTTAGTCCATTGAGACAAACAGGTTAGTTTTAGAA
The DNA here is from genome assembly GCA_963920685.1 of Polydrusus tereticollis. Taxonomy (NCBI): domain Eukaryota; kingdom Metazoa; phylum Arthropoda; class Insecta; order Coleoptera; family Curculionidae; genus Polydrusus; species Polydrusus tereticollis. The sequence continues at coordinate 74,518,623 of OY987328.1, forward strand.
TTTTTTACCAATTTTCCGACACATTATAGTCCACATGATTAGTGAAGCACATTTGTGGACCCAATATAACCCCTAAAATACTTAATTTCAGAAACAAAATCAATTATAACTCCATTTATGTTTAATTTATGTTTATTATTACTTTACGAAGAATGTACTTTTCTTATAATATTTTTTTATAAACCAGTAAAGGTTTATACTCTGTTTCTATCCACCTAATTGTTTAAATGCGGGTACAAACTAACAAACAAGGTTGCCCCCTTAGTTTTCCCTATGCTTTCCACACATCAGGTGAATACGAACAAGAGAGCTATTGCTTTCTTGGAGAGTGCTGCCGCACTCTCGTTGTACATATATTAATAATCTTATCGTTTTTTTTTTGCAAAATTTCATGTTGCGAAGATAGATATGTCATTTCTGTCATTCGATCAACTGTCATTCGATAGTATATGACGTCCTATTTCCAACGCCACCTCGTTCAATTCTCTACGACTTTCTAGATCTTTTTCTCTTTGCAAAATTTCATGTTACTAATACAAGTAGAACATTTCTGGAACTGTCATTCGATAGTCCGCGACGTCCCATTTTCAACGCCATCCCGTTAAACTTTTTAGGATTTTTTGTTATGGGGATATTTGATAAATTATTATTTAACATTAAAATGTTAGGTTAGGTTCAAAATTGTTTTATCAAACTCCTACGGACTTTAATGTGTGGATATCGACGATATCGTTCGCATGAAGTTTATATTTAAGTGTTGTTTATATAAACGTATAACTTACTTTATATTTTTTTTTTTATGTTGATAGCTGCCACAATTTTTTTTTTAATTTTGCTAGCGCTGTCATAAAAGAAAATTTTGATATTGATACATATTTGAGATATTCATGTTATTATTAATTTATATTAACATTTCTAATAATATTCATGTTTAATCATTCAACAGAAAAATTATTAATTTTTAAGAGCCAAATACAGTAGCATTTATTCAAAATACCTACAACTTTTAAAAATTTTCCATCTTTATGTTCGTATAAAGGCACTCTTCGAAACAACGCAATATTGTGTCATCACTAATGGGTATAAAAGCACCGTACGAAATATCGTACAAATTTATTGGCGTACACGCTGAAAGGGCTAACTAAGAAAAATACACCTAAGAAACTATCTATTTACTCTATACTCCAAGTGGCTATCTCTTATATTATTTCAAGCTATCTTTTTCGGCCAACGCCAACTTTGAGAAAAAATTTAATCTATTAGTCTCACAATATCGTTTTCAATTTTATTTGAAATCCCTATCTTCACCATGATAAAATGCCATGCTATTATGTAAAAACACGTCTTTCGAAATTCCAAAAAAATTACCAAAATCGACCGAATTTCCAAACACTGTATCTGAATATAATCTAAAAGGGTCACGAAACCTATTCCACACAATTTTAAATCTCAAATCGCTAACTTCACTTTATAATCTCCTTACAAAAAGTGGTCAAAATGGGACATTTTGACAGATCGAAAATATAATTTATTCTGGTTCAATTTCAAAGCCCTCTATTCAACATTTGCTGGTGTTTTTCGGTTAAATTTTTAGCAAGTTTTCCGACATAAATTACCATTTATCTCCAACTTGAATGATAAAACTGCCAACTTTATAACTTTATTGGGTTATTCGTGTAGGGAAAACATGGGGCAAGAAAATAAGCCATAAAACTACCCCCTAAATTTTATTTTGATATTTTTTAAAACCTGTTGAATAAAATTTTAAAAAGTTTGAATTTTGTACAAACTTATATGTTGATTGATGTTTAAACAAAACATCGAAGAAAAAAATAATTCAAACTTCTGTAGCTTACTCTGTATATAAATATTGAAAAAATTTGCAAATAGCCAATTTATGTAATGTCGCGAGCTCTTTCGGGACATGAGATAAAAGTTCCAATTTTCACCCCAAAAGCGATTAATAATTGCGTAAAAATAGGGTCAAAAACAACCATTTTCGATTTTTCTAAAATTTTCCCATTTTTAGTGATTTTAAGGCAAAATGAGAGGTTAGATAGATTAAAATATTTGAGTTGGTCAATCCAAACCTTCAAACCGCATTTCGATCAGATTCACGTAATTCAATCTATTAGCCTCCGAATTTACCCGCGCGAGTGCATTTTTTCGACCTAAAACTAAAAGTGTAAAAAAAAAAATATTTCTATCCTTTTTCAAAAAAAAACTCTCCAGATTGTTCGAAAGACCATCGTCCTCTATATAAATGCAAAAATATAATTTCAATCAGTCCACCATTAACGTCAAACGAGTCTCCCAATCACAATCCTAATAAATTAGGCACTTAAAACGGTCGCCCCATTTTCGCCAAACACCCGGTAGATTTAATTCGTCGATATTTAGATGGCATTTGTCCTTTAAAAAAAAAATTTAAAAAGTTTATCGTTCCAGCGTGTACCCTTTCTGAGAAAATGAAAAAAACGATTTGCAATTGCAATTTTTAAAAGTGGGATCCTATAAACGAGGAGCAGAAGATATATATCGCTCTGCAGGGCGAGCGATATAACAACACTATTTCTTTTTTTTTAACTTCAGATTGTCTCTCCCTAAAAATTTCATTATTTGCGAATAAAAAGCACCAAACATGTTCGGAATTTTGTACCTACTACACAAAGTAGGTCGCTAAGTACCAATATGAAGTTTTTTTTTCAAAGATTGTAGTTTTTAAGGAAACAAAATAAGTACATTTTTTCGCTTACAGGTTTGAAACATTATTGTATGAGAATCTGGTTTAAAATAAGAAATAAGTAATGGCACCTACTTTTTTCGTAAAGGATATGCTTATTCACTTTTCTTAATTTATTAACATCGTATACATTTGATCTTGGATTCTTAAATAGTAAACTTATTTTTTTGAGAAGCGGATTTTTTTATAAAGCCGGCATTACATAATGCAAGTGATATGCTAGACCGAAGAGAACACAACGCATGCGGGGCTGCAAGTTTGGTGCAATTTCCATGCAAGACGAAAAAATAGAACCTGCGCTATTTCTGTGCAATTCGTCATGCAAGCCTAGTAACTTTTTTAGTCATTTCGTCACGTAAAAAGATGCTTTAATTTTTGTTTGTTTTTATAGTTATGTTGTGCTCTGTGGCTTGGTTTCCTCGTTGTGTTGAGTTTTTTAACAGTGTTTAAAAAAATGAAAAAAAGCAAAATCAAGGCAATTCAGAGATTAGTTGCCAGCACTGTCACTGTTGTGAAAATCACAATTGCATCAAAATTGCCTAGATATAATGTAGCGTGATATGCAAGAGTCATTATGCATTGCATTGTTTATATCTCGGTTTATATAATATGTACTTAATGCCATAAAGAATTATTTTTGTCGGTCGGAAAATCAACAATTTTTTTCCTCGTGTCGTCAACCCCATCTGTGAACAAGTGCATGAACACACTGTATTTACCTTCGTCTGATGATTGTTGGGATGACCTCCAAAAAGTAAATTTCACTGACATTATGCGCATATTAAATGCTTTAAAGTTACTGTGTCAGACAAAAAAATACATAAATATTTCAAGTAGATTCTCGATAATAAATTATTACGATAGATAGTGTATGTGCATGATTACATAACTTGAACAATATTTTTATTAATTTCGATCTTCACGGCTAAGAAGTTCCTGCATATGACGTTGCTCTTGCTCGATCCCTCCAAAATCGTATTAATAGGGGGTCCCGCTGCATCCGTTTCATATTATACCGAGATTACATGGTTGTTGTGTTCTACATCTGACCAAACACAATACCTATGCATGGTTTTGCTTGGTTAATCATCAGTAACGCGAATCCACTTTTTAATAATATGCAAGAAAATCAATTGAAACAGCAAACCAGCTAAAATTAAAAAAATGCAGTATTTACTGCCATTTCCTTTTAACCGATATTTTTAATTAGCAGTATAGGCACGGTTGACTAACCGAGGTTAGTACACCAGTAAAAATGCGATTTGTTTTTATAAGTTTTCAATTAACCATGCAATGAATTGAGCGGTTGCCGTTTACCAACATTACTGTAAACAGCCCATTCTTTTTTTTTTCGACGCGTATTTAAAAGAGGTCCCCAACAAGCCGTTAGAATAGTAAAAGTGCTTTGGTTATTATGACGGCGTTTATATGAAAAAGGCACTGCCGCTCAAATTAAAGAGCTGAGTTAATATTCCAAATAGAATCATTTGGTAAAAAGAAACGATACTGCTTTTACTTATACCACAATAATAGAAAACTTTCTATTCTTGTGCTCATATACTTCGAATAAATTTTATTCTCAAAATACCGGGCCTAAAATATATGTTTATATTCCTAATCGCTTATTTTGTTTAAGATAAATATTACTTGTAGTACTTGTCATTTAATAAATAATTTTCCAATAACTCCCAACTTGTGCTGTTTTTTATTGTCATAAGACTGTTTTCCAAAAAATTATTACAATTTGCTTAAAAACCATCGTAAGGTAAAAAAAGGCAACCCAATAGAAAATACTCGGCAAGTACCTACATTATTCCAACAGGACGGAGCTCCTCCCCATTTTGGTCGAAACGTGCGCGAATTTTTGAACAACACTTTTCTGAATAGGTGGATAGGTAGAGGGGGGAGGGGGTACAATCGAGTGGCCACCTACCTAGGTCCCCTGACTTGTCGCCTAACCACTACTTTTTATGGGGACACTTGAAGAAAGAGTTTATACCACAAAACCTCAAGCGTTGGCCGATTTGCAACGTCGAATTTTGGACAAATTTGAATTAATAACGCCAGAAATGATTCACAACACAATTGAAAAAATTTATTTTCAATTAGCACACTGTCAAGCTGTACAAGGAAAAACAGTTTGAACATTTAATAGAAAAAATATATTTTTTCTAAATTTTTTTTTTTTTTTAAAACTTTACTTATAGAAATAAACAAATTACATTTCATATAATATAACAATTTCTCTAAGCAAGCTTATAATATTCTTGACAACAGTATAACTTATTCTCTTCCTAAAAAAAACATCCATCAATAAATATTACCACCAATATGTACCTGACTTTGAGATTCCTATAACATACTTAGATATCCTTTGATTTCTTTTACAAATTGTACTTGTTATTTCGAAAACTACTAATATTCGGAACAAAGCATGTGCATGGAACAAATTTAAAGTAAAAACTATAAATGAACAAATATACAGGGTGTTACATTTAAAAATATAAAACTCGTTCGAATTCCAGTCAAACTAAAAAGCTGGCAACAACACCAATATCGTCATTTCGGTGCGTCAGATCCTCTTACACACCTGTACTAAGGTTTAAATCGGCCAATAAATTGTGATGTTATTAAGCCGTTTCCAGCATCCGTTTTTTGCATTATTTGGTGAGCTGTAACCACAAACGCTCTCATTCGATAGGCACGCACATAAATGTCGAAACTGCCGCCAAAGGTGGTGCCTACGGTAAATTCTACTAAACCAAGGCCCAAAAATGCAAATAATTAATAGGTACCGCCATGAATAACTAAGTGATGTGTTTAAATTCTGAGAGCCCCTACAGGTAAAAATTTCGATGGAGAAACTATGAATAATTGAATAGAAACGTTCGAGAACCGACTTTTCTATTTAAATCCAATTACCCCCCCCCTCGGGTCCCCCAATTAAAAAAAATGTCATAGAGGGATCTGTTGAAGGCGATTCTTGACAAAAAGCTTCACACGTCCGTCGTTCCAGTGACTTACGAAAAACATTACCACAACCCGATTATGAAGGTTTTGAGACTAAATTACAGTATGGGTGTAATAAAGTACATCCAACGAGAATAGACTGAAATAGACAGACAACGCGTAAAAACCAGTGCTCTCAGTGCTCTCTCGCACTTGCGAAAAAACTAATGTTAATCCACAAAGAACTCCAATGTTTATAGCGGAAAACCTCGCGGCAAACATTGAAAAAAAAACATTTACTTGCTTGTACAAATTTTTATTCTGCCGTTTCATAGATTTGGTGGTTCGAATTAAATGAGTCACTGACAGTTGGTTGTGGTAACATATCGCATTAAATTAAAGCAATGCGGAATACATACTTCAACACGCTTTGGCGAAAAGCTTATAATTTTAAATGAGAATACCTATAGCAACAGGCTCGGCAACAGGTAACTAAAAAGGCCCTAGAAAATTACTTGCATTTTAAAACGTTATCCTAAATAATATAAATTTATAATCATAATAATTTAATTTCCATTTTATCAATTCTAACATCGATGTTTTGTACTAAAGCAAATTCCAAACTGGTCTGCTCTTCGCTCTTCATTTAAATTCCAAGCAAGACAGCTTCTTAGCACTTAAATGGGTATCATGTCAATGGCTACTACCACTATACAATACTTGATTGCCAAATTAAAAATTTAATTGACAGGCTGAAAATGACCGTTTGGGGACGCTATAAGGATAAGGTAAGGTTTTTGGTCGGGTTGGAACACACCTAGAATCTAGACCTAATGGCTTTTGTGGGCATCCCACAGCATGACGCAGATCTCGAACAAAGCAATGTTGTCACTCTTAGTAATTTTTCAAGAAAAGAAATTTTATGTTTGTACGAGGGGCGTCTCACTCCCGAAATTCCTTACAAAATCTTTCCGAAATCGCGAAATCCTTACCGATTTCGTCGAAAAACACATAGATATACTTATTAACCGAAATCCATTGAAGATTTCGCCGAAATCACAGTGTCATTATAATAAAAATGGCTCCTTGAAAAGCTTTTTTGCGCAACGTTGCTACTTGGTTCGATTTTCCTGTGACTTCAGTATAATGCCGAATATTTGTCTTGAACAATTTGTCAAACGTTTACAATCAATTTTTTATCTCTATCAAATATTTACTAGCATTAAACATTAAATCGAGAGCCCGAGAGCCCTAAACTTATCCAGGAAGTATAGCAAGTCAAAAACACATGCCATCTTAAGATTAGTTAAGATATGAACAATTTGGCAGCAGAGCAACAGCACCTGCGGCCCGCAATTTCTTCGGCGATTTTGGAAGCTATATCTCAGCTACCGAAATTTTCCATTTGTTTAAGTGTGTAATAGAACAAAGTAGTAGGTACTTTTATTACAAAGGTGTTTAACAAAAGGTAGTGACTAAGTCATATTATGTAGGATGGAGGTACTAAATGTTTCTCAGTAATAAGTACAAATTTAGTTAATTTATAACCTATAAAACAAGGCCAGCGCGTTGTACTGTCCTCAGCGATGGCGAGATGCTTTGCGATGGCGAGATGCTTCGCGATGGCGTGATCCCACGAGTTTTTGGGGAATCCTCGGTTCAGTAAACATCTATGATCCTTAATTCTAAATTTGTTTTTTAAGTTTATGTAAAATGTATATGTACATGCAATCCTTACAGAAATGCCGAAATCCCTCCAGAAATCCCGAAATCCTTCCAGAAATGCCGAAATCACTAGGATTCCGAAATACATGTACGTTTTTTTAGAAGTGAGACGCCTCTCGTGTTTGTAATTATTTTAGTTGGATAACAAAAATTTATCGCGAGAATGTTAGTCTAGGACCGCCTTTGGCTAGCTTGTCATTTGACCATGTAACTCGCACATTAAATGGGTATGGGTACCTTTTTTTATTTATTTATTTATCATATCAAAGATTACAATACAGTTTTGAGATTTATACTGAAATGTTTCATAAAGTCTAATAGGTCCAGTACGTCTAGCTCTCGGTCTAGCTGCAAGCCACCTGTATGCGTACATATTTCTATATAATATCTGTATTGTTATGGGACTAAGTACTAAACACATTATTTCATGCTACAATTTTAAAGTGCATAAAAGTAACTTAAGTTTAAACATTTGTATAAAATACCTATTCTCAAAATAGTACAATAAAAAATTAATTTAATGGTCCCTAAAGGGGCCTACAGACACACGTACAAGTATTAATACATCGACGTGCGTATATCACCGTGCGCTCATGTATTACTTGCACGCTCGCTTGTACGTGTGTCTGTAGGCCCCTTTAAAGGCGTTCGCCGCCTGCCTCTAAAGGGGCCTACAGACACACGTACAAGTAATACATGAACTCACGGTGATGCACGCGCGTCGATCTTCGCCAGTGTGTAGACAAATTTTCTGGTCTTTTAACGAAAAATGTGTCTACACACTGGCGGACATCGACGCGCGTTCATGTATTAATACTTGTACGTGTCTGTAAGCCCCTTTAAGGACCTTTAAATTAATTTTTTTGTTGGAAGCGGTAGGTAAATAACGAGGTAGGTGTATAATAATATAACTTTGCAACTTTTTATTGTAGATCAAAATAGGTACCTATAATTTCTGGTGTAAGATAGGTATACCTACTTGATGTGTAAGTTACATACATACATACCTCAATACATAGGTATAGGTACATAATAATAGTATGGTTCTGCCTACATTGTATATATATTCGTTATCTGACCAAGTGAGTTATTGCAAAAAACAATACATAAGTACTTAGGTAGGTATTTGGATAGGCACGCAAGCGAAAATACTTATACTAGGTTAACTAGGTACTTAGGTACTTATTATTTACTTTTCTCAATTGGTTTTAAGCTTTATCATTATGTAAATAAACAGGTACTTGACCTCGCTTAAAATAGACGAAATTTGCTAAAACATCCCATGTCGTTACATATTACGGATAGTTTTAAAAGTTAAATTAATAGTTAGGTATGTACCTATGCCTGCATGGTCCTGGACTTTAGCCAGTGCCCTTTAATTACATACCTAAATGGTTAGAATATGTATCCAATCTATCTATTTGGGATGTAAGGAACTTTTCCTGCTTTTACAGCTTCTTTGTTGCTAGATCGCATGCAAAGTAATTCACAGATACCTATTAGATAAGTACCTATCAACATAATAGTCACATTTCACAGGTTTACCTATTTGAAAAATTTGTTATAATAAACCTGTCTGCCTATAGATTTAAAATTTCTTAACCTAGGTATGATTAATAAGGTAGTCAAACAATAAAAATATTGTACGGTACTTACTTCTTTGTTTTCTCAGTATATTATCCTCATTATAAGCACCTTGAACCAGAAAAAATATCACTAAACAAAAGTAGCGAACTAAGAAAACGGCCATATTTTCACGAAACTATAATAGGTAAATGCATACTGCCTGCACAAAATTCAAAAATATCCTTCCCTCGAATACGAACGAACACAAACACTTCAGACTCGCCGTCCGTAGTCAACTGTTCTTGTTCTGCTTTCGTGCTTTCTGCTTTTGCTGTTTTCGTTTCGCTTTTGTTTGGTTGGCTGCTGCACTCAACGCCGTTTGTTTAGTTTTGCCCATGACGACGAGGTCCGAGGTCGTCGTCGTAGCGTTGCGATTTTCAACAAAAATAAACATAGGCCTGCCATCTATCCGGAACTATCGAAAACATCCCATCATTATTTATATTATTTCTGTAATGTTGCAGTCAACGAGTATTGAAAAGAATCCAAAAGGAGAAGAATATTTGAATCTTTTAAGTTTTCTATGGCCGAAAGCCACAGAAAAATAATTGTTAGTCCCCTCTTTTAAGTCCGTAAGCTAAAAACCATTTATATCTAAACAACCCCACAAACTACAAACTTACCCTAAGACTGGTAAGAGCTCGCAAAATATCTGTCCCAAAAATTCCGTTCCAGTTCCAAGCTGGTTCGCAATTATTTTAAAAAGCACAACTAAGCAATGCTTCTTCTTCTAGGGTTTCGATGGCCTCTTGCCTTGCGGCATCCAGCCAAGAATTCTTTCAGTGTACTATCTCTGGAAATTAGGCGCACCTTAGGTGCGTCGGGGAGATTCCCCTACCTAGCTTCCAATCTGCTTCTTTTAGGGATATGTGCTAGGAGATACTAACAAAGGAATTGAAACTCTTCTCGTCCTGTGGAGTATCAGGACTTTAGACACTGGGGTTTGCTCCAGGGATAGTAGGATGGGTTGGGAAGGCATAAGAGTTTAAGCATTATTGCAATGCAAATCTAGCAATCGTCTTAGTGCGATTTCTCGATATTGGAATAGACTATGTTATTATCAATGAAAATTATTTGTGTAGGAATATGAATATTTAAGCAGGCACGCAAGCGGCATGCATTGCACAAGCAAGTGTGGATTGTTATGCGATTACTTTGTTAAATGTTTCTTTGGTGTGTGTAGAGGAATTTACAAACCTCTTTCGCGGGTTGTCCTCCAGGGTTCGAAAGTATGTCGTTAATGTGTATTGGTGTAGGCATATTTCTGCTCAACTTTTTGTACAGGTTCGACGAATGATCGTTTCTACTGCATCCTAAAATTAGATGGTTTAAATCTCCCAGATCTCCACATTCACAATTAGGACTATCTTTTATTTTTATTTTATTTAGGTGGTAGGGTGTTAGACAGTGTGCTGATCTCATTCTAGACAGACTAGTTATATCCCTTCTTTTTATTCTTGTCATGTTGTAAAACCATGGCATTCTTGGGAAGTTTGGCTGAATGTTGAAGTACTTTCCTCCTTTCGAGTTGCTCGTTCTTATAGTTGATGTTGCAGTTCTTCGCTATTGAGTATTTGACTGTCTTGAAGAAGTCTGTGTAGTGCAGCCTGTTCCCCAAGGACTCTCCCTCCAGCCTTCCTCTATCAGCCAGCTGATCCGCCATCTCGTTTCCCTCTATTCCACTATGTCCAGGCACCCACATCAGTTTAATTTCCACTCCTGTCATCTTGGATCTCTTTTTTCACCTGTAGTGTACTATAGTCATTTCGTGTTTCAATGCCTGTTCTCAATATCTTTTGTATTCCACTTTTCGAGCCTGAGGCTATCAAAATTTTTTTCCTTGATTCCTTGATCTTTTGGATGGCTGTTTTGATTGCGGTTATTTCAGCTGTGCATATGTTGGTTCCATCCGTTAGTTTTAGGAATATCCTCCGGTCGAGTTCCGGGCAGAATATTCCTATTCCACATTTGTTGGTCTCTGGTTCTAGTGACCCATCTGTGTATACCACCGTGAAGTCCTGGAATTGTTCTCTTATGATTTCTTTGAATATGTGGGAGCTATGATTTTCATATTCATAAATGGGATATTCATGAATTGACTCCAGTAGTCTGTTTCATAGCATGCAGGCCTTTCTGTTTTTTTTATTTTGTCTATATATTGCAGCGCTAGGTCGAAACCTTCCATTATAGGAGGCGCCCTCGAGTTTCTCCAGTACCGCGGGTTTTGCTTGTAGATCACGTAGAATGTCATTAGGGTTTTTGTGACCAGGCTATTATTTAGTGACAGGTGTTTCAGTGCGAACTTTGCAGATAGCCAGTATCTTCTGAATTCCTGTGGCCATTCTGCAGTTTCTGCCAAGATCACGTTCGTGGGCGTAGACTTCATGCTTCCGATAACTATTCTTAAAGCTTGGAGTTGTATTTTGTTTAGCTTGTTCCAGTTCGATTGTGATGCTTTGAAAATAGCCATAGTACCATAGTCCAGATGCGATCTGATCATTGCTTTGTATATCATCAGGAGGATCTTTGGGTCAGCACCCCACCACACTCTTGTCAATGTTCTCATTACGTTTATTGTTTTTTCTGCTTTTTTGCATATATTGTCTATGTTGATTGTCCACTTCATGGTAGTGTCAAAAATCACTCCCAGGTATTTATAGCTGTCCACCATTTCTATTGGTATACCCTTGTAGCTTAATCTTCTTTGTGGATACCTCCTGCCTTTACTGAATATCATTGCTTTGGTCTTATTGACAGATATTTCCATTTCATGTTCATCCATCCAATCCTCTATATTTCTGAAAGTTGTTTCCAGTTCTTCCATGCAATTGTCTATCATGTTTCCCGAACAATAAACGACCAAATCATCAGCATACTGTAGCATTTTGACATTTCCCGTTAGGTTCTCTTTGAAGTTGCTTGTGTATATGTTGAATAGTAGTGGGCTGAGTGGTGATCCTTGCTGAATACCCTTGAAGCTTGTTTGAGGTCCTACCAGATTTCCTGATTTTGGCCCTCGTACATAAACTCTCCTTCCCCTCAAGATTTGCATTATGACATTAATGTAGTTTCTGTGGATATTACACCTGTTTAGATGTAGTTCTAGTTTCTCCAAGTTTACATTGTCATAAGCTGATACCATGTCTATGAATACTGCGACCATTAGCTTATCCCTAGTAAATGCAGTGTATATTTCAGTGGCTAAGACTGTTACGTTCTCGTTGGTTCCCCTTCCTTGTCTAAATCCACTCATTTCTTCAGGTAGGATCTTGTCTTTTTCTAGGCCATAGTCTATTCTTGATTTTATTATGGCTTCTAGGATTTTGCCTCCACAGTTGGTGAGTGAAATAGGTCTATAGCTGCCTACACTGTTAGGGTCTTTTCCTGGTTTTATTATTGGTACTACTATGGATGTCTTCCAATCTTCTGGGATTGGTATTCTCCCATGTATTATGTTGTTGTATATTCCAAGTAGGGAGCTTTTCATGGATTGTGATACTTGTTTAAACATTGAGTATGTCATGTTGTCTGGCCCAGGTGCAGAGTCTTTTTTTTTTATGAAGCACGTGTTCCATTTCTTCTATCCTAAACTCTTCTACATTTAGTATCTCTCTGTTTAAGTTGTTAATCTCTTGTGGAATATGGGGTGGTGCCAGCCTGTCTAGAATGCCTTGCAATGTCTCCTCATCAACCTCTGTATTCTGGTTTGTGCCTCCTGCGTTTGAAAATCTTTTTACTACCCTCCATATTTTTGATATTGGGGTTTCCCTATTAATTGTTTCTGTGAATGCCATAAAACTTTCTTTTTTCTTCTTTCGGAGGATTCTTTTTGCCATTGCTGCTTTTTTCTTATATTCCAAGAAATTCTCCTCTGTTATCCTATCTTTATAGTTTCTCAAAGCCTTTCTTCTTTCCTCATTTAGTTTTTCACATTCATCGTCCCACCACTTTGGATTAATTGTTTTTTTTCTTTTTCTACCCTTTAGTTCTACTTTTCCTATGGCTTTGTCTGCTGCCTGACATATTTTGTCATTCCAATCCTCCCAACTTTGTGCTTCTTGTTCCTCCAATAAATTTTTGTATAATTTCCAGTTAGCATTCTTGATTTTCCACTTAAATCTTTGAATATGGGTTTGTTTATTTAGGATATTTTCTTCAATGCTGCAGATTGTAGGAAAATGATCGCTGTTTCCAGTATCATTGTGTACTTTCCATTCACACTTATTTGCTAGGTTGTCCGACGTTATGGTTATGTCTGGGCAACTTTTTCCTTGATTGGGTAGTGTTATCCTGGTGATGCTGCCATCGTTTAATATGATCCCCCCTGTTCTGTCTATGGCTTCCGCTAAGTTTTTCCCTTTACTGTTTTCATGTGTTGATCCCCATCTTGTATGTTGCGCATTTATATCGCCCATGATTACGTAGTTTTCACCTAGGTATTCTATAATTCTCATAAATTGGTTAACTGTGAGGTAGATATCTGGTGGGCAATATATGTTACATAGTTTTGTGTTTCCTATCTCTATGATTAAAATTTGTAACCTTTGTGCATAGTTAAATGTAACTTCTGATTTTTCAAATGTAATATCGTCTCTTACCATGATTGCTATGCCTCCCTTTCCATCTAATCTGTCCTCTCTTACTACTATAAAACCTAATATATTGAAATTTGTTGATGGCTTGAGATATGTTTCATTTAGAAAGATTATATCTGGATCTTCTTTCGCTACTATGTTAACTAGTACATCTTTGTTGGAGTTTACACTCCTAAGGTTCCATTGTAGGATTTTCGTCCTGCTCCGCTGATCCATAAGATGATCTCTGGTTTATATTTGGTTCTGGGCTTCTGTCTGTTACCAGCTCTTCCCATATTTCTTTTCCGTCACTGTTTTCCATGGGTTTTTCCCCCAATACTCTCTCCATTTCATCTATAATGTGTCTTTTGTTTTCTTCACTAGTTCTGACTTGAGCTAGAATGTCTTTTATGAGAGTCATAATTGGAACTACCTCTTTCTTCCTTATCAGTCCCCGCGCTTTGTGTAGCGGTCCTGCTTGAAGAAGGGAATAAACATGCATTGTGTTCTGCCTTATTATATCCAATTATATCTGGCGATATAGGATTAGCTGATTTCCTTTTTCGTTTTATTTGTGTTGAGTATGTTGCTTGGCTTATATTTGATGACTGTTGATTGTTCATCCTTCTTTGGCTGATAGTGATTATATCTGCTTCCTTCCTTGTTTGTCTTAATTGTGGGTACTCTCCCTGGTAATTGAACCTTGGTTCCTGTGCTCTTTGTCTTCTTTGTTCCTCTACATTTTCTTCCAAGTCTCCATGTTTCGGATGCTTCTTTCTTGCTTCAAAGTAGGATATGTTCTCTTCTGTCATTGTCCGTTTGATGTCTTTTTGCCTTATGAATTCTTGGCATTTCTTATTTGTTGCCAGGTGCTGTTCCTGACAGTAGACACAGTTGGGTTCCTTATTGCAGCTTGTTTCATCGGGTTCATCACCACACTTGGCGCATCTAGTCTTTCCTTTGCATTGTGCTGCTATGTGGCCATATCTAAGACATTTTCTACATTGTTGCGGATTTGGGACATATAGACTTACCTTTGCTTCTACATAATACGTTTGTACGTACCTGGGCAGAGCTGTGCCTTTAAATGTTAAAATTAGGTTGTCAGTGTCTTCATATTTTATGTCATTTCCTTCCACTACTCTCCTCTTCATTCTTTTAGCCTCTAATACCGGGACTGTGGAGTCTACCTGTTCCAGGAATTCTTCCACACTAATATTATCTATTCCCCATGCAATTCCTTTACAGGATGCTAAGGACGCTGGAATATATTATGCAATTAAATTTTCTTGTTCCACTATATTATGCGATACAAACTCGTTTGCTCCTTTGGCTGTTATGAATTCTATACTTACTCTATTCTTTCCCTTTTTATTTATTTTTGTTATGTCTTTGACATTAGATAATTTCAGTTTTTTTCCTAAAGCTACAGGGTGCAAATAACCTACATTTTTATTTTTACTTTCTACGATTACTATGAATGGTCCCTGACTTCTATAAGCATATGTATGAATTAAGCGTTTTGTGACATGCATTTGATTATGGGGGCCACTTTGGCCCCCAGAATCGTCCCCCATGTGCCCAAGCTTTATGCCTTTGAGGTTAGGTTATTGGATAAATTGGGATAAATTAGGAATTAGAGGATTATATTTACCACTAGGTACACGGATACGTTATTTGAGCGTTCCCGTTTTGTTTTTTTCCTTTTACTTCACTTGAATCTCTATTTTTACTATTTTATTTCTCTTCACCACTTTTCGCATGTGCCTCGTTCGGAGTTCACCGTCGAAAAGAACTAAGCAATGCAATACAAAATTATTATAAAATACCAGCTTTTTCGTTTTTTGTTCGTCTTTTTTCGATTTCCCCGGCTGTTATTAGATTTTTCAAACGGATTGCGCTTAAAGCAGGCGCTTCTAATCAAGACTTCTCACCGCGATGAAGAGCTCGAGCTGAATCTCCCTGGATAAAAGGCATTGATAGGAAATAAGAAGAAGATGAAGAGGAACCGGTCAAGTTTGTTTTTTTTAACCTCAAAATTTTGTTGTGTTGTGAAGAAAAGGTTTTGTTTTGGAAATTGTAAGTTTTGCATTTTGATACGATTTTTGCGGGTTATTTTTGATAATAATAGGTATGTTAGAATGTATTAATAATCAATAATATGGTAATTGTTTAGAAAAGTGAAAATGCAGTAGGGTTAACTATACAGTGTTTGGCCACCCTACTGTTATTGACCATTCTGCTATTTAATTGTAAAAATTAACGAAATTATAATATTATTATTAAAACGGCAACTTGCATCATATGTTATGTCCCTCGGCCTACCGTACAGAGTGGTCCACGTAAGATGACCCTGTACTTTTTCTCAGAAACTGTCAGAGTTATAAAAAAAAGTTCAAAATCTTAAATATTAATTAATTGTAAAGAAATTTCGATTTTATTATATTTTTATGTAAGGTAAATGACCCTATATTTGACATCTTAGGGGACAAACTAATTGAAACAGTGTACCAAAAATTGACATTCATGTGTACCCGAGTTAACTTATTTTTTTTATTTCTACTTTACCTAGGTATAAGTATTTATAAGTAGATTAGATTCCTAAATAAAATTGAAATTACTAATAAATATTATTAGTACCTAAGTACTCATTTGTAATTCTTGTTGTATCTATTAATAGGTAGTCAAGTCAACAACAAATATACTTAATTAACCTTTTATTTTAGAAAAATGAATACAAACGAATATCCGAGCAGCGAATATCTTTAAATAAGCTTATCTAAGTCACTACAAAATTCAAAGATTTTTCGACTTCGGGCACAAAAAAGTGCCTCTATTGTTTAGAGAGGTTGAAGGAATAATTTTTTCTTTTATATTTTTTAAAGGGTACCATAATTCGTCCGGGTCACTAGGCCATTTCCATTGGTTTAGGCCACTTCATACCATAGCGGTAACAAAGAACTTGTTTGTAGCTTGAAGTTTTTGTAAATTTTTCACCCTCATATTCAACTAGGTATAACGTATGTAATCATTGACATTAATTTTTGTGTCAATATGTTAATTAGATTCCCTTGTTAATTCTTCGGTATATGTTGACTTTGTTTCTGCTTCCTTTCTGCCCGAAAATATATTTTTCTTTACACTCTCTCCTTGACTACATCTGTGAAGTTTCTTACTGTTGACACTTCTTTTCTTATTTTTATCCATTTGTTGCCCCTTTTCTTTCCGTTTTCTCTTTCTTTCTTAAACAGCGAAGGTATCACGGCATTTTTGTTGCTTTGTATATTTGTAGTATTATCTTTATTTTCTTCATTTTCATCTTGTATCTCCACTTTGTGTTTTTTTTTCTTTTTCGTTTTCTTCATTAATATTTTCTCTAGTTGATTCCAGTTCACAATCCTCATTTCCATAAAATACTATTATATTTTTCAGAGATTCTATTCTATTTTTCGTTTGTTCTTCAAGCAGTTGTTCTCTCATATCATCTTCATTTGTATTTTCTATTATATTTTCGTCGGTAGGTTTTATTCTACGTCTACGTTGAATGGATGCAAGCCACATATATGCTCTAAAAGCATTTTGCAAAATTTTACTATTTCCCGTTCCAAAAGTTTTCTTCAAAATATTCCTCTTTTTTTAAATTTTGCTTTTTATTTTCTATCTTCCTAGCATGAATTTCTTTTTGCCACTGGTTCTTTAGTGGACGAAACACACCTACATCCATGGGCTGTAATATATGCGTAGAATTTGGCAGAAGACTTATCAGTATGATTTTGTTTTTTCAGCGCAGAAAGAACTCAAATGTGAACAGGAAATAGAACGTTTTCTTCTAACAACCACTTGTAAAAATTATTCGAAACATATTCAAAAAATGACTATCCTGTCATCCATCTCAAGTCTTCACCTTTCAGATGAGTTCACCTGGTGAAATTGAAACATGGTTAGCGCTTTATTTTATTCAAAACATGAATTTTTAATTCATACTTTTACACTTTTTTTTATAAAAAATTGAAAAACTCGTTAAAAGCATAAAAATATAAATAAAATTTTTTAATTTTTTTTTATTGTCCTGTGGGTTAGTTGTGTTAATTAATAGCATTCTAACAGGTTAGTTAAAAAAGTTTTTAAAAATTTGCAAAATTGACAGAAAACGGTATAGCTACCTACTGCATAATTACCGAAATATTATTACATTTTAAAGCGGCACTTAAACGATCAGTATTTCAGTATTGTGATATGTTAGTTGCTTATTATTTGGCCACTTGTCTGAGCTAAGCTAGCTTGAAGAAATATGTCGACTGAATTGCAAATAAAACGGCCATTTTCATAGTTCATTCCAAATTGACAGTTCACACATAAATCAGCCAAAACTAACGATCTCAGTTACAAATCCGGTAACTTTAGCGTAGGTAAGAGCGGAGGAAATTTAACTGAGATAATCGGACTTACTTGGTCAAGTACAACGGCAACTATTGGCTAATACTGATCATGTGAGTGCAACAATATACTGTCAAAGTCAAGGTCAAAATATGCTTTATTATCCGACTTAACAAACATCCATTGACAAAGCTTAAGTTAAAGTCAGAGTAGGCCTAATAAAATATAATATAAAATGTTACACAATATAAAATTTCCTTAAAAAGGTTTAAAAAAAAGAACAAAAAGGAGGAACACCAAAAAAAAACACGCGTTTACATAAAAAAAAATGAAAGGAGATAAGATTTCACTGAACAATTATAGGCCAATTCGCCTACTTTCGTTTCTCAAAGTTGTTTGAATTGGTGATGTGCGATCAAGTGATTAAATTTATAAGGAAAGGGGATCTTCTTTCGGAAAACCAGCATGGATATCTCGAGGGAAGATCCACGCAAACGGCTGTTTTTCAGTTTATACGGGCAATTTTGAGAAATCTCGAGGACGGCAAGATGGCAATGGGGATATTTCTGGATCTATCAAAGGCGTATGATTGTCAAGATCGAGGTCTGCTTCTAAAATAACTTAATCTGTATGGCATTAGGGGAAATGCTCTAAAGTGGTTTGATTCATATTTAAGTGAAAGGACTCAAAGAGTGGTCGTAAGAAAGGGCAACATCAACATCAGCTCGAAATTAGAAATAATGCAAAATACAGTGGGTATCCCGCAGGAAAGCATACTAGGCCCAATTTTGTTTTTATAATATTTGTGAATGATTTAAATTTTGAAATCAACCATCCTTATTGTAATATAACAACATATGCTGATGATACCAACTTAGTAGCGGGAGGCGAACAAATTGAGGATGTAGTAAACAATGTTGCAAGTAGCTTCAAAACATGTAACACTTGATTTGAAATAAATAAGCTAATATTGAACAAGAAAAAAACAATACAGTATTGTTCCGAACAAAGCAGTCTAGAAGGGAAATACCTGATTCAGTTGTAATAGATGAGAATCAATTTTCCCTACAAAAAAGTACAAAATTTCTTGGTATTCATATGTATATACAATACATGTCATGTACAAAATCAGCATAGGTACGTGAACTAATAAATTAAACAAAAACAAGGATTTGCTTTTTCCTTCTGCCAGAACCATCCTCAGACGCGTTTCGCTGTATTACAGCTCGTCAGTGAGACTATAGGTTCTGACAAAAGGAAAAAGCATAGGTGTCTGTTTTAAAACAGAAAAAACGGGATGAGACGGAGAATGAAGCCAGATGGCTCCATCTCGTGGTGCTGGTAAAAAACACCAATTCTTAAGCATACCTGCGCCCTCTGACATGGACTTACAAAGCCACAAATATCAGAGGATCTCCTGCAAAGACATTAAGTCACAATTGCAGGAGTCCTCGCTAGGCAGCGCTATACCCAAGCTGGGCGTCGGTTTAGTAACCGAAAAACTTAACAAAAACAAGGGTTTGCTTTTTCCTTCTGCCAGAACCATCCTCAGACGCGTTTCGCTGTATTACAGCTCGTCAGTGAGACTATAGGTTCTGACAAAAGGAAAAAGCATAGGTGTCTGTTTTAAAACAGAAAAAACGGGATGAGACGGAGAATGAAGCCAGATGGCTCCATCTCGTGGTGCTGGTAAAAAACACCAATTCTTAAGCATACCTGCGCCCTCTGACATGGACTTACAAAGCCACAAATATCAGAGGATCTCCTGCAAAGACATTAAGTCACAATTGCAGGAATCCTCGCTAGGCAGCGCTATACCCAAGCTGGGCGTCGGTTTAGTAACCGAAAAACTTAACAACCTATAGTCTCACTGACGAGCTGTAATACAGCGAAACGCGTCTGAGGATGGTTCTGGCAGAAGGAAAAAGCAAACCCTTGTTTTTGTTAAGTTTTTCGGTTACTAAACCGACGCCCAGCTTGGGTATAGCGCTGCCTAGCGAGGACTCCTGCAATTGTGACTTAATGTCTTTGCAGGAGATCCTCTGATATTTGTGGCTTTGTAAGTCCATGTCAGAGGGCGCAGGTATGCTTAAGAATTGGTGTTTTTTACCAGCACCACGAGATGGAGCCATCTGGCTTCATTCTCCGTCTCATCCCGTTTTTTCTGTTTTAAAACAGACACCTATGCTTTTTCCAGGGCATTCTTTTGTAGTATAAACAAAATATCCAACATACCCTGGCTGTACATTCCCCAAAATGCAATGCCATACCTAAGACGAGATTCAATGAGTGCGTAGTAATCTGATTTAGCTGTCGCTACACACAGTTCCCTGACAACGGTTCTTACTGCATAGCAGCCGAAAGCAATTTTCCGGATTAATACAGCTACATGGGGACCCAATTTTAGATTGCTGTCGATATATTGAGACCCAGCATTTGGCAGGTCGAGCAATAAGCCATCGCCAACTATCATTCCACTCATATCACACTTAAAGCTCAAAATAAAAGTTTTATCGACGTTTAGAGTAAGTCGGACGATACCAAATCCATCAATGAGTTGGTATTATCACTATGCCACATAATTATAGTATCGTCCGCATATAGGGTGAATTTACCACTTATGTTGACATATGCCTAGTCATTAATGTAGTAAACAAAACAGGCCCCAGCACTGAACCCAGAGGAACACTAGACTTCACTGATCCACTGTCGAGACTGAAGTAAGCCCATCTGCATCCTTTGGCTTCTGTCCTCAAGATATAAACGAAACTGACACCATCCTGAAACCGAAAGTTTTTACTAGTATTATTATACTGGAGATATAGGTATAACTATATACTGATCGTGTGAGGGAAAGATTAAGGCGCTCGTCCACTTATCCGTACCAGACGAATCGAATCGGAGTTTTCTATTAAATTCGTCCACCAGACCGCATCGCAGCAGATTGGCTCGATCGATTAGATGATAGTAGGTTTAATTATGAAAAAATTCGGTTATTTTGATTTGTCGATGGTAGAAAAATGAGTTCTTCTGAAAAAGAATTTGTACTGATCCCAGTTGGATTATCAGATGAAAAAGAAAAATCACAAATTAAGGAAGGCACACATCATTGAAGATACCGGATGCATAATATATGTAATAACGAAACAAATATGGCGAATTGCATACGTTCTTCTCTGACTTAGTGGATTAGATATTTAAATCATCCATAAGAATGAATTAATACGATGCGGAAGGTGCGTTTCGTGCGTCCGTGCAGACAAGTGAACGCTCATCTTTAACCGTATTTCATCAGTATTAACCGAGGTATTAATACTCAATAATACTCAATACTTAATTATTTATATCGTGTCATCACAACAGTTTACATACTAGGGATGTAACGGGTAGCCCTTTTTAGGATCCGGCTAAACCGGGTACCCGGTCAGGTAAGACCCGGCAAAACCGGGTACCCGGCCGGGTACCCGGTCTTGAGGAACATTACAGGAAGCTATTGGCAACATCGCGCCGGTAGGCCGCGCGTGCTATTCGTTCCGGGGAAGTCGCATATTATAACACAGGTCTTTGGGCAATAGAACTGTGTGCTTCTAATGTTATAGCTCGTATTATCCACTATTCTGTGTGTTTAAACGCAACACGAAACCATTAATCTACGTACGTATTGTAGTATTGTGTCAAAAAGAAAACAAAAATAATGAGTCAGGTTTGGAAGCATTTTTATCTTGACGAAGACTATGAATCAAAGGCAATATGTAATATATATGCGATACTAAATTGGTACGAGCTATCGGAAAACAGGCGAGCACATCATCTTTGTGGAAGCATTTAAAATATAAACATTCCCATATTTTAACAAGTTGAGAACGTGGACAAACTGAGGCATCTTCAAGCTCTTCACGGAATTTGAGGCAGCTTAAGATAACCGAGAGTTTAACCAAACTATGGAATTTAGATGACGATGTTCCTCTCAGTTTCTATACAGATAATCCATCCTCATCAAAAAGACCTAGAGAAGATAAACGCTCAGTTTGGGATGTGTTAACCAGTATTGCCAACAGGCGAGATACAAATAGAAAATCATCTGCTAAAGCACCAAACATACAACAGGACGTGGAGGTTGAAATAAGTTCATATTTGGCGTTGCCGTTAATTGATAGACAATTAAGCCCATTTTCGTAGTGGAAAATAAATTCAGAGAGATTCCCTAATCTAGCAAAGCTTGCTAAAAAGTTTCTTTCAGCACCTGCCTCAACAATATTCAGTGAACGGTTGTTTTCAGAAGCGGGTAATATTTATGAAGAAACCCGAAACCGACTATCCTCTGAGAATGGTGAAATGTTAATTTATCTTCATCACAATTTGCCATTAATTGATTTTAGATAGTAAATGTTTTATTTAACAAAGTTTGTTGTTATAACCTTTTAAAATCTGTTTTTTTTATGTATTTTTTATCATCACAAAAATACACTGTTTCAGTTCTTTTATGTTTTAATTTACCAAAAACAGAAAACAAAATAATAACCCGGGTACCCGGCCGGGTAACCTGATACCCGGCGAAACCGGGTATCCGGCCTACCCGGCCGGGTACCCGGTTTTGGCCGGGTAGACCGGGTACCCGTTACATCCCTATTACATACGTCAATAAATAAAGCTACATCTCAATAAACATAAGCTAGGTTACTAAATGTAATTTTTAAAAACACGACATAATAGAATAACACAATTCAATGGATAGAATGCGTTTCTGAATAAAATGTGAAGACTAAATCACATCTAAAAACACTAAACTAAATTAAAATAGTTAAAAAATTCATTATGAGAATACAATGCATTTCTAAGCAGGATGGACCTGATTTCCTTTTTAAAAAAAATTATTGACATCCATTCCCAGAACATAAAGATTCTTGCTGAGTTTTTTGGTAGTGCTGTTTACATGAGCGCCCCACTGAAGTTTGGGGTTCAATGACACTCCCAAAAATTTAACTACGTCCGTGCTATCATAACCGTCAGCATCTCTGACATCTCTTAATGTAAAGGTTACCCTTTTGGTTTTAGTTCTATTCAAAAGCAGTCTGTTTGCATAAAACTATTCTTCAGCCCTACCCTCGGCCTCCAGCAAACCACCGAGCGCCCCCCAGCAAAGTATCAGAAGTGAAGGAGATTGTTGTGTCATCAGTGAAGAGCGTATATTTCGCCTCTGTATCAAAGACCGGCAGATCATTGATGTATATCAGGAACAGTATTGGCCCCAAAATTGAGCCCTGTGGCACTCCCACTTCAATTACGCTCTCCGATGATGCCACTCCAGAGACCACCACCTGGGTCCTATTTTCGAGATATGATTTGAGCAGTTCAATGCTGTCGGGGCAGAACTTATAAGCCCTAAGCTTTCTCAAAAGGATGTAATGATTAACACAATCGAAAGCTTTGCTCAAATCACAGAACAACACCGAGTTATATTCTCCCTTATGAAAGCCCTCAATAATGGCAGACACGAGATCCAGAATGCCCATAACAGTATTTTTATTTTTACGAAACCCAAACTGGTTTTCACTAAAAAGGTGGTTGGTTTCAAAAAAATCAATGATTCTGATAGCCATACACTTTTCCAAGACCTTAGAGAGTACCGGTAAAAGGGATATTGGTCTGTAGTTATCCGGCTTCGTTGCATCATCCTTCTTGTAAATTAGCCTAATTACAGCCTTCTTTAACACATGAGGAAAGATCCCCTCTGATATGCAAAGATTTACAAGTTTAGTTAGGGGAATGAGTCTGAGAGTATGATTAATTGACTTTAGAATTTTAACGTTAAACCCGAGTATGCCCCTACTAATCTTGTTTTTTAAGCCATCGATGATGTCCCTAACTTTATTGAAAGTAACGTCTGGTAACGAAAGGTGCCATGGACGTATTAACAGTGTCGTGATGGAGACAGGAACAAGTCAAAGTGAGATAGAACACATTTAGCGTCTTCAAGCTGGTGTCTCGGTGGCCTTTTCTTAGTTGATTTTAACTTTACCACAACGATACTTGCTATAATCCGAGAATATTGCATAAAAAATAAGTTGTTTAAAAATAGTGTTCAGGTAAAATGGCTGCCTTGCTAAGGTGAATACTGAATACTAATTGTGTGAGGTATAGTTTCCAAAAATGGTGAAATACTGTCAGTATCATACAGGGCTGCCCAGAAGTCCGGAATAGAATTAATATAGCCTTAACCTATAACTTTTGGGGAAAATGCTCGGACACGTCAATTTAGTTTTATATATGCTCACATTTTGACGTTATTCGTTTGTTTTTTTATAGACATTTGTCAAAGATGACGAAGTCGATCTTTTTTTTTAAATGGAAACACACAGCTTGTGATACATCATTTGAACGCTAATATCTTGTACAAAATGCTCATAAATTTTGGCGCGATTCTGTCAAAGCTATTTCAAAATGGCGACTGTTAAAAGTTTTAAAAAAATCCCTATTTTTAATAAGCGGAAATTATAAATCATTGATGTTTTTTTTTACCTTTCAAGATAAGAAATCTTCATTGTTTCACGTTCTGACATTTTGTGACATTGTGAACTTGTAAAATTAATTTAGGTATTTCCGAAATATTATTTTACAATTTTCTAAACAAAAATGGTTTTGTCGGAAAGGCAGCGTATCGAAGTCTTGATATTGTTAGGATGTGGAGATAAAATAAGAAGTCAAAGTGAAGTGTGCACTTTATTTAATGCTAAATATCCGGAAAATCAAATTTCACAGGGCATGTTTTTTTTTACCTTTCAAGGTAAGAAATCTTCATTTTTTCACGGTCGGACATTTTGTGACATTGTGAACTTGTAAAATTAATTTAGGTATTTCCGAAGTATTATTTTACAATTTTCCAAACAAAAATGGTTTTGTCGGAAAGGCAGCGTATCGAAGTCTTGATATTGTTAGGATGTGGAGATAAAATAAGAAGTCAAAGTGAAGTGTGCACTTTATTTAATGCTAAATATCCGGAAAATCAAATTTCACAGGGCACTGTTAGTAAAATATTCCACAAATTTGATGAACATGGCACAGTAAAGGACTTCCTATGAATGGACGTCCACGTGTTTTAGGCGACGATGAAAAATTGGATATTGCATTATCTCTGCAGGATAGTCCGCATGTTTCAACAGTTTCATTGGCTCAAAATCATGATACATCTAGAGGTACTATGGAAGATTTTTGAAAGCAGAAAAATACCACCCTTATAAAGTATGTCTTGGCCAAGAACTTTTAGAAGATGACTATGATAGGCGTTTGCAATTTTGCGAAGAAATGATGAGACGGTGTGACGAGAATAATAGGTTTCCACAGAACATATTATTTTCGGATGAAGCTACTTTCAATTTTAACGGGGTGGTTAACAGACATAATTATCGTTTCTGGAGTCTAACAAAATCCACGATGGATATTTGAAGCGCATACTCAGCGGCCCCAGAAAGTAAATGTATGGGAAGGTATCATTAATAACCGAATTTTAGAGCCATTCTTTTTGAAAGGAAACCTCACAGCTGAACGGTACCTGGATTTCTTAACCTTCGGGTTGAGAGCTGCTCTAGCTGTAATTTTTCGCAACGAAGTAGATCCAGATATACCTAATGAAACAATTTGGTTTCAGCAAGATGGTGCTCCCCCGCATTTTGGTGTCAATGTGAGAAGATATTTAGATCAGATATTTCCAGGTCGCTGGATTGGACGACGTGGTACAATTGAATGGCCACCGAGGTCCCCAGACTTAACGCCTCTAGACTATTTTCTTTGGGGATATTTAAAAGAAAAAGTTTATCAAAATAGGCCAAATAATATTAAAGATTTGAGAAACAAAATTAGATTGGAGCACATCGAAATTCCGTCGACGGATTTTACCATCGTCTGGGAGCATGCCAAGTAGAGGGTGGAGGATATTTCCAGCATTTGCCACGTTAAACCACCTTTTTGTTGTGTTTTGTTTTGCTTCGTTACATTTTTATTTTTTTTGACAAAATAAATAACAAATAAACCATAACTATTGTTAAGTCACAATGTCATAAAATGTCAGAACGTGAAACAATGAAGATTTCTTACCTTGAAAGGTAAAAAAAACATCAATGATTTATCATTTCCGTTTATTTAAATAGGGATTTTTTTAAAACTTTTAACAGTCGCCGTTTTGAAATAGCTTGACAGAATCGCGCCAAAATTTGTGAGCATACTGTACGAGACATTAGCTTTCAAATGATGTATCACAAGCTGTATGTTTCCATTTAAAAAAAAGATCGATGTCGTCATATCTTTGACGTGTATAAATAATCAAACGAATAGCGTCAACATGTGAGCATATAAAAAACTAAATTGACGTGTCCGAGCATTTTCCCCAAAAGTTACAAGTTAAGGCTATATTAATTTTATTCCGGACTTCTGGGCAGCCCTGTATAGTAAAAGTTGAGGGGTGTCTCACTAGTTAAAATTTGTATTTTTACTGCCGATTTTGCCACGTTCGAATTTTTTCTGTAATTGGGCGTTTTATTTCGTGATTTTTACTCTGTATGGCATTTTATGGGGTACTCAGTGTTGTAGGTATGCGTAACTGTAAACTCTTCCATGAATATTTTTAATAACAACAGAAGTAGGTACCCGTGAAATAGTGTAATAATATGTCTTGTTGATTTTAGGGAACCTAAATCCAGTTCATGTTAAAGTTACTACCTGGCGTGCTAACAAAACAACTTCGTTATCACTGGAAAAGTTTGAGGAGCTAACGATGTGTGAATTGAATGATAATGTAAATAATAAAAGCTTTGGAAAGAAAAGCACATTTCTCCAAAAAAATGCTTCCCAACCTTACTCTATGGTTGATACACATTTTATTGAAACAGGTATCATTCAGGAAATCATAATAAAAGATGAACTAGAAGATTGCATTGATATAGATGAAGTTCAAATTGTAGATACTGAACTAAATTCAGATATCAATATCATTAACCTGGATCACCAGCTCAGTGGGAAAGAAACAGAAGCGTATTCTTTAAATGATATATGCAGCACCAGCAAACCTACAATTACCACTTCAAGTAGAAATCAGTTGCAACAGGTTTGCAGGTCAAAGTTAAAGACTTCTGGTAGATCTTCATTTTTAAACAAAGTTAAATTTAAATCAAATGCATCTAAAGCCTTGTTTAGTATGCAGATATTACCTAGAAGAAAAGAAGAATTTACAAAAGCTGAAAAAACCCTGGCATTGAGCCTTTTTTATAAATCTCCTTCAACTTATAAATTTTTGTTAAAGCAACAAATAATTTTGCCTAGCATAGGTACGTATATCTTCTCCCAATGCTATAGGTTTGGTTTACTTCCAAGACAGTTTAATATGAGGATAGGCCAATAGCCCATTCCACCTTTTAAACTGAAAGTTAAAATTTACCATAACCCACAAAACGGGACTTTCATTTTTATTAGGTATTTAGTTCAGGTAAAACAGTATTTTAAAGTGATTTATACAATTTTGGATTCCTGTGTTTATTCTGAGTCAATTGTTCAAATCAAACTATCCTGTTCAAAGAATCCGTCCATGGTTCACAAAGAGACCTGAATTCAGTATTGTAGTGTAAATCAAAACTGAAAGTCACGGTCTTAAATTCTAATTTAATGTTGGTAACGCGTTTCACCCTAATCGGGCATCATCAGACCTATAAAAGCTGAACTAGAAAAATATGTATTTGCTGCAGCACCTCCATCCAGAAAAAAAAAAGATGTTATATTAAAAAAGGTATGTTCTCTTATGATCCATGAAAGAAGAGTGTTTTGGGGAAATATAGAAGAGAGTAAATACTCAAATGACTTAAATAAATCATTTGATTTAGCCATATCATTTTCACTTGAATGTATTTTTTCTGTTTAGTGAACCAATCAAACTTTAAAGTCAAAGTCAAAGTCAAAGTCAAAATATGCTTTATTGTAAGAAGAACAAAGATCTTGTTGTAGTAGAGTATAAAACTAACAATAAAAATATCAATAAAATAAGAATAAAAGTATAAAGATAAAAAATACCTGTCAGAAGATAAAATATGAGACTAGCACAAAATAAGATACAGAATAACTGAACATGCATACCTATATATTATCATCAAAATATTCCTCCAAGCTGTAATAAGACCTTGTAGTTAAAACTCCCTTTACCCTCCTCTGATACTGCGAGTATGGCAACCGTCTGTATTCCGTGCTCAAATGGTTATAGATCTTGAGGCTTTCATATATTAGAGATTTTTTAGTAAGGGTTAGTCTGGGTATAGGGAGGCGCAGATTCTGCTCCTTATTTAATCTCGTATTATGAGACCGATCAGGGTTATGAATATAAAACTTTTGTGTATAAAACACACTGTTTCTAGGATAAATAATGATACTATTGTCAATATTTCCTGTGCAATTAACAGTGGTCTGCAGTGCTCCCTAACTCCCACCCGGCACATAAACCGTATGGCTTTTTTTTTGCAAAATAAAAATTGAGTTAAATAATTGCTGGTTGCAAAAACCCCAAAAAACTTACCATACCTAAGGTGCGATTCAAATAGTGAGAAATACACTATCCTTGCCGTCGCCGTTCCTAAGTCGTTCGACACAACCCTAATAGCAAAACAACCAGAGGCCAGCTTCGAACTTAGCAATGAAATGTGTTCTCCAAATTTGCCTATCAAAATGCCCAAGAACTTAGTAAGTGATTTATTTTTGACATGTTGATTGTTTATATACGAGTTTATATATAAGTGATTTAAATTTTTCAAATAAAACCAAAAGTAAGTATATTGGTTTTAGTGATGTTTAAGCTGAGAGAATTAGCATCACACCAACCCCTAATCTTTGGCAGATCTAAGGTTATCATCTCCTTAAGAACGTCATCTGTTTCCGCGTGCCATAAGAGCGTGGTGTCATCAGCGAAGAGAGTGAACTTTGCTCGAATATTTAGAATTGTAAGATCATTTATATTTAGTAAAAAAAAGGACTGGTCCTAACACGGGTCCATGCGGCACACCATAGTGACATACTAAGGGTTTTGAACTCTCCGCCAACTCTCACCACCTGTACCCTTTCCGTCTATTAGCCGTTCCTCGTACACCATAGTGGTGAAGTTTTCACAGCAGTACCCCCCGATCAACGCAGTCGAAAGCTTTCGAAAAGTCGCGAAACACCGCCGCAGCCACATCCCCACCATTAAGACGAGTGTAAAGAGTTTCTAGGAGCGAAAAGATTGCATCACTAGTGTTTTTAGGTTCCTGGAAACCAAATTGAGAGGCGGATATAACGTTAAATGCAGAAAGGAAACTAAGAAACCTCAATTTTACCAGTTTTTCAACCACCTTTGACAGGGTGACAAGAAGCGATTTTGGACGGAAATTATAAGGATCCTCGCAACTACCCCCCTTGTACAAAGTGATCACAGTTGCTCGTTTCAAGCAGGAAGGAAATTTTTCGGTCTCAAACGAGACGTTAATTGCATTGGCGAGTGAAAGCCAAGCAGAC
The DNA here is from genome assembly GCA_963920685.1 of Polydrusus tereticollis. Taxonomy (NCBI): domain Eukaryota; kingdom Metazoa; phylum Arthropoda; class Insecta; order Coleoptera; family Curculionidae; genus Polydrusus; species Polydrusus tereticollis. The sequence goes on from OY987328.1 coordinate 74,548,137, forward strand.
TCCGAAAGATTTCCAAATACTTTAATGGATATTTCATCGTACCCAGAAGAATACTTATTCTTAATCCTCGAAAACACATCCACAGGGTATAAGTAGAAACTATAGGGAACGTTCGTCTTACCAAGATAATCCAATGGATCTTCACTAGATTCTATGTTAGATGTCGCTGTTTCCGCCACAGAACAATAAAAAGCGCTCAGAGTATCCGGCCTCATGTCGACCTGGCCAGAACATGAAGTCTGTTTGCCTCTTAGTTCATTAATGATAGACCAGTTTTCTCTTGTTTTATTCCTGGCCTTTAAGAGACGATGTTTATAATATAACTCCTTGTTATTCTTAATCGTTTTCCTGTAAATCCGTCTATATAAGTTGAAATAAGACACGAAGAAGTTGTTATCAATATTAAATTAACGAAAGTAGTGAAGACACCGTATATTTCTTGAGGATATTTTTATTCCAGATGTTATCCACGGTTTACTCTTTTTAAGTTTTATTTTTGCTTACTAATTTTTTTTAACTACAATTTTTTTTCATTTTATGTCACTGTTAGTTTGAAGAAAACGGCGTTATTTAGATACGTCATATTTTTTTTACTGCGCACTTTTTCCAGATTTAAATGTTTTAACTTTTATTTTACATTATACAGGGTGATTCAGGTGGAAATGTCAATATTTTAGGTACGTATTCGGGGACCCAAAATAAACATAAAAGTTCCGATAAACATGAGACCTATTCCCGGCCGTTACCGACATACAGGGGTAAACAGAAGTCAGCTCTCTAATGAATAGTCAAAGTCAAAATACGCTTTATTGTTTAAAGAAATTAATCTTGTTCACAAAGCTTTCTTAATATGAAATATAGTTAATTGGTCAATATTATACATATAAAACAAAGAATAAATACCCATTTTAACAACCAACAACAGGTCATAAACATGTGAGGATAATCTTTATTTTCCTTATTTAAAATAAACAGAACAACATTCGTACAACTAATAACATGAATAACACCACAATACACATTTGACGATATAAACAGTACTTGATAGAGAATCACTAGAATGAGTAAAAAACTCTAAGCGTGTAAAGAAACATAACCATTAATAAAAACAACGTAGAATAAAACAACTAGACAGAAAGAGTTGCAGACCAGTGACTAGAGATTGTCATTGTACTCCTGAAGAGTGTAGTATGGTCTTGTAATAAGTTTTTTTTTTAATTTTTTGTATCTAAAATTAATCTGTACGTTATGGGTATATGATTATACATTTTAATGCTTTCAAATATTAAAGAATTTTTTGTGAGAGCTGTCCTTGGAATAGTAAGGGGTATATTATTATGGTTGCGGATGTTATAAATGTTGCTACTTGTATAATTTTTATATTTCTTGTAAATAAGGCAAACAGTTTCTAAAATGAAAATACCTATTACTGTTAAAATGTTTCCCTTAACAAAAAGTGGTTTACAATGTTCTCTTGAGTTTACACTACAAAAAATGTATCTTAGAGCCCTCTTCTGTAACTAATATGGAACCCAATATCCAGGGCCGCCGAGAGCCGACACGGGCCCTGGGACCGGACAGTCTCCAGCGTTGCTAAATATGCGCCGAAGGCGCAAAAAAAATGTGCCCTATTTTGATGATAGTGCTTGCTTTTCAAGTAGATAGTGCCGCACGCCACTTTTTTTGCCTTTCATTTAAATTTAAAATATATATTTAAATATATTTTTTACCGTGCTTGTAGTAGGTATATTTCTAATGCGGATCAATTCGCGATTCACGCCCAGGCCCCGGGAATTTGTCCCGTCTGCCCCCCCCCCCCCTCTCGTCGGCCCTGCCAATATCTCTTGGCTACAAAAGCCCCAAAAGGCAATCCCATATCGTAGATGACTTTCAATTACAGAAAACTAAACGATGCGTCCCATTTGCTTTCCTAACTCTCTTGAGATAACTCTCACTTCAAAACAACCTGAAGCTAACTTCTTATTCAATGCCAGAACATGGTCTCTAAATTTCAGTTTGTCATCAATTAAAACACCCAGGAATTTTGCAACATTCTCATTCCTTACAAAATCCCTATGTAACATCAAGTCAGGAAAGGAAAATTTAAATGTCAGGATACTGGTCTTATTGATATTAAAACATAAAAGATTAGAATCGCACCACTGTTTAACAAGCAGTAGATCATTTTAAATGACCATTTTTAATTCCTCCGGATCCTTATCACGCCACAAGATGGTAGTGTCATCGGCAAACATAGTAAATCTACCGCGAATACCCATCTTTGCCAAATCGTTTATATAAAGCAAAAACAAGATAGGACCGAGAACCGAACCCTGAGGAACACCACTAGTGATTTTCATTTTATTAGAAAGGTGTGACTGACCTCTAACCACCTGCTCTCTTCCCGACAAGTACGAAGTAAACCAGTTTAAAGCAATACCTCCGACACCATAGTATTCTAGTAGAATAAGCTCGGGTCGCTTTATGAATGGATGCGGGTATGTTTCTTTTAGTTGCTGCTGCATTTAATATTCGATCGAGTAATGCATCTCTAGTGTTTACTTTACTTGAATATACCAATGATTTAAACCACCCCCAAAGACAATAATTCAAAGGATTAAGGTCTGGCGATCTAGCTGGCCAATTATGCGGACCACCTCGACCAATCCACCAGTTTGGAAAGTTATTGTTTAAAAAATTTCGTACTTGTAAACTGTAGTCTGCAGGGGCTACATCATGTTGTAAATATATGCTCTGTTGTACTTTAAGTGAAACGTCTTCTAATAGGTTTTGCAAGTGATTCTGTAGAAAATTTAAGTATACTTGTCCTGTGAGATTACCGTCGATTATGAATGGACCGATTAATTGACTATTTAACATACCACACCACATATTAATGCTGAATTTATGTTGAAAATTATGTTCTACAGTAGCGTGAGGATTTTCATAGGACCATCGGTGTTCATTGTGGAGATTATTAATACCATCGCGAGTGAACTGTGCTTCATCAGTGAACAGAACATACATATACAGTCCTCGATTTGCATTAATCCAATTGCAGAATTGCATCCTTAACGCAAAATCAACATCTTGCAAATGTTGAACTCGTAAGTAATATGGGTATAAGCAATTAATGTGAAGATCCCTCCAAGCAGACGATTGTGTAGTTTGATAAGTATCGGCAATTCGCCTTGTACTTAGGCTTGGATCATTTTCGATAGCCTCTTCTAGTTGAACATCAAGTCTCGATTCCCGTTTAGATACAATTCTCGCACTTGGAAACCAGATTCTCCAGCAGTAGTAAAAACTTGTTGAGAAACCCTTCTATCTGGTACTCTCCGGTTTGGATGTCGACGCTGCTGGTACTCGGTGAGTGCAAGATTTAAGCTCCCGCTGCAGAAGCCATAAACGAATATCATATTCAGCATATTCATGATGAGAGAATGTCGCAGGCATAATAAAATGAATCTAATGTTTAAATTGTCAGAAAATACAAATGCTGAACATGATTTGACAGTGACAAATCTTATTCTTATTAATACCTAATGGGGTTACTATTGCTAAGCAACAGTGCAAAGGCAACAGAACATACTTTTTGAAAACTGTAAAATAAATATAAAACCTAGCCTACTTGTTATAAATCATTTAATAAAAATTTTAATTTGAATATTGTTTACCCCTGTATTTCGGTAACGGCCGGGAATAGGACCCATGTTATAGAAACTATTATTAACGTACCTTAAATATTGACATTTCCTCCTGAATCACCCTGTATTTTTTTAATATTCATTACAGACATTTCATCCGCATTAGGCTTTATTACCAAAAATGTAGGATAAATATACCGTTTTTTGCAATATACTTAATTCCGGCATATCAAACAATACTAGGAATCGCCGCAGTAAGATAGGTTAAATCAACGATTTACTATATTTTTTACTAGAAGATGCTATAGTTGTGCACGAATAAAAGCGTATTAACTTAAATATTTGTTTAAAGATCTCATGAAAGGGAACGAAATATACCTTAATAGTATATTAGTAGAACGGTTTAGACAGCTTATAGCCCTCGCGTCTTAAATCCCTCGTCGCTTCGCTCCTCGTGATTTAAACTTGCCGCTCGGGCAATAATGATGGCTGTCTAAACCTTGGTTAATATAATATTTTTTCCACTACTACAAACTTTTATAAGACATTTATCTTTATAGTATTATTAATTATAAAAAATTATAGGTAGGTATAAGTATATTTTTTAATCAAGTTACCTGCGCTTTGGAATTGGCAAAATATTTTTTTTGTTTTGTCAGGTGGCTTTGTTAATGTCAATTTTTGTTCATTTATGTCATCAGATTTCAAGAGTTTTCCGTTTTTTTAAAAAATGAGCAAAGAAAATGTTAGTGATATTATTATGTGTACACCTCCAGAATTAAGGATGGAAGCAGAAAAAATGTTGATTGTATTGATATTTTACAATATCAAGCATCTCTAATAATCTAATATGTATTGATAATTATCTGGTTGCCTAACTGTTTAAAATGTTTATGAATTAATGTTGTAGAATTAAAAAATCAAGTTACCTGCGTTCAAATAGATTCTTGAAGATCGGTCAATAATGGATTTCAATGCCTTATTATTGACCATGGTCAATAATAACTTATAAGGTAGAGAAAAACGATTTCTAACGATAATAATCGGTCAATAATGGCGATGTTATAGGTTAGTAGTAGAAAAAAAAGTTAATGGTGTTCTTATATTTTGAAATACCACATAAAAAGTTTCAAGAAATCTATAGTTTTGACATAATGGGTTGGCGCTGCTTTTCTCCAAACTGTAGTTTCTCACTGGGACGGCAGTGTTGAGAATACCGCACCAGACATAAATTGATCTTCTGCATTGGAATTTAATTTCACACATTCCACGAGGGGTTTCTAATGCCCATAAATGACAGTTTTTTCTGTTAAACATCCCAGCCGTAGTAAAATTAGCTTCAACGCTTCATATTTTGACCATGGTCAATAATAAAGCATTGAAATCCATTATTGACCGATCTTTAAGAATTTATTTGAAGGCAGGTAACTTGATTTTTTGATTCTACAACATGAATTCATAAACATGAATGTGGTTAGGCAACCAGATATATTTCAATACATATTAGATTACTTGATATTGTAAAATATCGATACAATCAACATTTTTTCTGTTTCCATTCTTAATTCTGGAGGTGTACACATAATAATATCACTAACATTTTCTTCGCTCATTTTGTAAAAAAACGGAAAACTCGTGAAATCTGATGACATAAATGAACAAAAATTGACATTAACAAAGCCACCTTGCAAAACAACAAAAAATTTTGCCAATTCCAAAGCGCAGGTAACTTGATTAAAAAATATACTTATACCTACCTATCATTTTTTATAATTATTAATACTATAAAGATAAATGTCTTATAAAAGTGTGTAGTAGTGGAAAAATATTATATTAACCACCGTTTAGACAGCTTATAGCCCTCGCGTCTAAACTTGCCGCTCGGGCAATAATGATGGCTGTCTAAACCTTGGTTAATAATTTACTATTTGGAGAAATCGTTATCTGTTAATTTTTGTTGACGCATGTATCTGTAAAAATTTTGCCTATTAAGTTTTTGTTCCACCGTCAACTTCTGAACAGGTAAAATTTTGTATGGATGATATCCATATTTACGAAGGGTACTACTAATTTTCTTTTTCGACCTACTGCATGAATGAAATATTTACTGGCATCTTCAGTAGAAAAAGTAAGATTTTCTACAAGAACACATTTAAGTTTAATAATAAAGTAATTATTTACCTTCAAAATATCATAAAACATCTAATTCTTCCTCCTTATTTATCCTTGCAGATCTTTTTTCCTTTGCAAATTTTTGTGAATTCTAAAATGTCTTTCTATGTTGTAGAATACGCCTCTTAAAGGCAGCGGTATATCTGGGTGTGAAACCCGATAATCGGCTTGTGCTAGAGTTGCATTTTTAATATTCTTATAAAAGAAATAAATTATTTCCCTTTTTCCTCTTCAAGATAACCCATTTTGCGACTTAATATTATTAATGTCATCAGTAATGTAATTTTTTCATAGCTTTGTTTTTCCATTGTCACTGTGATTTATTTGAAAATATAATAAATTCATCATTTTTTGATCTTTTATTGCCAATATTTCAGCAATGGCTTAAGGTAAAAAAACAATTAACTTAAAATAAGCTCGTGTACAGAGTTGCCCCTAATCCTTCCGTCAGACCCAATACTTGGATGCGTTTCGCCGTCTACGGCTCATCGGCAAAGCTCCGGATATATGGATTCTCGCTGTCCTGACTGGGCTGATGCGTTGCCACGTGCTGCAACTATCATCTGCTTAATTGCATTTCTATGTCAAAAGCACTTTGAGGTCCCTTACCTTTTCGTTAGACCCGGAGCCTTGCCGATGAGCCGTCGACGGCGAAACGCGTCCAAGGATTGGGTCTGATGGAAGGATAAGGGACAACTCTGTACACGAACTTATTTTAAGTTTGTTGTTTTTTTAATATTTAGCTTTCGACACATTGGCTTCCAGCGCACTTGCACACGATGGGCCGCCTTACCAGCGTTTGAACCTATATGAATTCTCGCTGTCCTGGTTGACTTGATGCGGGTGGTTGCCACCAGATGAAGCCACGTGCTGCAACTTTCATCTGCTTAATGGCTAAAGTGTCTTAGTTATATATTTTTGAAAAGGCAATTTTAAGCTCTATTCAATAAAGCTAGCTGCCACTCAAGAAAAGCCGAAAAAAAACCAACGTCTTGGAAAAAAAATAACATCATTCATTGCTTTACTGTAAATAAGAAGCCATTTCATAGAGATGTGCTTAAAAAGGAGCTACTGGAGATTGTATAGTTGAATAAACCTCTTTGTACGAAATTTGTTGTCGACGAAATCGCTTCAAAACGAAATATAACAGTACTTCGCCTTCCGCCATATCACTGTTAACTAAACCCCATAGAATTGGTGTGGGCGCAAGTTAAAGGGTTTGTAGCAAGGCATAACGCCGCTTTTAAAATGAGAGACGTTGGAAATCTCTTGCAAGAGGGAAAGAAGACAGTGGATTGTGAGAAATGAAGTAGGTGATTCGAACATCTGATTAAAATAGAAGAAAGAATGTGGGAAGCTGATAATATACTAGAAAACACTGTAGAGCCACTTATTATTTCGCTGGATCCCAACAATAGACAATAGTTCATCGGACTACTTTGAACATGATGACTTGAATTTAAAAATTAAGTTGTTGTATTGTACAGATTTTTTTTTTATAAATATTAATATTTATTCCAATTTATCTATTTTCATATTATTCTTACTTCTATATAAGTTTTTATCTACTTAATATTAGAATAATTGATATCTCAATTATCTGCCTATCTCTATAATTATAATCAAGTATAATTATTATACTTATTATTCTAGTAACACCGCTGTCACCTTACTTTCATTCACCAAATTCGTCTTTCTGTTCTATGCAAATTAGTTTGACCTAATTTAGGACCGATTCGCGGTGTATAGGTTTTAAATATCTAAAATACGGAATTTTTAAAAACTATCATTGCAAATTACCTGAATTTACAATGCAACCTTTAAGTTGTCCACCCTGCTTAATGGGTCCTGTCATTGTTAATTTACATTATATGTCGCATTAAACAACAAAGTATATAATATATATTTTTTGTATTTTTAGATCAATTACGCACCTGGATGGGAAATATAGATTTTGACCCAGGACTTAATGCAACAGTACTCTCTAAAATAAAACACAAAGTATCTACCATGGAGGATAGAGAAAAAGCATGTATTTTGATATATTGCAGCGTCAGAATTCATGGAACCCCTGAATGTTTAAAGGCTAAGATCACACCAGAATTACAAGAGGACAAGAGTAAAATTCATACCGACGCGCTAGTCTTTGTTTTAAGAGGTCTTTATTCGAATTGGACTTTACCACTAGCGTATTTCAGTAGAGAGATGAATACCAGGATATTAAGTACGAATCTTATTGAATCAGTGAGGGAATCGTTGAATTCTGGCTTAATGGTTTGCGGTGTGTTTGGGGATCTAGATTACGCCTCCAAATATCCCGATGTACTAGCAGCACTTGGCGTAATACCAGAAAAGCCTTATTTTCTCGTGGAAAATATTAAAGTATTTGGATTTGTAAATATATTTTCTCTTTACGAAATCATCAAATACCATTGGACCACTAACGATTTTATTTTTTGTGGTGATCAGGTCTCGCTAAGAGATGTCATGCATGCTTTCCGTTATAAGTTTGCCGAAGTTAATAGTAAAATTAGTATTAACGATTTCCCACCTATATTTAGTAGGAGTACGTCATCTATTATTAAACAAGCTGGTAAAGATGGAAAACTAAACAGTAAAATCGCCAAAGATACTGCGAACTTTGTTAAATATTTGAGTAATGTATATGAAGTTCTTAACAGCAAGGAATTCGAGCCTCATAGATTTCTGTTCATCATGGAAAAGACATTAAATAAAATAAAGAAAGGCGTGTATCAAGTGCATAAGGAACCAAAATCTCAAGCAGGATTGCCAATTTTTAAACATTTGGAGACTTCACTTAGAACAATAATAATGTTTTGCCTTGAGTATGAGCCTAAAGACTATCCATTTTTAGTAATGAAATGTCCCGTTTACGTCGTTATTAGCAGATTGTTTTCCTTTGGCAAGGCAGATCCTACAATTGAGTCATTTAGGAATAAATTTCGGGAGGCTTTTGTTGATTGCTTGATGCAACCATTAAATGAACATTGAAACCAAACTCCGCTTAATTGTTGAATGTCTTATTATCACGGTTGTGTTACTATACTTTCTTCAATAATAGCAGAAGGTGCGTCTGGACCTAAAACACATTCATTCTTTTCGGTACCTTATTTAACTGGACCTATTAGGTTTTACATTTCATCACAGTCACACAGGTTATGTTTTCCTATATTTCTGAATATGTTTTCCCATGGTGTCACAATATCGTTCTTAACTTGTCTTTGCAGCTCTGTATAGTGTAGTTTGTTATCTATTATTGTTAGCTTCCCCCTAAGCTGCCATCTGATCAGCTTTCCCATTACCTTTGATGCCACTGTTGCTAGGTTTTTTGTTGTTGTGTACGATGTTACGGATTTTAGTTTTTAGTTAGATATGGTCTGATTTACTTCTAAATCCACCTGTGACAACTAACTTTTTTGACTCCTGGTTTAGCAATGTACTGACTGCTACATTTATCGCCAGGATCTACGCAGAGAATATGGATGTTTCATTAATGCACCTTCCCTTGATGCATATGATGAATTAGGTATACCGTCCAGGCGGCCGCTGGGAAGACCAAGGATGCGGTGGAAAGACAATATTGCGGCGGATTTACGAAGCCTAAATATCCAGCGACCAGAAGAACTTATGATGGACCGCAGCAAGTGGAGGCAAATTGTAAAGTCAGCGAAGACCCACCCTGGGTTGTAGGCTACAGAGAGAGAGAGAGAGTCCAGTATTGTATGGGAGATTGGATCGTTTTATGGTATTCCCGAGTCCATCCAGCCTTTGTGTCTGTAAATAAGTGAGGGCAGCATCCCACCTTTCTATGACGTAGAGAATCTCTTTGATGCTCCAGTATTTAGTTGGTCGTCTCATCTTGTTGGATTGCGTTATTTTTAAAGACCAGTTGGTACTCAGGAAAATTCATCTCTAATTCTCTGCGTGCTTTCCATGCATCCTTAAGGACTTGGAATTGTGTTCTGCCTAGTTTATCAGTAGTGGATATGTGGCCTGACTATCTGATATATACAGGGTGTTTCTTAATAACATGCTAATATTTAAGGAGGTTATCCTTGGGTCCAGTTTAAGAAAAAAACTTCATATGAACATAATATGTCCTAAATGTCTGAACTGTTGAACTACAGGGTGCTAAAGTTTTTTGTGAAACGTGGTACGCATCTTCTATGCATCAAAATGCATTTCTGCTGTACAACATGATTTTTTATTCTTGCCAGTGGCGTTCGTGCGGTATTTGCACCGAATCATTTTAAAGAGAAAAGTGATACGCCACCGCTTTTTCTTAAAGTGAAAATTATTTTTGAAATCCTTATTCCTTTCTGAGCAAATCTGGTCTCTTCATTTTGTTTCGTTGGACGTATGGTTTTTGCATAAAAAAATAAAATTTATTCATTTGCATCTCGCTAGACCACTTACAAGAAAAAACAATTTATGTTACTTTAAACAATATTTCTATTAGTTTCGCAAGAAACTATGATGCGATTTCTCAACTGCTGTTCAGTATAAATTGGTGTGCTCTAAACCAATGTTTTAAGATGACCCCACAGGAAGTAATCTAAACTATTGAGGTCCGGGGACCTACGTGGCCATGCCTGTGGTCCTCCCCGACCTATCCAGCGATTATTGTAATTTTGGTTTAAATGTTCGCGCGCCACAGCACTGAAGTACGCTGGCGCCCCGTCGTGCATAAACTACAGTCGATTTCTTACCAAAATGGGAACATCTTCTATTAAAGCTTGCAATTCTTCTTCGAGAACCTGCCGGTAATTATGCCCATTCAACCTCTCGTGAAGTAAATAGGGTCCAATTAAATAATTACCGTATATTCCAGCCCACACGTTAACGGAAAACTGCTCCTGATGACGGGATTCCAAGATTTCATGTGGGTTTTCTTCAGCCCAAAAATGATTATTCTGAAAGTTTTGGATGGCGTTTCTAGAAAAATTGGCTTCATCGGTGCATAAAATTTCAGTATCAAATAATTTATTTTCAATTACTTATTGAGGAAACCATTGGCAAGAGTTCATCATCCGTAATGGAAAGTCGCGTGGGAGTAGAGCCTGAATACGTTGGACGTTGGATATGGTAGGGATACAATAAATGTCATTGAGAATTTTCCAAACAAAAATATGTGAGATATTCAAATTGTTTCCAATTTTTCGTGTACTTAATTCGGGATCTTCCTTGACTGAATTCAAAGCCGCTTCCTCAATTTCTGGTGTTCTTACAGTACGTTGTACTCCTTTTAGATGATTGTCTGGTTCAAAACTTCCCTTTTCGCACAACCTTCTATGAATGTTTGAAAATATTCGTGCATCTGGAATATTTCTATTTGGAAAGAGGTTTTCGTACAACCGCCTGGCTTCCACTGCGTTACCATCAGCAAGCCCATACATGTAATGCATATCTGCACACTTAGAATTCGTGAAATGGACCATGTTTTTTTAATAATATTATTAATTTTAATGACTTATATACGTAACAACTAGACTAGGTAGACAACTGTCAAAACTGTTTATGTTTACAAAACAAAATCTGCTTCTTACCTACTAGATACGTTTTTAATCCTTGATAATACCCAATTTCATAACAATGTGCAAATGAATAAATTTTATTTTTTTATGCGAGAACCATACGTCAAACGAAACAATAGGAAGAGACCAGATTTGCTCAGAAAGGAATGAGGATTTCAAAAATAATTTTCACTTTAAAAAAAGTAGTGGCGTATCACTTTTCTCTTTAAAATGATTCGGTGCAAATCCCGCACGAACGCCACTGGCAAGAATAAAAAATCATGTTATACAACAGGAAATGCCTTTTGATGCATAGAAGATGCGTACCACGTTTCACAAAAATATATAGGGTCATACCAAAGTTATCATAAAAATAAAGGTTTTTTTCTTAAAACTTTAGCACCCTGTAGTTCAACAGTTAAGACTTTTAGGACATATGTTCATGTGAAGTTTTTTTCTCAAAGTAGACCCAAGAATAACCTTTTTAAATATTAGCATGTAATTAAGAAACACCCTGTATAATGAGCAGTGTGTTCTGAGCTGGTCTGAGAGTCTTGTCACAGTGATGAAATGTAAACGGTGGTAAATTTTCTAGTAGGTACGCACAATCCTGACAGTTTAAAAACCGTTGTCATTAAATCTCGAACAGGGCTGTATGCCTTTATCCTATAAAAATGAAGGGGAATTTCTGGTTTGCAGGTAAAAAAACAAATCAAAAGGACTGCAATGCAGCTTATTAAATTTCTAATAACTTCTTGCAAACTACTGAACCAAATTTAAAAAACCTGGTAACGTTATAAAGAGACTTATAGGACGACAAATATAAAATATCGGGTTTGTTTGGTTTTCATTGGCCAACTTGTATGCATAAAATATAATAATATCTTTTTAAATTTAAAATTTCGCCAAATATGACGGCATAATATTAAAAACAGAAACAACATTTAAATATTAAAACAAAAAAGTTACATCTATTGTAGAGACTCGCAGGAAAATAACCATATACCTAGGACTAAAAACTAGCTTTGCATCTTGTATAAATCTTCTTATACCTAAAGAATCTTATGTATATTGAAATGGGAATGATATTGTAATTATGTACTTTTAATCTTGAAATTAAAATTATAGTTATTGTAGAATTTTAATTTATATCTTCTTACCTCAGACAAAAAAGTAGCTGCTTTTATTATCTAAAATTGATATAGCAGGTACTTTTATACTATGCGAATACACACACAAAATATAAGAAGTCCGGAATAAAATTAATATATCCTTAACCTGTAACTTTTGGGGAAAATGCTCGGACACGTCAATTTAGTTTTATATATGCTCACATTTTGACGTTATTCGTTTGTTTTTTTATAGACATTTGTCAAAGATATGACGACATCGATCTTTTTTTTCAAATGAAAACATACAGCTTGTGATACATCATTTGAAAGCTAATATCTCGTACAGTATGCTCATAAATTTTGACGCGATTCTGTCAAGCTATTTCAAAATGGCGTCTGTTAAAGGTTTTAAAAAAATCCCTATCTAAATAAGCGGAGATGATAAAGCATTGATGTTTTTTTTACCTTTCAAGGTAAGAAATCTTCATTGTTTCACCTTCTAACATTTTGTGACATTGTGAATTAACTATAGTTATGGTTTATTTGTTATTTATTTTGTCAAAAAAAATAAAAATGTAACGAAGCAAAACAAAACACAACAAAAAGGTGGTTTAGCGTGGCAGATGCTGGAAATATCCTCCACCCCCTACTTGGCATGCTCCCAGACGATAGTAAAATCCATCGACGGAATTTCGAATGGCTTCAGCCGGTATGTTATGTGTCTCCAATCTAATTTTGTTTTTGAAATCTTCAATATTATTTGGCCTATTTTGGTAAACTTTTTCTTCTAAATATACCCAAAGAAAATAGTCTAGAGGCGTTAAGTCTGGGGATCTCGGTGGCCATTCAATTCTGCCACATCGTCCAATCCAGCGACCTGGAAATATCTGATCTAAATATATGCTCTCACATTGACACCAAAATGCGGGGGAGCACCATCTTGCTGAAACCAAATTGTTTCATTAGGTATATCCGGATCTACTTCGTTGGGAAAAATTACAGCTAGAGCAGGCCACAACTCGAAGGTTAAGAAATCCAGGTACCGTTCAGCTGTGAGGTTTCCTCCCAAAAAGAATGGCCCTTAAATTCGGTTATTAATGATACCTGCCCATACATTTACTTTCTGGGGCCGCTGAGTATGCGCTTCAAATATCCATCGTGGATTTTCTTGACTCCAGAAACGATAATTAAGTCTGTTAACCACCCCGTTTAAATAGAAAGTAGCTTCATCCGAAAATAATATGTTCTGTGGAAACCTATTATTCTCGTCACACCGTCTCATCATTTCTTTGCAAAATTGCAAACGTCATCTTCTAAAAGCTCTTGGACAAGACATACTTTATAAGGGTGGTGTTTTTTTGCTTTTAAAAATCTTCCAATAGCACCTCTAGATGTATCATGATTTTCAGCCAATGAAACTGTTGAAACATGCGGATTATCCTGCAGAGATAATGCAATATCCAATTTTTCATCGTCGCCTAAAACACATGGCCGTCCATTCCTAGGCAAGTTCTTTACTGTGCCATGTTCATCAAATTTGTGGAATATTTTACTAACAGTGCCCTGTGAAATTTGATTTTCCGGATATTTAGCATTAAATAAAGTGCACACTTCACTTTGACTTCTTATTTTATCTCCACATCCTAACAATATCAAGACCTCGATATGCTGCTTTTTCATAACGTCACAAAATGTCAGAACGTGAAACAATGAAGAGTTCTTACCTTGAAAGGTAAAAAAACATCAATGATTTATCTAACTGGATCATGTTCGTATTTCCGCTTATTTAAATAGGGATTTTTTAAAAACTTTTAACAGTCACCATTTTGAAATAGCTTGACAGAATCGCGCCAAAATTTATGAGCATACTGTACGAGATATTAGCTTTCAAATGATGTATCACAAGCTGTATGTTTCCATTAAAAAAAAAGATCGATGTCGTCATATCTTTGACAAATGTCTATAAAAAAACAAACGAATAACGTCAAAATGTAAGCATAGATAAAACTAAATTGACGTGTCCGAGCATTTTCCCCAAAAGGTACAGGTTAAGGCTATATTAATTTTATTCCGGACTTCTGGGCAGCCCTGTATAGAGAAAAATATAGCATTTTAAATTCTCTCTTTAAATATATAACACACCATGGATGATATTGGTTTTCTAAGCGATTTATTTAAACTTTATTTCTTTAAACCACAGTAGGCCATGAAACAAAAGCTAATATCCGAGAAACAACTATGTTGACATTCTAGTTGTTATTAAAATTTAACGTCAATTTTATTTTTTTATATTCGTTTGTAAAAATGACTTATCAACATTTTGAAAAATTTGATATGATATCAGTTTATATTATTATTGAAAGTGGAAATACGAAGAAATGGCGCAAAATTTATATTTTGTTCGCTATTCGGAAAGACGGCAACCCTTTAAGGACATATTCCGACGATTGGAACATAATTTAAAAACATACGGCTCTCTTACGATGCCGAGATTAAAAACTTATAATAAAGAAAACAGGGAAAATGAAGAAATAAGCTCGTTAGGATTTGTCGATGCCAATAATCAGGTAATATATCCTGTGATAGCTTTGAATAGTAGTAGCTCAAATTTTATTGAAGTGAAAACTTCTTTAGGCGCGTTTAGCACTTTTAGTGGGTATTGAATGAGACTGAGCCGTCAGATTCGGCTATGCAACGCTCATGATGCAGTCGGGGAAAAAAGCAAGATACTAAAATATGACCAAATGCATAGTGTATTTGCTTTTTCGCTTAAATTTGAGATTTGCGGATATTAGATTGTGAAAAGTTAATAGAGAATCTCGTCTTGGTGAGGTTTTTACGTCTGTTTTGTGGTATTAAGCACACATCCTAATTTTATTTTCTAAAATCAGTTTGTAATATTAGGAACAAAAATGTACGTCCGTCAAAAACGTAGAAACTGGAACTGGAATTACAAAATCTAAGGCGCAAAGAATTTTGACGTCCAATAAATATTTTCCCTATGTTGTTAAAATTACTCAATTTTTGCATCCTGGTGATGATGTGAGACGATTGGAATTTTGTCACTGGTTTTTAAATAAATCTAACGAGGATCGTTCTTTTCACCAAAAAATAATTTGGTCAGATGAATGTTGAATTACAAGTTGCGGTATTCATAATCGACATAATAAAAGACATTGGAACTCCGCAAATCCCACATGGTACGACCTGTTGACCAACAAGGTCGATTTGGGGTAAATATAAGCTGTTTTTTGTTTCCAAACAAACTGGTGTATCGCTTTCTTGAAGAAAATTTAAATGCAGATACATATCTGGACATGCTCCAATCAAAAATTTTCGATATCCTTGATGATGTTCCTTTAAATGAAGTAATAGAGATTTACTTTCAACAAGATGGCGCACCTACCATAACGCTCTTCGAATAAGAGAGTATTTAAATACTCAATTTAGAAACCGTTGAATAGGAACACATGGACCTATAAGTTGGCCACCATGATCTCCGGATCTAACACCTCCAGATTTTTTTCGTTGGGAAGTGTTGTAAAATAAAATTTATAAGGAAGTCATTTTAACCCAAGAACAACTTGATCAGAGAATTCATGTAGCCTATGCAGAATTAAAACCATTACACATCATGAATGCCTTAAAGTCCGTTCGAAAAAGATGTCAAGAGTGCATTAAAATCAACGGAGGAGCTTTCGAACATTTGCAATGATTCTTGTTATTTTTTACCCTTTTATTTCGTTTCAAAGTAATAAAGTTTAAATAAATCGCCTAGGAAACCAATATCATCCATGGTGTGTTATATATTTGAAAAGAGAATTTAAATCTTTTTAGATTAAAATATACAGGGTGTTCCATTTAGAAAAATGAGGTTAGGTTCGATAACTTTTTTACCTGACTCCGTATACTTATTCTGAAGACAGCAGATTATTCAACAATCATTATAAAGAAACTGTTGTATCTCTTAACCAAGAAAATATAGGGTATCTTTGAAATTGTAAATTTTTTTATTTCCCCCGTATCTCTTAAGCGAGCGAAAACTTTCAAATTTTGATTTTACCATTTTAAGTTTGACCCAAAAAGAGCACATGACACCTATATTACTTTTTTGATAGCACTAACAATTATGGACTATAAAAGTGTCGAAAATTGGACCCCCTGTACATGAGACGAGCTTAGGTACGATATATAGAAAATTATACCTCTACCACAATCCAAAATATTAAAAATCAACAGAAGCGCACTAAGAAAGTTACCATTTTTATTCCTTATCCATAATTAATTGACCAATAATAAGTTAATTATTATTATTATTAGCACCAAGGTAATATGCAGGTATGAAGAATATTGTTTACTGTCAAGCATTTTCTGACATTTTTTTCAAGGTACGTCAAGTTCTTCCACAAAATATATGAATTTATTGTTACTACCGTGGTATTGATCAAACGAATGGTCACATATATCTTGGATTGTGCAGCAAATAAACCTTTGAACTAAAATGGGCGACGATGAAAACGCTTGTGTGCGAAACATCGTGAAAGAAATAATGCGAGAATGCCATCCCAGGAAAATTATTGTCAATAAGAATTTTTTAACATATTTGGTAAGTGCATTTGCATGTCTGTTGTTAAAATAGTTTAGATTTTGCTGGTTTAAAAGTTCTAGTTCTAATAGAAATAGACCGGTTATTATACAAAAATGTAATGGCTAATAAGCAGATATTAATCATATTGTCACGTTTAAAATTGATATTAGTTAAAAAGGGGGTTCTAAGAGTGTGACACGGATAAAAGGACACAGGTCTAAAAAACAAAGCTCTTTATTCTTACCACAATTACATTGGTCTCACCATAATCACAATAACACTTAACTCAATTCTTACTTCTACCCTCTAACTTACATTATTCGGGTTTCGAGCATGGCCACATCCTCGCTAGGTTTGGTGAGTTGCCCTTAACAGTACGTCGCGACTCACAGTCACTATCGATACTCCATAAACTTCTTAACTCTAAAACCGATTGCCCATTTCTACTGGAGCAACTATCGCTTCATGTTCCCCGCACAGGTGGCCGACATCGGCCTACATTTTTCCTTGCATTCGCGAGATCCAATATTTTGCCTCAAGGTCCCATTCACAAAATGTGCCATAACTTCAATCGTATCTCAGCCCTCTCCGACATATTTCATGAGCCTCCCAACCATATTAAAACACTTGCGCAATATGTCCGGCTATCCTCATTAGTAGTCATTGGTTCCTGTTAACTTAGCTTTATAATTCGATTAATTTGTTTGAGTTTCCTGTAAGTGGGCTCCGGCCTGTCGGAAATAAATGGCTATTTATTATTCAGTCAACGTGCCCTCGGGGTCGGGGGATGAAATGGCTTGGCTGAATCGCGGAGCTACCGAGCTACTATCAGCTGATGGCTGTATGATCGCTTCTTGAACGCCCTTTTTGAGAGCCTTTCGATAGCTCTTTGAGAGCTTCTCGATAGCTAGCCCCCGTATCACCGAGGTTGCTATTTATATCCACTATGGTTTGTCTAACAATCATGGGTACCACTCCAGTTTATCGGCTTATGCGAAAAATGGCGTAAAATGAAAAGCGTTTCTTGCAATATGTAGCACGTACTTTCTAAACGACAAATCCGCGAGCGGAAAACCATTTCTTTAATTGCAAATATAAAAAAAACGTGAAAATAGGGTACCCGCTTGTGACAAAAATGAAAAAAAAATGAAAAACTCTTGTTGATTTATGTAGCACTGTGCTTTTCGGTCGACTATTTTTACATTTTTTTTATATTTCCAATTAAAAAAATGGTTTTCCGCTCGCGGATTTGTCGTTTAGAAAGTACGTGCTACATATTGCAAGAAACGTTTTTCATTTTACGCCATTTTTCGCATAAGCCGATAAACTGGAATATTACCCAATCATGTATTATTTTATTATTATGACTGTTTGTATAACATCAAGAAATAACAAACTCGGCGTTGTGCTTCAAATTGTAAATAGTGAAATAATAAATAGTAAACTACTAAATTTGTAGAAACGTGAATTAATGATTTAAATGTATAATAAAATAATAATTTTGGAAAAGGCCTCTTTTCATGACATCCCCCGCGCTACTGAAAGCTAGCCCCTAGCTTTAAAATAATCTCACTAACTATCCATACAAATTATAAGTAATAAAAATAATTCCAATTTTTTACGCTTTGCAAATGAGTCATTTATAGTTCATAGCAGTTCCAACATGCTATAAACCGCGCGCACGCACACACCCTACTCTGCACCTGTATTCCATCCATATCCGGTCCGTTGTTTTGGCTGGGCAATTGAAGGCAAATTCAGATTCGTTCAGGTTTGCCTTGTGGCACAGAAGCTGGGATCTCTCTCCCTTCCCCTAAAGGTTCGGCCACCGGACACCTATTGCCTTCGTAGCTATGAAATTCACAACTTGCGTTGTTGAGAATCTCTTGGTCACGGTGATTGAGGATCCGCTCCCGTTGGCACTGCTGTTCTCTGACGGGACCTTCCCTTATGCCATGATTGCTCCGGAGACATGGTGGATGGTGGATGTGTGCTCTTGGGATCTTCCCAGTGGGGTGTGTGGCTCTGGGTCTAAGGCGTGTGGACTTCATATTACATACATGTAAAAAAGAAATCAAAGCAGTATCAAAACGTATAAACAAAAAAAAAAATATAAAATTATATTTAAATTTTAAGTGTAAAAAAAAATATAGTCCCAAAGAGCTGTGATACTAATGAAGAATTGACCCGCTTAATATTTTTAAAATATTTTTTGACAATTTGTATACCATTCACTACGTTTTTAATTTTTCCTTATTTTTTCTATTTAATAAACACGAGAAGAAGCCACCGTTAAACGTTAATTCTTAGCCGTCTTTATAATATTTTCAACATACAACTCTATACACAAACTATATTCTCTATATATTATCATGGAAAATGTGTTGTGAGGGTACTGAAAATTTAGTTTAAACAGCTATTCTCTGGGCTATGTGCCCCACCGAGCGCTGGATTACAAATCAATAATTTGAGCAGTACTCTCCCAAGCACTATTTTCCGGAACCAATAAAAAAGAAAAAAGGCGAACATTCAGCTCTTACAATGAACCATCTTCCATGCTCCCCTGTTTTATTTTCAACATATATCATGGAAAATGTGTGCAGTACCCTGCAAGCTTCATTTTCCGGAACGCATCAAAAAAGGAGAACATTCAGCTTATTTCCTAAACCATCTTCCATGTTCCCCTCTCTAATAATTTTTTCATATAACAAACATATCTCATAGGCGGACATTCAACCATCTATTGTAGTCATTTTCCATGTCCCCCTACTTTACAATATTAGTGATACATTTTCACTACAACTCAATAATTTTCGCATAACGGCTGAATCATCATAATATTATCTCTTATATTGGATAAACAAAAAAAAAAATGTGTGAAGGCTTCTTTTCATGACAATGTTGTCCTATTTTACAATTCATAGTTCAAGAAATTTTTGTTTACATCTTATTTGGATTTTGATTAGCCCAAAAATGTTTGTTCCTTCTGGTAAAAATTTCCTTCCTTAGAAAATTTTGCCTCGTCAGTCCAAGTTACTTTTGATACAAAATTTGGATCGTCCTGTATACGAACTAAAAGTGTTTCATGCAAATTTACTGTTCGTTGATAATCTTCCGGTTTTAGAGCTTTACCTTTATTAAATTAACCGTGGATCACCCTGTATAGTTATTTTAGAAAATGCTTTAAAGAGAAAGTATAGAAAGTATTGTAATTATTACTTGAAATAGTAATTTACGTTACAAGACCGGAAAGTAGTGTTTTTCAGGTCGAGACAAGCATTTTCAGGGCGAGCCGTAGGCGAGTCCTGGAAGCTTGGAGAGACCTGCAAAACACTAATTTTCGGTTGCGTGACGTACAATCTTTTTTTTAAGACCGACACTTCGATATACATTTAATTCTTTATTTTATTTTATTTTATATAACAAAGTGATTAACAATACTAAAACAACATAAAAGAATAAAGATACTGGATACAACTGCATAAACTGAATAAATACGTTATTTTTGAATATTTATGTTAAATGTACAATTGTGAACGTTAAATATCTGAAGGGAAGATGTGTCTGAAATGCTGGGAATTGTTATATTTTTTGTAGTGGTAGTAACAAAATTAGTTTCCTGTATATTGTCTTTGGAACATCTCGCATGGATTTTGTTTGCTATATCAATTTTATTTTTTATTGAATCTTCTAGGTGGAGGATTTCCATCCTCCGTGCCGTTTTAAATTTATAATGTCACCTCCTCCATCTACTAGTAGAGTTGCTGAACTTCGACGAGAGCAGTGGCCGGTAAATTCGCCTGGATTTTTTAATTTAAGATAAGAAGCGATTTTGCTAGGGGCTTTTCCCACATAATGCAATCCTACTACTTGGGTTGAGCACTTCCCATCTTTAAAAAAAATAAAAAGCCGTTTATGGTTAGCATGCGGTGGTCTCAATTGCAAATAATTCCTATAAAGTTGCAAATCTCTTTCGGTATTTGTCTTGTTTATGGGAATTTTAACTATCAACATTGTTTCCTTATCTTCGATATCATCGAGTGTCATATTGACGAGTTCCTCGCGGCGACATGCACCTGCGGACCCCATAATTATAAGCACCTAAAACAATTAAGATTGTAAATTGTAACCAGTTTTTACTGGTTTTTTATTTTAACTTACCTTAAGCATAAGATATTCGCTATTGGGAGCATTGTTCAGAAACGTCTCAATTTGTTCTCTTGACAGAATTTTAGATTTCTTCGGTTTATGGCCAATAGACTTCTTTTTAATGAACGCTTTTAGTTTGAAAAAATTATTAATGTTCACATTATCTTTTATGTTCAAAGTAGATTTTAGCATTGAAATTTAGAAATGGACTTTTTTAATCAAAATAAAATATTATCTGAACGGCAGTTTGGCTTTAGGAGTGGAATTAGTACAACGGACGCGGTTTGTGAATTATGTCAACAAATCACAAACGGTCTGGACAAGGGCAAAAAGTGTCTCGCTGTTTTTCTAGATCTTGCAAAAGCATTTGACACGGTGCCCCACGATTTGCTCCTTCAGGTCTTGGAATCTTACGGAGTTAGAGGTTCTGTGCTGGAGGTTTTCCGTAATTATTTGAGTGACAGAACACAGACAGTTATGGTGGGACATACTGTGAGTGACCACCTTAAGATCAAGATAGGCATTCCACAAGGTACTGTACTGGGGCCTATACTTTTTATAGCATATATCAATTCACTGACTAATATACCAATGCAGAATGGATCAGTTATATCATATGCTGATGACACTGCTATTGTCTTTACTGGGGAAACGTGGAACTCTGTGAGGGGTTATGCAGTTGATGGCATAAATAGAATAAAACTCTGGTTGGATTCTTTTAAATTATCACTAAATATTTCTAAAACAAATTACATTGCATTTTCTCTTACATCTAAAAACCGTCCTGAGTTTGACAACCTTTTTATTGATAGTTTTGACAGTCGGTTGGCCCAAGTTAACAGCACAAAATATTTAGGAATAGTAATTGACAAGCATTTGAGATGGGATCAACATATCCTCAGGTTAACAAAGACCATCAGAAAGTTGATATTTAAGTTTTACACAATTAGAGAAATTTTAGATAAACAGCTCTTAATCATGGTATATAGGGGAATTGTCGAGTCTTTGCTTAGGTATGGCGTGGTTGTGTGGGGTGGTCTGTATCAGTGCACGTTATCCTCTCTTAACATTGTTCAGAATTATATTCTAAAAATAATTTTTAGGAAAAGTAAACGTTTTTCGACTGCTATGCTCTATTCAAGAGATATTTTTGACGTCCGTTCACTGTATTGTCTCTCTGTTTGCATTTTTGTCCACAAATCTGCTAAATTTAAATCGTATATAAACCATCATTACCAAACTAGAATAAATGTTGATAGCCACTTAGTTACTCCAATTGCTTCTACAACAAAAAAATTAAGATCAATAACTTATCTTGCACCAAAATTGTATAACTTATTACCTCCACCTATAAGGATTTTAACTAATTTAAAAAGATTTTGTTTGGAATGCAGGGATTACATTTATGCAAATTGTGAGGATTTTAAGAGCATCTTTGCTTAGTCGTTTATATGTTTTGATTGGGACTGCCATATCTTACTGTTTCTTATTTTTATTTTTTTGCTAACTATCATTTTTATTTTTTTCATTTTTTTTTTTGTTTATTTTAATCTATAAAATTTCCCTTAACTGGGCATTCTATCTGGTGTTATTTTTTTTCCATATTCTGTTACTTTTTTGTATTCATAAATGTATTGTATTTTTAGTACTCTGCACATGCAGGTATTTAGTTACCTAGGTGCAGTATCAATATCTTAGAGACCTTATTATTTATTCATGTAGTACTCATATATATATTGTATATTGAATTGTAACATATAATGTGTGTAATATATTGTATTGTATTGTATTGTATTGTATTGAATATAAGCTCCATAATGTTGAAGAAGCCAGTTTTTGGGACTTTTCAGCAAAATATGCCAAAAAGACTTCTTCATTTACATTTTTCACTTTTTTTTCTCGACACCAATTTTTCAATGCGTCGTATAACTTCTCGTAACGGGCTTTTGATTTTATTGGCAATATATCGTAAGTCGCTTTCCTTGCTGCTTCCAAAATTTCTTCTGGAATCTCATTTTCCGTGTCGGATAATTCAAAATCTGAACTCATATTTTTAAATTTGCGTACTCGCGAAACAAGTTTGACATAAGCAACAAATTAAAAATCAACGAACTGTCACTTGACAATACATCGAAATGTTGTTATCTGTAGTAATTATATTAAGGGATAGGGAAATTATCGAAAATCCAAATAAAAAACTAACGATTTCTGACGGGTGAGATTTTCACTTTTGACAAGGGTGATTTTACCAAATAAAAAACTAACGATTTCTGACGGGTGAGATTTTCACTTTTGACAAGGGTGGTCACCGGAGAGCGGGAGATTATCGCTGAATAATCAGGTGAAAATCAACCCGCTTTTATAATGGATGAGGTAAATAATCATAGTAACAAAATCAAGGTAGATTGTATTATCAAAGAGCGATTGAAAAACTGAAAAAACAGAGACCGGAAAAATATTTTGCCGGTCCCTCACGTCCATTTTCCGGTCTTGATCGACAAAACGTTATTTTCTGGACGAAAAATTGTCCAGAAAGTGTGCCTATATTTTCTGGTCGGTCTTAAAAAAACGTTTTTTTCTATCAGAAAAACTGAAGTGGCTTCTCTCTTAAGAAAGAACTGCCGACAAAGAAACAGATACCTAATTTTCTTAAATATTTTTTCAGTTTACCCTGTACAATAAATCGTTGATGAGGCTTAAATGCAAGATTAAAATAAGCTTTAATTTAAACTTATGTTAAATTTTAAGCAAGCACTATCATCAAAATAGGGCGTGGCACCCAAAAATTTTTCGTCTGCGGCGCTATTTTCTTAGCGCCTACGGCGCGTTACTTTAGCGCCTCTGGCGCGTTATTTTAGCGCCTTCGGCGCATACCTAGCAACACTGGGGGCTGTCCAGTCCCAGGGCCCGTGTCGGCTCTCGGCGGCCCTGATACCGGGTGATGCATCTCTTAATTGAACATAGAAAATCCCATGTAAATTTTAAGGTGGCTAAGTATTGACTTCTCTGTATATTTTAGAGAAATGTTGTATTGTAATTTTTTGAAGAGGCCGATATAATAAACCTATGCACCAAGTTTGGATAAATTTTAATAAGCCGATCCTAACTTATTCAATTAAATGTGGTGGCAAAATTTTATATTATTTTAATAGTTTAGGTTAGTTCAGGTTATCAAACACCAGCAAATAATTTCTATGACGCTATTGTCACAAATTGACGTAAAGCTGGACATAACGAATAAAGATTATTTTACATTAAACACACATTTTCGTTTCACCAATCCGGAAATCACACATCCAAAATAAAAGACACCTACACCATTATGTTTTTCTTGCTAAGCCTTTAATTTAACATAACATACCTAAGACTACAGATTTTCACAAAAGCATTACCTAATTAATTAAATGTTAAAACAACCCCCCATTAAACAGCTAAACAATATCCTAACCGATCATAAAATTCATTTCTAACATTACTGAGTTGATATTGAGAAATTCTGTCACATTCTAACGAAATACAGTTTTTTTCAGCTGGTATAGATTTTCAAATTTTACATCTTTTACTCAATTTTTTAAGTGACCTCATAGAAAGAAGTCGTATGGCGAAAGGTCAGGAGACCTGGCTGGCCTAAGGATTAGATGCCGTGAGCCAATGGCCAATAATATTGCCGTTAACAGTATTTTGCAAGTATTCCCTAACCATGAGAGAATTATGAGCAGGGCAACCATCTATTTGATCCCAGATCTCCTGATTTTCGCGTACAACTTCTTCTAGTGCGGGTTCAATTCGATTTTGTAGTAAGTCCAAATAGGTTCCTGCTGTAAAGTTGCCTTTCATAAAAAATGGTCCAATAATGTGATGTCCTAGAACTCCTGCCCAAACATTAATTTTTTGTGGATATTGCGTCCGAGTATAAACAAGACAATGTTCATTTTCTTGGCTCCAATACCGGCAATTTTGAACATTTGGTTCGTTGTCGAGGGTGAATGTACATTCATCGGTAAAACAAATATTTCTCAAAAAACCCTTTTATTATTTGCTCTTTCCATTACCTCAAAACAGAATACCATTCTCCGTTCTTCATCACCTTGCCGTAGCTCTTGATGTTTCTTATACTTGGAAGGAAAATATTTATGTTTTTTATTAAAGTGTGAAACAGTGTGGTTAGATGTTTTCCTACGGCTTGCCGCCCAAGAATTCTCGTGCTAATCATTTTATTTTCCTTCACGTGCAGTAAAATATCAAGATCTCTACTCCTGGGTTCTTGAATGTATTTTTACGTCAGGATTTTATCCTTGACATCTGTCATTCATTGGGTACTGTTTAGGTATTGTCGCTTATAGAAATTTGGATATCGGCTCTTGCCTTAATTAATTTTGGTTCGTGCGTTTTCTTTTAAAAGTTTTTGTCTGCAAAGTTTTAGCGCCTTTTTCGCTTTAAATATCTTTAATACCGTTTGTCCGATTTAGCTAAAATTCGGTATCGGTATATAAGAGGTTATCGCGGAGCTGCTAGTGACATTTGCAATGTTGCCAAATTTACAGTTTTTTAGCAATTTAAAATATTTTTTTTTTTAAATGGAACACCCTATATATTATTCAAAAAAATGATTCCGCAACAAATTCTAAATACCTTTTATATAAGTTACTTAATGTTTAAATCTAGCCATCTTTTTTAATATTCGAGCTCTAAAATTGAGAATTTATTGAAACATTATTGTAAGGTAATTATTGTTTAAACTTACTTATACAGAATAAAGAAATTAAATTAGATGTTTAAAGTGCCTTTCATTTACTTCTTGACAATATGCTAAATATTGCGAAAAAGTATTTAAAACATTAGAAAGAATATCTGTTTCTTCGATTCGTCGGCACTCAACTTCAATTCTTTGTTTTAGGTCTTCTATATCATGTGGCTTTGTCTTGTAGACCACATTTTTTAAATGCCCCCACAAGAAATAATCGAGTGGAGTCAGATCTGGTGACCGAGCTGGCCACTTAATTGTACCCCGTCTCCCTATCCATCTTTCAAAAAATACTTCATTTAGATACTCCCGTACTTGTCTTGCGTGATTTGGTGGTGCACCGTTTCTTTGGACCGAATATTATGCCGCTTAACATTTTCATTAAGACAGAACGTCGACTCATCGGAAAACATTAGTTTATTAATAAAATTTGGATTAGCATTACACAAATCCATCATTTGCTCACTGAATTCTAAACGCCTGTCAAAGTCATCCTCAGATAGTTCTTGAACCAGGTGAATTTTGTATGGGTGGAACGTCTCACACTTTAATACGCGATCTACCGACATGTGCGATGTGTTGTAATCGAGGTCAATAATTCGAGTAGAGAGGTGTGGATTTTCCTCTATGCTAAGCAAAATATCTAAAGCTTTGTCGCAGTTTTTGGACGTCCAGATTTTAAAATGTCTTTTACATGGCCAGTTTCGTTATATTTCTTTAAAATTTTGCTTACTGTGGACCGTGCTATTGGATTTCGGTTGGGATACTTATCATTAAAAATCGCAGCAACCTCCTGCTGTGTTCGCCTTCGATCCCCGTAACCCAATATCATTAATATTTCTATTCGCAGTGTTTCCGTTAGTAAATCCATTTTAAGAATTATTAAAACTGATAAATTATGAAGCACAAATACCTTCTGAAAAGTTTGTCAATGTCGCTGTCAGAATTTAGTTGTGTCACAAATTTCCAAAACCTACTTATATCTCTATCAGTTTTCTTGGATAAGAAGTTCTTATGATATTTAAACCCCAATATCAAAAAAATGGCTAGATTTAGACATTAAGTAACTTATATAAAAGTTATTTAGAATTTGTTGCGGAATAATTTTTTTGAATAATACATAGGGTGTTACATAAAAAAAAAAATTTTAATTGCTAAAAAACTGTAAATTTGGCATCATTGCAAATGTCACTAGCAGCTCCGCGATAACCTCTTATATACGGATACCGAATTTTAGCTAAATCAGACAGACGGTATTAAAGATATTTAAAGCGTTCCATACTTCTGTTACACGCTGTATAATACCATATAGTGCCTCTCTACTATGGATTTGGATTTGGACCAACTCTTTTGTTAGTTCTCTACTATCCCTTTCTTCAGCTTTATTGTCATTCTGAGTTGAGCATTTACAGTTATTTATTACAGTGCCTTTGGACTCAAATTTACTAACTATAAGTTTAATTAATGAAATGGAAGCGATAGGCTTATCAGGGCATTGAACTAAAGACATTTCAGGCACTGCTCTTAAACTGTTTCCTGTATAATACCACTTAATTATAGTTACTTTTACCTTAATGGAACAGCTCATATCTAGCTATAATTAAAGCGCTTTCAATGAAAATGTTGTAACTGATGCTACTTTTTCGTTTTGTCAATGCCAAATAATAATTTGCTGGTGTTTGCTGTATTACCTAAACTATGAGAATTTCGTAATTTAGCCATAACATTTAATTGAATAAGGAAGGATTGGCTTATTAAAATTTATTCAAACTTGGCACACGGGATTATTAAATCGGCCTCTTCAAAAAATTATAATACAATATTTCCACCTCAAAATTTACATGGGATTTTCTATGTTCAGCTAAGCCATGCATCACCCTGTATAGCCTAGAGAATAGCTGTTTTAGCCGAATTTGTATAAGGTCTCAACCAGTGGTTGAGAACAAAGTTTCTTACATGTATACATACATTTATATGTCATACTCTTGAACATAGTCTATGGAGTGTAAGCGAAGGCAGTTGCAAGACTAATTAGGCTTAAATAATTAATGAAACGTAATAATGTACTTATTTATTTAATTTTTTTTAGACAAAACTTCTTCTAATGGACCCTAACTGGGGCATCGACGACGATTTTTTTAACCAAAGAAAAAACGTACAACAATTTGTCAGATATGTTACTGAGGATCTGTTAACCAAGCAGGACAACCCGAACTTTGTTACGATAAAAATACAATTTTTTTTTTCATGTAACTTATCCCACATGAATTATCTTATTGAGGTGAATAGAAAGGAATTGAGATCTAGTGTGTCCGCTCTCAAGGAAGATATTTATATTATGACAGATGTCTCTGATAAAGATAGTATGGAATTATTACTTAAAAAAATTACCTATTACATAACACTAATTTCTGGATTGGGCGACCCAACACAATCAAAGGTCAGTAATTTCACCTTTTTTAGTAGAACTAAGAATAGCCACTTTATACTGACATCGTTAATATCCTGCAATCTGTCAAAAAGTAAAAAAAAATAGTAATATACAATGTCTCCACGGCAAGGTTGGCATGATAAATATTATCCGATATATCGTTGATATACCGGGTATTTCAAAAAACATGTGTCATCGCTTGTGTGGATTCCTTACCCAAAAATAAGACGAATAAGTTCTCAGCCGCTTTAATTTTGAGATACAGAGTATTCAAAATTTAAAAAAAAGACTGGTTTTCCTTAATTTGTTAAGATTGCTTTAGATATTTTTTTGAATTTTAGTAGGTACTAACTAGGCATAAAAACACATTTAGTTCATAAAAAAAGATTTGCGCTACTTAATAAAAATAATAAATGTCTTTTATTGTACTTATAACATAAGTACAGGGGGAGTCAACCAATGAGTAAAGTTCATTATCTCATTTGTTTCGGGAATTACCAAAAAACGTTAAATACAAAAGTTTTAGAGAGTGTAAAGGTACACAGTTTAAAATTATTTTTGAGTATACAGGGTGGTTAAAAAAAGCGTGGCGAAGATAATAAGTTTTTTTTTAAATAGAACCACACTGTGCTTACTAGCCTGCGTGTCAAAGCTGCCGCTTCCTTCAGTGCACCGAATTTTGAAAAACCACGTTTAAGAAGGGTGGTGTAAACGTCGAAGACTACTTTTTTTGTGTCAACTGATAAAATATCACGCTTTAATTGGTTTTTATCATGACTCGTAGATCCACTTGGCGTACCGGTTTCTTCCCAGGACGAGACATTCTTAGATATCACGTTTAATTGGCAACAAATAACTTCTTGTCTAAATCAATACAAACATCTAACTGAATTTTAAAACCAAGAATCAGCATATTTAAATAACTAAAATAAACCTATTTTATTTCACCCTAATTATTTTCTAAGAGGATTACTAAGAAAATATAATTATGGAATAGTTTTTAAAATAGATCCGTATATATACCTGAAGTCCCCAGATCAGGGGGCAGAATTTTACACCTCACACAATAGGTAATATGACGGTAAGGGATTAGCATTTATAATGAGTTTTTAAGATAGATAGACGGACTTTACGTGACCATGCAGTTAAAAGTAGTGAAAAATAAACCTTTTTATAGCCACTTAACGACGCGTCTTGATCTTCCCTCAAGACTTTCCTTTTTAACTTTAAATGTCCTGTCCTAGGACGGCGTCACTGCTTGTGGGGTGGCGAACTCAGGCCTTTGTTAGTTTCTTTGGCGAGGGACCATCAAAACATAAATACTCTGACTTATGGTTTAAAAAACAGTATATTTTGCAATAATATAACGATTATACATGAGACGTGATACTAAACTTATTCAAATAAGTCCTAGGCAACGCTCGATTGCTCGATTCTCTGCGTCGCTCTCCTACCCGGCATGGTGCGCAACGTTTCGGCATCGCGTAGCAACGTTTACGAAACATTAACTACTTAAACTAAAATAAATAGAAAACAATCTTTTATTAAACTATAAGCATTTGCCAACATCTTCCCCCGCTAAATAAAGTATTAATCATTAAATGGCAATGGACACAGTTTTACAATAGGTCTTTCAAAAACTCCGCTTTACTTTTAAAACGCCCATAAAGTTTTTTTTATTACGCATAATAATTGACTTTATTACCTACTTCGTACCCAATATTTTTACAGACCAATATTAATTTATTATAACTACCGACTACTACCACTATTTATTACTACTATTTACAACAATAAGATATACTTATATGCCTTTACTTGGCGAACTTGTTCCAAGTAAAAAACTTTCCGAGACATATCTACTACATTCTATAAATTATTAGACTGTGACCCTTTAAAACCCCTACACCCTATACAATATTTTAATTAAAAGTAAACCAGAAATTAGGAAAACAAGCATCTAGTCACCTTAAGACCCGCAAAAATGCATAGTCCTGCGTTAACCGTGGTAAAAATCCCTGACCATGACGTCAGGGCGCGTTCTCTGTCGCGTGACGTATTTTCAATTGCGGGGTAATTTCAATTGCTTATATCTTAGAGACGGAATTAAACAGCAGTTTTTCTTGTAAAATATATGTTTTGTTACATTGTTATCTTATGTTCTTTAGTGTTATGTTCCCATTTTAATTTTTATGTAAGTTTTCTATTATTCCAAGGTGGAGTTCTTTGTTGTTTTCGCCTTAAATATTGTTAATGTTTTATATTAAATAGCCAGACTTTTCTACATTGTAAGGAAAATTATATAATATTTGGACTTAAATTGTTTTTACACGCGTTTTTCAAACAAACGCTGTCGAAAATCAATTTCTTTTATGGATATCTAAAACCGATATTAATATTTTATCTTTAGTTCTGCGCTGTACAATGTGATGCTTTCTACCTGCATTCGTTTATATTGTGTGCAGCTTGGATTCGAATAGACTATAGTCATTTTTATTTTTAGGTGTATGATGAAGCTTTGGTGGCTTTAAAAAGTATACTAGATGAAGCTGAATTAAAAGAATTTGCTAATGGTTCAAAGGCTGTAAAACACGAGCGATTAGAACAGTTTAATAAAGTTGTGGCTGGTATTAGATTATTTAATAAAGATTGTGAGAAAGGAGGAGAAGGAATTGCTGACTGTAAGTACTTTTCTTACGAATATACTACCATTACTACCATACCCATAACTAATATCAACATAAGATTAGGTTCGGATGTAGAAACCCATTTTATGATTTTCTAGCTTGCATATCGCGGCTTCTTCACCGTGCTATACAGTGTCTGCCATAAAGTTTGCTATATAAATATGGGCAGTTTTTTATTATTAATTTGAAGAAATAGTCCATGCTCAAAGTGGTGACAAGAAGAAAAAAAAATCTTCCTCCACAACTCCAAAGCTCCAAGTTATATATACCACCAACGTTTTTCTCTATTGCTATATATTGTTGGTAAATTTCATTGCCAGGGTGGCACAAAGTCTTACTGGTGTACCACAGAAACGACTGAACAGAAACATACTGGAGTCGTGCACCTAGCCTCGCACGTCGCCGCGCATCTCGTCGTGATTCTTGAACAAAATTACTTGTTTTTAGCAGGCAGCTGCCTAAAAGTAGCTCCGCGATTGGTTCGTTCTGTAGGGCTGCTAGACCTCCCGTTTTCTCATATTATACTCATTATATTTGTAATGTGAAAGCGCCTAGGCACCAGGGATGTTAATGTAGCAATAATTAAAGTAAATTATCTAGTAAATCATACATTTGCTACTTTATCGTCTCTGCTAGAACCACGCACTCTACTCTAAAATAATACAATGAGTGCATTACTCGAGTCAAATAATGGATGTTAGCAACAACAAATTTAATGTAAATATTTAAGTGCGATGGATTTAAGGTCTCACCCAAAACTAAAAACTGACCTAACCCAAAATTTGAAGCTTTTCTGAAAATTTCTAACGAGGTTAGTTAGCTAGTAATGACATAGATGTCGATTTATTATTTGAAGAATTTGTAAAACTTTTATCTTTTTTGGAAAAGCTACCCAAAGATTTTACACATTTTAAAATTCACTGATGGTTTATAATTTGAAACAAATAATTCTCCAAATTTATTCTTATGTTTTTTTCTTCCGCACTCCAATGCGATAAGCGAGATAATTTTCAGTTTGATC
Organism: Polydrusus tereticollis; assembly: GCA_963920685.1. NCBI lineage: Eukaryota > Metazoa > Arthropoda > Insecta > Coleoptera > Curculionidae > Polydrusus > Polydrusus tereticollis. The sequence goes on from OY987328.1 coordinate 74,580,222, forward strand.
CTTATAGCCGGAAGAAAAGAAATGAATTGGCTAGCAATAAAATCCTTAGAGGCAAGCCAAGAATTAGTTAAATTTCTAGAACAATATGGAAAAAACATTTTTGGTCAAGTAGGAAGCAGCTTAAAATCTTCATTGTGATCAGAATTATTGTTTAAGTCTATACCTAGTTTTTTTTTATTTTCCAAAGACACTGAGGCCAAAGAATAACGTTTTTCAGTCGATTTTCTTTAGGTTTATTTGGGGGGGGGGGGTGTTGTTAAGAAATTTTTATTTTATTATTTTATGTGGCCCTTCTATGCTATCGTAGAAATCGTAGAAATGAAATTGATCTGGAAAATTTTTAAAATAATGTTTCATGTTGTTTATTTCAAATGAATGAATGTGATTTTAAGTTTTCTCTACTATCAAGCCCACTGGGGGAAGGGGGTACCGTAAAATTTAAATTTTAATGCTTTTAACTATTATTATTTTTTCGATTTGAAAATCAAGATTCATCAACAAAAAAGAGAGTGCCACCCAAAAATGTTTCGCTCATAGGGCGGTTTTCCTTCGGCGACCCTGCGGGGCTGATTTTTTGCCTAAGCTTCTACTTCTTAATTAAAAAATATGGCAGCCGAGGTCCGTTAGAGGGAGACATCACAATATGCCAATTTGCTCACCCCACCAGCAAAAGAAGCAAGTAGTTGTAAACAAGCCTCTGTTGGTCATTTTTAGCTACATATAGTACAAATGATAGAATTCACCAAGTTTAGTGCGTGGGTGCACATTCCATCTTAGATTTCCCTTTTTGGAGAGTAATACCAACATTTCAAAGCACTATTTGGAAAGTCACTATGACGTAAAAGTATTAAAAGACTGACACCGACCTACGGCGTGATAACGAACGAATCAATCGCGCAGCTAGTTTCAGGCAGCTGGCTGCTAAAAACAAATCATTTTGTTCATCGAGTTACGGCAAGGTGCGAGGCTAGGTGTACTACTTCAGTATGTTTCTGTTCAGTCGTATTGCTTATTAATCGCAGTAGGGCGAGCAGCGCGGCGAGATAAACTACTCCACTATGTTTTTTCCCTTATGAAACAATAGCTCGATTTTTAGTCAATACTTTGATTTTTCATAACAAGAGGGGGCCAAAAGTGTTATATGTTTTTTAATGGGCCTCTTAAGTACCTCACCTTATTGTAAGCTCAAGACTAACTGTTGAATAGTTTACTTGAGACATTATTAGTGTTTTTTAAAAACACTGTTGTCGGCCTGGTGTATCCTTTGGAATACCATATTTGCCTTGAAGTTTTTATAACGAAACAACTTTTTTTTTTCAGCTACTGCAAGTTAAAATAATTTTTCGTCATATTTTTGATAGTTTGCAACCACTTTTCTCTGGTACCGGTCCATTTTGGAAAATACGTGCAAAAAAATATTTTTTTAATAATTGACGGAATCTCTACTTGATGTAAATCCATATAAATTTACTAAATGAAACACTTATAAGTTAATTTCCACTATTTTATTGTACACTGTACGACATGTTTTGCCACACTATAGCTTCTTCGGGTGCTTCTTACAAACTAAGTCTGTAGTAGTGAATATTCACCGAGACTCGAGATGTTTACCAGTTGAAACGTTGTGAGAAAAATAAATAATAACAATGGAAGTCCAAATACGTTTATCATTCATGACATTTAAGTGATGGTACTTTCATCTACGGAAAGCGCTATTCGTCGAATAATGTCTATGAAGACGATTATTCTGAGAATAAGGATATGTCGACATGAAAGTATCGGGCCTTAGAATATAAACCTAATCGATATCGATCACGTTACCCTTATTAACACACTGTATTTAAAACAATAAAATCATTCGACTTTATTTTTGGTTCCAGTGCCGGATTTGTTATTGAAGGCCATTGACGTTATAAAAGGTGGTACGGAATTCACATTACTCCTAATAATGGAAAAGGTTAATATACTTACAACGATTGTGGACAAGTCTTATATCCTCAAGTCGTCTTTCAAGGGCTACCAGATGTACCTGGAAATACCAGAAGAGGTGTCTAAATATATTAATACAGATATAGAATATATTAAAAACCTTTTAATTTTCTTTAGACAATATGAGTTATTGATAAGGTAATTATAACTTTTTTGAGAACCTTTATAATAGGGAATTAAAATAGGAAAATCAATGTTCTGCCTGCCGAACAGTTTGGGTTTCGGGCCCGAACATTGCACAGTCAGGCAGATCACGCGACTGTGCAAAATTGATAAGGCTCGGTGCTCCGAACTACTTAATCAAGGTGATCACTTCCTTTTTTAGAGAACGCACTGTCTTTGAATAAATACGTCAGGGCGGGAGTGCCGCAAGACTTACCTCTCTCTCCAATGTTATATAACACGATATTGCGCGAGATAGATTTACGTAGCTCTATGTTTTCGCTGACGATACAGCAATTACTTCGACTATCAAATCACCGCGAATTGTCGTCAGCCGGATACAGCGTCACATAATCGAGCTGGAAAAATGGCTTTTGGCTTAGAAGATTTGCTTGAATCCCGCCAAGACGAAGGTCATCTTCTTTTCGAAAAGCACCGTCCGCAGGCCTGAAACAAGGCTACGGGTTAATGGAGTCCAGTGAACTGGTGCCAGGAGGTGAAATAGCTGAGACTTATTTTCGACAAAAGGCTGAATTGGACGCAAAATTCAATTAATAGAATAAAACTTGAATTGCGACAGTTAAGCTCTATCTACACCCTGCTTCACAGGCGGAGTAGACTTGCTAATAGGACTAAGGTCAACCTCTACACAACCTTTACAAGGTATTGTCAGGCCGGTTCTAACTTATGGTGCACCTACGTGGTGTAACATAAGCGGAACGGAGCTTAATAAGTTCCAGGTAAATCAGAACAAGGCGCTGAAAATCATCAACGCGCCGAGATACATTATGAATGTAGTATTACATAATAACTTTCAGATGTTGACAATTAACAACTTTTTTTTGAAACTATTAGAAATTATTACGGACGTACAAACGTATCGACAAACCAACTTATTACAGACTCATATACAAGATCGAGACAAATCGGGACGTACAAGTTACCTAAAGACTGACTCCCTTCCCTATTGGTCCAAATCCCATCCCACAATAGTAGGGAGGCACTAAAATTGACATGCACAAATATATGCCAAATATATATATTGTATATTAGGGTGGAGCGAAAAATCAAAGTTTGGAAAATCGTTTTGGAATAGTGCGCAAAAGTTGCCAGTTGGTATTACAAAACTAATGTTCATTTTCGGTTTTTCAAATTTTTTTCATCTTCTGCCCTCTACCGGGATTTGAAAAAAATAAAAAAATAAAAATACATACTTACTTATGATTTTTATAGTTCAAATGTTAGGTAGTAAGTACCTTTAGTTATTATAAATACATTTTAATTAGCTACTGTTTGTAGTCTTTTTTTGACTCAAATTTTGGCATAAGTTTCCGCGAATCTATTTTTGCCTTAATAAAAGTGTCTCTCTTTTGTAACCCAACAACTGATAAAGATGCTTCGGTGACAAGTTTCACACATCTCTCTACTGATTGGGTGTGACAGGGAAATGCAGCGATGTCGATGATTTTTTCGGTAGAACCGGAAATAATATTTTTCAAATCATCCACTTCCAAAGTTTGAAGCAATGGGGGGACAAGTTATTTTATTTTCTTGCCAATCAATCAGATCAACATAGTCATCTGCGTCGAAATTAATGTGTGGAATAATAAAAGGTCGGATATTGGTTGAAGTATTGCTTTTAGTTTTTGCATTTAGAATGCGACGAAGTGCAAGCTCTCTTATATAGGGGCGAGCGTCATGCAGCATACATATCAGAAGATTTTCCGGATGAACAAAATAGGCATTTCGTTGAATTACAGGGTCTATAACACTTTTCAAATCTTGCTCCAGGTACCGGCTACGTTTTATTGTTTGCAGAACATGTTTTGCACCATTTACGCACGATGAGTTGCATTTAATTTGAAACCACAAAGGAGCATAAACCTTGACAATAAATTTGGCCAGTTCCTTTAATTCTGAGGTTGGATTTTCGGTACTAACATAAAGACGTAAGATGCGATTGGTCAAAGTGAGCCATCGAGAATGACTTAACTTTCCTGGGCTTCGGTTCAATAAATCCACGGAGCACTCCCCTGTAGAAACTGCAATACAAATTTCGAACAAATATTTCTGATCGGCACTTAAGTCAAGGAAATCTACTTCTGGTAACTCACAGCCAATAATGTTATAGTTTACAACTGGCATATTTTCGCACTGCTGTATTTGATTTCCTATAGTTCCAGCAAAAGCTCTTGGACCCGTAGTTTGACCGTCAAGCTTCTGGAAAAGATGCCTTAAAGGTAATTCATTTGCGTGAAGCTGGCAGACAAATCTTTGTAAAGGGCGTCCTAATTTTAATTCTAGTTGAGAAATTGCACCATTTTTTCTTCCCGTATTCACCACAGTTCCGTCACATCCGACTGTCACTAGTTCTTCGAGATTATATTCATTACTTTCCAGGAAGTTGACAATACTTTGACAAATGCTTTGAGCCGATCCGGAAAGGGGTACTGTATGCCCTAAAAATATAGAGCCAGGTTCTTGAACTAAAGAAATATGTTCTTCGAGTTTGGTTCTTCTGTGGGACTTGCCTTCAATATTTTCGATAACGAAGGTTTTATCTTTCCGTCCGTCAAAGTATATGGCCTTCAAAGTTTCTAGAGTTTCTGAGTTTTGCGTAAAACCTTTTCTTGATTGCTCTCTTGCTCTTCTCAGCTTACTTCGGTCTATTACGTTTTTTGTATTAGCTGTGGTAACAATTCCAAGGTCTTGTAGAACTGCCGTTGCCACTGCTGCTGCCGATCTATCCGATAGTCCGTAGCGGTCACAAACTTTGGCCAAGGTAGGGAGTTTGATATAATTTTTTGTACACTGCATTTCTGTACTGATACTGTCAATACTGTCATAGGAAGTGGAAGGTAAGTCATGATCTATTTTGATACCAGTTTCTGGCTTCCGCTTTATTGATGAATGGATGTCGCTTTCATGTTGAACGGATTGTTGTAGTTCTTTCCTTTCCATATCTTTTTTCAATCTGCTAGCCTTATTTATCAGCTTAGAGGTTTCCTTTACATCAATATTTCCAATAATCATTTTTCTAGGCCCCCTCTGATCTAGTAAAAAACTCCATTCATTTTTAGGTATTTTTTTTTCTTTATCGCAAGAACATTGTTCAAAAATTTCGCATTTGCAAGCGCTGACATCAAACAGACCAGTGTTCTCGATTTGAAATTCCTGCACACGTATTTTATAACTATCGTTTTTCTTTACCTCCGGATACCTCAAAAGTTTTAAATATTTGTCGTGTAGGATTTTTATTAATTGTAAAACACGTTTTCTTGTTACGGTAGAAATTGACGCTTTTTGCCACAAACTTAAAATTTTATCAGACAGTACATTAGATATCTCAAATACCGTTGGTTCCTTCCCTGAGTTTGGAGGTTTTAAATTATACCTTGACCATAAATAACACTTTAAAACATCAGCTTTCGAAGGAAGTAAGTTACCTTTAAAATCTGCAGGAGCACCAATTAACGGACACTCAATATCTTGTCTAGTATAACGTATCTTTTTAGAACTCATATTTATTGCACGATCGCCAAAAACCACAAAACTGTTAAATTGTCACTTAAAAAACGACTTAACGCTATATAAAACACGACTAATTGCAAACTAATATAATATAACAGTGAGATGATGCGTCAAACGAAAGTACGCAGCGTGCCGAACACTGCCGAAATTCGGCGATTTCACGAGGCGCAGCATGTGCGCTGGTGAAGTCAGGACCGTAATAGAGCTCTTTTTTTTCGGTAGAGGGCAGAATGTGTGATCTGATCAAAAAGTTGTAATAAAACATTTTTATCAACATTACCAAAGGTAAGTTTTGGTAGGTATTCCAAATCTATTTTTCCAAAAAAAAATTCACTTTTTTTTTTTCGTTTTTCAAAGACCGGTAGAGGGCAGAAGATATGATCTAATTAAAAAGTTGCAATAAAACATTTTTCTCAACATTACCAAAGATAACTTTTGGTGGGTATTCCAAATCTATTTAAAAAAAAGAAATTATATTTTTTTTTTCGTTTTTTAAAGGCCGGTAGAGGGCAGAAGATGTGATCTGATCAAAAAGTTGTAAAAATACTTTTTTATTAACATTACCAAAGGTAACTTTTGGTAGGTATTCCAAATCGATTTTCCAAAATTTTTAAAATTTTGCGATTATCGCTCCACCCTATTGTATATACCTATATTTAACAAAAAAGCGCCAAAGTTTTTGCAAAAATAACTTCTAATTTAAATCCGTAAGCACAAACATCCAAGCAAACGTCTTATTACAAATTTCTACAAACCATAGAGCTAAATAGTATTAATGAATAATCAATAGATGTCGAAGGAGTTTCTCCTGACGTAGAGAAACGTTGAAGAACCTAGTAAGAAAATATCACTAAAAACATACATTTCATAAAAGAAAATATTTAATTCCGTCTCTAAAATATAAAGCAATTTGAAATTGCTTCAAGATTCAAATTATGTCAGGACTTTTTTTTACCGCGGTATCGCCACACAATGCATTTTAGCGGATTCTAGGGTGTTTAGGGTTGTTTTCTTAATTTCTGATTTGTTCTTAATACCAATATGGTGTTACCTGTTTCATTATGCCCGAAAACGAGTTTTTAAAGGGCCACATTCTGATAATTTATTAATGTAGATAGTTATGTTTCATGCAAATTACCCTGACATTTTTTTCCCATGGATGAAGTTCTCGGAGTAAAGGCAGATAAGTTTGTGTGTCATATCAAATTTTAGTATACCGGGTGTTGCATCGTCGAGCGGGACATAGGAAATCCCATGTAATTTTAAATGGGGTCAATTATTGGCTTCCCTAATTATTTTAGAGAAAAATTCTATTTAGGTTTATTAAAGAGCACTAAAACCCACATTCAAAAGAATAACTTTAGATATTTTTGATGAGCCCGTTTACGGGTTATCGCCGATTTCTATTTAACTATTTCTCCTTTTTATGGCCCCGTATTTGCGGGCACCAGTCAAGGTAAAAGATGACTGTCAAATAAAGTTGTCATTTTGAAATGTGTGCTTTATTGTTATAAAAACTCGTACATCGAAAATATTAGCCATGAATTACACTTCTGAAGAAAAAATATTGATGATTAAATGGTATTATCAAGGAAATAGTTATCAAAATGTGTCAGACATGTTTGCTGCTCTGTATCCGAATAGACCGATACCTGCAAAATCTACAGTCGAAAGGACTATCAAGAAATTTGAGACAAAAGGCACTGTAATAAATAACTGCAGATGTGAAGAAAGGCAGGAACAAAGAAGAGATGCAAGAAATTATAGGGACTTGCAAGTTTTATTGTGCGTGGAAGAAAATGATGGAAAGATCAGCACAAGGAAACTTGAGGATGACATAGGATTAGATCACACCACAGCGTTACGAGCTTTGAAACGACATAAATATTATTCATACAAATATGAAAAGCACCAAGAGCTAAGAGATAGGGACGAAATACGACGACAGGAGTTTTGTTTTGGTATGATGGAAAGAGCAAACATGGATAGGGAATTTTTAAAAAACATTTGTTTCACTGACGAATGCACATTTACCTTAAACAATGAACCCAATGTTCAAAATTATCGATATTGGAGCAAAGAAAACCAACACAGGTTTGTGGAAACAAGGACGCAATATCCACAAAAAGTTAATGTATGGGCTGGGATTTTCGGAGAAAATATTATCGGGCCATTATTTCTTACACGAAATTTAAATGCAGAATATTTTTTGGAACTACTTGAAGATCATATTTTACCTACTGTACATGATGCCGCCAGGGAAAATCAGGAAGTTTGGTACCAAATGGATGGCTGCCCGGCACATAGTACCCTGGCTGTCCGGGAATATTTAAACCGTGCTTTTAATGGAAATGTTATTGGCTTAAATCATATAGTAAATTGGCCAGCCAGGTCTCCTGATTTATCGCCAAATGATTTCTTTCTCTGGGGCCATTTAAAAAACAGGATATACAAAGATAAAAAATACCCAAATCTAGACGAGTTAAAAAATGCTATTTCTGCCGAATGCAATAGAATTTCAGTTTACCAACTAGCGAATGTAAGAAGAGAATTTTATGATCGCCTCGGTTATTGTCTAGCAGTCAATGGAGGAATATTTGAACATCTTCTTAAATCCTAAAGTTCTAACAATTTAATAGTACCTACCTATTAATTAGTAAAATATTGAAACATGTAAAATGTCATAATTAACCTTGTAATTGGATACTTTATTTTAGTTTAATTCGGATTAATTTGTACTCATAAATACACCTTTAATATTTTCGATGCACGAGTTTTTATAACAATAAAGCACACATTTTAAAATGACAACTTTATTTGACAGTCATCTTTTACCTTAACTGGTGCCCGCAAATACGGGGCCATAAAAAAGAGAAATAGTTAAAAAGATATCGGCGATAACCCGTAAACGGGCTCATCAAAAATATCTAAAGTTATTCTTTTGAATGTGGGTTTTAGTGCTCTTTAATAAACCTAAATAGAATTTTTCTCTAAAATTATTAGGGAAGCCAATAATTGACCCCATTTTAAATTACATGAGATTTCCTATGTCCCGCTCGACGATGCAACACCCGGTATAGGTTTTTTTTACGAGGGTAGGGGAAATATGCTAAAAACACTGTTGATCCGTATCAAACAGTCGGGCAAGCTTCATACTCGCCCCCCCCCCCTCCTTCCTCACCCCTTTTACTCTTGGTTCTATCCGGAACTACTGTGACTTGGTTTTTTTTGGATATAATTTTTGCCTTTTATTAGCGTATATTTTCTCGCTGCCTTTCGTTTCGTTTGCTTCTCATTATTTGTTTGATTAGAGTGTCTTCAGTTTTTTCACAATTAATCATTTTTTTCCACAAAGTTTTCAGCGTTCACATTATCTCCCAGAGTGAGGTACATATCTTTCTTATCTCATGCACGAAATCAGGATGTACTCCACTGGTCCAACTCGCCACTGTACATGCACCCATCTTCGACTATCCCCATTCTCTTAAGTTAAGTGTTAAAGGAGCCATGTCCCGTTAGCAGCTGCGTTGTATAGTAATCGATGTTCCTGTGACTACATTTTAACCATGTCCTATGTTGGGAACGATCCTTTTGGTCCACTGTCCTTTTGTTATATTACGATCCTACATTTTTTGCCATTCTTCGAGCGCTCATTGTCTTGCCTCCCTTTTGCTTTCGGTCTTGTCACCAACTTTTACATATACGTAACTTCTTTCTTCTCCCTGAAGAAGAAGATAACCCGCAATGCCCTCATCGATGCCCTCCGATATTCACTCACTACCCTCAACACCATTTTTGTTTGCGTTCGTTCCATTTTGTTTTTATATTTAATCACTTTCATTATTCTATGCTATAGAATAAAACTGAGTGCCTTGCTCCACTTAGTACGGCTATTTTTTGGCTTTTTGGACAATCAAGATTGAGCATCAGTTGTGATAATGACGCTTATTTCTCTTCCGCTTTTTTTGTTACCGTATTCGTATTACCTAATATGCTCTTCGTAAGTTTTGTGGCAACCCAGTGTGATTCCCAAATATCTTACTGCTTGTATTCTCATCAATTTAAAATGTACATTTTCCATATTTGTACTCTTATTTAAAAGTACTGCTTTTTTTTCTGGAGCCAATCGTTATATCTGAGCCATCCAACCACCCCTCTCCGGGCCTTATTTGTCTTAAGTTTCATATCTTCAGCTTTTACAAGAATCGCGAGGCCATCGGCATAGCAGATAGCTGTATCGTTTTCTCCAAGTTCTCCAAGATGAAGCTTTAGAATACCGTCATATGAGGCGAGGCGTTCCACATAATTGGTCCGAGCACAGAACCTTGTGGAACCCCAAGTGTCGTATTTAGTTTTCGATTCTTAAAGTAGTCTTCAATTATTATATGTATTAAATATTGCGATATGTGCCTTTTCCTGAGCTCGCGGATATGACTCCATGTTGCAGTGTTATTGCGTTTGTCACGTCCAGTGTAATGAGAACACACCCTACCCCTTATTAGTATTTTTTGACGCCTATCTTGTTGTCTTCCTTTTGGAGTTTCCTTTTTAATTTCAAAGTAGACAAATGCATGATGGCTTATATATAGGCTCTTCATCTAGCCGCTACCAGTTACGAATATTTCTCGCTATGCCTTGAGTAGAACAAGTTACGTCGATGTGTGACTCATAGAATTTGCGACCGGATCTCAACGCTTTAGGTGTTTTTTGCATTTATGGCTTTCATCTACGACTTTCAACTATTTTATAGGTGAATTCCTATACATATATACAGTAACTGCTTATAAGGTTTTTAAAACTACCACAATTAATATTATTCGTTTAATCGTCAATATAATTAACACTTGTAACTTCCGATGTCCTGACAAGTGACGTCAAGCTGCTTTCCGTGCTTTTGAACTTGTTTGAAATTATTTGCCGGCCCGTGGAACTTTAATTATTAATTAATGATATTTAAGGCGTCATATTTTGCATGTCGTAATTTTTAATGCAATTGAACATACAGCGTGTAACAGAAGTATGGAACGCTTTAAATATGTTTAATACCGTTTGTCCGATTTAGCTAAAATTCGGATTCCGTATATAAGAGGTTATCGCGGAGCTGCTAGTGACATTTGCAATGTTGCCAAATTTACAGTTTTTTAGCAATTTAAAATATTTTTTTTTTAAATCGAACACCCTAATATATATTATTCAAAAAAATGATTCCGCAACAAATTCTAAATAACTTTTATATAAGTTACTTATGTCTAAATCTAGCCATTTTTTTTGATATTGGGGTTTAAATATCATAAGAACTTCTTATCCAAGAAAACTGATAGGGATATAAGTAGGTCTTGGAAATTTGTGACACAATTAAATTCTGACACCCGACATTGACAAACTTTTCAGAAGGTATTTGTACTTCATAATTTATTGATATTGTTTATTGATAATAATGATATTGGGTTACGGGGATCGAAGGCGAACACAGCAGGAGGTTGCTGAGATTTTTAATGATAAGTATCCCAACCGAAATCCAATAGGACGGTCCACAGTAAGCAAAATTTTAAAAAAATATAACGAAACTGGCCATGTAAAAGACATTTCAAAATCTAGGCGTCCAAAAACTGCGACAAGCGCCGATAAAGCTTTAGATATTTTGCTTAGCATCCACACCTCTCTACTCAAATTATTGGCCTCGATTACAACACATCGCACATGTCGGTAGATCGCGTAAACTGTGAGAAGTTCCACCCATACAAAATTCACCTGGTTCAAGAACTCTCTGAGGATGACTTTGACAGGCGTTTAGAATTCAGTGAGCAAATGATGGATTTGTGTAATGCTAATAATGTAAATAAAAGTGTATATATGATAATTAAACAAAAAGGAAAAAAGACGTGTAATCCAAAAATAAAATTAAACAATCAACTGCTAAAACAAGTATCAGAATATAAATATCTTGGTCTCATAATTTCCAACAATTTAACATGGAATTCTCAAATAAATAACATTATCAATAAAGTGGCACCTATTGTTGGAGCACTTAGGAGATGCTTCCACCAACTCAATGATAATTCAAGATACCTTTTGTATAACAGTTTTATTGAACCACATTTAAGATATCTAATACCTTGTTGGGATAATGCTAGTGAATATTTAATAAAGAAACTACAAAGACTACAAAATAAATCAATAAAAGCTTTATTTGCCATAAATTATTATACACCCAGTGAAGACTTGTACAGAACATACCCATTTCTTACTATAAATAAACTTAGAAAATTTGAGCAAACCAAATTAATACATAGTGTACAAAATAAATTAATTAAAGCAAACACAGTCCTAAAACAAAACAAAGATTATTACAACTATAATATAAGATCAAAAGATGCCTTAAGAAATACATTTGCTCGCTCAAAGAAGAAACAAGACTCTCCATATGAGGGAAGCATTCAAACCTATAATAATATTCCTGATGAACTCCTTAATGAACACCGAAAAAAAAATACTGCATACCAACCTGAAAAATATATTAAAGAGACAGTACCAAACTAATATAATATAGAAAATTTAACATGTTATTTAGACATTTTTTTACTTTCTTTGTAAAATGTAAACATTAGAATTTTAACTATTACTTTTACCATTTAAGGAATTTGTTAAAAATGTATTGTTTATATTATATATATAGGCCTCATTACCAGATTTATCTGTTTCGAGGTCAGTAATAATTAAATAAAATAGACAATCCAAATTTTATTAATAAAATAATGTTTTCCGATGAGTCGACGTTCTGTCTTAATGGAAATGTTTGGGCAGGCATTATAGGACAAAGGATAATTTGTCCATTGTTTATGGATTATAATTTAAATGGCGATAGATATTTGCAGCTCTTAAGAAATGAAATTGTTCCTGCTCTTGCGATCCTATTTTCAAATCCTCTTAAGTTAGTTTCATTAAAGTAAATTAAAACCGATTATCAATAAACAAAGTTTTAGACAACATTGCGGGATTAAATAACAAAGTATGGCTGCAACAAGACGGTGCACCACCACATTACGCCAGACAAGTACGGGAGTATCTAAATGAAGTATTTTTTTGAAAGATGGATAGGGAGGCGGGGTACAATTGAGTGGCCAGCTCGGTCACCAGATCTGACTCTACTCAATTATTTCTTGTGGGGACATTTAAAAAAAGTGGTCTACAAGACAAAGCCACATGATATAGAAGACCTAAAACAAAGAATAGAAGTTGAGTGCCGACGAATCGAAGAAACAGATATTCTTTCTAATGTTTTAAATACTTTTCCGCAATATTTAGCATATTGTCAAGAAGTAAATGGAAGGCACTTTAAACATCTAATTTAATTTCTTTATGCTGTAATAAGTAAGTTTAAACAATAATGTTTCAATAAATTCTCAATTTTCGAGCTCGAATATTAAAAAAAATGGCTAGATTTAGACATTAAGTAACTTTTATAAAAGTTATTTAGAATTTGTTGCGGAATTATTTTTTTTTGAATAATATATAGGATGTTCCATTTCAAAAAAAAAAAATATTTTAAATTGCTAAAAAACTGTAAATTTGGCAACATTGCAAATGTTACTAGCAGCTCCGCGATAACCTCTTATATACGGATACCGAATTTTAGCTAAATCAGACAAACGGTATTAAGGTTACCCTTCCTTTCCCTTTATTGCAAAACAAAGGAAGAGGAAGTCAACATTTTAAAATTTTTTTTAATTGTGCCCCAACAGCGAGTCACAATTCCTCAGGGTGTATTTGGGTCGCATGAGATAGTTACTCTTATTTCAAAACTCTTTACCTTGTAAGTCAGTCACAAATAAAAGATTAAGTTACAACAAACAATTTTATTTAGACTCCAAGTCCAACCAGTGGCGTAACTAGCCCTCTGACCTGGGGGTGGCCTAGGGTGGGCCTGTTATTGTGACTTGTAGTGGCGGCTCGTGTAGATGCGGGCCGGCGGAGAGGCCGCCGCAGGCGAAATTTTTTTTGGACCACGCCCAAATTTTAACAAATTTGGTCAATAATCAACAGTAATATCACAATACCTCGTTTTTTTATCGGTTAGATTTTTCAGCTGTCACGAAAACTTTTTTTGGAAATTTGTCGAGTTGAATTTGGACATGTTTATTTTGATTAGATCCCGAGAGCGAAGCTCGAGGGATTTAATTTTTGAATAAACAAGCTCAAAGTTCAACGAGTATTGCCAAAAAAGTTTGAGTGAAAAATGGAAAATTTAACCAATAAAAAAATGATGGTCGAGTGATATTTGGCAAGATTATTTATTATAATTTATATAGATTATTATTATAAATTGATGCTATATTTGCGTCAGCCTTTTTCTGGGGGGGGGCTAGCGACGTCGGGGGGGGGGGGGCGGCCCCCCTGTAGTTACGCGCCTGAGTCCAACATGAACATAAATGTGTATCAGAAGAATAAATACAATAAACAATTTTTTTTCTTTTTGACTTGAAACTGATTCGATGCCTGTTAACCGTTTATACCTCTCCACGAAGCTCGCATCAAGCTGGGCATCACAGTACAGCGGGTGGCCAGCAGTGACGTCACTCCTGATCAGCTATCGGTTGATGTGTTGATGACTTTTGTTGGCCGAGAGTTGGGAGGTTCAAACCTTCGAAAGGAATAAACAGCCGGCAGTAATAGTTCAATTATTGTAAACGAAAAACAGAACTAACTCGGTTCGAGTCTCGGAATAAGATGTCCAGGTTAGACTTGTGCCTCGAACAGACTTAGTTCTATAATTATGCACAAGTTAATATGTTGCATAAAAAATATGAATATAAAATAAAAATTATGAAAATAGAGTAAAGGGGTGTTAAGAAGCATGCATGGAGCGTAAATCTCCAGGCTTACAAAATCAAATGTACGCTAGGTACAACTCAAATTTTACAAATTAGGTACTATTTACAATATATATGCAAAAGTAAAAAATCTTTAACACCGTATAAATGAAACCTTAGGTTTCTACAAATAAACTGGAATTATGCTTGGGCACAAGCCCCAGTTCTACGAACTGTACATTATTTAGAGATAATTAAGGAGAATTATTGACCTCCACCTTTCACGACCTTGCATTTTATTTAATGATTTTCCAGATTTCAGTTTTTTTTTTAGTTTAAGCACTCGACCTCCTACAGAAGGCTCAGAAAATAGAAAAGATACAAAATTTAAAGATAAAAAGAAATCTTTGGAGTGTGAGAGACAGCGTGAGGAGTCCACATCGGAATGAGTCAATATCAATGTGAATGGTGCGCTATGGCACAACAATAATAAATATAATACAATATTTGACTCACCCGTTATTGAAGCTCCAATGGAATTTCCATCTCACACTCTTCAGAATTTGGGTCCCTCTTGTCTGCCTATTGCACAGGGTGGTTCACTGCTGTTCCTCCCAAGATACGCCGGGTGTTGGGTCTAAAAATCTGCACGTGGCAAACACTCAGATAGTGCTCAACTCCATCATCCGCGATTGGGAAGAAAACACAGCATTAACAAGCCCCTTTTTATAGCAAAACCAGGTTTACCCTTTTAAACTTAAAATCGCGACACCACGTGCACAACAAAAATGGCGATTCTAAATCGGTAAATTCGATAAACTGTATTTTCTGAGGGAAAAAGCAATATAAAATGGCCAGCAAGTTAATCCCTTGTCATGGTCCACATAACGATATAATTATTTAAGTGTAAAAGGTAACAAATACAAAATATAAAAATGCTCAAACTGAAATCTGTTTACCTTGCAAAATTCTGCTAATCTCGTCGTTGTCGTGAAAGGAAGTGCCTTTGCCACAAATCACCGAAATAAATTTAGATACGCAACTGGACTCTTAGAACTGTCAAAAACTAATTGGCGCTGATGTCCTAGTATTTGCGATCCGAAACACGCGAGAAAGAAAGAAATCTGTTTGGCAACTATGGGTAAAAATAAAGAAAACTGTTTTACCAACTTTTGATAAAATCTGTTTTATCGGTAGATATTGGTGCCGCTTTAAAATTTAAAATATTCCTTGGTTTAAATATTAATTTTTTTCTGCTTTTATTTTTAGTTCAGGGATACACGTTATTTGTAACTCTTTTTTTTAAGTTTGGAGTAAATACTTTGTTGGTAAAGTAACAAATATAACGTATATCTAAGAGCTCAAATAGAAAGCAGCAAAAAAGGAATTATTTAAACCAAGCAATAGCTATTTAAAAAAATACAGCTGACTAAAATAAAGCGAAATAGGTAACAAAATATTATTTTTATGATCAAAAATTATCGGACCTCTTTTTGGCAAGCGGTGTCGCATGCCATGTTTATTTAAACAGTTTGGAACACAACATTTTTTAGGTTTTAACGGAGGTGTGTAGTCTTCCATAACGGAAATAAATACGCGAACTTTAACTAACAAACGAAGACACACTAAAACTAAACAAAAAGTAAAAACAACTATCAAGAAACATGCTAATAGTACACACAGAGACCGAACGATCACAAACGGCATTAAAATTCAACACAACTTAAAAGAAAATCGAGAATAGAAAATTGACAATACACTTCAAATTTTTGACAACAACGAAATCTGGGAGGGTGCTTCTTTTTGATCGCAAATGAACGTTGCTCTCTATACAAACTTAAATAAACCAAATTGGGCAATGCCACTACCGGCGCCATCTACGAAATGCGATCCAAACAAAATAATAATGTTTGGCGGGAACGCCCAGCTTACGTATCTAAATTTATTTCGGTGATTTGTGGCCTTTGCCGTTCCGATCCAGCAGGACGGCGTACCCGTTTCCCCACTATTTTAAAACGTCACAGCCCTTGATTGGTCTAAGGCATATTCAGCACTCGGCACACAACACAGAACTAGGAAGCTCCGCGACAAAAAGGAGTACGTACTTTCCCTTAAGAAACAAGAGCAACAGTCGACACCTCCAAAATAAACAATGCAATAAAATAAACACCCTTTTAAAATCATGCATTTTAAACATATTTCCCGAATGCTACATTAAATAAAAATTATATTCGCAGATTCTAATGTAGGGAAGAAAGTATTTCGATACCACTGCTTCTCGTCTCCGTCCGATACCAGTAATTCACGCGACCTTCTCCCTTGCACTAATTTAACAAAACTTTATTGACGTTTTATTTTTTACCGGGCGTCTTTAAAAAGTAATACGATAATGTTGTTATATGGGTCGGGTGTAAAATTTTAAAACATTGTGGAAATAACGACTTATTGTTTTTAAATACGTTTTTAAAGGATGTTGCGGAAATTGTCAAAATTTTCGTAACAGATATTTAAAGCGTTTCATACTTCTGTTACACGCTGTATTTATGCAATATGAAAAAGGGCACAAAATTTGATCGCTGGAAAACCATCACGTTTTGTCAAGGTTTAAGAATCTAGGTAACTATTTTGCCAGTATAAATCACTTTAGTAATATAGTCATTAAGAACTTTATTTCAAGGAATAATCTTTTTAATGGGAGGTCACAGTGGCGCAACCAATGTGATTTTCTGTTATGTTTTTTATTTTTCTTACTTGAAAACCAAGCACCACCATTGAAAAAAGGGCGTGGCACACAAACACTTTTCGCCTGCGGTGCTATTCCTTTTTCCGCCCTCCCCCAACTTATTTTCTGATTGCGCCACTGGGTGGTCATGAGTGTTAACTTAGACATATCCTTTATTTCTAAGAAATATTTTCTTATTACATTTTGCTATAAACTAAAAATTTAGAGTACTTCTTCCTTGGGTTAATTTTTCCATGCCCATATTAATTTTGTAGGATGCAATTTCGACAAAATAAAAATTGCCTGGTATCGTACAATAAAATATAAATAATTTAACCAAGGATATTGTTTATCAGTTAGGCGTTTTAACATTTGTCTTCAGAGCACCTTCCTAAACTCTAGGAGCTACGATATTGCTGCACAGCTTACAAACTAATAGTTTATAAGCTGTGATTGCTGTCCTTTTTATATTTTGACGCCAGATGCGAAATTGTACATTAAATACGTTAACTCAAATTTGTTTGAAGCTCCACCCATATGTGATGGCCAACCATCACAGGATATAGTGGGCATATGCTTCATTCCACAATTATTCGTTGATTTCTCGACCGCAATAAAATTTAAATGACAACCCTCCAGTCGTAATCACAACCATAAATAACTTGTCTGACAAATATCTATTGTGTAGGCACGTACCTTTTGAAAGGGTACAGGTCCTGATTACCTACTAATTTCAATAGTTTAGGTTAGTTATTTTTAACAAAACAACAAATATGAAATAATAGGTAAGTATCTTTATTTTAATCATGTAATTAAATAGCTATTAATATTTATACAAAAATACTAATCTAAAATATTATAATAATACAATATTTAACTTAACCTACTCTATATTTAGCTCTGTTTCACTATTACTATCGTCACTATATTAGTTTAGGCATAGATGATATTATAATATTGTAGATTAGTATTTTTGTATAAATATTAATACCTATTTAATTACATGATTAAAATAAAGATACTTACCTATTATTTTATATTTGTTGCTTTATTGAAAATAGCGAACCTAAACTATTGAAATTAGTAGGTAATCAGGACCTGTACCCTTTCAAAAGGCACTTATTTATGGCTGGGTTTAAATTTTATTGCGGTCGGGAAATCAACGAATTATTGTGGAATGGAGCATACCTACTAGTTCAATTGCATTTTAGATTCGTGTGGCGTCGTGCGGATAGTGCGAGAGTTTATGTACAGTTGGTTAGCAAAAAAGCTAGGTCACTAATAAAACGGTAACATAAATATTTAGGTATAGTAATAGCAAAGAGGATAGGACAAGTAAAACATAGGAAAATGTCGGATTACCTGGTTTTCAAAAAATATGGGAATGTTAAAGCGTATTTGTTAATTTTAAACTTTGAACATTTCGTAGCTTTTTTACTAACCGACTATTTATACTCATTTATTGTAAGTTTTTTTACAATGTAGGGTGAATTTGAATTTTTTTTTTGTGTAGGCCATCCGCAACTCCCGTGTCAAAGACAAAGTAAGCATGCTAGCAAATTGACATTCTTTCGCATCTGGTGTGACTTTATCTGGGGTAATACCACGAGAATAATAATACCATAATATTTGCACAAAATGGCATAATACGAGGAGTTACTGTTGATGAATAAACGCACTCCAGTTTTGTGTTCTCTCGGATAATCATACTGACGAGCGGGCCTGGGTGTTCTTTTCAGACGAGTGTCCGTGGATTTAAATCTCTTGACATTAATATCAATCTTGTTGCATATTTCACAATAATTCATATTTTAGGAGAACTATCGAAGATCTTGAACACCTATCGGAGATAACTGAACTTACTATTAGGGATATGACGAAACTGCTTAAAATAATTCACGATACAGTTTACATGAGAATAGCAATACCTGTAGGAACAGTATTTGTAAGTATTATATTGATATGCTAAGCTATACTGTTTGGCAGAAATACATTAATGCTTTCTTATCTATATTCTGTAATAAATATTTCTGATGTTGGTTGGACTAGATTACAAACATTATTTATAAATTTTATTATGCATAAATTTGTATTAAGGTTACTTGACAAACATCAAATATGACGAACAAAAATGATCGTATGTTAATGTGTGACAAACCTGCGTTATGAATGACAAGATCAAACATGTTGTGTGTTTATCATATAATATACGTATAGTCATGCTAGTATGAGCATATACAATGAGAACGAAAAGGTTAGGATAAATTCATTTGAAATTCATGTTCTGCATAAAATTCTAAACATATTTCATGAAATATGTCATATACTTAAGTTTGCGAGAAAATCGATATTCGGATTTTAACAGATGATTTTTTTTATTATTACTAAAATCATGAACACTGTTGTAAATAAAGCCTTTGATTGTTAGGTAGTCACACTGATAGTGACGGTTGTCCCCTGATTTGAGTAGTTTTGCCTCAAGCCAAAGTGTCTGGCAAAAGTTGTTTTGATAATCTTGTAATTTTACGGTACGCTTAAGTGAAAGAGAGCGAATAGAAATGTTAATAAGGATTGGTTATGGAGATAGAATGCGCACACAAGTGGAAGTTTGCGAACTCAATCACAAGTGTCCTCGCAGAGAACCGATATCTCGATCTACCGTCAGTAAAATAGAAAAAAATATTGAGATTTAGGTCACGTTAGGGACAATTATACGTAAAGATACTAACCTGCGGTATTGGAAGATACACAATTAAATGTATTATGGGTAGAAATAAAAATTACTTGTTCTGGTTCTTGGACTAATTAGTCTTTGTACTCCTTTGAAAATGACCCGAAAGGGCCGAAACACGCGTGTCAAGAAACTGAATAAAAAAACTGTGAACCAGAACAAGTAATTTTTGTTTCTACCCATAATGGATATACGGTTTCACCAAGAATGAAGCCCACCCCAAGTTAATTATACAATTAAATGTGTTATTGTCGGTTCGGGAAGACCACCATAAGGCGAGTAGTACTACCGTAAAACCGGGTGACTTACGACAATTCATAACTTTGAAGGCGCACCAAGCATACTCCCACAAAGATATATCATTGTCAATTGAGCCCAAATATTGAGTCTTGATCTTTAGAATGGGGTTTTCTCTGTACCAGGCTTCACGTTCGCGTACTTGAAAATATATATTTGTTTTTCGATTGTCTCAAGTCACCCGCGGGGACCAGGTGAATTGAGACATCAATGATTTTTAGGTATCAAACGCATTACAGCCTTGATTTAAGTCGACTTGAGACAAATATGAAGTTTTAAAAATATTTATGCCATTTGGCCATGGACATTTAAAAATTAAAATCGCATTTTTATTGAAAAACAGTCTTTCTTACAGTCTTTAACTCACAGTAGAAAAGCGTAAAAAACTAGGCAGGTACTGAATTTCTAGAATACATGAATAATGAATTAAAATAAAAGTAAACCCTTAAACAACAACAGAAAAACATTATTCTTTAAACAAAATAATAACGTTAGGTATTTTAATACAACAAAAAAACAAACAATAATACGAAAAAAAAATGTATCATTTATATTATAGGAACTTTAAGTTTTAATGAAAAAACGATATCTTCCTCTGTGAGAACTCAAAGGAATCATATATATATGCTTATGCCTGTATATATATGCTTTTGCCTGTAATTGATTTTCTCAAAAAACTGCACTGGAATGTGGTAAAGTTCTCATTTATATTTTTAATTTGGCCAATGAACTTCTTTAAAGTTTTAGTCTTGTGATGAGGAGCACTGTAGTCAAACTCCACCAAAATAAAGTCATCAATCTGTAGGTTTGCTGGATTGACAATATCTATATCTTCGTGAAAATTTTCAGGGCTGTCCGAAGACGAGTGCGTTGAAAAGCTTTCGTCATAATCACTTGTGCCACTAGTCGACGCAGCTTTCTTGGGTCATGTTTGTTCTTTAAGTGAGACATACGTCTATTGCAGCTTTCTTTTTTTTTTAGAAATCGGCGTGGTAAAATCTCGGGTAGTTCTTCATCTTCGGGACTAGGCAAATTTAAATCGATAGCAGGTTGTGCGTCATGTGGAGCAGTAGCGGCGGCTTCTACCGTAAATTCGACGCTTTTGCCGAGTTCAACTTGCAGCCTTTTGCGTCTAGTTAAGTTTGTTGTGCTTTCTTTGGTATAAAGATTTTTTAAAAAAATGTCGAAGGCATTATCAATACACACAGAATTGTCTGTCGGCTCTTCGGGTTCATGTGGAAACTTGTTCAATATTTTTGATCTGTCGAGAGGATATATGCCCGTTGCAGAAAAACCACCTATCAAATTTTTTGACGATCTGTTATCAACGTTCAATGTTTTCAAACATTTTTTAAGGAGCCTGGGAAACACATCTTTAGGAACTACGCCTTGATTTTTAAGCTTCCACTGAAGCAGTATGTCTCTCCAAGTTCGTTTAAGCGGGCGGAAATAGGCCACATCTAATGACTGGCATAAATGTGTGCTATTTGGTGGTAACATAATGAATTTGATATTATTTTCCCTGCATAAATCGATTACCGGGTGAGACACGTGGCTTGCAAGGTTATCCCCAATAAGGGCTTTTGGGGCATTCTTGTCCAATTTGCCAAAATATGGTAAAGCAATGGTCTTAAACCAGTCTTCAAAGATAGCTTCATTGAACCAAGAGGATTTGGACCTATTGTATCTGGCATCAGTGGGCCCGTTCTCTGTCCATGTGGTGTACAAGTGTTCGGCTTTGTAGACTGTATGGAGGTAGGAGCACTCCATCTGCAGTTCCGGCAAACATAAGTGACTGGCTAGTTTTTGAGCTATCTGAGACGCGATGGGCATGCTTGGATCCTCTTCTGATAACAACTTTTGTTTTCCCCGGATCGTCTGTCATTTTAGCCTCATCATAATTAATAATGGCACGTGGGTCTATTCCTTCTAAGCTTTTCTCTAATTCGTCAAAATATTTGTTTATTGTGTTTCTGTTTCGCACTAACGCTCTGAGAGTATTTGTTGATGTCTCTTTAAAAAATTCCTCATAAACTCTTGCGGGTAAGTTTTGCTTAAATTTCTTCACGACTCTGCCACTGCTGTCAAGGTAAGACTTTATTATGTACCTTACATCAATTGATGTTAGGAGAAATCCCCATTGAGATGCCAATTGAAGATTATTTACGATTTTTGTTTCTTCGTCAGGACTTAGCGCGGTTTGTCCACCTGGTTTTAAAGAATGTAGATTTTTAACTCGTCGATCTATCGTGTCTTTCGGAATCCCATATTTTTCTTGCACTGTTCTCAGTGATGCACCCGCTTTCTTTCATTAACAGCCAAAGCCAATTCTCGTTCAGTGTATCGCCTGTAATTAGCCGCAGCTAATCGCTTATATTTGCCCATAGTTGAGACAAAATCCGTAAAAAAAAAAAGATACTATCAATAGGTTGACTTTAGACACTGTCTCAAGTCACCGACAAAATCGACCTTTTTACAAAAAAAAATCACAGACAAAAAACAAAGAGCAATTAAGAACCACTGTCAACAAGTCTGGACGCACTTTTAGTAGGGCCATCGATATAATACCATTGAAAAATTCAAAGGTTTTACCATTAGAAGGTACACATAAAGTTTTGTAGGCTATCCGAGAATTAGATTACAAAAAAAATCATTTTTAGCAAAAAAATAGACTTACCTTTACTTCGTTGGTCTAAAAATCGCTCCATCACGCAGACTGAACTATTTACAACTAAAAGCCACCGTTACACCAAAGAAATTCTCCTAAATTACAGTGTTGCCACTTATCTGAAAAAAACGTAAAGTTTTTCGCAAGTCACCCGGTTTTACGGTATTGCTTTGGAAAATCATATCTGCCAAACATCCGTCCTAAAGTATTTAGATAAAAATAAATTTCATCCTTTCATCCTTACAAAGTCAAATTGGTTCATGAACTCAATGAAGATGATCCAGACAGAAGAGTCCAATTTTGCGAGGTAATGATGAATATGTGCAGTAATCATCCATAGTTTTCGAAACGAATTGTATTTTCGGATGTGGCTACGTTTTGTTTGAATGGAAGTGTAAACAAACAAAACTGCCGGTATTGGGCTATAGAAAATCCACGCTGGATTATGGAGCGTCACACACAATACCCTTAAAAAGTTAATGTGTGGGCCGGCATTGTTGAAAATAGAATTTTGGGACCCTTTTTTATTGACGAAAATTTGACAGGTGGAACATATTTAGAATTTTTAGAAGATAATCTAGTATCGTGCCTTGCCGCATTATACCCTAATCTAGAAGATCCTGATGAACCGAACAATTTTTTGTGGTATCAGCAAGACGGAGCTCCGGCCCATTACACCCGCCGCGCCGTGTGCGTGGTTACCTTAATACAGTTTTTTCCGAACGATGGATTGGCCGACCAGATCTCCAGATGTAACCCCTTTAATTTTTTTTGTGGGTTATCTTAAGTCTAAGGTATATGTTAACCGACCCTTTACTACTTAATAAATAATTCTTAAAAACAATATCGGTCTTATTTTATCTTTAGTAAAGAAGAGCGATCGGAATAAACTTAATAAGCGAGTTTTGAGAGCGTCCCATCATATTTAATTTATTTCTTTTTATATAGCGGAGTTTAACTTCATTTGGGGCTAGACCCCTGTTTCCTAGGGAGCATAAAGAAGGTGAATTCCTACGAAATTTGGGCGTGGTCTCAAAAATTTTTTGCCTACGGCGCTTTAGCTCCACTGTCTGCGCCCCTACGATGGTTCGCCCCTCCCGTCCCAAAATGCTGGCTACGCCACTGAGTTCCAACATTTGATAAAGTGACTTTTAGTTTCTTTTTAATTTTTTTTTCTTTTAGCCAATAAATTATGTGTTGTTGTTTTAAGTTAAGACGCAGTTTTCTCGCAAACCGTTGAATTTCAGTATATTATGGCATATTTCATGAAATATGTTTAGAGTTTTATGCAGAATCCAAAAAAATATTATAAAATAGGGGTATCCAGTTAAAAGAATAAAGTAAACTGATATAACTTGTTGTTGGGACAACCTGTATAACATGAAATAAGCTTAAAAAAATGCACAACAAAAATAAAAAATTAACGGATCCGAGCGTTTCTTCGAAAAAAAAACACATGAATTTTAAATGAATTTGTTCCAACCTTTACGTTCTTACTGTATGTAAGAAATGGTTCGGAAAAAACATTGATAGGTCCACAACCGGTACTCTGAGTCCCAAGGTGTACATTACGAGATGTCATAAAACGATGTACAAGGAATAAACACAAAGGCTACTGGAACAACAGACAAGGATTGAACCATAGCAAATCTTTCATTGGGGACCCAGACCCGAAACTAACAAAACAGGTACTTCTGATGAGACCAAACTAGGGCGAGCACAATGGCCAAACCTGACCGAAGTGCATCCTGCACTTTGATTGATTAAAAAATCTCCGAGTAAATTATACATTAAACCATATTTTTTTCTACCGATATGAAGTAACGCCACTAAAGCGCTACGTTCTGGTTAACGCGGCCATGATGTATACATGTAAAGGATCTGGGTTAACTCCGCCACCGATTTGTCATTCCCTACCATATTTTGTATTAAATTCATTCAGTAAAGTACTATAGTGTTTGTGTAAGGTGGGAACTCACACTATACTGCTTCATTACAAATATTTTGTGTAGTAGGTGTTACGGCAACTGCCATTAAATCCAAAGTTTCTTAGACTGAAAAACATTGGAGAAATGTCACTTTTTTCACACAATTTTATTACACCTTGACATATTCCAGTTACACCCTTGTTGTATGAACCAAGATAACTAATTGCAACAAAATATGTTTTAGCCACTGTTTGAGCAACTGTATGATATCTGGGTACAGTTTCAAAATCAAGCTTGGCTGCTGTCCCTATACAGCGAAATTATGACTAATTTAGAAACATACGCCAAGCAAACGCATTACGATAATTGTATGATCGAACAAATTTGTTTGGAAACTGGTTCCATGACAGACGCCCAAAGACTAACGGAAACGAATCATCTAAGAATTAGTTTCGTCAATCCGTCAGTCGAAATCTTAACAATTGACTCTGTTCAGAATATTGAATCGGTTGAGTTTGAGGTATGTTTAGCTTATTTTTCTTTATTCTTGGCTATACTTTTATAATTTGGTTAAAACTAGAATATATGAAATATGGACGTTCTTTACGGCTATATTTATGTCCTGATTATTTTATCAATAGGATAATTTCGCAGTAAACAATTGTAACTTATGCTGCTGTTACCACTGACAACATTTATTCATGGCCAAAAAAGTATGCAGCATATGGAAAACTTATTTATTATTGGTTTCTCAGAGAATTTTATTCTTGGTAAAAGTTGAAACAATAAACGAGTATTTCAGATTGCATGTATGACTTTTAGCGCAATCGCTGATTATTCCTTTATTCCAGTATCAAGGAGTAACCTTAGTTGGGTTACTCTTTGCTAGTACCGTAAAATGGGATGATTAGCTACTTCGGGGCGAATAGCTTCAAGACTTCCGCGGTATTAATAGCGCCATCTAATAACTGGACAATGAACTTTAAATCTGGTACGAGTGTTGTATCTGCTTTGTTTCTTCGTCTCTAGTTACTTATTAACCTACAAATTCAATGTTGCTAACTTAATTTGGTTGAAGTTACTTGTAAACAAATCTGAACTGCTATTCGCACCTTTTTCCCACTTTGTCAAACTTTGTGTGTGCAATTTTGCTGTGAAGTAAAACCTTGGTGAAAATACGTTTTAATCAATCAATAAAGGTTAGTTATGGGCCCTATATATCAATTTTGCTCGTACTTTTGAAATATTTATTTAAGTTCCCCTCAAAAAACTTGTGACGTCCTTTTCAGAATTGCCTGAAGTGAACACAGATACAGAAAATACAAGCCAAATCCGCGCGGACGGCGTTATAAAAAGTTAGATAAAAATGTTTTGCAGGAAGCAATTGATGCTGTTAAGTCCGGAAGCAGCTTACGTAAGGCTGGACGTCGGCGTCGGTTTGATATTCACTTCACCATAATTGGCAGATATATGAGAAAAAAAAGTTTTAAAGAGTCAAAGAGGACAAGCAGTTCTTTCAAAAAAAGACGAAAGTCTGATAGTCGACAGAATCTTAACATGCGCTAAATGGGGCTATCCCATTGATCATTACGATTTGCGAGTCATAGTCAAAGGTTATTTAGATAGAATAGGAAGAACGGTTCCAAAGTTTAAGGACAACATGCCTGGTCCAGATTTTGCGACAGGTTTCGTAAAGCGACACAAGGACGTCTTGGCACCCCGAACGTGCCAAAATATAAAAAGATCACGTGCAGCTGTTTCTCCAGAGGAAATAAATTCTTATTTTGATCACCTGGAAGAATCTCTAGAGGGCGTGCCACTAGCAAACATCGTCAACTTCGATGAGACAAATTTGTGTGACGATCCGGGCAAGAAAACTATAATAACAAAACGCGGATGTAAATATCCCGAAAGAGTGATTAACTCAACTAAGTCATCGATATCAATAATGTTCGCCGCTTCAGGTGACGGGGCTCTACTTCCATGTGATGTGGTATACAGGGTGTTTCAATAAAAACTCCCAGGCCAATTATTTCGAAAACTATAAGTGACATGTAAAGTCTGTAAACGCCAGTTTTTAGCCTCTATGATTGGCTTCACAACTGTGTAAAAAATGTGTTTAAATAATACAAGATGTAGGTGGCGCCGTGGTGCAAAAAATTTTTTCGATGACAGGAACTTTTAAATGTTGTGGTTCTTAAAGATAATTAATTTTTGATCAAATTATGTCTCATAAAAATTTTTGATAAATCCAACATGAACGGAGATATTTGGGGGTAAATTTTTTATTAAAATAATTTTAACGAGTATTTTAATTATAAATATTTTTAATATCCTTTAGCAGATTTAAATTTAATTTTGGTAATGATAATTTTAGTGATAAAACGCTCGTGTAGCGCTAAATTATTACGTCCAGTGACGTCTCAGGGGACGCCTTAACAAATAATATTGGCAAAAAATAAGACGCCACTGAGTTTTTGGTAATTTTTATATTTTTTTGGGATTAAGCAACTAAAGATATCCTTTTATTGTCTGTTAAATTGTTTTCATATCTTGCTTCGTTTTCGAGAAATAAAAATGCATATCTCTGGAAAACAAAAATCATTAAATAATTAACATTATTAACACTCAGTGTCAGTGACAGAATTTGCAATTTCTACATTTTGAAAATAAAAATGGTTCACCATACAAATCAAGACAAATTGAACATGGTTTTAGTTTATGGAGAATGCCATCAAAATGCTTCAGAAGCTGTGCGCTGCTATCGAGCTCGTTTTCCAGATAGACCAACGCCCGATCGCAAATCCTTTGTAGCTTTGTGTACCAACTTAGCTACATAATATGGTAGCTTTAAAAAGGGAAAGGTTCCAAGAAGGAAGAGGGTTACGAATGACGAAAATGTAGCTATAGTCCTACAAACAGTAGAAAATAGCCCACAAACGTCATTACAAAAATTAAAAGATGAAACTAATATTACAGTAAATTCATGTCGCAGAATCCTAAAATGAAATGGGTTTTTTCCATACAAGATTCATTTAGTGCATCATCTACAACCAGAAGATTACCAGCGCAGATTAGACTTTTTGGCACATTTTCATATTCTTTTTGAAGAAAATCCAAATTAAATAAACCAAATTATGTGGAGTGACGAATCCCGGTTTCACAATAATGGAGTAATTAACAGACATAATTGTCGCTACTGGTCCCGAAAAAATCCTAATTGGATGCGACAGACTAAATTTCAAACACCACGATTTGGGGTAAATGTTTGGTGTGATATTGTGAATGGTTACATAATCGGGCGCCCTTTTGTACCATGAATATTTAACTTCAGTTCGTTATTTATTATGCTTTAATGTTTTAACTTTGCTTTTAAACAACAAAAAATACAACGTATTGATAATTTATGGTTTTTTTTCTTAATACATATGCAATAAAATTGTTTTTATTTTTATTTCTCGAAAACGAAGCAAGATATGAAAACTATTTAACAGACAATAAAAGGATATTTTTAGTTGCTTAATCCGAAAAAAATATAAAAATTACCAAAAACTCAGTGGCGTCTTATTTTTTGTTAATATTATTTTTTAAGGCGTCCCCTGAGACGTCACTGGGCGTAATAATTTAGCGCTACACGGGCGTTTTATCACTAAAATTATCATTACCAAAATTAAATTAAAATCTGCTAAAGGATATTAAAAATATTTATAATTAAAATACTCGTTAAAATTATTTTAATAAAAAACTTAACCCCAAATATCTCGGTTCATGTTGGATT
This sequence comes from Polydrusus tereticollis, assembly GCA_963920685.1. Lineage (NCBI taxonomy): Eukaryota > Metazoa > Arthropoda > Insecta > Coleoptera > Curculionidae > Polydrusus > Polydrusus tereticollis. The sequence continues at coordinate 74,608,838 of OY987328.1, forward strand.
TATCAAAAATTTTTATGAGACATAATTTGATCAAAAATTAATTATCTTTAAGAAGCACAACATTTAAAAGTTCCTGTTATCGAAAAAATTATTTGCACCATGGCGCCACCAACATCTTGTATTATTTAAACACATTTTTTACACAGTTGTGAAGCCAATCATAGAGGCTAAAAACTGGCGTTTACATAATTTACATTTTTTTGAAGTTTTTATTCAAACACCCTGTATAAAGCTTTAAATCTATTTTTATCTTGGACGGAGGGGAGGCCGAAAGGGACTAGATATAATAAAAAATAAAAGCCCATCAGGATGGTTCGATGGTGACTCATTTGATGACTGGATTGCCACAGTCGCTGTTTCTTATCTGAATAAACTTGAGGCAAAAAGATACTTATAGGCGACAATTTGTCTAGTCACCTTTCTGCTGATTCGATTAAATTGTGCCAAAAAATTAGACATTAATAAAAACATCTAAATTTAAAATGGATACTTCATAATAGAATTGTTAGTAGTAAAAGTTTTCTAAACCATATAAAATGTTTATAGGTACAAAAAATGGCATTCTTAGAGTTCCCTCAACTGCAGTTAATGAGTATATAGGAATATCGTGATCTTCAAAAATCCGCATATCTTAAAAATATTTTGCATGCATCAGGTGAAATATAATGGGCGTTACACATCCCGTGTGCGGAACTTGTAAAACACACGTATTATAATTCCGAAGAGTTAGGTTGCCATGCCGAGTGCGGTTATCGTGGGAAATGACCTTAGCTGACCCTGACCCTTAAAGACTTCAAGACCCGACCACGGTCCGAGAAGACCACGACCACAGCTTATAAACTATAAGCTGTGCCACGACCACGAGCGCGAGACAACATCATAGACTACGTATTCCTTCCTGCCAATTCCACACATCTAACGCAGCCCCTAGATGTTGCCTTTTTTAGGCCTCCTAAGGCAGCATCGAGGAAACTGCTTTTGGCATGGAAAATAGGACCGGGAAAAACTGCAGCAGCGATTCCAAAAAAATGGTTTTCCAAGGCTTTTAGCAAAGCTCTTAGCGAAAATAGAGCCGAATAAGGACTCCAACATAAAATCAAGATTTCTAATATCAGGAATAATTCCTTTGAACCGAGAAAAAGTATTACAGCTCATACCTCAGTATTTAGATGACAATGAAAATAAAAATAAAAATGACGTTGTCGTCGCTGATCAAACTTTTATCGGCTTACTGAAATCTATGAGATACGGTGATGTCCCCAAAAAGCGCAAGCAAGGAAAAAATTACAAGTGTTTCCAGGGAAAAGCGTCACTTATGACATCGTTGAGAACCCTGGACGAAGTTAAGAATAAGTTTCTGAAGACGTTATGCCTGATTCTGAAAACGAATTCGATGTTGCTTCTCCAAATTTTCTTAAAAATGATAGTGATTCTGAGGACGACATCCCCTTGGTATTTTTCAATGTAAAAAAAGGAGGACTTAAGTAAAATTAAAGAAGAAGATATAAGTATCAGTGACTGGCTTGTGGTCGAATTCTATATGGAAAGCAATAAGCCAGGAACGTCAAAACCGCGGCGATTTATTGGAAAAGTGTTAAGCATCGATTCATTTAAGGGAACATTTCTTTGTCCAAAAGTGACAAGGGACTTCAGCGGATTCATCTATGGATATCCAGATGTTCCTGACGTTTACAGCTTTGAATATAAGCAAGTTTTGGGAAAATTGGATCCTCCTGCAAGATATTGTAGTGTTCGGTTTAGCGTAAATCAGAGTTCGTTGTATTAGAATAATATAATAAATCATATTTTATAACTCGTTTGTCATTATTTTCACATTTATATATACCTACTTTTTCAGAAATAAATGTTTTTGAAACCCTAGAACGTATATCTATTGATTACTTACAGCGTTTTAAACGCCTGTATCTATCGACCACGGGGTGAATAGCTACAAGCACATTCTTTTTTCTTTTCAATAACCGTCACCCGTAAAAAAAGTTTGCATGCCACCGTAAATAGCTCTAATATAGACTCAAATTTTAGCACCAAATCATTTGTTTAAATAAGCGAATGTAAAAAGATACGTGGTATTTTGTGTACAGAACCATAGCTATTCACCCCATTTTACGGTACGTCTTGCACCCACCCTTCTCGCGCGGTGATGCTTGGCATTATCGTCCATGAAAACTAAATTTCCGTCAATTTATTTACGCAGTGTATAGACAATTGATTGTCATTGTTTGCAGTATAAGAACAAGCTCTGTTAGACGACTAAACATTATACTCCTATATGCAATTTTATTTTATTCAGTTGCAGCGTGCAGATAATCAAAATCAACAAGAAAAATTATCAGTAATTTCACCCTGAAAAGCTATTGGCAATTCTGATTGCCGCAATCAAAAATTGCTGCATTAAAAAAATTCCTAAAAAGCCGTATTACAGTCGCGCAACTCGATGCAAGTCCATGCAGGACGCAATAAGAATTTCCCAAAGGCATGCGCAGTCGAAGCTCAGCTGATCCCTTGGTGCAATTAAGTTGCACGAAAATTTTATCGGTCTGGCGCGATTTTTATTGCATTGCTCGTGCAAGTCTGGGGAAAAATTAGTTACTTTTGTGTCACCAACAGCGCTAAAAGCTTCTTTCTGCCCGTTCCTGTCCATTAACGTCTAGCAGCAAGGCAGAAGCAGCAATAATGGTGCACAATGATGCAGCGAGTGCTTTTCTCCGCTTTAATTTATTTATTTTGTTTATTTTATTCATTTCAAACACAAAATATTTCACAAACACCAGAAAGTCACAAAATAAAACAATAACAATAACAACTTTAAGGTTAGAAGGTTTGATGACATTTCGCACAAAGTTCTAGAGGTTGGTACTCTTGTTGCAATTATTAAAGAAAATTGCATGGACTTGCACGCTGTTTTACATTGTGCAACTTTCTTTCATGCAATACTTTGACCTTGCCATTTATTGCTGCAATTAGTTGCGTGACTGTAATACGGCTTTTAAAGCCAAAGTATTGCATGAAAGAAAGTTGCACAATGTAAAACAGCGTGCAAGTCCATGCAACTTTTTCTTAATTGCAACAAACCTTCTAACCTCAAACTTGTTATTGTTATTGTTTTATTTTGTGATTTTCTGGTGTTTGTGAAATATTTTGTGTTTGAAATGAAATAAATAAACAAAATAAATAAATTAAAGCGGAAAAAAGTACTCATTGCATCATTATACACCATTAATACTGTTGGTAACACAAAAGTAGCTACTTTTCCCCCAGACTTGCACGAGCAATGCAATAAATATCGCGCCAGACCGATAAAATTTTCGTGCAACTTAGTTGCACCAAGGGATCAGCTGAGCTTCGACTGCGCATGCCTTTGGGCAATTCTTATTGCGTCTTGCATGGACTTGCGTGACTGCAATACGGCTTTAAGGATCTGCTTTGTTCATCAAGGAATTTATCGGTGACTGCAACAGACCTGAGCCAGACAGACTAGCGAGATCACAACGTGCTGGAAAATACACCCTAAACACCGATACATACTTCGAAATTGTGTCTTAGGCCGGGTCGATCGAATTCGGCGAATTGATATACCGATTTATTCCGTCTGTGGCTCGCGTTGTCATTTACCGGTAATTTGGTTTAATGTCGGAAGAGAAATATTGTATGCAAAAAAATACCTAGGGTTAAAATTAGACAAAATATAATAATACCTAGTTAGTGGCTTGATATTTAGTATCTACAGTGTGTGTATAAAGTCTGGAAACGGCTTAATAACATCACAATTTATTGACCGATTTACCCCAAATTTGGTACAGTTATGTAAGAGGATCTGACGCACCGAATGACGTTGTTGCCAGCTTTTTAGTTTCTCTGAAATTCGAACGAATTTTATATTTTTAAATGTAACACCCTGTATATTTTTTCATTTAAAGTTTTTACTTTAAATTTGTGCACTTTGGTATAACATACTTTGTTCCTAATATCAGTAGTTTTCGAAATAACGAGTACAATTTAGAAAAAATATATTTTTTATATTAAATGTTCAAACTGTTTTCCCTGTACAGCTTGACAGTGTGCTAATTGAAAATAAAATTTTTCAATTGTGTTGTAAAATGATTTCTGGCGTTATTAATTTAAATTCGTCCAAAATTCGACGCTGCAAATCGGCCAAATCTTCAGGTTTTGTGGTATAAACTCTGTTCTTCAAGTGTCGTCATAAAAAGTAGTCGTTAGGCGACAAATCAGGGGACCTAGGTGGCCACTCGATTGTACCCCACCTACCGATCCACCTATTCGGAAAAGTGTTGTTCAAAAATTCGCGCACGTTTCGACCAAAATGGGGAGGAGCTCCGTCCTGTTGGAAGAATGTACTTGCATAATTTGGATCCATCACATTTCTTACAGTAGGCACTATTTACGTTTCCAAGAGCTCAAGGTAAAGTTGTGATGTCAAATTTCCATCAATAAAAATGGACCGATGTTCTGGTTACCCAAAAGACCAATTTTCCAGGGCGTTGTGTATGACCTTCTCTCATTCAGTGGGGATTTGCATTTGCCCAAGACCTACAGTTGTGTCTATTGACTTTACCATTTAACAGAAATGTTGCTTCGTCCGAAAATACTATAAATTTGAAAAACTGGTTATTTTGGTCAAACCTTTACATCACAATACCACAAAATTCAATTCTTCGCTCATAATCATTTTCTGATAACTCTTGAACTACATGTATTTTGAAAGGGTGATATTTATGTTTCATTAAAACATTATGGACGAATTTGAAGCAGACGTCACTAACTTGAGAAATTTTTCTTAATGAAGAAACAGGGGTTTCAACAACATGTTGTAAAATTTCTAAACTTTTCTCTTCATCTACTACTGCTGATCGTTCTGATCGTCGCCTATCTCTACAATTTCCCGTTTCTTCGAACCGTCGGACAGTTCTTAGAACAGTTGCTTTTGAAATTGGATTTCGGTTTGGAAATGCGTCATTAAATAGATTTTTACCCTCTTCGTAAGACCTGAGCCTATAGCCATAATATCCTCTCATCATAAGAATTTTAATTCTTTCATCTTCAGTTAAAGACATTTTTGCATGTAAAAATGACAGATTTTATGACTTTACATCAAAACTGAACTGGTGTTTTGTTTATTAATAAATAAAACACAATTTGTTGATATTTTCAGAACACGTCGTTATTTCAAAAACTACTAATATTAGGACCAAAGTATGTTATGACAAAAGTGTTACAAATTTAAAGTAAAAACTATAAATGAAAAAATATACAGGGTGTTACATTTAAAAATATAAAATTCGTTCGAATTCCAGAAACTAAAAACCTGGCAACAACGCCAATATCGTCGTTCGGTGCGTCAGATCCTCTTACACAACTGCACCAAATTTGGTTTAAATCGACCAATAAATTGTGATGTTATTAAGCCGTTTCCAGACTTTATACACACACTGTATATATGTTATAGCTTCACCCGATGATTTGGGAAACAATGGGAATAACATTACGAGATGTATGAAAGAAAGGCAGCGATTTTCCTCAATATTAGTATCTAAACGGAAAGAAAACATATTTTAAAAAATATACACACCATTTTCAGGGCGTAAAAGTATCCAACATTAACAATAAAATATCAAGTTGAAACTCTAATTTTCTGACGTCTATCGTAAATTTAATATTTCCCAAATACAAACTGTTTCTCATGGCCAACTTTGTTTTACGGCCATCTCGAAAATGTGTGATATTTTAGCAGTATTCGTGACATAAGAAACCTTTAATTTTTTTTTAGTGATAATTGTTAAAAGATGGTGGGGCATTGAATAAGCCCAATATGAAAGTTTAAAAAAAATATATCTTTCAAAATGTTTAAAAAAAAAAGTGAAACTTCTATTTTTTACACTCTGTACCTATAAAAATTTTTTCAACCTAAGAAAAAATTGAAAACCGGTTTAAAAAATAGCGATTTTTAGTTTTTCTCGAACATCTACGATCTTAAAATTTTTTAGGTATAGTGAGATGTATGGAAAAAATAGAGTATTTGAGATGGTCCATCGGAGGATCTAAACCGCATTTCGAAAGGACGTTTCTTGTGCGAGTTATTAATTTTCAAAACTGGGCATTTTTGAATTTTCAAACAATAAAATAAAAAACTTGCCATATTCCGATCTGGCAGAATATCAATAGGCTTCGGAAGGAGACGGTTCTCTACAACACCAAAAAGTTCCTATCCATTCAATCAACTTTTGCGACCCCTAGCGCACTTCATACAAAATTTTTTAAATTTTGACTGACGTTTTATTAAGTTCAAACGAAACGCCCCGTATATTCCAATTTTATCTCACCAAATAGCCTAAATAGTTGTCGAATTAATGGGGAAACTTTGAATAATCCACCTGGAACCGTTTTTGAAGAAATAAAAAAAAATGCAAAATTGTCGATTTGAGACGGCCACGACCACGCAAAACGCACAAATGTAGGTGGGACGCCTATAATATTGATAGCGAGGAGTATATGCAATATGTTTTAGGTGACAAGACTTATAGCAATCGGGTCGTTCGACCCGATTGTAACGAAATAGGCTCTTTCTAGCTACCCGATTACATACTAAAGTGTATCCTATTATTATGCGTTTAAAGAAAACAACTTTTATTACGTTTTTCTTAGTCAAATACTTCGTCTAGTTAGATATTGGGTTGAATTTTCATCACGGTAGTATGACATAAAAAGACATTTCTGTGACTAAGTAGAATTTTTCCACTTCCACCTGTGGTGTTCGTGTAACCAAGTGACGAAATATTATTAAAAGAAAAACTGGTACCGTGCTTTGTTTTTTCTGTTTTCTATACCAGTATCATTATTATTAATAAACGGTTATTCATAATATAAAGTAGAATATTCATTTTAGTATCTTGGATTTTGCTGCTGGAAGCTTGTAGAAACCAATGGCGCCTTGATTCCTGGCAATCCAACAATGGGTATAGCAAGATACAAAGAAAAAAATTACGTGTTTTCCACAGTAGAAGCTTCTAACGCGTTTTGTGAGGACCCAGAGACGTAAGTAATATTATCTATACCAGGGTCATGGCATTTTGCGTGCTAAATTTTGAACCCCATGTATCGTTACAACTGAAAGTTTAAAACAAATAAAATTCAGGGTTCTTTTACAGAGTGCCCGGTAAGTATATGACATACTCTCTGGAGCGTGTAGGAATGCTCAAAATTACCCTAATTTGTCAGAATTTTTTTAAAGTGCCCCTTAACGGCGATACGGAGCCCCAAAGGGGGCTTAGGACTGTATATAATAATAATAATAATAATAATAATGTCTTTATTGTAATTTAAGAAAAAGAAAATTACAAAAGGCGAAGTTGAAGCAAAGCTATATAAGTTCGGTAAAAGGAGAAAAGAGAAATCCCTCTCCCAGGTTGTATCTAGTTTATAAGGGTTGTTGTATAAAGGCCGTGCCTTCTAGTTGTAGTAATTAACGACGTTGTATATAGATTATTGTAAGGATATAGACTGGACATAACGACAGACAGCCCTCCTTTAAAATCATTTACGACAAAATTAATTTGCCCTTCCCTATCAGTTCGGTCTCTGGAACATCTAAATATTCTGAAATGAATCCAGACACCCAGAACTCCTTCCTCCGTTCGGGTTTGTACTTCTCCTACTTGCGTTGGGGCGGTCGAAATTCCCGAACGACCGGGTGAGAGGTGGGTCCCCACAACGACAACCCCTGTGGTATCATTGGAGCCGGGCGAATCTAGGCAACTGCCAGAAAATCCTGACATGTTACAAGTGCTGGAACGTAGCCTTAGTCGCGGCGACGATAATGACGAGACAAGTTCTCATTCTTCGGGCTCTTCAAGCGTAACATTTAATCTACCCCAATAAACATTTTTCTGTGTTACGACTAAATTTGTATCTATAATTACGTCATTTTTGGTAATGTTTTAAGTCACTGCTTGACTTATTTCGTAATGTACACCTATGGACCTTAAATTAACGTAAAATTAACGTTAAAACATTACGTCCTCTAAGCCGACGTTCTATAGTGGTCGAAACGTGTATAGTTATTTTATGGTAAATAACTTGACGTATGAGTAACGTCGGACACTTTCTTTATTTGGGAAAGTGTAGTTTTATGGAATTTGCAAACCACAATTCGATGTTGCCTCGCCCACCTATTAAACTTGGTACAAAAAATGTCACTTTTTTTCGCTTAGTCGCAGTCCGTTAAAATAAAAATACGAAGAATAACCTTACTTATTTGTTTATATGCCTGTCTAACAAATCAGCTGATTGAGCAGCAAGCATATGTCCTTAAATAAAGGAAAAAGAGGCTACCGCCATAGTAATACTTTTTATAGAAAAAAAGCTAAATTGGTTTCATCACAATCTCAGGTTAGTTAGCGCCTCGGCAAAAAAGTTTTAAAAAGTTAAATTAACTTTTTTAACTTTTAGTTAGCAAACTTTACCAACAGAAACACAAGAAAAAGAAAAACCGACAGTAACCGGTCAAAGTGTCCTAGATCAGGGTGGAGACTTCCACATAGGCTCAACACAAGCTGATAATTACGATTATCACTTAATTCTGACGTTGGGGAAACCAAACTATTCCACTCTCCTCCCATTTATGAGGGACTGGCTCAACCTCATTATAGCTATTAATATAACGAGATTATTATGCGATTTATAATAGTCGAGGACATTGCTAGGTGACGAGGCGACAGCCGAGTCACCCGCAATGTCCGAGACGGTGTTAAATCGCTAATAATCGAGTTATATTCAAAGCTTTATCGTATCATTGACAACGGCGATGCGAAAATAAAAACAAGGTGTTTTGTCATTTCATTTTGGCATTTCAAAAAGTCATCATTAAAATCATGCAAGATTTTGATATTCCTGACGATATATTAGCTGCAGCCAACATTATAAGGTTGAACTTGCTTCCGGACAAATCTAAAATCCATTATGAAAAAGAATATCGGCAGTTTTGCGAGTGGCGAAACAAAGTACATGTTCAAGGTGCAGAAGAAACGGTATTGCTGGCGTATTTCGCAAAACTCTCTGAGGAATACTCTGCTTCATCCTTATGGCCGAAATATTCCATGTTACGAGCGACTTTAGAACTGAAGGAAAGAGTGGAAAAAAAAAGACAAAGGTGTATCCATCAAATTTGAAAACTGTCAAAATATTGTTTTACATGTTTATGAAAAATAGTTCTAATATTATTTGGTATCTAACGTATTATGCTTTCGTAACTAACGTATTAAATTATGGTAACTAATGTATTATGAGTAACTAAGGTTTTATGTAGGTTTTAGTACGTTTATGATGATAATAATTATTAATAAAGATATCATATAAAAATGACTTAATCTTCAATGATACGATAAAAATCTTTAATATACACTACTTTAAAGTGATCCATTCTGGCAGTCCGTAATTCTTGCAAAGCAAAGTTGTTTATCCACGAAAATTAGGAATTCAAGCTGGGATGAAACGAAAAAAAACATTTTTGGAGGTTAACCGTTAAAGATTCAAAAGATGACTTATGACATTTGACATTTCCTTTTGTTAAGTTTTATCTACAAGGGTTGACGTTTACTAACGTCTTTTCACCGTCAATTTAAGTAGTTCAAATGTCTTATGGTTAAAAACTGGTTGTGGTTTGGAATTCCAATCATCCGACGTTAGTCTGTCGTTTGGGGGTGGTCCTTTATATATAAACTTAGGGTAAAGTTTTGGTAAATTACTAACCTTTGGTAAAGATTGAGTGAATTTGAATGAAATATTAGCGACATACTTGGAAATTCTGTGGCAGCACATCTTAAACCATTTTGCTTTTTTAGGCACCCTGTATATAGTGTTTTTTTTCATATGTATGTGTATTTTTTCAGCAAGCAAAAATTTTATAAATAATGACTTTTCCGGGAAAAATGACCGTTTGTCCTCTTGTCTACTATATCGCCGGACATACTGTATATAGAGTTGCTGAAATTTCTTTAGTTGGTTATTTTAACGATTTCGCTTAAAAAGCAGATTACAAAAATCAAGAAATTTAAGGCAGTTACGACATAGAGTCCTCACAATGCATGTCTTAAAAATTGACGAGAAAGAATAATACAAATTACAAAAATTCTTTTGTGCGAAGTGAGAAAACATATTTTATTGAAAACTAACGCGACTTACCTTTTGAACCGACATGTATACTTGAATGAAATTTTAATAGTTTACTTTACTCATACAACCATACTACAGTAGGTCAGGGAAGTCAGAAACGGACCTGCCACCACACTTGTTGGGCCAAAATTTTGACTGGTGTCATTTTACAGAGCTGAAAACTGATTTTTTAAATAAATCTTACTGCCGAATTGCTTCTTTTTTAGAGGCAGGTATTTTTGCCTTGTACCCAAGTCATGTTAAAGGTTTCGTTCATAATCACCATCACTAAAACGTTATGACCAAATCAGAGAATTTTTAATAATAAAGTAATCATCACGCTTGTAAACATTTTTCCATATAGCCTGCATTTTCTCGTCTTTTGGAAAGCTAAAAAACTTAATATCGGGGCGAAAAAACTTTCGCCAGATTTTCAACGTACAACCGTACACAGTACGCCTCATATTATTCAATATTTTAAAGTTTTTTACTAAAAAGTGTTGTAAATAATACGCAAAAATATTGTGACGCTTGAAGGTTAAAAATTGTCCTATTCACAAGATGACGTCACACTCGACAGTTGTTCCCGCCCATTCCTGCGCGGTTTCTCTTTTCTTCTTTGTATCATGGAGCGCCCATCTATCAGACAAGACAACAACAAGATACCGATGCACATACTTATATAGTCCCCCATACGAGTCTGTGGGTACAACGGCTGAGGAGACAGGGGGGTAAAAGGCATAAAAAGTCAGGTTTAACTGTAGCGGCATAGGCCTCGTTTCATATTAATATTTTATAAGTTAATAAACTAAATTTACTTCCTCTTATTTTAATAATTAAACCACACCACTGTCCACTCTCAACAGTAACAGGTAAAAATAGACGCAGTGGAACACATATTTTTTGGCATTATTTTATTCATGTGTCCACCACAACTATTTCATCTACTGGAAACGGCCGGCTGGAATGGTGTGGGCGAGAAAAAATTCATACATGGTCTTATCATCATAAAATTAGGTCATTTTTATTTAAGATTTATTGGTAAACTTAGCAAATCCGGTACATGACTTTTTTTTTATTTGCATTCCATCCATAGCCACAGAACCGTAAGGCCGGCGACATATTTGCGGCGAAGTCGCGCGTCATGATGGCGGTGGCGACGCCGCATAATTTTTACAAGTTTATATCAGGCGGCGATGACGCTGCCGCTAAATTAGTAATTTTATATTGATCGGAGAGTTCTGTTGTGTTTAAGAAAAATGAAAACTGCAGAAATAGTATGTATTGTGTATGCTATTCGGCAAGGAAGAAAGAAACAAAGAAGATGTTGGGTTCATCCACTAAATACGCAGCGGATAATGTTAGGACAATTTCATTGTCTGCGACAATATCCAGAAAAATTTTTCAATTACTAAAGGATGTCGCTTGCTTCATTTGAAGAATTAGTTCTGTTACTACGTCCTCAGTTGGAAAAGAAAATAACGCGATTCCGAGAACTTATAAGTGTGGAAGAGAGATTAAAAATAACTTTAAGGTAAGTGGTATGTTTTTTAATTATGCTTACATATACATACATTAGGTTATCTACATAGAGTATAAATCTAAAGGTTTACTATGTTATAAATTAGTTGATTGCCAAGACCCAACTGTGTCGGATGAAGGTGAAGTTAGAGGTATTGACGGAAGAACGTATCTGGTAGTAGAAGGTATGTTTCCTGATTGATAACAATTGGAAGTAAAAAGTTGGGGTGGACGAATATGGAAGTTATTTAAAGAGTGTGGTGCAGATGACTGAATGGAATGTGAAAACTGACTGGAATTTGAAAGTTGAACTTTTTTTAGAGAATTCAAAACCTCTAATCTGAAGTCAGTTTTCTGAGTATCCGTAAATTTTCTTACAGCAGGTAGAATGGAACGGAAAAATGCCATATTCTCATCCTCTTGGGCATCTGTGTTTCTTTCTAGTACTTGCAGCAACGTGTCCTCGAAATGCTTTGGCTAGATTCTCGGAGGTTTCGAAATTGACGGAGTTTCCACGAGTGCATCTTTAGCAGTCTCCAACATTAGTGAGCTGTCTGTGTTATTCTCACTACTTTCGGCATCTGGTGAGTCAGCTGCTTGAATGTTTGACTCAGTGCTATAAAGAAAATATAATAAGAATATTTGTTTTTATTAGATAAAGTGTGTAATACCTGCGTCCTTCGGGTGTAGGTAGCAAGAATTGCATCACATCATATAAACATACTTCTTCTTCTTTGCAGTAGCCGACCCATTTCTCACTTTTCTTTGCATTCGAGATTCTTTTCGAAACCTATCCTTTAAGTTTTTCCACTTTTTTTGTACATCTACTCCTAAAAACTATAAGTTAATTAAGTAAAGTTAATAGGTTAATTTTAGTTTTTCAAATAATATAAATTGGTAATATTTTGTTCTAGATATTTGGCTACGGGAACTCATTTTGCAGCACACTGCAGTACTCGTTTGTTATGAACAGAAGTACAATAGCCATGATAGTTAAAGAGACATGTATTGCGTTATGGCAAATATTGCTGCCAATTGAAATGCCGGAACCAACCACACAGAAATGGTTGATATGTGCGGAAGAATTCTATTTACGATCAAATTTTCCAAACTGCCTTGAAGCTGTTGATGGAAAACATATCCGCCTAATTTCCCCACATCACAGCGGGTCGCAATACTTCAATTACAAAAAGTATTTTTCACTAACACTGATGGCAATAGCTGACGCTAACTACTGTTTCGTTGCTGTAGATAGTGGTGTATATGGCAGAGAAGCTGACTGCAATGTTTTTAAACAATCTGCCTTGGGAGCAAAACTTTATAATAATACTTTAAATATTCCAACAAGTCAAGCTTTACCCAATACCAACGGTCCACCTCAGCCGTTTGTTATTGTTGGGGATGAAGCATTCGGTCTACATAGGAATTTATTACGACCGTACTCTAGACGAAATTTTGACGAAAAAACACGTATCTTTAACTACAGGCTTACAAGAGCTAGACGCTTTGTCGAATGTACCTTTGGGATACTTAGCAATAAATGGAGAGTTTTCCATACTCCCATATTAGTACAGCCGGATTTGGTTTGTCTACCAAGCTACTGGAATGTCTTTTTTTCAAAGATGTCTTGCAACGTGGAAGACACATCTTTATATCAGTTGTGGAAAAAGTTGAAAATGCAGAATGTAGAAGAAGAAAAGGACAAAACAAATATAATTGAATCAAGAGTGGAAACTAAAATTGAACAGAATAATGCAAATAAGGAAGAAGAAAAAGAAAAAAATTATATAACTGAATCGAGAGTGGAAACTGAAAAAGAGGAAGGGAATGCAAAGAAGAAAGAAGGTAACGTGTGATAAACCGGAAATAAGTAAAAGGCAGATACAAGAAAACAAAGCAGGCCCCTCATCAAATGTTAACGATTTATTAGACTTCACTGTCTGTGATAAAAAAAAACATACCAACCCCGTTTAAGAAGGCATTGTTTTGGCCAAAATCATGTAATGATGAAAAAAAGAAAACTAAGTCAAAAGAAAGAATTCCGTCGGTGATAACTGGCTTGCAGGGAAAGGCATATTTTTTAAAAAAAGAAAAAGAAAAAGACCAAAAACTACGAGAAAAAGAAGAGAGAAAAAGATTACGCGATTAAAAAAAAATAATGAAAGAAATAGAAAAGAATATCAAGCAGGAAAAGCGGACACACAAATGGTCAGAATCTTCTTCAGACTCCTCTAGAAATGTACCCGAAGAATCAAAAGGGGAGGGAGATGACTGGGCAAAAGGCAAAACGAATTCCAGTGACGAAAATGAAAATTATTACATCCCGTCAACTTTAAAATTATTAAACAATAAGTCAACCAACATAGTTTCGGGAGATTTTGTAATTTTTATTTACCAAGATAGATATTACCCTGACATGATTAAAACTGTAAATGATACTGATCAAAGCTATTATATCAGTGCCATGGAACAAAGTGGTTTGAGGTTACCCTAAACTTTAAGTGGCCACAAAAAAATGATTTATTATGGTACCCTGTTACTGATGTACAAGAAAAAATTAATCCCCCAATATCATTTGGAACTAGAAGGTGTTTTAAAGTACTAGAAATGGCAAAATATTTAAAATAATGATATAATGTTAAATAAAAATGTTTAAAAATCTCCTTAATTTGATTTTTTTCTTTTAATTCAGGTATTGGCATTGAAAAAGTCAGCTATAGGATATCAATTTTTTTTTAAGTCATTGGATTAAAAAAATATGATTCTTTTGTAACTTTTTAACTGAAAAAAATGATAAAATTAAATATTCTTTTCACTGCTATCTAGCAAATGATACCTGCTTAGTCAAAGAAATATATTCCAACGCCAAAATTCAGAATTTTAAATTTTTAATTGGCATAATTAGTAAAAGTTGTACCTTAAAGTGTCAGCTACTGGTCAGTTTACATCTTCACAATTTTGTTAGAAGAAGAGGCGGTTATCAGTTCGACGACACGTTATCTAGTGATTTTGAGGATATTCCGGTAGTCGGTACAGGAGGCAGAACGGAAGGACACAGTCACAGCCCCCTTTACGTGGGGGCTGTGACACAGTGTTCGTGACAATTTTGCAAATTATTTTGTTAGTCCTGAAGGCGCCCTTTTGTGGCAACAACATATGATTTGATAATATTTTTTATTTATTTAATAAAACAAAAAAAAACGCAGAGACTTACCTTTTATTCGCCTTTCTTCATCATTTAGTTCACCCCAGTCTGGAAATATTAAATTTCCTGCCAACACTTCACTTTTTTTTTCCCTGTTACTATAATCTTCAGATGATATTTTCCACAGACATTCCTTGGACTCTACTAACATAATAAATTTTTCCGTATCAAACATTCTGCACAGTTTGAGAAAAAATCCCAAATGAATACAAAACTGCTCTGAACAAATTTTCTGCGGCAGCGAAGCTAGTTTGAACTAGCTCATTAAACAACATGCGTTAAACCGAAATGGCAAAGTGAACGCTGCATGTCGCGGCAGCGCAGCTAAATTCGAATCCCAAATTCTCTGATTATCAGAAATAAACGCTGATAGCATTGTTTTTAACACCCTATTCACTCTCTCAGTAACATTTAACAGCTATAAATGATTATTTTGCATCGGTCGACTGGAGGGGCATTCTGGGCCCGTTATCTGATATTGATCAAGCTACGGAATTAATGGATGATATTATGTACCATGGTGTACGGATGTATGTCCCGCGCAGGCGCAGCGTTTCGTCAAATTTCCCAAGATGGTTTAGTCCTGCTTTAAAAAAATTAATTATTAAAAAGAAAACCATTCATCAGAAATTTAAAGAAACTGGACAATACCATTACTATACTTCCTTTGTGACCTTAAGGTCCGAATGTAAAACATTGACAGCAAGATGCTATTCCCAGTACCTTCAAAGGGCCGAACAGAATATAAATAATAACCCTCGTAGCTTTTGGTCCTTCATTAATAATAAACGGGTTTCCTTTGGATTACCATCGGCCATGACCTTGGGCGATACATCAGCTACTAATGGGCAAGATGTAGCTAATCTATTTGAAAAATATTTTTCGAGTGTATTTGTTAAAAGCAATGTTCCTACGCCCAACTATAGCTTAAACTTTGAATGTAATGCTACCTACCGCCCAATACTAGTGGCTGAAGTATTTGATAAAATCAGTCGCTTGCCGGACAAACTTTCGGCAGGCCCTGATGAAATACCTAACTATTTGTTGAAACGCTGCGTCTGCACCCTAACTGACGTTCTTACTCTTGTATTTAATAAATCACTTGAAGTGGGGGAATTCCCGACACTCTGGAAGGAAAGCTTTCTTGTCCCCATTCATAAATCGGGCGATAAAAATAGCATAGACAATTATCGTAGTGTCTGTAATCAGTCTTGCATACCTAAGCTATTTGATTCTTTGGTGTGCGATCAACTTTCGTGGTGCTGTAAGGAGATAATCATAGATCAACAACATGGTTTCTCTAAGGGTAAATCAACAACTACAAACCTAGTAGTCTATGAATCGGAACTGTTGGATGCCTTGGAGGCGGGTGCTCAAATAGATTCGTCTATACTGACTTCTCTAAGGCCTTTGACAGAGTCGATCATAGACTATTGCTTGCAAAGCTGTCAGCTGTGGGGTTTAGCCCAGCTCTAGTTAAATGGCTGGGAAGTTATTTAAAAAATCGTATATTTAAAGTAAAAATTGGAAACTTTTTCTCTAAGGGATTTGTGGCTGTATCGGGGGTACCACAGGGTGCCCACTGCTCGCCTCTTCTCTTTAACCTATTTGTAAACGATATTAAAGAATACATAATTGAAAGCATGTTTTTAATGTTTGCTGACGATGTCAAGATATATAAGATTATTACTAGTATTTACGATCTGGATTCCTTACAGCACGACATTAACAGATTTGTGTTGTGGGCTGAGACAAATGGTTTGCAATTAAATGTAGAAAAATGTCATGTTATTAGTTTCTATAGAGGATTAAGAAGGGTTAACGGTGATTATAGCATTGGTGGTTTAGTACTGGATAGGGTTGACAATATTAAGGATCTCGGAGTAATTTTAGACTGCCGACTATCATTTACTGATCAAATCAGTGCTGTTGTCACCAAAGCTTCAAAAATGTTGGGCTTTATTCAGAGGAATTGTAGTGATTTCTCAATTACGTCTTTAGTTTTACTTTACTGTGTCCTAGTGCGGTCCATAATGGAATACTCTACGGTGGTGTGGTCTCCGTTTTACGAAGTTCATAAATATAGCTTGGAGAAGGTTCAAAATAGATTTCTTAGACTGTGTGCGTATAAATTGAATATACTGATTGTTGATCATGATTATAGTGAGATTAGAGGTATGGTTGGCCTTGACTTGTTAGCTCATAGAAGAATAATGTTTGATGTTAGCTTTGTTACAAAGATAGTTAGGGGTTATACTATATGTCCGGCTTTGTTAAATTCTATAGCTCTGAATGTTCCCATAAGGTCCCTTAGAAATTTTGAACTATTTCATATTGGTCATCACAGTACCAACTATGGTTCACATGCGCCCCTGATACGGGCCATGCGTTTTCTCAACCACCACAATGAGTTGGATATATTTTCTAATTCCCTCACTTCTCTTAAAAAAAAGGTAACTGTCAATTGTTTATAGTTGTATAATTTCGTCGATACCATCGTAAACTTACTTTTGTCAAGTTAGTATTTAGATATTTCAATAGCCTTTTAATTTAATTTTAGTTGTATTGATATTATAATGGGTTGTGCCCGTATATTTTACAAATAAAATAAAATAAATAAAAAAATTTGGCGATGGATGATAATTTGGATTATACATAATCCTCACTCCATATTTTTGGGCTAATCCCTGACATTCTTTACTTTTAAACTGTACCCCATTATCTGTACGAATTACTTTTGGAATACCATGAATCAAGAATATCCTCTCCTCTAACAAATTTACTATTGTTTTTGCGTCAGCTCTCCTAATTGGAAAAAAATAATTGAATTTACTAAAAACATCGGTTACTACAAAAATATACATATTTCCACGTTTACTTTTAGGTAATGGTCCAAACATAGTCATTAAAAATTTAGTCACATAAAACGAGACACCGCCGCCGCGACCACACCGCGCGTTTTCGCCGCAAGTATGTCGCCGGCATAAGGCGGAATATATGTGCCTGCTGGTTTTAGCGCGAATCTTAACAGACACCAGCATGTCTGATCGTATCGGGTCGCACTATATAGTATGCGCGACTTAGTTGAAAAGTCACAGAATTGCAAGTCACTTAAACAGATTTGTTTTATGTCTTTGTCGCCTCGGTCTTGTTCTCTGATGGATAGGCGCTCCCCCAAATTTTTTTTTAATTTGCTTACAAAAAACTTACAAGCTTTATACTTACTAAAAGTGATTTTGTTCTAGGTACATAAACCGTGTTCTCGACTTGGCAAGAAAAAAACCACAATTAATTTACTTTTTACAAATAAAGGACGAATTAGAGAGTGTTTTTAATATACCCAAGTAAGTACCTACTCTAAATAATTTGTATTAGCCTTAAATGTTTAATCTTATCAGGACACGAAATTGGATCTACAGTAAAATTTCTGTTTACGATCTCCTCTATAAACTAACCTGAACTAACCTGCGTTAAACGACCGGTTATAAATTCCCCATATTTAAGAATGGAAATCCCATTATTTTATCGCACTGGCGGTATTTTCAATTAATACAGAAAATACCGTCGTCCGGCGGCATAATCTTTTTAGGTACAATAAAGCCGCCGAAAATTTGAATTAATTTTTTAATCACGGCGGTCTGTTATTAGAATACGGATAGATGCCGCCGATTGACGGTTTGCTCTATTTGAAATATTAAATGCCGCCGAAAAGAATTTACATAACCTTACTTGTTGCATTTCCAAGTTTATACACTTGAAATTGTTTATTTGATGATTTTTTAAGTTACTCTTGATATTGAATGATGAACGAGATCATAAAGCAGCAAATTTAATTCAAAAGTTACCCGTAAACTTTTACGAATAGTTAGTGTCCTTTGTAACTATCACCAGTTGTTAACCGGTTATGCATTTGAGTTTGTAGAAAAACAATACACAGCCAGAAATAATACTCAAACAGAACTATAATACAACATTTGAATCATGTAACTGTGGTTCACGAATGTCAATGATGTTGGCTTGTCGCCATATACTTAAAAAACGCGAAGAACTTGGAATATATTATATGTTTGAGGAAAATTTATGCAATAAAAGATGGAATCCAATCAAAGGATTTTTCTTACAGATGTGACTAATATACCAGATAACTCTTTATCATCTACAACTGGAAGACACACTGCGATAAAACCTAGCATAAAGCTGAACCAGCACCAAAAGTTCAGTAAAGCATGGATGCTTTTGAAATCATTAGCAGGTTTAGTTTCAGAAGCAGGTGACGCAAGATACCATATGAGACTCAGACAATTAATACAGCTTAAAACGGCCTGGGAAAATTATGAAGATTTAGTTATTATGGATTCGCAGTCTGAAGATGCCAACCAAAATATACCAGAAATGGAAGAAAATACTGAAAATCAGATTTTTTACGTAAGGCTAGAAGATGAAAATCAAATTTTAGAAGCAATGGCTCAGGACAATGATAATCACATTCCCGAAGGAGTACAAAAGGATATGAGTGGAATGTTAGAAGTAATACAAGACGATTTACCAATCATATTCAACAATAACGATCCAAACATTATTACCAATTGTGAATTTGAAATAGTTGATGTAGTTCAGGTTAGTTGTCAAGACAATGACTCTTCGGTAACTTCCACGAAAACTACAGATTTAAATATAGGTAATATAAAATCAGTTACCATGAAGCAAAGAGGTAGGCCGAAAGACCGAGCTAATACTGTCATCGGGTTACGCGCAAAACGGAAGAAAACGGAAAACAAAAATAATTGTTCCATAGACAAAAATTAGTTCGTCGAAGCAAAGATCGATATTTATTAGGTATACGTTTTCCTTTGTTATATTTATGTATAGTTGTACCTAGTTCTTTATTAAAAACGTTTATTTTAGTACACCATGGTGTGTAAGTTTTGTTTTAGAGTGATTACGCTCTAAATCAACCCCCGTCATTAAACATCGTCTTAATAATATGTCTACCATCTGCCCATTTTTATTAGAGCTATTAAATATAAGATATTAACTTTTTGAATATTGTTTGTTTAGTTACTCAAACGTAGTAAAGTTATAAATGTGTATTATTTGTTAATAAGCAATTGAATCGTGGATGGTAGTAAAGTCAGCGTGTATATCGATACCGCCAATGGATACCGCATTCTACTCTACTGATATTAACGTTCCCCGCCGGTATTTTATATTTTAAATGGGGGAGACCGTCGACTGCCGGCATCTATTGATACTCTGATAACACACCGCCGTGATTAAAATCATACAGCCGTGAGTAAAAAATTAATTCATATTTTCGGCGGCTTTATTGTACCTAAGAAGATTATGCCGCCAGACGACGGTCTTTTTTGTATTAATTGAATATACCGCCGGCGGTCGGTTAGCCAGTGCCTTATTTTATACTCGCCGACCAATCTGTTAAACGAGCACGGGCATTCATCATCGGAATTTTTAGTAAACATTAATGCTTAAAACACCTCCATTAGGGGCAGTAAAACCCGACGCGACAATTCTTAAGAAATTAAACATACACTAATTACTTTATTGCAGGCGGATCCATTCAATTTTCTTCAAAGGCTAATAAATCGGTTATTAACATTAGTTTTGTTTTGAACAGTTTTTGTGTGTTTTGGGACCAACGTGAATATTTGAAGATGGCGGGAAAAAGGAGATGTCTTTCTTTAAGCGAAAAAATTGAAATAAACAAGGAAAGTGAAAAACTGATTTAAGTACCAGGAAATTGACTGAAGAATTTAAAGTGGGTAAGACCCAAGTGACTATGTTGCTTCAAAATAAAGCAGAAGTTAGAAATTTGTCTCAAGGTGGCAACGGTGAACAAAAGAGAAAATTTCCCAAAACCGAAGGACTGGCAGTGGACCAAGTTGTTTTTATAACTGGTTTTGTAAGGCGCGAAACAAGCACTTACCAATATCCGGGCCCATAATTCAAGCAAGCGCCCTCGAATCTGCTCAATGTCTAGGACTAGATAACTTCAAGGCATCAAATGGATGGTTACAAAAATTCCGTCGTCGGAACGATATTACTTTCAAGAAAATATAACATGACGAATTAGCCGATATCAACATCGAAGACGTAACTGCTTGGAAAGAAAGGCTATTGACCATTTTAGAGGATTATGCCCCAATGGACGTATTTAATGCAGAAGAGACAGGTCTTTACTATCGTGCATTGCCACCAAAAACATATACATTGAAAGATGACAAGTGTACTGGAAAAGAAACAAACAGCAAAACAACGATTTACAGTTATCAAGAAAATTACGATTGAACATAATATTAATAAGTAAGACTGTATTTCTGACGATTTATTTGTAAATCGAGCAAAACATTCCATTGTGTGTTTATTTCTTTTTCTTTTCTCAACTCTGGTATTTCTGAATGTTGACCACCGTTTAGTTCCATAGAAACTGTATGACAATGTCGAGCGTGGAGTTGCAAAGTTGCGGTTGTCACAATGGTGAAGTTAACGGAACGAGAAAAGGTGAAATTCTATGCATGGTTGGGTTTGGTGATAGAACATATACTCAAATAGGAACAGCTCAATTATTTAATGAAATTCATCCTGATCGTCCTCCTATATGTCAAAAAGTGGTGAGTAGAATAGAGGCTAAATTTAGAGGATTCGGTCATGTTAGAGATTTTCCTAAATCTAGTCATCCTGCTCGAGATGAAAATGAACAACTTGACGTATTGCTTTACTTGAAAGAAAATCCATATACTCCTCTGTCGCACATTGGGGCCAATTTACACATGCGAAAATCTGTTCTTCACCGAATAGTTCATAAGCACAAATATAACCCGTTCAAGGTTATTCCAGTGCATTAGTTATTTAAAGATGATTTCGAGGCGAAATGATTATTGTGAACGCGTGTAAAATATGTGCCATCTAGATAATAATTTAGTAAAAAATGTAATTTTTTCCTATGAAGCTACGTTCTGTTTGTAGTACCTTTAAAAAACAAATGTCTCGCGTGGAATAGTGCGCGGAAGAGTAATTGGTTTATTTTTCTTTGAACAGTCTATAACTGGACAAGTATATCTTGAGTTTCTCCAACTTGAATAATTTGGAGTGTTAGTGGCTTTATTTCCGAATCGATTGGACCCAGATTCCCCTGGCGAAGAACTGATGTTTCAGCAAGATGGTGCTCCTCCGCACTATGCTGCCACTGCACTGTGTGTACATTTTTGGATGAAACCTTTCCCAATCGGTGGTTAGGAGGGGAGGACCTATCGAATAGCCTGCTAGGTCGCCAGACCTAACTCCGCTGGACTTCTTTTTGTGGGGTTACCTCAAATCGAAGGTATTTGTTGACAGGCCAAATAATCTGTAGGAGTTGAAAGAAAGGATCCGAAGAGAAGTGCGTGCCATATACAGTGTGACCAGTAAAGTCCGCATCATATGGGATTTTTTTTATTAGAGCTTTCTTCGAAATTTGACTTTGGCATCAGTTTCTGCTTCGATCGAGATGAAAATTTACCCAAAAAATAGTAGTCACGTGATTCGCATTATCGGTCAAATTTTAATTTTTTTCCAAAAAAAATTAAAAAGTGGGGTTCATTTTCAAAATATCGAAAGAAGTTTAAGAAAAAGTTTTTTTAAATGCCATTTTTAGCACATATGCAAAATTTCAGTTGCATAAGATAATTTTGATTTTTTACCCATGTTTTGTAAATTACACCACTGTTGCAAAATAAAACTCAAAGCAACCTACAAAAAACTTCTTAGTTGTATCAATGTCTTATTCCAGACACATTTCCTTTAAACTGGCGCCATATTAAATGTGTGTTTTTCTACAAAATCCAAATAGGGCTATTCAAATTTCGTCACATGTGATGCAAAGTTTATTTGTTTTTGACCCTCTATAAGGTAGCTTCATACAATAAGTATTTTTGAAAACGTAGTTTGTGTCTAAAAGTAAAACACCTTAATATTAACAAAATAGTTTAAATGAAAAGAGTCTTATTTTCTAATAAAAAAAATCATATTATAATAATTTAAGATTCCCCCTTTTTAATTGATACCAAACTATTCTTGATATTTGAATATTAAATTAAAAACAATTCAAAAACTTAAAATTTAAAATTAAATTTGTGTGTGTGCTGTCCAATGCGTTCAATACAAACAATTGTTCTTCTTGACACTTCTTTGATGGTGTTTCTGATGCTTAGGGGTCTTATTTCAAAAACTCAGTTTCGAATGACGGTTTCCAAATGTTCAACATTACGGAAAGGTCTTTGTTTGTAGACTTTTTGTTTTAGGTAACCCCACAAAAAAAAATCAAGTGGGGTTAAATCCGGGGATCTAAGCGGCCAGTATTGCTCCATATTACGCCCAATTACCTTGCCCCTAAATATTTTCAAGAGACGTTCTTTAACCTATCTTGCATTATGGATGGAAGCACCGTCACACTGAAGCCACAAATTATGCCTTATTTCAATAGGCATATATTGTCCAAAACTTCAAGGATCTCGTTATTAAGGAAGCCTAGGAATTCTTCAGAGTTTAAATTACCTCTAAAAAAATAAGGCCCAACAACTTGGTCGTTTAAGATACCGCACCACACATTTGTTTTAAAGGAATACTGGTCACTGCATTCTATTATAAAATTAGGATTTTCTTGAGCCCACCATCTACAATTTTGAGAGCTAACAACGCCGTTTGAAGTGAAAGTGGCCTCGTCGGGCCATAAAACGTGAAAGGGAAATGACACATTTCCTTCGTTTTCCCCCTGGTACCAAAAAGAGAATCCTAAACGTATGTCATAATCTTGTTCCTTAAGAGTATTTATAAATTTTGGTTTATAAGGTTTAAATTTATTTTTGTGCAAAATATTCCTTACACTCTCTCTTTGAACGTCAGTTCTGCAAGGGACATGTCTAATACTAGTTTGAGCATGTTCCACAACATCTAGGCAAACATTTAATTGGATTTCTTCAGTATGTTTTATAGGATTATGAGGCTTTTTAAATAAATTTCCGCCGATCCAGTTGATTTAAATTTTGCCATAATCCTACTCGCAGTAGATTGTTGCACATTTTTGCCTGGATACCCTTCAATAAAAATGTTGGCTGCTACACGATGACTTGTGTTTTCACCACATATTAATACAATTTCGATTTTTTCCTGTGAAGATAACATTTTTTTTTATTTAATACGCAGTTATAATTAAAAGCCACTATGTCAAACAGAAAGCGATTTGACTGTCATTAATAAAGCAAGGCCTGTTGATCTTCTTTTTCATATGTTTTACGGCCAACTTGTTTTTCGTGCCTCATCGTAAGGTGGAATACTTATTAATTTTTCGGAAACTGCACTTAAATAATAAAAGACTATTTTTACTTTTTTTATAACATAGCTTCAGAACAAATTTTAATAAAGGAGTTCTAAATTAAATCGTTGAAAACAGATTAACTTTACGTTAAGTTAAACGAAAATTAACACTTTATGAAGACTTTACTGATGACACTGTGTACTTGTTTTGTCTTAATTATAATTTGTTTTTCTTTTAGACACAAACTACGTTTTCAAAAATACTTATTTTATGAAGCTACCTTATAGACTATAGAGGGTCAAAAACAAATAAACTTTGCATCACATGTAACGAAATTTTAATAGCCCTATTTGGATTTTGTAGAAAAACACACATTTAAAATGGCGCCAGTTTAAAGGAAATGTGTCTGGAATAAGACATTGATACAACTAAGAAGTTTTATGTAGGTTGCATTGAGTTTTAGTTTGCAACGGTGGTGTAATTTACAAAATATGGGCAAAAAATCAAAATTATCTTATGCAACTGAAATTTTGCATATGGGCTAAAAATGGCATTTAGAAAAACTTTTTCCAATAACTTCTTTCGATATTTTGAGAACAAAACCCACTTTTTAATTTTTTTTGGAAAAAAATTAAAATTTGACCGATAATGCGAATCACGTGACTACTATTTTTTTGGTAAATTTTCATCTCGATCGAAGCAGAAACTGATGCCAAAGTCAAATTTCGAAGAAAGCTACTAATAAAAAAAAATCCCATATGATGCGGACTTTACTGGTCACACTGTATAACTCCGGAAATGGTTGAAAACGTGCAAAAAGAGTTTATTGATCGCCTTGGATATTGTCAAGCCGTAAATGGCGCATATTTTTAACATTTAACTTGATTTGTTCTGTTCTTTTTAAATAACAGGTCTTACTTACTGATATGTTTAATCGTAATTTTTTCGATAACTGTTCAGTTTAGGTATAGGACATGGTACATGAAACATACTTAGAATTCGATGCAAAATTCAACAATGAAATAAAAAATATATGTTTTCATTTGAAAAAATTAAGTTGATGATCGTAACTTATTTTTGGGCTACACTGTATACATGAATTTACCATTAAAAAAACTACATTACGAAATAAAAATCGACGGGTCTCAGCGTTTTTCCAAAAATCACACCGCTGAATTTTAAATTAATTTAGACATTACTTCTGGGACTCACTGTATAATATTTTTTATATTGATTAAGCATCACTTGGGCTTTTCAAAAATATATAGATGTTTATATTTATGTTGAAATTCGATATTTTCACTTTTTTACTTTATTGGTAACAATAGGCCATGGCCAAACGCAAAATTTTCTAAATACGAGGGGAGACCATAAAGCAAAGTTTTCCAAAATCACCCTTTAGATTAAAAACGAAGACAGTCATGACAAATTTGACACCGGAGTCTTCCGTTTCATTAAAATGTAGTACACTGACGCGAAAACCGCAACTCTCTATCTTTGATAATAACTCCAATACTTACCCCCTAAAAGTATCGAAAATGGGATACCCTGTACATATATATAAATAGACGATTGCTAACACTAATGTTAAAAATTACGTTTGAATATGAATATTTAGATATTAAACTTGAAATAGTGCTTGTAGGAAAGTGATAATTACTTGTCTTCACAATTTAACAGTTACAAAGTTTACACGAACGCTCTAATGCTCATTAACAAAATAAGAATTTTATTAAAAAGCATGGGTAACTTAAATTAATTTAAGAAACATAATTCGGATTGATTTAAAATGCATGAAATATGTAGATTATCCAATTTACATCCGGATTTCACCTTCGTGTAAACGCGACTACACATTATCTCACAATGCTTTTGAAGTTAAACGTCATCGTGTTTTGGTATTTTTTCAATAAATAAATCCATATATAAAAAGAAAATAAAACATACAAATTTTCAAAATTTTTAGGCCTAAATTTTATGTTAGTAATACAATCAAATTTTTCATCATAGTAGCCTTGAAATCAACAAGTAATTTTATTTCCGTGTCAGCCATTTTGTCAAAAAGTTGTCTAATTTTTCTAAAATACCGACATAATTTTTAAATATGGAGCAAGATGAGTTTATATGGTCATAGACCAACCTACAAAGACTTATCATGTAATGCTTTCAATTTACCGCTCATGCAAATGGACCTCTAGACATGTATGCGTAAATTTAGTTTAGACCGCAAAAACCAGTAGTAAAAAGTCGCTACTGTCGTCCATTAATTCCACCTGAGTGTAGCATGAAACGCACGTGGTTTGCAGGCAGTTGCCATATTGTGCCCACCGTGGTTGAATTCCGGATGGTTGAAATTGAATAGCAATGCTCATAAAATATTTTTAAATGCATACATTTATTGTTTAAATTTACAACAGCTTGGGTACAAAGCCAAATTCGTCCTTCTAAGGATGTTATAAGGATTCTAGAAAAAAAATATTCTCAAAAAAGATATTAATCAACATTACAGAAATCGCTATAAATAGCTTTTACAACCGTGTTCGAGCGCTTCTTAACTTGATGTTGCCGCGCCTTGCTTGCACTTGGAAACCAAAAAAAGTGTCGATTTCGCGTGTATTTGCTGAATTTAATAGTTTTACCTGGATTTGGAATAATTTGTATTAATTTAGCCGCCAATTTTGTGTTATACTATGAAGTGCATTTAATCGAATTTCTCTTTGTGGCATCGTGGTTAGTTTTGGAATAAACATTATTGTGTTTATATTTAAGAGATTTCGATGTATTGATTTAGTAAAATATTTTAAAATGCATTAGTTATTTAGGTATAGATTAAAAATCTAAATACAAAAACAGCGATTTGTGAGATATTTCCCTTTTTAAATATGGTGTACGTATAATACGTTTCACAATAATTATGTTTATGTTTATGGCTAAATGCATTTTTTTTTAGTGAAATTCTACTACTTATAACGTTAAATGTTTCTTATTACATTGTCGCTTTTTCAAAAATAAACATTAATATATTTGAAAAATATAATTTTTCTTCTCAAAAACTAAAAGTTAGCGCTTTGTTCAAAATAGTACAAATCACTACGCTACTTCTGTGTTCAAGAAAAGAAGAAGGCAAACCGGAAAAGTATTTGGTAATGGTTTTGTTTTTATTGTTTTAGTTGGTAGTTACTTACATAGTTACCACGGTGCGTATAAATCTTGTTTTTCCCAGACTCAGATATTCGGATAAAATTGATAAAGTACAGGGACATTATGCAATACCCATCTTGAAGCTCATTGCAAGCTACTTTTCAACTCCAATAATATACTAATGCTCCTTCATTTATAATGACATGAAGATATATAACCACCTGAGCTTGGAGACAAGAAATAGCCAAAACCTTAAACTGTTTCGTAAGAAATTAAAGGCCAAGCTATTGTCAAGAGCATTTTATAATATAGACGAATTTTTCACACAAAATGATATGTATTCTTACTTTTTGAAAATTTTAATAATGGTTTTAATTAGATTCTCGCTTGTTATTCTAAATTTTTGTTTATATCAACTGTTATATGTGTGTTTTGTTGGTACTTTTATTACCATTTTAGCTCAAAATTTCTTATGTGGGTGAAGTGTCAAAACTTAAACATCAATATATTTAAAATTAACTGCACTTCCGTTATGAAGTTAAAACAGGTGATTAACTTTTGATTGTATCTTAGCTATGTATCCATTGTCGATGCCGAACTCCTAGTTTTTTAAGTCATGTATTGTAACCCAGTTGTATAAGTTATCATGCTTTGTCAATAAGATTTATCTCTTATGATACCTCTTGAACAATAAGACACTTTTATTCATGAAGTGTCACCCGATTCGCGATTTCCCTGTTGAATATAATAAAAAACAAATTACACATTTCTCAATGATTTTCCGCAAGAAAGTCAAATTTGATGTTAAAAAATATATAGATTCACAAGTTTGAGAGATTCGACTCCATATTGGATTTTTTTAAATGAAAGCCCTCATCCATAAACTCGCAAGTGAATTGCATATCGCGATTCGATTTCACAAAAAAAAGTTGCCAAAATTTATTTTTATTTATTCTAGAGATAAGAGGTTTTAACGTTGTTGATTTGGTTCTGTAATTATTACCACTTTAGAAATATATGTTTTGAGTTGTGATACCCAATTGTTTTTACAGTTACGTAATTACATAATTTCCGGTGGCCAATCTATTTACGCTATTACCAAATACAACAGATGTTAAAAAGTGACAAATACGACGGCATTTATTTTTTTAAATGTCATTTCGCGATTAGAGTTCAAAAACATACAGTTGTTGATATTTATTTTTAACCATACCTGATACAATTCATTCGTGTGGTTATGGATGAGGGTTGCCACTTTAAAAATTCAAAATGGCGTCGTATCTGTCACTTTTTAATATCTGTCGTATTTAATTATAGCGTAAATAGCTCGGCCACGGGAGATTATGTAACTGTAAAAACAATTGGCTTTTACAACTCAAAATCGAATCGCGAAATGCAATGCACCCAAGAGGTTATGGATAAGAATATTTTTTTTTAGAATCTAACATCCTTAGAAGGACGAATTTGGCTTTGTACCCAAGCTGTTGTAAATTTAAACAATAAAATGTATGCATTTAAAAATATTTTATGAGTATTGCTATCCAATTTCAACCATCCGGAATTCAACCACGGTAAATTTTATAGTTCTATGTTTAATAATATAGTAAATTTGTAAGATTATTTGATATTTTTTTAACTCGTCTCCATTTCATAGAATTAATGCAACCAAACATACACGACAGCAAAATAAAACATTTGTGAACATCATTACCAACCTTAGAAAAATAAGAAAACTGTTTCCTAAAAAGTTCGAAACAGCTTTTTTATGAAACCAAATTAGAAAAACACAATTTAAGGCGTATTTTCACTAAATCACATTTTTAGTTAAAACGTATTAAGCTCTTGTGTAAACTTGGTAAGTGGTGTAAATACGGGAGGATGTCCAGGGGGTCCGGACTCCCCCCCCCCCTCTCCCAGGGCGATCTAGATACAAATATTGAACAGTAAAATTGAATGGTGAAACAATTGGTTTGTCTTACCTCATTTTACCTATTTTAACTTCTTATGTCGTCTGTCGTTGTAACTGGCGAAACATGTAACCAATTTGAAACAAACATTTTTGAGAATTATGGAAGCTTTCTTCGAATTGGTGATCATTGTTACCGACTTTTTTCTTTTAAACAGTGGTGATTTGACCGGAGGAAGTCAGGACCTTCGCCTATAACGACGTCCTGACCTTCAAGAGAAGGTCAGGCAGGTTTGACAAGGACCTGGGTGGTTGAATGAATGGGGGAAGACTCAGGTGTAGACAAATAGGATCGTCTTGCCAAAACCGTGTGTCTCCCCTCACCTACTATACCACTACAACCAGCTTTTAATGTTTTCCACATGAACTGATTTCTACGAACCTCTTTTATTAGTTTTGATGACATAATAGTTGGATCCAGAAGCGCAGTAAGGGGGCGACCCGCTCCCATAAGTATTTCAACTCCAGATAAAACCAGACTGGTGTTGAACATATTCCAAATTTAAAGCCTTTGCCAAAATAGTAGTCTTAAGGTTGTTAATATGTAGTGTTTTAAACAATAACTTGTAAATGTTTTTTGTTACATTAATAAATAAATAAATAAAATAAAAAAATAATCATAGACATAACTTGCAGATTTTATATCATAATTTCATATTTTAGGTTAGTTCAAAGTCTAGAAGAGCTTAGATTATGTGAGAATAAATCAACACAAGTTATAAATCATTTAGAGGAGCATATTGATCCAACCTATAAATGGAATATTTGGGATTTAAAACGAGAAGCCCTTAGTCTGGTAATATAAAATAAAGAAAATATTAAACAATTTTATTTTCGTTAAATTTTAAAAGGCGTTTATTAGGATTGATCCGTACTTTTCAATTTAAAAAAATCCTGTTCATTTTTGTCTTGTGCTTAAAGTAAACAGCTTGTGAAATCATTGTACAGGGTCTTCCAACGAGGACTGAACAGGGGCTCATTTTTGAGCTTCCTTGTATTTAAAGAAAAATCCAAAATAGCCAATCGATGTACTTTTTCCTGCAGAATTCAAAAATGAAACCAAAAATTTATTTGAACCAGAAACAAAAGAGTTACGCTATGGATAAGGTGTTTTTTAAATGGAACATAGCTTTTTTTATACGATTTTTGGAACGAGTGATTTTTTTTTTGTCCGTTCTGATTAAAATATTTAATATTGTGACAGCTATTTTTATTAAATTTTAATGTTTTATCCAGTATAATTTAACTTTAACCTGTTTGAAACATACACTAGGTAATAAAGGTATAATCACCTTTGAATCCTTCAAAGTCAAAAAATTTGACAAATTTACTATAATATTGCCGAAATGAAATATTCATTAGATGAGAGATTGCAGATTGTTATCTTGTTCTACAAATGCCAAGAAAATGCAAGAGAAGCAAGGAGAAGATTTATTGCAAATTTTTACAGAAATATATCCGTCAATACTATTTTAAGGATAAAGAACCTATTTGAGGAAAATAAAACATTACATGACAGAAAAAGAAATCCAGAAAGGAATAGAAATCGAGACCGTGCCATTGTGAATTATTTTCGACTGAATCCAACCAAATCAATTTCGGACGCAGTTCGGGACGTTCAATACGGCGGCGGTGTAAGACGCAGAAGAGTTACCCAAGGAACTGTTCACGGGACTTTAAGAAATCATACATTTAAGTCTTATCATATCCTTCCACTTCAACATCTAACACCGGCACAAAAAGAACTTCGCTTCCAATTTGTTTCCCAAATTGTGATTCGGAAAGAAAACGAAGACCCTAATTTATTCAGAAATATCTTATGGACTGACGAAGCCACATTCACAACATCGGGGGTTTTCAATAGACATAATAATCATCACTGGGCCGTTGGAAATCCGAGAAAATTTCAGACAATTAAATTTCAAGGAAGGACTTCAATCCATGTTTGGTGTGGCATAAAAATAATAGAATTTTGGGACCAATATTTTTTAACGGGACTTTAAATGGACAGAGATACTACGAGTTCTTAGAAAACGAAATTGAGAACTTTTTGGAAGATTTACCATTGGAAGAATATCAAAATTTAATTTGGCAACATGATGGGGCCCCTCCGCATGCCGTGCGTGAGGTTACTCAATATTTAAACGGACGCCATGAAGAATGGATTGGTAGAAATGGAACCTATGCTTGGCCACCCAATAGTCCCGATTTGTCAATATTAGACACATTTCTTTGGGGCCATTTAAAGAACGTGGTATACAAGCAGCGAAACCACGATATTGAAGAGATCATGCAGAAAATTGTGAATGAAATAAATCGCCTTAACCAGGAAAATCACAGTATAACAGCAAGTTTGGAAAGGCTACAAAGAGGTTATCGCACATGTTTCGAGAACAACGGAGGTCACATTGAACAATTAAATTATTAATGTTTTTTTTTTTTAATTAGTATAGAGTTGGATTTCTTTTTCTGTCATGTAATGTTTTATTTTCCTCAAATAGGTTCTTTATCCTTAGAATAGTATTGACGGATATATTTCTGTGAAAATTTGCAATAAATCTTCTCCTTGCTTCTCTTGCATTTTCTTGGCATTTGTAGAACAAGATAACAATCTGCAATCTCTCATCTAATGAATATTTCATTTCGGCAATATTATAGTAAATTTGTCAAATTTTTTAACTTTGAAGGATTCAAAGGTGATTATACATTATACCTTTATTACCTAGTGTATGTTTCAAACAGGTTAAAGTTAAATTATACTGGATAAAACATTAAAATTTAATAAAAATAGCTGTCACAATATTAAATATTTTAATCAGAACGGACAAAAAAAAATGACTCGTTCCAAAAATCGTATAAAAAAAGCTATGCTCCATTTAAAAAACACCTTATCCATAGCGTAACTCTTTTGTTTCTGGTTCAAATAAATTTTTGGTTTCATTTTTAAATTCTGCAGGAAAAAGTACATCGATTGGCTATTTTGGATTTTTCTTTAAATACAAGGAAGCTCAAAAATGAGCCCCTGTTCAGTCCTCGTTGGAAGACCCTGTACAGTGTTTCCATTTTAATTTGTCCTACTTTTACATGGCTGTAAAATACGCAAGATGCTATTTGCTATCTAACAGAACAAATATACAGGGTCGTTGGTATGTATGTAAACAGTCGATTATTTCTTAAAGTAAAACAGCTAGCAAAAAATATTTAAGACAAAAGTTCTAGAGTTTTTTGAAGTCTATTAGAATTAAAAAATAATACAGGATGAGTCTAAAAGCCGTAGACAAACAAAGTTACTTTTTTTTAATAGAACACCCTATGTCTTAATATTTTCGGATTCTACATTAAATTACAATTATTTTTTAATTAGTGTATTATAAGTCTAAACCTAATAGTTTCCGAGATACCGACTTTTGAAAAATTACATTTTTGAATTTTGACGAATTCTAGCTTTCTAATGTTATGCCATAGAGCAAAACGGCTTCCATGTCCCTATCTTACTTTTTTATTATCTTCCCACAAATTTTAACTTTCCGTTAAACCGGAAGTACTTACTATATTTCCGGCATTTGAGTTACATCCGGTTTAACCGGAAGTTGACACCAGTAGGAAGATAATAAAAAACTAAGATAGGGATATGTAAGCCGTTTTACTCTAAGACGTACTTTAGAAAGCTAGAGGCTGTCGAAGTTAAAAAATGTAATTTTTCAATAGTCGATATCTCGGAAACTATTAGGTTTTAGACTTATAATGTATTTATTAAAAAATAATTGTAATTTAATATTAAATCCAATAATATTCTAAGACAGAGGGTGTTCCATTAAAAAAAGGTAACATTGTTTTCCTACGGCTTTCTCACTCATCCTGTATACTTATTCTTTTAAAATTTTTATAGACTTTAAAAAACCCTAAAACTTGTGTCTTAATTATTTTTTGATAGCTGTTTTACTTTAAGAAATAATCGACCGTTTCCATACATAGCAACGACCCTCTATAATGCATTAGATAATAAAACACCTTGTATTTGTATTTTTTTGGATTTAGCAAAAGCCTTTGATACGGTTAGTCATAATTTACTATTAAAAAAAATTGAAAATATTGGATTTAGAGGAAAGCAATTAGAATTAATTAAAAACTATCTTAAAGATAGACCAACTTACCTATGTTAAAATAGATAAAGAAGAAAGCTATTCAAAAGTATATAAATATGGTGTTCCTCAAGGGACAATTTTAGGGCCATTATTTTTTAATATTTATATTAGTATAAATTGGGATAGGAAAATTCATAGTCTTGCTGCTCATACTGCTATTTTTTTATAGCGATACAAATTGGGACAATTTAAATAAGAAAATTAAAAAATATTTTAAAATTATAAAAAGTTGGTTTGATAATAATTTATTAACAATTATTGTTAATAAAACAAATTATCTTCCTTTTTATTTTAATCTAAATATTGTACCACAAAATATGAATAGCATCAATATTAGCGATGACATGACAAATTTTAAAAGTTAATCATGTAAAATATTTACGAATAATTTTTGACGGTAAATTAAATTGGAATTTTCAAGTAGAATATTTGATTAAAAATTAAGAAGTTTATTACCAATTTTTAAAAGCATAAATTTCTGGATATAAAATATCCAGAAATATTATATTATGCATTAGTCAAAACTCATTTTAGGTTGGGGAAGAATAAACGGAACTTTGGTTAAAAAATTAGAAGTAGGTATTACAAAAACGATTTTTGAAAATTATATTTAAAAAGGACTATCTTTATCCCTCAAAAGAATTATATTCAGAAACAAAAACCATTAACGTTAGACAAATTTACATTTATAATATTTTAATATATATTTTTTAAAATAAAAACTACAATTTAAAGACCATAACCATAATACACGTTATAAAAATGAAATATCCATAAAACCTAAAATACATAAGTCCTGTAGGACAAAAAAGTTTGAACTGTTTATGCTTTTATTTAAATGATTATTTACCAACAAATATTAAAAAAATTATTTCATTAAAAAAATATAAAATTAAAATAAAAACGTTACTATTGGAAACAAACGCTTTAAAAATATTTTTAAAAATGCTATAACTAATTAATGCTATTTAATATTATTGTGAAAAATTATGTAATTAATGTTTTTCAGAAATTTAATAATCTATCAACAAGAAAGTAGCGTTTATTGAATACTTGCAACTTTTTATAGAAATATTCTTAAATATTTAAAATTTTAAATACTTTTAAATAAATAAGATTTGCCCCTAACAAGCACGTCTTCTGGGGAATTTATAAATAAGTTTAATGAAAAATAACATATTAACACGTTTATTATATTGTAACTATTTGAAATAAACTTATTATTATTATTATTATTAAATGAGCCAATCAGTGCCAAAAGTACCGGCACTAAATATATTCGAAAATATGAATTTCTGCCACCCATTATTTATAAATTATTTATGTATATTTTGTAAGTCGCTCGCCTTGTATATTTTAACTTAAAATTATGTGGTCGCGAGCCCTTATTTACTTCCTATGTGCCAAATTTGGTTTTTATACGTTTAGTAGTTTTTAAAACATGATTTTTTAAAAAAAAATCTTTGTTTTTTTATGTCGCTTGCCCAGCATATATTTAATAAGGAAAGGGGAAAAAAAGGCAAAAAGTCCCCTTTTTCCCCTTTCCCTATATTTCAACTCCACTTCGAGAATGGACTATTTCTTTAAATATATTTAATATAAATTTTGTGGTCCTGTATGCCATTTTGGGACAAACCGACAGACCGTTGGATTTGAATGGAATGGAATCTTGGCAACGTAAGAGAGCGAAAATTTTCAAAAGTTGATATTTTACGATTATCTATCTACAATGTTTGTCTCTTATGAAAAATGTAATAATGACGTAAATAACAGAAAGTAATTTTTTATAAAGTTATTTTTATGTATAAACAGTGAAATTACCCTTTTATAATAATAACATCCAAAACGATTATTACAATATGATTACAATTTTATATTAATTTCAATATTTCAATGAATATTTAGTTCTAAATAAATAGATACATAAAAAAAATAGTTCGCAAAAGTCCCTTAAGAAGATAAATGTATACATAACTATTACCACCTCTAGCATACATTTCATCAAGACATACCTTATACCATAGAAACAATAAACATAAACCGTCGTTACCAAAGAAACAACAGTAAACAAAAACAGGAATAAAAATGCAAACTTGCAGAAAATATTTAGAAAAAAAAGTTAATTTAACTGTAACTAAAAAGTACAGAACATTTATTATATAAAAAAAATAACCAATACAAACATAAAATTTCGTTTCAATAAGTCAAATTTGACCTGTGTTATTTTATTATTTATTTATTTATTTTATTTTATTTTTTTTTTATTTACGTATCAACATTTACAAGATATATTTGAAATTTTACTGGTTCATCCTAACCTAAAATAACCCTTCTAGCAGAGGATTTAAAGTTATTTTTTACATAAAACCAGTCTAGCCTGTTATAAAATTTGTTAACAGTGGTAGAAACTCTATTTATTGGACTGTGCAATAAATACAACGTTCGACAGTAGGGGACATGCAGGAGGGATTGGTTACGAGTTTGGTATGAAGGGACGTGAAATGAAAAGACATTCTGGACTTTTAATGATATTATTTAAGACTTTAAAAGCAAAGCAAACGTCGTAAAACTCCCTTCTGCAAGCAAGATTATTTAGATTCAGGTATAACATAGTTTGATCACAACTTAAATTTATACCTGTTTTAAATAAATGGTATCTTGAAAATTTTATGAATTTATGTTGGACATTTTCCAATCTACTTACATGAGCTAGAAAATACGGTGACCAAACTATGTTTGAAAACTCCAAAATTGATCTTGCATATAAGAAATATATATAGCAGCCGAAGTACATTTATATTCGTGAAGTCTTTACATGATCTCTTTATAAAACCCAACATTCTATTTGCCCTACCAATAATGTTCTCAAAGTGATGTGAGAAAGACAATTTACTGTCCAAAAAAACTCCAAGATCTTTTACATGGTAGGCTTTAACCAGAGGAATGCTATTGATTGAATACTGGTAAGGGACGGTGCACATCAACCTACTAAACCTTATGAACCGACATTTATCAGTGTTAAGTTACATCCTGTTACGTTCACACCAAGAAAAAATTATGTCAATATCATTTTGTAAGGCTAACATATCGAATGAAGATGAGATCTGTCTAAATAGCTTTAAGTCGTCAGCAAACAACAAGCAATTCGATGATAATTGACGTGCAAGGTCATTAATAAATAAAGTAAATAAAAGGGGGCCCAAGTGAAAACCTTGGGGAACCCCTGATGTTGTCTTAAAAGGGTCAGAAAGGTAGCCATCCACCTTGACCTGTTGCTCCCTGTCGTACAGGTAAGACACAATCCACGATAGGAGTTGACCAGACACTCCAAGACTTGAAAGTTTAGATATAAGAATGGTGTGGTTAACTTTATCAAATGCCTTGCTAAAATCAGTATAAATTGCATGACATTCGCGACCCCTTGCGAAGGAGCTATACAAGTAGTTTGAAAATATGAACAGGTTGGTATCCACAGATCGCCTAGAAATAAAACCATGCTGCTGATTGACTATGAGTGTCTCAAAAATACCTGTGAGAACTTTCTCAACACAGTGTTCGAATAGCTTGGGAATAGCTGACAGAATGCTCATTGGTCTATAATTGTTAATTTCATTTTTGTTACCAAACCTAAAGATAGGACAAACGTACGATAATTTCCATCTCCTTAGAAATACTCCAGAGCATAGAGATCTACAGCGTGTGCGTGGATTTGCTTGCCAAATGGAAAACTTCTTTATTATCAATTTTTCGAAAAAGAGTTATTCTTTATAAAAAGTTTTGCTTTTAAAATAATTAAGATTGGCATAAGAATTTCTGAATTATTCGTCTCTTGAGGTGTTGTCTGTCTCGGGGCCGCCTTTTATATACCCTTTCTTTGAGGACACCCCACAAAAAATAATCCAGTGGGGTTAGATCCGGGGACCTCGCTGGCCAATGACATCTTGATCTGTACCTCTTCCTATCCACCTATTAGCAAAATTGCTGTTCAGCCAATGTCTAACTTGCAATGCAAAATGTCAATTTCGAGTCCCCTGGTAATAATGTATGGGTAAATTTTGGTTTAAAAGGTTTAATTTTATGTTTTTTTAGAACCATTCTAATGAAGTAGATTTTTAAGTCCAAATCTCGAGACACTTGCCTTAAACTAGTTTTAGGGAATTCGTTGATGTAGAGCAAAACATTAAGTTCATCATTTTTATCGTATAAGCGAGGAAGATTATTTTGACCTTGGTTTTCTCTTCTCCGAAAAAAGTTTGGAGAGCACCGTTTGAATTTACTCATAACATTACTTATTGTTTGAAGGGTTATTGGTGTTGGTCTTCCCGGTGATTATTGTTAAATTCTTCGGCTGCTTCTCTATTTGTGCGATAATTATTTCCAACTATTAAAACAATCTGGACTTTTTCTTGATCAGTTAAACTCATTGTTAGAGGAAAAAATACAAACAAGAAAAGTTTTATTGACATATGTCAATTCGTGAAATGTGTCTTTACAGGGTTTTACCTTAACATTTAATTGTTTACAAGTAAAAGTTTAATTTATAATTATTAGGCTTTATTTAAAACTTTACTTAATAAAACAATAATTTATTGTTGTTCTGTATGGTGTATGATGAACAACGTGGGGGGCTTATTTATCCATATTGTTTATCAAAAATGTTAAGTAACTATTTACATACATATTTAATGTAGGTAAGAAATTTACTTTTTACATTCTTTGTTCAAATATCTACAAATTTTCTAATGACAATTTTTCTCTTATTACGATGGCAACGGCAGGGTGACCGATAATAATTTAGATACTTTAAACTGATGTAACTTAGGTTTGCGGTAACCGAATATAACAAACTACGGCTTATTTTAAAGGTCTTTTAAAGTTGATTAAACATGGCTTTTAAAAAAATTCTATTTATTTTAATGCTAAGCGGTAGGTGGCGCTGTTGAAAAAAAATGCTATACTAGTTCCGATTACTTTATAAATGCAAATGGTACCCTACAGATTTTTTTACTTCGTTTGGTAGGTTATTAGTTGAGGAAACGAAATCTGAAAACCGGGGATCGATATCTCTTGTCGTTTTAAAATTATCGCGAATAGTAGATGAGTGTCGAGACCGCTTTCATTTAATTATTGAAAAAATAAATAAAGTGCTCTAGCTAACTATTGTCTGTTAAAAATTTGATCGAGGCTAGAGGGCTCCATAGAAATGACTATTTTGTAGTCACTTTATTTTTTTATTTATAACGAACACGTTTTATATATTTTTTTAATTTAAAAAATGCGTCATACTATTTATTACCCTTAAATGCTGTATTTATAGCGAGGCAGGCCATGATTTATTAAAAATAAGACAAAAGAATAAATATTCACTTACGCCGAATGATACAATGACAGTTTCACTGCTGTTCGCAATATTTATAGCAACTGCTCGATAAAAATATTTTTATTTATTAGCTACAATAAAATTGTATATACTGTGAACCAAAACACAACATGTATCCCTGGCCACCCAGGTCCCCCGATTTGACGTGTTTAGATTTTTATTTATGGGGCAGAATAAAAAATTTAGTGTATAAAACTAGACCAACCACCCAACAAGATATAATAGGTCGAATTGAAAACGCCATAAATAGTATATCTAGGGCAGAAATAGATGAGGCAGTAATGTCAAGTCGGAAACGGCTAAATCGCTGCATCGAAAATGATGGAAGGCAATTTGAACACCTTAAATAAGTTTTAATTTTGTTGTATTATTTAATTTATTTGTTGTTGTGTTTTGGTTCACAGTTTTAAATTTTATTGTAGCTTATAAATAAAAATATTTTAGTCGAGCAGTTGCTATAAATATTGCGAACAGCAGTGAAACTGTCATTGTATCATTCGGCGTAAGTGAATATTTTTTCTTTTGTCTTATTTTTAATAAATCATGGCCTGCCTCGCTATAAATACAGCATTTAAGGGTAATAAATATTATGATGCATTTTTTAAATGAAAAAAATATATAAAACGTGTTCGTTATAAATATAAAATAATTTCTTTGGAGACCTCTAGCCTCTATCAAATTTTTAACAGACAATAGTTAGCTAGAGCACTTTATTTATTTTTTCAATAATTAAATGAAAGCGGTCTCGACACTCATCTACTATCTTCGCAATAATTTTAAAACGACAAGAGATATCGATCCCCGGTTTTCAGATTTCGTTTTCTTAATTAATAACCTACCAAACGAAGTAAAAAAATCTGTAGGGTACCATTTGCATTTATGAAGTAATCGGAACTAGTATAGCATTTTCTTCAACAGCGCCACTTTACCGCTTTTAGCATTAAAATAAATAGAGTTTTTTTTAAAGCCATGTTTAATCAACTTTAAAAGGCCTTTAAAATAAGCCGTAGTTTGTTATATTCGGTTACCGCAAACCTAAGTTACATCACTTTAAAGTATCTAAATTATTATCGGTCACCCTGCCGTTGTCATGGTAATAAGAGAAAATTTGTCATTATAAAATTTGTAGATATTTGAACAAGGAATGTAAAAAGTAAATTTCTTACCTACATTAAATATAAAATGTTAGGAGATTTTAACGACTTTTTGTGACACCATAGCAAATACGACCCCTACCGGTAAAATTAGGAACTTAAGTATTTGTATTCAAATTCTTTTGGCAATATTTGTTAATAATTTTTTTTACCTTTAAATCGTAACATTAATAGTTTTCGAGATATAGCCGCTCCGTACCCTTAACTGATCACCCTGTATATTGTGGGTTGGTGCATACATCAATAACTTTAAATCTCATGCGAGGAGGGTTATTTCAGGTTAATGCTTCAATAGAACAGTGTATCTTGTAAAATGTTATTAACGCCAGTAAATAAAAATTGTAAACTGGCTGCCAGTATATAGACCGATGAATTAATAAAAATTTAATTTTCTTTTAGGCCAATATTTCGTCTGCTAAGACTGTTTCAACGAAAACTGATAAGGGTGGTAGCAAAAATTCAATGAGAATCCAAACGTACTACTACAAAGACGTTATTGGACAAACGCGCAGAGATAACTACACCAATGTACCAAAGAATTCAACCTTCATATATGGATTAAGAGGTAGAAAAGATAACAAGCAGTTTGTGGTCGACTTGACAAGACCACTTGACGAATAATACGTTTATATACATATATATATATTTTTAAGATTTTACTTTAACAGTGTGGTATATTTTTATCATATCTACATGTAATTATGCGAAAATGGGAGTACCTAATAAATGAGATTTTTAGGTATTTATTTCTTACTTTGCAAGGGTACAGATCCGGCGCGTACGTAGGATTTTCGTTCAGGGTGAGTTTTGAAAAAAATAATTATCGATTGAAAACGCAGAAGGGTTTTTATTTAAAAATAAACAAAAAACAAAATATTGCATTTATATTATTATTTATGCGCACAGACTTGAGTACGCATGCGTTGAGGCGTTAAAAATAAAATACGTAGGTTGCGGGTGGACGTTGCACTCGGATTAAGAGGTTGTCGTCGCTCCCGGATTGTCTATGGAGATCATCGATAGGCCGGTTTCGGACGAAGCTGGTATATCATTGTGACTGCTATGTACCTTGTATGAACGCTTTCTATAGCCAAATTCGAGCGATGAACCAAACAGATTGGTTTATACCATTCTTCAGATTGGTATTAACCACTACATTCGAGCGACCTTGGTAGATGTCTTGGTTATGTTTCCGTGACGTCATAAATCAGCTGATTTACGCCAAAGTTGTCACCATTAATTTTGTGGTATTAACCTTACTCCGGAGCAGTTGTCGAACCGCGGTTGATAAAATTTGACATTTCTAAATCGGCATAAACGGTCAAAATTGCAATTTCTTTTTGGGGTAGGTAAACCAAAATGTGCGACAAATGGGGGCGAGATTTCAACTCAAAATCAAAACCTCTGCCTAGAATTAAGGTTAAGTGTTTTGTGGTTAAAACCATTTCATTTGAGCGGATTCCAAATGGTCGAGAGCTGTGACGTTATTATAACTACCCCCACCATCTATTGTGAATAACCACACATGAAAATCGTAGTTAAAACCAATCTGTTTGGTTCATCGCTCAAATTTGGCTTATATTAGCTGAAAACGTTTTTAAGCATGGGCGATCAAATTTCTAAGCAACTGTACAGGGTGTCCAGGTAAGGATACGAAGCGGCCATATCTTTAAAACGATAAATGTCACAGTTTTGGAAAAAAAAAAACGCTAACGTAAAAATTGCCAAAAGAAATTAATTAAAAATAATTTGCCGCAAGAGGGCATAACGGCTCATTTATTTTAACAGTTCATTTTACGGTAATGAATGCCACTTAACCGTAAAAAAAGAATAAATAATTAAGATGGTTCCCCACAACTTTTATTATTGGCACACTTTTGGGAAGATAATGCAAAAGTAAAATAGGGATATTTAGCTGTTTGAAGACGTACCGTAAGAAAGCTAGAAGCTGTCAAAGTTCAAAAATGTCATTTTTCAAAAGTCTATATTTCGGAAACTATTAATAAGTTTAGACTTATATAGTGCACTATTAAAAAATAATTGCTATTTTATGTAGAATCCAAAAGTCTTGTAAGATATATAATAGGGCGTTCTATTAAAAAAAAAGTTGGTATCAACTCCAGCCAAGACTTTTCTTTATAATCAATTAATTTTTCTATTGAACTTTTTTTATAACTTTTACAGTTTCTGAGAACAGGGAGTGGGTCATCTTACCTGGAACACCATGTACTGTGGATAGTATAGGGATTTTCTTACAAATCGTATTCTCTAAAAGAAGTCTTATACAGGGTGTCCGGAAAATACGTGTACAACGTTTGACGACAGACTCCTGATCAGTGGCGGACTAAGGGGGGGGGGGGGCTAAGGAGCTTTAAGCCCCGGGCGTTGAAACTAGAGGGGCGAGGCGGCGGGCTGAACGATTACCCATATCCTTAGTGCAAATTTATTAGATCAGTAGTTATTATATATTTAGTAGTCATTCGATAGTTTTATTTCATTTGATTTATTAAACGTTCATTATAAATAGTTAAAATTGCCTTAATTTCCAGTGTTAATCTGTAAAATGGGCCTTCATAGGCCGAATTTCCGTATTAATAAAATAACACTAATATGCGCGTGAAACTAAAAAAGATCCGGGTAGGGGCGGCAAAAATTGTTAGCCCCGGGCGGCATCTACGGTTAATCCGCCACTGCTCCTGACGTCAAAAAAGCCGACTTAGTTATATCCAAAATTGTCTCGTTTAGCCGGTAAAGGGCATCAAAAATTTGTAAAAATATTGGTTTTTCCTAAATTACGTGAAAACCTGCTAATCGATTTTAATGATTTTTAGTATGTAGACTAATACTATAAAATGACGTTTTCTAGTTGTATAGTCACCGGCTGTAAATAAGTGGAAGTCTCATAGAAGTGATATAATACGTCAACATTTCTCCTGATTTTTTATATCAACGGCGTTATGACAACCCAGATATTTTTGTCGAGTGACTGGATGTATTTGGAACCTATTTTACCTCTTCAATATTTTTCGTTGGATGAGCTGTTTTGCAAAAAAAAAAAGTTTTTACAATTACCTGCATACATCAATTATTAACAGTAATAATAAAACAAAATACAACAAAGTTGGAAGTATGTATTAAAAATATTGTAAGAAACTAAGTAAAGCGAAAACATTACTTAAGCAAATATGTAAAATGACCGCCATCTTGCTGAATACACTTATTAACACTCCCTAAAAAATGATATTGGACCCTATTTAATATCTCGAGGTTATTAAAATGGTTGCCTGCTTTTAAAATCCGCGTCAATAAATCATGGCGTGTGTTTACTGGAGTCTTGTGAACTTCTGTTGTTTTAATAGCGCCCCACAAAAAGAAGTCACACATATTTAACTCTGAAGAACGTGGTGGCCATTTTACTGGTGCATCATTGCCCCTTCCAATTCATCGGTTGGGATATTGATGGTGTAAGTATTGCCTAACGGCAACGGAAAAATGGGGCGGGGCACCATCATGCATATACTACATTTCCCTCCGAAGTAAAAGGGGCAAATTTTCCAGAATAATTGGTAATGTGTCCTGCAAAAAATTTAAATAAATATTTCCATCTAACCTGTCTGGAATAACAAAAGGACCAATAAGGTAGCGATCAATAATACCTGCCCAAATATTTAATTTAAATTGATGCTGATGATGTGCCATGTGGATTTTCATCGGAATAAATATGTTCGTTGTGCAGATTGGTTACTCCAGATCTTGTAAAGCACGCCTCGTCAGTAAATAATATTTTTCTACAAAAATTTGGATCACGGATTCTTTTGTTTCTAATAAATTGACAAAATGTAAGCCGCATGGGGGGATCAGTCGGTAAAAGTTCCTGAACTTTTTGCACGTGATATGGATGTAACAACTGTTCTTTTAAAACCTTATTGACAATCGTTTTAGGAACATGTAACTCACGTTCTAAGCGACGGGTACTGGTACTTGGTTCTTCTTCAACTCTTTCCAGAATGTTCTCTTCTGTTTCCACAGTTCGAGTTATTCGCATACGAGCCCTGCTGTCAAATTTTTTCCCAAAGCTGCCCGTTTCCCGAAGATGACGCGCGATATTGGCAAATGTTTGGTGGTTTGGTATTCGACGGTTAGGAAATCTCTCCATGTAAACCCTAATACTCTGACGCACATTTCCTTGACAAAACCCGTATACCAGGAGCATGTCAACCTTCTCAGAGTTCGTATAATTTTCCATGTTTAATGGTGAAATGAACTTGTAATTCAAGAATGTTGATTGTATACCTTAGTCAATTTCATACACTGGTGACAATTTCTCAATAATTGTCAAATTATTAAATGCCATAGCAACAAGGTCACTAAAAAAATTATTGTTACAGGTAATTTGATTTTAATTTTATTACTAATGTTAATAATTGATGATGTATGCAGGTAATTGTAAATATTTTTTTCTGGCAAAACAGTCCATCCAACGAAAAATATTGAAGAGGTAAAATAGCTTCCAAATACATCCAGTCACTCGACAAAAATATCTGGGTTGTCATAACGCCGTTGATATAAAAAATCAGGAGAAATGTTGACGTATTATATCACTTTTATAACACTTCCACTTATTTACAGCCGGTGACTATACTACTAGAAAACGTCATTTTATAGTATTAGTCTACATACTAAAAATCATTAAAATCGATTAGCAGGTTTTCACGTAATTTAGGAAAAACCAATATTTTTCCAAACTTTTGACGCCCTTTACCGGCTAAAAGAGACAATTTTGGATATAACCAAGTCGGCTTAGATCGACCTATTTTGACGTCAGGAGTCTGTCGTCAAACGTTGTACACGTAGACATTGTTTATTTTTTTATAAAATTTTAATTATTTTATGTTATGATGTCAACGTCAAACG
Organism: Polydrusus tereticollis; assembly: GCA_963920685.1. Classification (NCBI taxonomy): domain Eukaryota; kingdom Metazoa; phylum Arthropoda; class Insecta; order Coleoptera; family Curculionidae; genus Polydrusus; species Polydrusus tereticollis. The sequence continues at coordinate 74,653,759 of OY987328.1, forward strand.
CCATACCAAAAAGAGGATTGGAAGATGCGCGAACGGCGTATTTGAAGATGATGGTAAAGAGTGAAAGAGACGAGACCAAAGAGTAACAATACCTACTCTTTGACGTGACAACAAAATTCTATCTGTTTCAGCAAAGTGCACCACGAGCTTAGAAGGAATGCAGAAGCGGGCGTCGCCAGCTGTATTTCTTTTAATTTTCATGAACACTTTATTAAACAGTGACACCTAAGATACGTGTGCCGATTGGCACCTCAAATCGTTGTAAATAAAACTCCCGCACTTCTCAATAAATAGTATAATCGTGACGGTAACTTATTTTCACATGTAGGGGAAAGGGAGGCACATTCAACCATTTTTTGTAAAATAGCGGATCAACTGGTTAATACTCAATTATTATAAAAGTGAATGTAATGTATGTACCGGAACAACAATCATTATATCTTTGTTTCACCAATCCAAACAATTCAAAAATTTGATCTTTTATGGGGTGGGTGTACGATTAAGAAAAAAAACATTACAAACGGTTAAAACTGCCCCTTCGGTGGAGTAAATTCCACCACATGCTGGGGTAGTTTCAACCATATATAAATAATTGATAAAAAGACAAACAATTTCTTAAACAAGAGATATTTTTATTAGAACAACTTAACTTAAGTATTAACTTTAAAATGAAAAAGCCAGCACATAGCAGTCAATCTTTTAAAAATTAGATTGGATCCCTAATTTTTTTAATTTAAAAACATTACTCAGCTCGTCTATTTTCTTAATATTGACACGCGTTAACAACATTTTTGTAACTATAGTCAAATCTGGTCTTATCTGGCGGGTTTACGATTTAACAAAGACATACTTTCAATTTTTCTTTTCTTTTATTGCGTTTAATCATACTAACCAAATAAAATCCGTCAGACAAATATGACAGACTTATGCAATTTTGGCATGAAAGAAAAGGATAGGTTTTTAATTTTCAGCGATTCACAAAAGTTTGTACCAGCCCAAGTACGAAGTACCTGCCACCTTCGTCTTGATTTAAAGATGTCAGTTTTGTGACTTTGACAGTTTGTGACAAAATGAAAAAATTTTCTGGGTTTTTGCATCCCCAAGCAAAAAAAATGGTACTTAATCTGATAAGCTATTTCGAAAATGCAAGAAAAAGTGGAAATTCGCCAACCAATATTCAGGAAACAGCAGCCAAAGCACTGGAAATTAGTTTAAGGGCTGTGCAGAGAATTGCGCATGAAAAAAAACATAACATAATACCCAAGAATACTAAAAAATGTAAACGAAGAAAGCCAAAGACTGAGGATTTAAGCTGGATTTATAAACTCGAAAAGTTGGTGAGGTTGAAGTTATGGTCAAGTTGTGAGGTTAGATATTCCGAATACCGAGCATAAAAATTGATTATCTCGAACTACGCGGGAAGTTTTCGAACCTTACATGAGCTTTACATGAACAACATGAACGAGTGTATAAATAGAACTGAGTGTTCCCTTTAGTTTAAATTGAACTCCTATTTCCAATACCAACTGAACCTCAACCTCGCCAACTTTTCGAGTTTATAAATCCAGCTTTAAGCGAAAATATTAAAATGGGAGTTCGAAATGTGATTTACGATTTATACAGATCAAAAACCAATGTAACTCTTCCAGTTTTACAAGAAACATTATTCGTGGTGTTTTGGAAATTGGACTTGAAGCGCTATCAAAATTAATAAAAAAGTTAGGTTTTCGCTATAGAAAAGACTGTAACCGAAGATTTTTATGTGAGCAGCCACAGATAGTGACTCAGCGTGTTCAGTTTTTAAAAAATTATACGGAGAATTACAAATCGAAATTTAGAAAAGTGGTATAAAAGGAAAAAGGGATGTGGCACGGGAAAGCGGTTCATTATTTTACATGCTGGTTCTGTAACAGGATATGTTCCAGGTGCAGGCTTAATTTTTTCTTCAACATCAAAAAGTGCTGACTATCATGATAATATGAATTGCGAAATGTTTGAAAAATGGTTAAAAGTTCAATTGATACCAAATTTGGATTCTCCGTCTTTAATTGTATTAGATAATGCATCATATCATTCAAGAATTTTAAATAAACAGCCTACTTCATCTTGGAGGAAAAATGATATTTATGAGTGGCTTGAAAAACACAACCAAAATCCTTCACCAAATATGCTTAAATCGGAACTCCTATCAATGGCAAAGTCTCTTAAAAAACCAAGAATATACGCGGTAGATGAAATTATTGCGTGAATATGGCCATGAGGTTCTACGACTGCCGCCATATCATTGCCAGTTTAACGCAATAGAATTAATATGGGCTTACTCTCCGGAGCCCTGGACCATACCTTACTTATCGTACCGCTTGCGGAATAGAACTCTTCGGATTTATAGTAAAATATTGAACAATAGCTCGATCCCTTATATTCCGTCTTTTCATCTTTCTTGGCTTATCTTTCAATGTCTTACTTTCTTCAAATAGGGTCTTAATTCTGAGAATTGTATCCACTGAAATGTGTCTCTGGAAACTCTCAAAAAATGTTCTTTGTGTTTGTCGAGCATTCTCTCCACTTTTCTAATATAATTTTATTACATTTAGCCGTTCTTCTAAAGAATATTTCATTATTTGTAATTAATTCGTGAAAAATATATAGAAATTTGAAACTTGATTATTTTGTCTAACTGACGGACGCTTTAAAGCAGGTTAAAGGGTGAACAGGTGAAACGGGTATCCATCTATCAGGTATTAATCTTACGGTAGACGAACATTTTCCGAATTTAAAACTGAAGAAAAAAGGCGTTTTTGAATTAAAAATCCAACATTTTAGATCAAAATTTATATGAGAAATCGGATAAGCTCATTAAAAATACGGCATCCCATTTAAAAAAATATCAAAGTGACCCCTAGTACTTTTGTTTGATGTTCAATTGTTTTTTGCTGAAGATATTCGAATTCGCGGGAGAAAATGACTTAAGATGGCTATTTCAGTTTTTTTATAAAAGTACAGGAAAAGTCAAAAAATCGCCTTGTCCAGTCTTGGTTGGATAACCCTGTACCTAATTTAAATACAAGGTTATTTTTGAAATTGGAAAACTAGATACTGCTCTTAATTAATGAAATATGAGGAAAGGTTTTTGGCGAAGAAAAGCAATCTTGATGTCCTAGCAGTTTTAGCTGAAGTCGGTTGTGGTAGTTTCACTTTTCAGTACTACATCGGAACGGTTTACAGCAGATACGTCATCGACAAGAGGATAAATAAATTTATATCCAGGTACCTTCCTGCGTAAAAATTGTATCATGGATTCATTAGGTTTTAATATTTCAATAACTTTCCCGACGTAGTGGATCGTAGTTAATTTTACAATAAACTTTACTAGTAAAAAATCATTTTCATTCATGACATCTTTTAATTCTGATAACAAATTTTTTTCCTCACTAAAATCATCACTCGGGTCGTCTGATTCTAGCAATATCGATTGATCTTCATTAGAACTACTTGTGCTATCTTTCCTTGTCAGCTTAAGTTTCTTATTTTCTGAAAAAACTTGCTTTATAACTTTCTGTATTTTCTATCTTTTTCGCTCTTCTTGCTTTTTCTTCCGACTTTCTCTTTTATTCTCCATAGTTGTTGCAGCCTCTCCTTCTCAGGCGGGTGTCAGTATAAATGCGTGATTTTCCCTGCCTGTTTTTTGTTGTTTTTTTATTGGCCGTGGAAGTGGTCTGACTAAATCAGGTGTTAATGCAACAGAACAACTTGTACTTGGTTGATTTAGTAAGGAATCCGCGTTGGTAGGTAAATCTGATGAAGGATTTTCATTAGCTTGGATATCTTGATCTACAACGGCATTCACCTCAGTGGAAATTAATCGAACATTTTCATTAGCTTGAATGCCAGGAGTCACAGTGGGATTATAAACAAAGCTGCAGCAAAGTCTTTATCTCGGAATGCGAGTCTGTTTATAGGCCATAAACCTGGTTTTTCGAAAGAATTTGTTATATTTTTTTGAGTAAAGGCAGCGTGGAAGGCAACTTTAGGTAAATGAGCAATTTGTTTAATAGTAATTGTTCTTCCAGGAATTGACGTCATCCAGTCGTTATAAAGGCCACTGCACATGCATTTTTAAATGGCCCATAAACTCCAACATCAAGTGGTTGAAGTTTATGGGACGTATGGGGTGGGAATGAAAGCATAATTATCCCATTATTATCCCGACAAAAAGTAATAGCTCTTACAGTTGTGTGTGATTAGTGATTGTCTAATAAAAGAAGACTTTTATTTTCTTTTGAATTTCGTGTGTTTCTGAATATGTTCCGATACTTTAATAAATAATTCACCTGTCATCCAGCCACTGTGACTACAAGACTTGAGGTAGGGGCATCAATAACGTACTCATTCGGATTTCGTACTATAGGGAAAACATAAACTGGTGGCAAGGCAAATCCAACTGCATTTATTATTCCCACAAATGTTGTTAGTTCTCCCCTCTCGGCAGAAGCTGCTTGACTTACTTGTTTTTTGCCTTTAGTAGAAACAATCTTTACATGTTTTAATACAGTGGTTACCCCTGTCTCATCTACATTAAATAGTTGTCGGGTCTTAAATCATATTTTTGAACTACTGAGATATAATTTTCGAAAAACGCTGCAACACTTGTTCTATTAAAGCCAGTTGCACGTGCCATACTGGTACTTTCAGGTTTTCGTAAAGTTATGGCATCTTTGTTACGTTTCATAAAAGATTTTAACCATTCTATGCCAGCCTTTTTTTTCAGTTTTCCATTTCTCTGGAAATTTACAGGTAGGCAGAATACCTGCATGCTCGTAAGCCAGCTCTCTTATCTGTTGATAAGTTAACCCATAGTTCATGTCTGAACAAGCTTTTATATATTTAACTAGTTCAATTTCCTGAGCAGTTGTAAAGACCTGGCAAACCGTATATTTACAAAGTCAACGTCAAAAAAGCTTTTTCTAATTTTGACATATAAAGTGACACTTTTTAAAACTGATTGACATTATGAAATGTCTTACTTTTTGTAACTAGTTGCATAAAGTAAAATTTTATGCAATTGGTGACGAAAAATGTATTTCAAAATTAGTGACAAAAAGAATTATTCTATTTATTAAACTGTTATAATACAAGTTAAAAACATAAATTATAAATTAATTAATTATTATAAATATTGATAACACAATTATTGCAATTATTCAAATTAATTCCCGACGACATATTTTTTTCATTGCTCGAACTTGCTGTTATTTGGGAAGCGACGCACATTGCATTAGATGTTTCACCAAATATTTCTTGCGCTATAAGTTTTTTATTATTCATGGAATTTTAACTGATGGCATAAATAGCTATTATGTTTTCCAAATTTTTATCAATTATATTAAATTTTATTTTTTTATTACTTTCTTCAAAATTAGAAAAAATCTTGTATGCAATACGTTACGAAATTAAATTTTGTGTAACTTGTGAGTTTTTGCGAAACTCACTTCGTTCGTTCCGCAAAAATCTCGCGCGTTACACAAAATTAGGCATTTCGTAACTGATGGCATAAATAGCTATTATTGTACAAAGAATCTTTACATTCTCATTTACAATGCTGTAAAAATAAAAAAAAAAATTAACAGGCTTTCAATATGCGTTTGGTGCGCCCCAATCCTAACGAATATTAAAATAAAGCGTCAAAATAACAAAATATAACAAACGAATAAACACTAAAACACTACATATTAAATTAACTGTATATATAAAATTGCTAAAAATCCAAAGCACATTAATAATATTCAAATAATTAAAAAAGTTCAGTCAATATTCTAAAATTTTGGGCGAACTATTACCACACTCAAGAAACAATACAATATCACCCGAAGTTTACTACACACGACATTATTAAAATTTTATCTAAAAGTAACAAAACGATGATTAAAAAAGTGACATAAAGATTGTTAAATTAAAAGTAAAGTTGCACATTTACCAGAAAAATAAATTAATACAAATATCACAACAATACAAGGAACACTGAGACAAGAGAAGCAGACTTCAGTAGGAGCTATCACGGAAAAATTCTACGGTATAATAAGCTTTAGAAACTAAGAGAGCCTTTACTTCTTTTCGAAATTTTTTAAGATTTTGGATTTTTCTAATTTTTAGCGGAAGGTGATTAAATGTTTTCTTACCGTTGTAGAATATAGAATTTTTGATTTGACTGGAATGGGGTATAGGTAAATGAATTTTAAATATTTGACGAGTGTTGCGTATTGGGGTTGAATTAATTTCACTCTTAAATTTCTTATAAATTAAACAAGATGTATCTAACAAAAACAAACAGGCCAAAGTTAAAATTTTATGTGATAGAAATAGTGGTCGGCTAGAGTCTCTAATTTTAACTTTACACATATATTTAATGGCTCTTTTTTGCAAAACAAATATTACGCTAAATAAATGCTGGGAGCAGCAGCCCCAAAAACTTATGCCATATCTTAAATGGGACTCAATTAGGGAGAAATATGCGGTCCTTGCAGCAGCGAAATTTAAGTTATTACAAATAACCCTAATCGCATAGCAGTTGGAGCCCAGTTTTTTGCTGAGGTTAATTATATGTGATTCAAATTTTAATTTATCATCCATGTATAACCCTAAAAATCTATTTACTTTTTTATTATTTATTATGTGGTCTCCAACTATAACTTCATTGAAATTGCATTTAAAAGTAAGAATGTTTGTTTTTGTTATGTTGAGAGATAAAAAGTTGGCGTCTGTCCATTTTTTAACCACTACAAGATCATTCTTGACATCTGACTCAAGTTCACTCAGACTTTTACCAGCCCAAAGTATTGTAGAATCATCAGCAAACAGAGTAAATTTACCTTTTATTTCAATATTTGTTAAATCATTAATATATATTAAAAACAATAGGGGACCGAGGACAGATCCCTTGTGGCACTCCTGAGCTAATTTCCAATTGATTGAAATATTTACTGTTGAAACTTACAGTTTGGAACCGTCCAACTAAATATGATTTAAACCACTCCAATGCTCCTCCTCTTACTCCATACTTTTCGAGCTTGAATAACAAAACTTTGTGATTAACGCAGTCAAATGCCTTCGACACATCGCAGAATACTGCCGCGGCTACCTCACTATCATTAAGATTTAAGTATAAGTTTTCAAGAAATGAAAAAATTGCGTCATTTGTGCTTTTTGATTCCTGAAAACCAAATTGCTCTGCGCAAATTAAGTTATATTTATGTAAAAAAGAAAGTAACCGATTCTTTACCAATTTTTCTATTATTTTCGAAAGTGTAGGCAGTAAAGATATTGGTCTAAAATTGAAAGGCAATTAGGCCCAATTGTATAGGTTAGGATTAACTCAAAAATGCGAGTTAATCCAAAGGTTGATAGTAAAATGCGTTGTATAGGCAGAGGTTACCCCCGACCCTAGGATTAACCCTTAACTCATGGATTGGGTATGAGTTAATTCGCAATCTTAGGATAAAGAACGATAAAAATGGCGTTTGCTTTTTTTATTTTAACCTATTTTACCATTTTTGCCTATTGAAGCTCGAGACTGCTCCGTAATTATTATAATATGGATGTTTTCGATGTTGTTAATGATCTTCTCTCAGATGACGAAGATTTGGAGATTATTAACGTGCTTGGGAATGTGCGAAGGCCTCGGGTGTTTAGGCCGCGAATTGAGAATGTGGACTATTGGGTTGATCCCGAATTTATTGCAAGATTTCGAATATCAAAAGCTTCTGTAGAATTGCTAATGCAAGCCATTGGCCAACGTCTACAAAGAAACACGGAACAGTAAGTAAATAGTTATCGTTTTTATACTCTATACCTAGTATTACCTATAGGCAGTAAGTAGGTACCTACATACAATACTACAAAACTTTAAAGAAAAAACATATCTACCACCTAGGTAGGTATGTAAAGAATACTTGGGAATTCGAAGCGAAACAGTTCCGTGGGTTATCTACCTATATATGCTTATATTTATAAATTGATTAAGAGTTGCTTATTTTACCTAGGTGTATTGCCTATTCTACATTCTACCTATTTATTTATTCATTGCCAATGGCACAATGGCTAACAAAATTAAACAAGTACCTAGTCATACTTTCTATCATACACAAAAAGAAAAAATTTACCTAAAACAGATTAACATTGATAAATACAAGCCTACGAGTACAAACTATTTTAATCCTAATTTTAGAAATCATGCATTGAGTCCATTAACTCAAATATTGGTTGCCTTAAGATTCTATGCAACAGGAAGCATGCTGAGGGTAGCAGGAGATTTTGGTGGTATTGATACTGGAACTTCTTCTCGCATTATTCGACACGTTTCTGTAGAAATAGCTACCTTATCACACATTCATATCCAAATGCCTAGAGACAATGTAGAACTGGAGGAAACTAAAAATAATTTTCAAGAAATTGCAAATTTCCCAAATGTTATTGGAGCAATAGATTGCACCCATATCCGAGTACAATCTCCAGGTAAGTTTTATGATAATACTAACATTTATAATAAATTTAGAGTCAAAGTCAAGTAGCAATAGTAGCATTATTATTAGGAACAATAGTTTATTGACCTAACTGTTTTTTTTAAGGTGGTCCAACTGCAGAAAATTTTCGTAATAGAAAAGGATATTTCTCTATTAATGTGCAAACATTGTCGGATGCTGACCTACGTATCAGGAATATAGTTGCTCGCTGGCCGGGTTCAACAAATGACAGACTAATATATAATAACTGTAGATTAAAAGCTCAACTGAGCACTGGCTTATTTGGGGATAGCTATATTTTGGGCGACTCCGGATATACGTTAGATGATCATGTCATAATTCCTTTGGCACATCCTGTTACACGAGGGGAAAATTTATTTAATGAATCCCAGATACGCACCCGCAATGTTGTCGAACGGCAATATGGGATTTGGAAGCGACGGTTTCAAATACTTCGATTGGAAATGAGGGTTAAACTGAACACCATATTAACTATTATAGTAGCTACTGCTGTACTACATAACATAGCTATAAATGATCCAGAACCACTAGATAATTATAGACAGGAAGATGATTGGCAGGAAGAGGATGGTAATCGGGAACATCCTCAAGGAAATGGAATTTTAGTTAGGCAGCGTTTAATAAACTACTTTGAACAATTAATTTAAGTTAAAATGTCTAACCGTTATGTCAATCTCCCCTGGTGGAGAATTAAAACCTGCTAATATATAGGAATGGTTACATTAAAAATATTATGTTTTGTCATGGTCATTATTTTTTTATCAGTCAAAGCCATTTTTGATATATTTGATGCTCACATATTTAACTAGTCTAATTAATGCCTGTTATTTCATTATAAAAAAGTTCTCTACACTTTGTTATAAAGTTAATAAAGAATAAATATAGATGTTTTAGTATTTTAAGCTTTATTCTTTTTTGAAAAAATCTGGACACACACTATTACTATTTCATTTTTTGTGAAGGAATGGAACTAAATAAAAGTTTGTTTTGTAATAAATCGATTTCTATTTTTTTTTGTTGAAGTTCAAGAGCATATAACTCTTGTAAATGGTGCATTTTCAGCTTGTGCTCTTCTTGCGCCATTTCTTGATTTTCAACTTGGCATTTCATTTGTAATTTTATTAATTCTAGTTTTGCCTCAGATACAGCTTGTATTTTCCGTTGGCAATCGCTTGTCAGTTCTTGTCGGTTTTGACGCTTCTTAGGAGTGAGACAAGGGCTTTCTGAAAGGGAAGCATAATGTCATTTAAGTGTGTTGTGTTAAATGTAATAATACTTTATTATTAACCAAGGTTTAGACAGCTATAAACTGCGATTAATATTTTTTTTGCACTACCTACTAACACTTATTTTTACAGTATTAATAATTATAATATTGACCATAAACAATAACTGACAAGGTAGATGATTTCAAATGTTCATCATCGGTCAATAATGGCCCTTTAATAGGTTACCAGTGGAAAAACTACCACACTAATATGGGGCAAAAAATTTTCAGTAATATTAGGTAGGTACTGCATTTAGTTTTAGCTCTATGGTACCACTTTCTAAAACTGTGTTAAGTATATTCACTTTCAAATATTAGTATAAGTAGTAAATTTTGAAAATTTAGTCAAATATCCTTCTCTATTTCTTAAAAATGAAAAAAGTTTTAAAAATTGCCTAGCTATTTTCTCCAAAAAACATATATAGGTATTTACTTTTATCAGCAAGTTGTGTACTCTTGGGCCGTTTCAACAATGCAGGTGACCAATTGGTCCAGTCATTTTCCGCAAACGGAGATTTTGCAACTGCCTCTTGAAATCTTGATGCTCCTGCTGACAACATATTTATTTAAAATAAATATAAAATGTGAACCTCTTATTAATAATCTTACCTAGTGCAGTGTCAACTGGTGACTCTTCATCATTGTTTAATTCATCACCTAAAACCCAAAAACGTTTTCAATGGCTAAAATATCTTAAAATCTGTAGTATCTATACCTTGTTCAACAAATATTTCTATTGGATTAGCACCGAAATTAACATTTAAAGAGCCAAGTGGCCCATCCGTATCGAAGCAATTCTCCATACCAGTGGCAGCAACCCCAATAATCGATTTAATTCTAAGGTCTACATCTTTTATATTTGTTGGGCATTGTTTTCCTCCTCCGGTTTTGAAAATATTTTGTTTCTCTTCTGAGAATTTCTTTTTGGAATCTTTTTTAATATTTTTCCACTTGTCTCTTAAGTTCTTTGAACTTCTTGCCTGTTTTGCTGTCTCAGACGAATTGAATTCTTTTGTTAATTGTTCCCAGGCTTCACTTTTTTGTTTCCAGGAATAGGCGTCACTTTGTTTGGATTCCAAGACATGTTGAAATTTTTCCACTAGTTGTATTAATAAGGACATTTCTGCGTCCGTGAAATTCATAAATCTTTTTTGTTCCTCCATTTTTTAACCCAAAATAGGTAGCAAACGTGGTAGTAACAAATAAAAAAATAAAAATCAAGGAGACTGCAAGACAGCTATTGAGCTAACCATAAATAAAAACACAGAAGTTAGGTTAGTTTTAAAAGTAATTTAATATTCCCATCATTCTGAAGTTAGAAGTTTTATGGGTTTACCCTATCCTATACAATTGCAACAAAAACACACCTGAGATTAACTTTAGGTTTAATTTGAGGGTAAATCTTCATATTAATTCTGTAGTTAATTTTAACCTATACAATTGGCCCTTAGAGTCGCCGCCCTTATATAGGGGTAACACAGTTGCTATTTTTAAACAGGGTGGGAAAATTCCTGATACGAATGATTCGAGTGATTTATACAATCCACAAGTACTGATAGAGCATTATCTGGCAGATGCAAGAATACCTGTATCGATAGCTCATCCCATCCTGTGGTTTTTTTGTTATTTATCACAGAAAATATATTTTTAATTTCGCCAACATTTGTGGGTGCTAGAAAAAATGACTGGGGAACATGAATATTTTTCAAAAACTGTCTAAAATCGTGGTTTGTATTTATCTTAGATTTTAGATTTTTAGCCACGGAACAATAAAATTCATTAATTTTTTGAGAATCTAAATCCGAGTTCACAGATGTAGTTTTGTTTTTTCCTCTCAAATTGTTAACAATTTCCCAAACTTCCTTTTGTTTATTTCTAGAATTTTTTATTCGATCATTAAAATATTGTTGCTTAGCAGTTTCAATCGTTTTCCTAAATATTTTACGATATTTATTAAAATAGAGCATAAATCAAGCTTTATCCAAAGCAAATTTTCTGATATAATGCAAGGCGCGCATATTTCTCGATGATACCTACTTTTAGACCTCTAGAAAACCATGGTTTTTTATTTTTACCCTTACATATACGATAGGGAAATGAATTATTAAAAATTTTGTACAAAAGGGAATGAAATTCTGTCAATGGTACCTCAGCATTTACAACCCTTGACCAGTCTACGTCCTTACATGTTTTTGAAAAGCTACTATAATTTTTCCTCGTAAACAATCTCTTTCGCTGCTTCGCAGGCTTAACATTGCCTAAACTAACAAAAAAATTACATACAACTGCCTCATGATCAGACAATCCCGCATTAACAGTATTACATTCTACACTCGCCTTATCAAAGCCATGCACTGCAGATATAGTCCAACCCTGTAGCTGAATTTGAAGTAATACGGGTAGGCAATTCTACATGCATTATCAAATTAACAGAACTCAATATTGCTATCAATGATTGAGATGTTGGTGAAGCTGTATCAAGAAAGTTTATGTTAAAATCCCCTGTCAATATTATTAGTGAATGCAGAGGTAGCTGTGATAAGAGAAGTTCTGGCCTATAGAGAAAAGTTTTTTCGTCACTAGTAGGTGGTCTATAAATTCACAAAATATAAAAACTGAGAGCGGAACAACACACCATTGAAAATTCAAACTCTCTCTCAACAATCATATCATTAAATTTATCAAAGTTCGCAAAAATCTGAAGGTCCAGCATTTTCTTGTATACCAGTAGGTATCAATGTACAGGGACATTTTTTTAAGTGTCTCACCCGATTGGAGATTTTCCTGCTGACTATCATAAAAAACAAATTACATATTTCTCAATGATTTTCGATAAGGAAGCCGAATTTAATGTCAAAAAATACATAGATTTACAAATTTGACAGATGAGACGCCATTTTGAATTTTCTTAAATGGCAACCCCCATAAATAACCACACGATTGGATTGCATTTGGCGATCCGATTCTAAAACTATATAGTTGTTGAAACTTATTTTCAGCCGTTTCGGAAATACGGGGGTTCCTAATTTGCCTCCATCGATTTTGTCTTTTAAGTGTCTCACCCCTTTAATAAATAGACCTTCTAAGGTGAACACCCTAATTTTTTTCACAGTGACACAATTTCGCGTGAGCAAGCGATCTACGCTATAGTCAAATCCGACAGATGTCAAAAAGTTACAGATACGACGCCATCTTGAATTTTTTTAAATGGCAACCCTCATAAATAACTAGACGATTGGATTGCATTTGGCGATCCGATTCTAAAACTATATAGTTGTTGACACTTATTTTCAGCCGTTTCGGAAATACGGGGGTTCCTAATTTGCCTCCATCGATTTTGTCTTTTAAGTGTCTCACCCCTTTAATAAATAGACCTTCTAAGGTGAACACCCTAATTTTTTTCACAGTGACATAATTTCCCGTGAGTAAGCGATCTACGCTATAGTCAAATCCGACAGACGTCAAAAAGTGACAGATACGACGCCATTTTGAATTTTTTTAAATGGCAACCCCCCTAAAAATAACCACATGATTGGATTGCATTTGGCGATCCGATTCTAAAACTATATAGTTGTTGACACTTATTTTCAGCCGTTTCGGAAATACGGGCGTTCCTAATTTGCCTCCATCGATTTTGTCTTTTAAGTGTCTCACCCCTTTAATAAATAGACCTTCTAAGCTGAACACCTTAATTCTTTTCACAGTGACATAATTTCGCGTAAGCAAGCGATCTACGCTATAGTCAAATCCAACAGATGTCAAAAAGTGACAGATACGACGCCATCTTGAATTTTTTTAAATGGCAACCCTCATAAATAACTAGACGATTGGATTGCATTTGGCGATCCGATTATAAAACCATATAGTTGTTGACACTTATTTTCAGCCGTTTCGGAAAATTGTGTCACTGTGAAAAAAATTAGGGTGTTCACCTTAAAAGGTCTATTTATTAAAGGGGTGAGACACTTAAAAGACAAAATCGATGGAGGCAAATTATGAACCCCCGTATTTCCGAAACGGCTGAAAATAAGTGTCAACAACTATATAGTTTTATAATCGGATCGCCAAATGCAATCCAATCGTCTAGTTATTTATGAGGGTTGTCATTTAAAAAAATTCAAGATGGCGTCGTATCTGTCACTTTTTGACATCTGTCGGATTTGACTATAGCGTAGATCGCTTGCTCACGCGAAATTATGTCACTGTGAAAAAAATTAGGGTGTTCAGCTTAGAAGGTCTATTTATTAAAGGGGTGAGACACTTAAAAGACAAAATCGATGGAGGCAAATTAGGAACCCCCGTATTTCCGAAACGGCTGAAAATAAGTGTCAACAACTATATAGTTTTAGAATCGGATCGCCAAATGCAATCCAATCGTCTAGTTATTTATGAGGGTTGCCATTTAAAAAAATTCAAGATGGCGTCGTATCTGTCACTTTTTGACATCTGTCGGATTTGACTATAGCGTAGATCGCTTGCTCACGCGAAGTTATCTTACTGTGAAAAAAATTGAGGTGTTCAGCTTAGAAGGTCTATTTATTAAAGGGGTGAGACACTTAAAAGACAAAATCGATGCAGGCAAATTAGGAACCCCCGTATTTCCGAAACGGCTGAAAATAAGTGTCAACAACAATATAGTTTTAGAATCGGATCGCCAAATGCAATCCAATCGTGTGGTTATTTATGGGGGTTGCCGTTTAAGAAAATTCAAAATGGCGTCTCATCTGTCAAATTTGTAAATCTATGTATTTTTTGACATTAAATTCGGCTTCCTTATCGAAAATCATTGAGAAATATGCAATTTGTTTTTTATGATAGTCAGCAGGAAAATCGCCAATCGGGTGAGACACTTAAAAAAATGTCCCTGTACCTCCATGAATAGTATTTAATCGACAATAGCTTGATAGCAGGACATAGTTGCTTAAAAATATTGGTTCATCCTGTCTAAGCCAATGTTCAGTAAGAAGAATGAAGTCTGGATAGGTATTGAATATTATCTAGGAAAAGGTTTAGGTCATCAATTTTATTTCGTACACATTGTATATTCAACAACATCAAAGAGAACATTGTACCTACGTACCATGGAATGTTATTCTAAAAAATCATTCGCATCAACTCCCGGTTGCATAATCGTAACCAGCGTATCGTATCGCCATCCATAATATGCCCGAAGATCATTCGTAAAGAGCGCGCGTGGAGGCACTTTGTAACCACCGCTTCGTAAATAGCGTTCTACATCGCATTATGCGTACATTGTATGATTGGTCGTACATATTACAATACATATTGTATGTAGTTAGTTGTTAATGATGATATTAATGAAAGGCAAGTATATTTAAATATTTTTATGAACTATTCCTTGGTATTTCGATTTTTTTTTATTTTAGGCTTTAACTAACCTGACCCTTTCCTTGAAAAGCAGATTAACATAAAGAATTTTCAATGCAAGACTTTTAAACAGCAAGCATTAACACAGTAAATTAATAAACTATTTGCCACTAGTAACAACTTTTCATTTACTTTATTTCTATTATTTCGACTACTCCACTGTACTAAAAACCACTCAAATCTAATTATTTAGGGCTAAGCTTTATTTTTTATATTTAGGTGCTTAAGCGAGATCACCTCTGATAAATTATTATTTTTGATTAGGTATTATTTTAAATACGAACCTGTTTTTTTTATGTTTTATTAAAAAATTAAAAACAGTCTGGGTTGTTGACTACCCAAAGAAGTCAAAAACGCCAAAGAAAAAATCCAGGTCCGCATTTAAAAAATGAAGCTGATGATGATATTTCGAAAACGAAACGTCACACGTAAAATCTGAGAATACTATATTATAGAGAGAAAAAAAATATAAAATTTTTAAATTTAATAATCTTTAAAATCAATAGATTCGAAAATTTCGGAAATCGCAACTTTTTTTCTAATTTAACCGCCCCTGTAACTTTAACTGCTTCCGACATAGCAATCTACCTACTGTCCCTATGTGGGACCCTGCATAGGGTGTTTAAATATAAAGGGATATTCATTGGATCAAAATAAGAAAAAAAGTTGCAAATAATTTTGTCGATGGTTTGAACCATTTTAATCCAGTCATTAAAGCCAATACCTACATTTTTCTCCGAAATATTTTGACGTAAACGATAATTAATTGTAAAAGTGAAATAAATAAAGGTCCTGCCTGAGTGATCCGCTCTGGCAAATCTCTCAACATAGGAGCTTTTGTTTACATCAGGCGTCAGAGGTCAGAGTTATTCGATTTTAGTATAAGAATATGACAGGGCAAGAAACGGTATAATAAGATTGTACAAAATAACTCGGCTCAATCTCAGTTCCCTCAACAAACCTCGTTCCTAATTAATTACTAGGAGGATTTTTATAATAAATATATTCTGGCGGCAAGTCATGCATTGTCACGGTTAATCAAAACAAAACTTAAACGTAATAATAGTCGCAAAGTCGCAAGAAGTAATGCGCTCTGAGACGCTGTTTACGTAGCTCCTGGTCCGCATACATGCGTTCACGCGCGCTGTTTAAGTAGCAAAGTTCGGATTAGTTCGGAAGCTCTCGCAGGTCTTCGGCGTGGAACGTGAAATACGCTACGCTAGTTACGTTTATGCCTCCCGGTTCCGCGTCTGTAACCGTTAACACTTCCTCTACCTCGCTGCCTACGCTGTCACGATTATCACCCAGGCAACCAACCAGAGGAACCGTTCTAAGAACAATATGTGATTTTAATGAATAATCACGAATGCAAGAAATGAACAATTTACATAAAGACAAATATTTAAACCTATAACCGCGTTCAGCACGATAATTTTGTACTATTTGAACAGATATAATATTAAAATTTTGTTTCATAAATTCAGCTACACAATTTTGAAAATTATCACAGAGGCTCATGCTTATAATATTGTAATCATACTTAAATTATAACAAAAAATTAGATTTGTAAACTTTCCTACAGCTAATAAGGTAAAAAGACCTTTAGGATTAAAATAATGTATCATATTAAGATCCAACATAACTACAATAAAATCCCTATGGTTAAAAGAAGTAGCCATCTTAAAGATGTTTAGAGCAATTTCAAGGGCGCACCAGACATTACCATACCCTCTGTTTTAAATAAGTTATCATCCAAAGTCTTCTTTAAAAAAATTGAGTAGTTTCTGGCACTACCATCCCCATAGACCAATATTTTTCTTTTTGTTATCATATATTGGTTTTCTTTTTTACTTCGGATATGCAGTGGCGTATTTAGGATTGTGGCGCGGGGGGGGGGTCCACTCATCTTTCTTAAAAAAATGCGCCGCAGGCAAATTTTTTGTAGGTGCCACGCCCTTTTTTGGACTGTCTAAACATACAAATTTTACGTTTTGATAGCCCGGCTCAAAAAAAACGTAGAAATAAAGCAATTTTTAAATATAAACGCCAATATTTGCATTTGAAATATTAGTTTTTTGAAGGTATGTATAACGGTATACTATTTTACTCACCTAAATTAGAAAACAAGGAACAAAAAATAAAATTCAACAATTATTAAACTAAAAGACCGTGGGTGGAAATCCCCAAACATCTGGAAAATTTGAAATAATGTTTCATGTTATTTATTGCAAATAAATGAATGTGAATTTCAGTTTTCTTTACTACTGAGTCCACGGGGGGGGGGGGTCCAGACCCCCCCCCCCTAAATACGCCACTGTGGATATGTCACGTTTACCATCCTTGACATGCATCGAGTTATCCATACTACTCACATTTATTTCTCGAACTAGTGCATTACCTGATATACAACCTATACGCCTAAATTGAATAAGATCACTTTGCAGTTTTTCGACTTCATTAACATACGCTTATTCTCTATCGGCGGAACTTACTTCAGTAAGTTGGACCATTATCTTCATCTTGGTAGCGTTCATTGGCAGAATCATCATTATATAATGAACTTAACTGTTTAGGTAAAATAAACATCCATGTTATCAAAAAAACATCGATGTTGGAGATGAAACATCGATGTTTTTTGCCCGTCCCTATTCTGTCGCAAGCGTCGCAGCCATAGGCATCCGATGTCTATGGTCGCAGCAGACGAGGTAAAAGTTCCGACTCACAGAACAGATAAGAGGTTATCCGACTGGACTACTGTAACAGAGCAGCACAACTGGAACGGCAACAAGCAAACGAGACGACTGCGATCGCAGTTAGTCAACTGTTTCATTGGAACAGGAAAACATTTCGATTCGTACCTGTTTGATATTAAAACCTGTTTAAAAAAAACAGATCCTGTTCCAAAACGTCATCCCTTGCTACATCGATAGAACTTTGATATAATCGATGTATTTTAAATTTTGTGCAACCCTAGACGTATAGACACCTCACCTCCGTAGTTATTTTCGGATATATATTGAACTAACCTAATTTAAGAACTCTGAACTTAATCTGTTTAAAGTTTCAGCTGCATCAATACAGTTGAACAAGGTCGCTCCCAATAAGGGGTCGAAAATGCTTGAAATAACATGGAATAAATAAAACTCAATATGAAATATATTTTTTATTTAGATCAAAAGTATGTTATAAACATACAGAATTTCGACACAAACTCTAAAATGTATTAACAGTGCACAGAAGTTAAATCCACGAACAGTGTCTATATTGACTTTAAAAAAACTAATGCGACAAACTCGGTCTGCAAATTTATCATGGAAATAAAACCCAAACTCAGTCCAAAGCCTACACTTAAAATTAATAAGAAACATTCATATATCTGCACTAGCATATAAACATTGACGTAGTTTCTACAGTTATGCCTCCTATAACTAACTTAAAAAGTAACATATTGGAAAGAGAAACGCTAATACAAACACAAAACAGTTTCACATATAGAAATAGCAGGAGAAATCTTACTTGCGGAATTGAATGTCATTTTAAATAGAAAAAAACCTAAAGGCTGAGGCGCGCACTACGATTTTTTACAGCACGATTTTAAAATCGCGGTTACCTATGTTGTTACTGACGCTATTTTTTTACCGCAGTGTAATAATTTCTATGTATCACATTTCTGCGACAAAAACACCGCGCGATTAAAAATCGTAGTGCGCCGCTCAGCCTTATTCATTATGTTCTGGGATACCTTGTACAAAATATGTGATGCAAACAGCGATATAGACTTTTAAATGTACAAAACAGCTTTTCCATGAATAAACTTGTAACAAATTGTCTTTGTTTGTTATCCCAGGTAGCCATTTTGCACACGAATCTCTTATTTTCGGCACAATAGGTTATTTCACTTATTAAAATGCCATTCATATTTGCCTACTTACTCCTGCTAATTTAAGATGAACGAAATTAACTGATAAAATGAGTTTTCAAATATTTCATCATACCAAACGTTCTGAACCGTTTGGTACCGATTACTTTTAGCAAAGCATCGTCGCAAATGGCGTACTGTTTGTTTTTCGGGTCGTAAAGGTTCTTCTCTTTAATTATAGACCATACTTTCTTAACCACTTCGTGACGAGCCATGGACTCTGCTCCGACAAGAGCTGATAATTCGGGAGAGAGCTGAAGCGGTTTTGTGTAACCGCCACCTCCTTTTCTAGCTCCACCGGCCTATAAAGAAAAAATGCTGTAGTAGCTAGTTGGGTAAACATAATCAATGTAATTATTAGAAGGCGGAAATTTTCGTATGCTTTTCCGTATTATCAGGGTATTTCATAATGCATGCGAATACTTGACAAAAAGTTCATATCAATATAGGTCGGTTAATTTTGAGACACAGGGTGTTGAAAATTAAAAAAAGCGTTTTTTTTTTAGACCGCTTTCGATTGACTTTGGTAGGTACCTACAAACTAAAAAAAAAACAGATGTGCTCTTCCACATGTGTCGTCCGCGCTAACATGCTGTATGGTAATTATAACCGAAAAAACGATACACCAGTTTTTCTTCAAAATAAATATTATTTTCAAAATTGCGTTTTACCACTAAGCAAAAAAGGTCCCTAGACTTATCTTCGTGTCAACAACGGTTTCCGATTAAAAAAATAAATTACATTTATTTGCATATCGCTACGTCCATATCAAAGTTTGATAAAATTACATTTATCTCCTAAACAAAGCCGAAATAAAAAAAAATATCAAAATGGACTTTGTATTAGACTGTGCTATTAAAAAGAATGAAGGCGCAGTGTTTATATAAGGTTTTCTTCTTAACATCATCGAAGGATTAAGACCCTCAAGGATTAGCATTCCATTATGAGTATAGAGCCGCAACAGCTTTATTTTAAAAAAATCGGTTTTAGTTTGCGACCGCCTCTATAAAGTAGTGATCGACCGATATGACTTTTTTAGCCGATACCGATAATCGGCCGATACTGATAATGTCTTGGCCGATAACGATATATATCGGCATATCGGCCTTTTTTAATTGATAACATTATTAATGTCTAAAATCTGAATATTCTGTAATATAATTTATAATTCTTTAACGTTCAATTTAAAATCACAAAAATTGCACTTTGGCAACACAGCAATAGGCGGTAATTTATGTGGCTCAGCGCCAAGTCATTGGTGAATCCCCTTAATTTGAATTTCTCGGTGAATCCCGTGCGTTTATTGCCGTGCATTCAGTATTGCATTCTTAAAGCAGATCGTTTTAAGTTCGATTATTTCTTGGCGTAATTTAGTTCATCTTTAACAAAGACATAATATTAATAGTTAATAATAATCCTATTGGAGTTTGGTGGAGTGCAAAGTAGCGAAATGGATGGAAAAAGTATTTATTGAAAATATTTCATAAAGAATAAATTATCCCCAGCAGATAAGAAATCCACCGCAAAATGTAAATTGTGTGACATAACCATTTCATTAGGGGGAGTGGGAAAATCGGCGAATACCTCAAACATACAACACCATTTAGAGAAAAAACATCCTCAAGAATATTATAAATTGAAAGGGACTGATTCAAGCTCAGGTTAGTCCAAAATTTTTATTTTCCAGTTCACGTTATAAAAATATTTACCAACAATAGGACCTGCTCATTCAGGATTATATTATTATATAGGATTGAGGGGCAAACCACCCAGGAATTTTTTGCTAAAAATGTAGGGATTTATTTTATTAGGAATTTAGGGAATTTGTGTAAAAAAATTACTGAAAAAATCTGAAGAATTAAGTAATTTGTTGGGAATTTGGGGAAATTAAAGGAATTTGTGTAGGAGGGAGGACATTTTTTTTTTCATCACTTTAAATCGTTTCATTAACAATTAACACCTACGATATGATTTTATTTAAAAACAAATTTCCCCGTTTATTTCAACGTTTTGACTTTTGATCACCCTGAGTCTATTTTTTTTAGAAACGGCTGGACCTTCTAGTAGTTCTAGTAGTACTTCTAACTCTTAACTCTAAGCTATTGCAAGTCTCACTGGCTGACTCTTTCAAGCAAATGCAAAAGTGGGACATTAATTCATCCAGAGCGAAGGAGTTTCACTACCTTATAGGTGAAATGATATGTTTAGATAATCAGCCATTCAGCATTGTATCAGATGATGGCTTTACTCGGCTACTAAAGAAAGCTATTCCAAATTATGAAATTCCTTCTGACAAATACTTCAGAGAAAAAGTTGTACAAGATATTTACTCAAGATGTAAAGCACAAGTGACTCAAAAAATTTCAAATATGTTGGGAAAAGCATCTTTTACTACAGATATTTGGACGTGCAAATATACAAACAGTTCTTTTTTGTCTCTCACAATCCATTTTTTTGAAAAAACATGTTTAAGTTTAAATCAGAGATCCCATTTTTCACTTGCCTGCAAGAAGTTCCCAGGATCTCATACAGGAGACGCCAAAGCTAAAGCATTTAATTCTTTGTTACAAGAATGGAATATAAAAAGGGAACATATTCACTTAGTATTAGCAGACAATGCTGCCAATATGAGGAATGGTTTTGTTAAGGCAAAAGTAAATTATGAAGCATGCTTCATTCATTCTTTACAACTTGTAATACAGGATGCTATACAAAGTCAACGTTCAGTCAGTGATTTAATAGCAAGATCAAGAAAAATCGTTTCGCATTTTAATCACTCTCAAACTGCTTGCGATAAACTAAGTAAACTACAAGAACAACTAAACCTTCCCAAACACAAACTTTTCCAAGATGTACAAACACGTTGGAATTCCTCATTTTATCTACTCTCTCGCCTACTTGAACAAAAACAAGCAGTAAATTTATATATTTTGGATCATGGGACTCTTACAGACTTGACATTTTCCGAATGGGAATTAGTTGGAAGCATTTTAAATTTGTTAAAGCCATTTGAAGACATAACAAAAATTACAAGTTCTTCAGACTGCTGCATATCTGAAGTCATTCCATTTGTTTCGACTATCACTGCCTATCTTAACAAAGAAAACGCTAATTTTGCAGGAGTATGTACAATGAAAGAAGAATTGAAAAACAGCTTGAATAAACGATTTCAGAATATATTTATAAAAAAACATTATACCATCGCGACTTTCTTGGATCCTCGCTTCAGACAATTTTTTTACAAAAGACCGTGATTTTATATGCGAATACATAACAACAAATCTAAAGTCCCAAATAAAAGAAAACAATACATCTGTAGAACATTCCAGTTCCCCTGACATTTCGGATTACATTCAAGACCATACAATAAATGAAACTATAGATTCTATATAAATTGATAGTGATGACAACGAACCACTTGCTAAGTATGTTCGAACTTCTGAACCTGAGACTAGTCGAACATCTGGCCAAAATCTGTTTTGGGAAATCTACGAAGAATTTGCCGGAGAAGGGATGAGCTCCACAAAAACAAAAACCATTCCAACAACATCTTCTTGTGACACAAAATCATCTTCTAGGGCATCCATTTGTGAAGAAGTGAATGCTGAAATTACAGAATATAAGAAACATCCTCTTCTTGAAAGAAAAGCGAATCCCATTTCTTGGTGGCAAGAAAAACGAGAAGTTCTACCATTATTGTATAATCAAGCTCTTATATATTTATCTGCACCAGTTGGCAGTGTTGCAAGTGAGCAAATGTTTTCAGAAGCTGGAACCGTAAATTCGGCGAAAAGGAATCGGCTGAATCCAGAAACAACCGAGAAACTAATATTTTTACATGATAATTTGCCTAAACTACATTATTCATATTAAATACCTATTTCATGTTATATCTACCATAATTTCTTAAGATTAACTTATTTGAAATATTACTTTAAATTTAAATATAAAAAAAATGTTTTAAGCTGCTATGGTTGTTTTTTATACATCGGCCGATATAGCCGATATATATTTACATCTATCGGCCGATACCGATAATCGGCTCTCGGCCGATATATCGGTATCGGTATCGGTCGATCACTACTATAAAGTGACCACCTGCGTTAAACGACCGGCTATGAATTCCCCATATTTAAAAACGGAGATCCCATTATTTTATACTCCCCTTCACCGACCCATCTGTTAAACGACCGCGGGCACTCATCATCGGAATTTTTAGTAAACATTAATGCTAAAAACTCCCATTAGGGGCAGCAAAACCCGACCCGATAATTCTTAAGAAATATAGGAACACACACTAATTACTTTATTGCAGGCGGATCCATTCAATTTGCTTTAAGAGCTGATAAATCGGTTGTTAAGAATAGTTTTGTTTGGAACAGTATTTGTGTGTTGTGGGACTAACGTGAATATTTGAAGATGGCGGGAAAAAGGAAATGTCTTTCTTTAAGCGAAAAAGTTGAAAAAACTGGTTTAAGTACTAGGAAACCTGAACTAACCTGAAAAATATAAAGTGGGTAAGACCCAAGTGACTATGTTGCTTCAAAATAAAGCAGAAGGTAGAAATTTGTTTCAAGAAGGTGGCAACGGTGAACAAAAAAGAAAATTTCCCAAAACCAAAGGACTGCTAGTGGACCAAGTTGTTGTTAACTGGTTTTGTAAGGTGCGAAACAAGCACTTACCAATATGCGGGCCCGTAATTTAAGCAAAAGTCCTCGAATCTGCTCAATGTCTAGGACTAGATAACTTCAAGGCATCAAAT
Source organism: Polydrusus tereticollis (assembly GCA_963920685.1). NCBI lineage: Eukaryota > Metazoa > Arthropoda > Insecta > Coleoptera > Curculionidae > Polydrusus > Polydrusus tereticollis. The sequence continues at coordinate 74,677,632 of OY987328.1, forward strand.
GGATGGTTAGAAAAATTCCGTCGTCGGCACGATATTACCTTCAAGAAAATATGTGGCGAATCAGCTTAGAAAAAAAGGCTATTGACTATTTTAAAGGATTATGCCCCAAGGAATGTATTTAATGCAGATGAGACAGGTCTCTGCTATAGTGCATTGCCAACAAAAACATATGCATTGAAACATGACAAGTGTACTGGAAAAAAAAAACAGCAAAACAACGATTTACAATTTTGTTCTGTGCAAATATGGAAGGTGAGAAGGAAGAACCACTTATAATAGGTAAAAGCAAAAATCCTCGATGTTTTAAGAACGCACATATCGATAAGGTACCTCTCCAATGGGTCTCGAACAAAAAAGCGTGGATGACAGCAGACATCATGGCTTCACAGATACCAAGATGAAGAAGCAGAATAGAATAGTGGTATTGTTTCTGGATAATACAACGCCTCATCCCAAAATTACACTGGATAATGTCAAACTTATTTTTCTTCCATCTAATACTACCTCACATTGCCAACCTTTAGAGCAAGGCATTATTCAGAGTTTTAAAATTTTTAACATGTATAGAGAGTGGTTGTCCTCTTCAAGAAATCGAAAATAATATTACCATAACCAACGCCTTCATATGGGGTTCGGTGGCCTGGCGCAACTTGTCCCCAGTGACAATAAAAGAATGCTTTATGAAAGCCGGATTGATATGCAATACAGATAATATTAACCGACTTCGAAGGAGATAATATTCCGCTCACACAACTGTTCCTCAACATTAAGGACACATTTGTGAACTTGAAACAATTTGCCTCTATTGATAATGATTTGCCAACAGAAAGTGCAGAATTGACTATTATCGAGGGTATTGAAGAGATCCAAGAAACGGATGAAACTACTCCCAACTCTGAGACAGAGGAAGATAAACCTAAACTTGCTTCAGTGTCGAAAATATCAAGCCTATCTGAAGCCTGCGCAAGTTAGAGAGACTTTAATAATGTTAAAATTTTGACAAGTCTACAAATATTTCTCAATTGCTATTAAAATGTGAATCTAAATTTTATAAAAATTAAATAACAAATTGAAGGAATCATTAATTTCCGATATATATGTTAGTATGCACGTGCAGTATATATACCTATTGGTAAATGGGCTTCAGTATCAGGAAGTCTTACAATTTTATATTGCTTTCGGGTTAAGCAGCTAAAAATACACAACTTTTTTGTATCTTGGTATTTTTTCGTGTCTTACTTCGTTTTCGAGAAAAAAAATAAAAGCCACTTCATTGCATGTCGAAAAATTGATAAAATGAAATCAAGTTAACTTTGATCGTTGATACGAAAAAATATCAAAAGACAAAAAGTCGTATTTTTAGCTGTTTAACCCGAAAACAATATAAAATTTTTAAACAAGTCAGTGGCGTACATTTTTTTGTCAATATTATTCGTGAGACTGCCCCCCTGGCAGGGTTGATAAAAATCATGATTTTTTTGATTTTTTAAAAAAATTTACCAGCTTTTACAAATATTATTATTTTTAAATATTTCTAACTGCTTATATTTTGTTTTGTTAAGTAAACAAATATTTTTAGGCAGGAATAGTACAGATACGAAGCAAAACTGGAGAAGTTTTAACATGCAAATTTCGTTCGCGTAGTTTTTGCAAGTTTGCGCCTTTGTCAAAACTTGCATTAACGTGAAAATTTCGTCCGCGCAGTATTGCAAGTTTGCCGCTTTGTCGAAACTTCTAATAACTGGCAGAAAACGCCCGGTTATATAAACGATACGCACTTATTTTAGTTATCAGTAATATTTTTGCTTTAGGGGTTAAGTATGTAAAAAGTGTGGTAAAGAATTGCAAGGTCTAGTGGACAGACTAAAAAGTCATTGGGAAATCTGCAAAAGTGAAACTAGTGATATCAGCAGTGGTCTTGTCAGTCACAGCCTGGAACTAGCCAGAGTGAAATTATCCAGTTGGCAAAGAAATAGAAAAGCGATAACTGTGAAAAGGGAAGTGTAGGTGGACGTGAAAATAGTGGAAGTAGCGGTCATTCGGATTATTTTGTTGTGCGAACTGGACAAGTTAAGAAAAAAGAATTGGACAGACAAATAGCCAAAGCCGTTTACGCAACAAATTGCAGTTTTAGAGCTATAGAAAATAAAGAGGTTCGAAAGGCCATAGAAATGCTAAGACCTGGCTACCTTCCACCATCTAGATTTCAGTTATCATCAACGCTCTTGAATGAAATATTTGAAGAAGAAAAATCTATTGTTTTAACAAGTTATCTGGACAATCTGTTTGCATGTCCTTAGATGGATGGTCCAATATAAAATGACATAATGAGCCGATAATCTGTGTCCTTTTGACGGCAGAGGATGGAAACAGTGTTCTTTTAGAAAGCATAGATACATCTGGTCATCCCCATACAGCTGACTATCTTGCCGAATTGGCTATTAACGCGATAAATAAGTGCAAAAATGAATATAACTGTAAAGTTGCCAGTATTGTTACAGATAATGCGAGCAACATGGTCAGTATCAAGAAAAAATTACCGAGTCGTCCAATTACCCTATAATTACATATTATGGTTGTTTGGCACACTTACTTAGTTTGCTCTCCAAAGATTTAGAAGCATCGCAGATAAAGGAACATATAGTACATATTGTGAAATACTTCAGAAATACCCATTTGCCAAATGCTTGGTATACCTCAGGATGTTCAATGGAATACACTTTCAGATTGTCTTGAGATCTATGTAAATGAGTGGCCAAAATTATTATTAATATGTGAAGAGCATAAAGATCAAATTGATCCAGTGATTTTTAAAAAAATTTCAGATATCTGTATTAAAAGGATGGCTGAAGATTTTCTACAGTTGCAAAAACCAATTTCTATAGCACTGGATGCAATGCAGCAAAAAGGTGCATTTTTATCTCAAGCAGTTTACATATGGAAAAAGTTACTGGCTATTTTTGACAGTTTTGAATTTGAAGAAGAAAGAAGCTTGCGTCAATATCAATTATTTAAGAACAGATATGTTCAAGCTCTAACCCCCTTTCACTTCTTGGCGTCTATTTTGGATCCTACAATAAACAAAGAAGAATATCCATTACTAGCTGAAGAAAAGAGAGATGCTCTACACATTGTTTTCAAATATTTTGCAGACACAGGATTATTACCATTACTAATTAAGTTGGAAGCTAAGTTGGACCCTTTTCACAAAACTCTGCTTTCAGAGGAAATAATCAAAAATGTAACAGCAGTACAGTGGTGGAGATCTCAAGAAGATGTTTCAGAAATTAAGCAAGTGCTCCCTATAGTAATTTCTGTTTTGTGTGCCTGTGCATCGTCTGCTGATATCGAAAGGATGTTGTCTACTTATGGATTCGTACATTCAGATATAAGAAACAGACTTGGCAGTGACAAAGCAGCTAAACTAGTATTTCTATTTAAGCATTATAACACTTAGGTTTTTTTATATTTTTTTTTGTTTAAATTAAGTATTTTTTTGTATTAAAAAGGTGTTTTTAGTTTTAATTTTTTTAAAGTTTTATTTTTGTAATAACCAGCTGTTCTCTTCGATTATTATAATAAAATAAGGAATAACACCACCTAAAAATTCGTCTGGGTTTTATTTTTTGTATGAACAAATACATTTTAAGTGTTAAAATTTTAAAACGCTTTTTTAAATTAATCATTTTTAAAAAAAAAAATCATACTGATTAAAATCATGATTTTAATCGTGCTTTTAATCAATTGATTTTAATCATCTCAACCCTGCCCCCTGGAAGTCATAATGATCACCTAGTTAGTGCTAACTTAGCGTCTTATCACAACGAATAGCACTGCCAAATTACACCAAAATCTGTAAAAGGATCTTTGAGATATTGATAAAAAAAAACAATTTTTTTTTATAAACTTTTGACACCCTGTATTTTGAAAACCAGACTTTTTAGGACACATGTTTATATGAACTTTTCTACTTGAATTTGGTTCAGGAATGCGCCTTGGACTTACGGCCTATCATTAGGTTACACCCCGTATATGTGTGTTTAATGATTTTACAATGTTGATGGTCTATTTTCTTGCAGTTAGGTTAGTATAGCTTGCAACTTACTACTTTGTACAAAATTTTACTATTTTATTTGACTTGTAAAAGTACTTATTTGCATTATTATCTTATCTTATCTTATTACCAAGTGAAGAAGTAAATAGAGCGAATCTTTTTCTTATTGAAAATTATTGTAATGGACTATATTCGTAGAAAAACTTTGGGATTCCAGTATTTTTAAATTTGCACCTGTAAAGATAATTTAACATGTTGATTCCCTCCCCTCTTGCCGATACTGCGTAGGTACAGACTAAAACGATGAACTATTCATGCTACGAGGAAAGTATTTATTTTAAATTACTATCATGTTGTTCCCTTTTATTAACAATATTGCAAAATGTATGATAATACATACAGGTTCTATAAGTATATACTTTACCTACCTATGTTATATACTATAGCATTCTAGGAAATCCACTTTCAATTCATTCTAAAAATTCTAGGGTCGTTAAATATTTCCATCTTTCCCAAACATCAAAAATTAGTATTTATTACAGATTGGGTGAGGTTAGCTAAGCTAAGAAAACTTAAGACTCGAAAACGGTAACTTACATTTAAGAAATGATGTTGAAGTCTTTCTTAAATACTGGTGCAAGACAATTTGACTTCTGAAGGGTTAGACTTAAGTAGTTCTGAGTTTGGTGCAAGTAGGGATGGATTTTGTTACTAGAAATGACATATGGCGACGGCCGCCATTAAATACTTAGCTGGCGTAGACTTTATATAACTGTGCTATCATAAAGAAAAGCAGTGGGGTACCTATATTTTGTTCTGCTTAAAAATTGTAACATTGCAAACCTATATTGGTGAGCTTTTTTTTAAATCATCCAAGAACTCTCAAGTACTAGCATGCAATTATTATGAAACACTCTTCGTTTTTCAGTAAATTTGGCGAACACATCTTAAATAGTTATAATAAGTTAAATTTCCAGTGATCGTCGTAGTTCGCTAAAAATGCGGATTTTCAAAAACTCTTAATATGCAATTAAAATTTCGTTTGATTCCGAAAATATCTAAATATCAACTGAAGTAATCTGAGATATGTAGATAATCATAATTTTTCTTCAAACTATAAATTTCCTTGATCTAGTAAAGTAGCATTGTGAAATTAATACTAACCCGATTATGTAAATAACTTAATAAGATGATGAAAAATAAAAAACTATCAACATGTTCTATGTAAATCAGCATGTCGATTGCCGGTACACGACAAGCAATAGTCGGTTCGAGTAATCGACGTCTGATGTGACAATTTCCTATAAAGTTTGTCCATTTAATTATCGTGAAAAGCACTCAATAAAAAGGACGGTGGACCTGCTCTTCAATATTGAAAGAAAATTTATAAATAAATAAATTAGATGTTTTCAGCAATTAAATAATGTGGAGCTTTTCGCCAAAAATGATTCAAACTAGGACTTTATAGTAATGCACAATAATACAAGATATTGATACATGATAGCTATTGCAAGATGGCGTCTCGCCGCCACTTTTTAAAACAATAACTTATACAGGGTGATTTCTAAGGTGATACTATTTTTCAACTGTGTATACAACTACTTAAAAGAAACAACTTTTTCAAATAACTTTTTTTAAATAACTCAAAAATAAAGAAGATACGCTAATGTAAAAAGCCTACGATACGACTGCTGGTAATTTTTTTTGTTGGTGTTTATTTTTTTTTATGTCAAGCAGTGAAGTCTCAATTTGTTGCCAGTTCATCGCGTGATAGATTTCAGTTTGTTTGGGAGTGTTTAAAAATAAAAATGGCTCATGTGTATGAAAAAATATCTCCTTTAGTTTTGAGTTATTTAAAAAAAGTTATTTGAAAAAGTTGTTTCTTTTAAGTAGTTGTATACACAGTTGAAAAAAAGTATCACCTTAGAAATCACCCCTTTCATCACAATTGATTTAAAAAGTCTCACTGACCAAAAATTACACTAAAAGGAAAATATTATTATATACCTAATATTTAAAAATTTTTATTGTGATATTCATATATGTATAAAATATAGACTCAAGGTATTAATTTTTTTAGTGAGCACTAATAAATATAAATTAAGTTAAAGAATTAACCTATTTCTTCAGTAGACAATAATTTATAAGTACACTACCCGAGCATGTACTTGAGGTTCAAAGTTAAGAAAATATCATAAGAGGTATTATATTTCCTGCATTTCCAACCCAGGAATTTAAAATGAAAATAAAATCTGGAGGATAAAACAGGACTTTAATTTCCCAGCATTGTTGCACACAACTATCGACAATGAAGATAATTATGCATGGGATAATGCCGAGGACTAAAAAAAAAGTTTATATTATATAAAATGTAAACACTTACTCCTCCTTTTTTTCCTCCCTTCTTCTTACCCCAGTCTTCATCAGAATCGGATTCAGAACCCTTCTTCTTCTTGGGAGGAAGCTTGCGGGTCTTGGCTGGTTTTGTGGCCTTTTTGGGAGAATATTCTTCTTCCGATTCCCCTTCACTCTGATCACTAGCAGAATCTTCTTCAGAACCCTTCTTGACTTTTTTTGCTGGTGGTTTTTTAGCAGGTGATCCACGCTTCTTCTTTTTATCATCCTCGGACTCCTCCTCCTATAAAAAAAGTTCCTTCAATTATCCAATCTAAATCTGTATTAGTTTTAATGAAAAGAGAAGTCCTTCATATACAGCAATGAAACCAATACTAAAAGAAATATATACTTTTTCTTCTAGGTCTTATCTGTGTATGTGGAATTTTAAAGAGATTTGTGTCTAAAGGTGACTACATTCAAAACTAAACAATAATTTTCTTGTTTTCTGCGTTTCCAACCCAGTAGCTTTATAGACTGAAGAAACTGGAGGATAAAACAGAATGTTTATTTGTCAGCATTGTTGCACAGAACTTTCGAAAACTAGATAGTTCTGCATGGGATAATGCTGAAATTGAAAACTAGCAATAATTTTTCAATTGCTCCTGTTTAAAAAATACACTTAAAACACCATCAATAGGTAGATTGTTTGATAAAAAAATAATCTAAATTCTGGGATTAAGAAGGCAGTTTAAATATATCAATTTGTTTATTTTCATGGTGTTTTTAAAGGCATTCTTAAAACAGCAATTGAAAATTTGGTTAATGAACATCTAATATTGAAATTAATTTAATATCGGCGACCACCCAAAAAACTGGTGATTGATGGATAATTTGACAGAACTATTTAGTATCAGTTATAACGCGATCACCAAAATAACAGAACAGTAATTGTTAAAATATTTCAATATCAGGCATTCACATAAATAATGTAACCATGCAAATAGGGCTTTTAATCATTTTGTTTAATTAAATATTGATAAGTACTTGATAAAGTTTCCACAATAATTTTATTATTAAGACCCAAATTATCAATGAGTTGTTAACTCTAACTACAAGATAACTTCTAAGGATAGAATAATTATTTGCTAAAGAAGTTTGTGGCTGTTATTGCTGGCTAACAGGACATTGTTAATTGCAACCTAATGGAATTTACTCAAAATTATACATTAGAGTATTTTTTAAAATATATCAAATTTTGCTTTTTAAAGAAACAAATAATTCTTTATAGTCACACGGTCACTATTAAAAAATGCAACTTGAAAATGGGTTTCAGAATTTAAAAGTTTTCTGGAAAACCTTAACATACCTCTTCGTCTTCTTCCTCATCCTCTTCAACAGGTTCCTCTTCAGACTCTTCCTTCTTGACTTTCTTTTTTGCACCTTCTTTATTTGAGCTTACAAACTCCATTACTAGATCGTCGATTTCTTTCTTACGCGATTGAAGTTTGACGTCCAGTTTCTCTTCCAACTCTTGGCGTACCTTTTTGGCCGATGTTGAAGCCAAATCAGCGTCTTTGAGGATAGCTGTGGAATATTACATGCTTTTATGAGCCTATTTCGAAATTTCAGAAAATTGCAAATATTTATAAAATAAATAAATGTTCAAGGAACACCTCTTCACTAATTCTGACTCAAGATAATTCACTTTCGGGCTAAACTTGTACAAGTTGGGTCACTTTTTGTAAAATTTACTTTTTGTCTACTTTACCGCTTTAGCATTTTGGATGCAAATTTCTCTCTAAAATGGATTAATTGACAAAAAATGTATTTTGGCTACTGCGACTTAAGTACTTCCAAATAATAAGAATACACTTTAGTCGTTTAAAGTAAATATTGCAAAAACAATATGAACCGATTAGACATTAGTTTTTAAAATTACTCGTTTTATAATCATAATCTTTAGTAGTTTATCCTATATTATTAGTAACAGTAACCCCTAATGATGAATGTTTACGCATTTAAAACATGTTGGGATAAAACCTAGTTTCTATTTATAATACGTTTCGTGGAGACAAGCCTGTTTTTCTTTTATTTCACAAAATGTTTATAGTTTTCGGTAATTCCATGGTGACGGGTAAGATATCTTGACTAATTTTCCACCAAACCCAATAATTCTAATTATTATTAAACCATACAATACATACTTGCGATAATATTCTTAGAAAAATGTTTTATATTATAGTGTATTAAAAAACGCGACTAGAAAGTCTCAGCGGTATGCAAATTTTCAGATTTTATGAATAAGGTCATAATGGTCAGTTCAAAGTAATCGACGTTTTTTGCGCAACTTACAATGGTTGTCGCTTGAAGTGGGTGCATTTTAGGACGCCTCAAAAATATGCCCTTAAAATCTTTGTACTGAATTTATGAAACACCCTGTATGTTTGATACTCACGAGCACATGGTTTACTAACCACTTTTCTTTGAAAAATTCAGATTTATTATACATGGCATTTATGGAAAAAAACCAACAGAAAGTCAGCCTTAATTAATTTAATATTTAGGAAGTAGGTAACATGTTTCGACTTTAAGGCATCATCAGACCTGTTACACCAAAAAACAATAAAAAAAATGTTTAATGATACAAACAACGAATAAACGTTACAACCACATCATTACACACATTAACCTGTAATGATCCTTAAGTGTTGCTAGAGATGTGGGAGGAGAATATTCTCGAGAGAATATTCTCTGTAAGAAAATTCTCCCGAGAATATTCTCTAGAGAAGTTTTTCTACACAATCTACTCTGAAAAATTTTGCAATGATTTTTAAAATTTTGCAATGACTTAAAATTTTGAGTTTCTCCAACCTTTTCTATAACTCTGGCAACAAAAAAAGTGTTTTACGTCGGCGTAGTTTTATTTTGGCGTTCTCCTCGGCTCAGCTTAGACCGTGTATAAGTATAAAAACATGGAGCAAAATAAATTAAAGGGCATCACAAAACCAAAAAGCAACGTTTGAAAATATTTTATTACCAAAAATGTACTGTAATGTAATGTAAAAATTTGGTTTCTTTTTATTGCCATTTCTAACGATTTTCTTACCATTCTCAGAAAATTCTCTAACTTAAGAATATTCTTTGAAAGATTATTACCGAGAACTTTACATCTCATGTGTTGCCCAACAGACTTTCAGGGCCCATTTATCTAGATTGTGTGCAAAATCAGCATTTTAGAGAAATCACCTGAATAAAGTCTTTCCCGACAGATGGATTGATTATGTTGGCCCCAAAAGTTAGCCAGCCCAATCACCAGATCCTAATCCATTTGATTATTGTATCTGGAGATATTTGATATATTTAGTGTATGTTACAACAGTGAGCTATATACTAGAATTGGAGCAACTGGGTATTATTTGTTGTGAATCAGAAATTCATCGCAGATATTTAGCAGAATCAGAAATGAAAAATCGAGTCAAAGGATGCATAAGTTGAAATACTTGAAACTAATCATTTATTTCGGTTAAAATTGTTCTAATTGTTTCAACTTAACTTGATAAAACCCCATAATAAAATTATGAAAGAAAACACTACTGATTTTTGATTTTCAGTTTTAATTATTATTTAATAAAAGTGAAATAAAAAATAGTAGTTTTCTTTCATAATTAAAATTGTTGATATTGATATTTTGGTTTTTAATTATAAAAGGTTTTTGGAACTTGTGTTGAATTTTTAATTTTGGTGTTTCTCGAAAACGAATGGTTTTAGAATATCGAGCGAAGACTACCTTTTCTACATAAAATATACCCTAAAGAAAGCTGAAGTACCTCGGTCGGTGGCGTATTGTGATGTAATATATGTATATTGTAGTATTACTATAGTATGTTGTAGCAATAAATAATAAATACTTCAAAGAATCACCTAAAAATTAGCCCGATAAACAAATTCGGCACAAATTGTCAAATTTTGAGTCAACCACTGTATCCGAGCACCCTGTATAAAATGAGATCACTAAACAACTTGAAGTCTGGTCGAAAAAATGTTGCTAATTCCTACTAATTGGGTGGGGTGAAAGTAAATGTTCAATGCCAATAATTGTTTTTGTACAACAACAGATTCTGGCGATTTAGGTGCATCCTGCAACTTTTATTTAAAAGTTAAGATCTAAGAACTATCTAACAGTCAGCAGAAACTGATTAATTATAAGGAATGACCCTGTAAAAGGTACTTCTTCAAAATGATCTTACAGATAGGTACAGTGCAAATGTTCTTTAGATCTATTAATGGAACACTCTATATAGGCCCATATTTTTTAGAGCCACATTCTTTTGATAGGTGTCCTAAGTTTAATTAAACGGATCTTAGGATACGTAACGTTATTAATAAAAGTATGTGAGTAAATGATATAGAAGCGTTGACCTCATTATATACCAGTTGTAAATTTAATAAGAAATATTTTTTTCAATTTAGTTTTAAAGGTACCTATAAACATTCAGAGCAGTATGCAGGTATTTTGCTGGTAGAAATTATGGCTACTAAATTTTTTTCAATATTTTCTAACTATTTTCAGGGCCCATTACCTTAAAAACTGCTTAACGACTAAACATAGACAAAGGTGTTTAGGAGGTAGGCACCTATATTTTTTGAATTATGGAAAATATGGACATATAAGTATGTGCTATAAACAAATCCAAGTTATGAAAAAATTTTGCGTTTTTGAGTGTTTTTTAACTAAAATGTAGGGAGTTTTCAATACAAGGAAAGACCGCATAAGTAGGACTTAACATTTACATAATAATTTGTCTAGGTACACCCAGGCTGGTAGTATTAGGGGGGGGGGGGGGGGGGCAGGCTCATACTTCTAAATCGGAAAAGGTAATTATTCGGATTAGCGCATACAGCGAATTTTTCGTTAATATTTTTAATGGCCTAATTTGGGGTCGCTGATCACGAATCCAAAGTCCAAATCCGAAGTTTTTTTGTGTAGCGAAGAAAATAATTTTTTGATTTTTTTTTATTTCGCCATTTCCGCTAAAATATCACATATGGATTCCTTTCTAAAAAACGTCTTATATTTGTTTAAAGAAGTCTTTGAGGGAGAGGTAAGAGTTGTATAAAAAAAATTGTAAAAAATTCGCTGTATGCGCTAATCCGAATAATTACCTGGGAAAAATTGGCGAATTTGAAACTGATTGAGTAGCATTTTTTTAATGTTAGTCTAATTTAAGTACCTCAAATTGCTTCAACTACGGCATTGTCCTCATTCGGGAGTTCCCCTTACTATACCGACCTGGGTTACATACTTTCTTTAGGTGCTTAGGCCGACAATATTTCTTTTATAACCTTGTAATAAGAATCCCATTCATGATCGTGTTATAAGGGTATTTCAGAGTATTCAAAAGTTTTGTGAAGGCATGAACTAAAATCTTTCTGATGGTGAACGAGAGCGAATGAACTAGAATTCTCATCCCTAGTAGAAATAGAAATTACTTACAGAAAATAAATCGAGGAATAAATGCACAAAAAAAAACAAGTTAGGTACCTATTTATTACAGTCCGTATGAAACAACCACGATATTGCGCGCGCCAAACAAGCCGGCAATAAATGACTTTAGATATCTCGCTCTCGCATCGAATAAATATACGCAGATCGGCATAAATTTATCAACTTTTTAACGTGTAAATAACTGGTATAGGCGGAAATAAAGCAAGGTTAACCATAAATCAAAGTTGTACTCCAAACTCCTAACTACACCTTATTATATCAAAACTTTCGATGTCGAAGCCTCAAAAAAGAGAAAAATCGAAAAATATCAAAAGTGTAACCCACGCCAAGCTTCATACGTACAGTCTGGCTACTCAAGGCGTGAGACCATTTTCGAAAAAAAATCGGAAAATACCGAAAAAACCGGGGAGAGAAGGTCCTACGAAAATCAAAAATAATTTTCTACATCGATTTTGTTTCGGGTATTATACTCTCAAAGTTGTAATTTCATAGAAAATTCCAATTTAAAGTACGCACAAATTACTCTCTACTGCCATAGCGTCGTTCGGCCATTGTTTACGGACCGTTCTCGATACATTTATTGTACAAGAGTAAAGTGCCCGATTTTAACTGATAACCCGCAAAAATTCCATAACAAAAATTGCTTAGAAAAAAATTAGAAGCTTAGTTTTGTATATTTCGTTACTCCTAGTATTGAAAATGATTAAAAAAACAGTACTTACCGGCAATTTCTTTACGAAGATCTTCTTTGGATATATCAGCCATGATGTCGAGAAAGAGAGATAGTTCTACTAGCCGAGAGAGACAGGAAAAGACTGGGCCGAATTGAATGATCGGCAAAGCTTCGTCGTTTCGGGCCCGGGATTTGAGCGAAAGTTCGATTGCATGGTTGCCACGTTTTCACAAAATGATTCTGTTATAGTAAAGAATATATTACACAGGGTATTTTCTTAAAATGTGCCCGATATTTCACATGACAATTCCTTAATTATTTTTTAGTTAAAGAGTTTGTATAAAGATGTAGTCAAAAATGCGTCGTTTCCAAGATACAGGATGTTAAAATTTTAAGAAAAGCGAACGAATTTTGGTGTACCTACTTTACTCAATAATTGTTATAATATCTACAATACAGCATTATTACTGTTTAATATGGTGTTTTTTTCGTGGATGACATGTTTAACCCCAAATTGTATTCGTTCTTGATGATTTTTTGAAAAATTGTGATGCATGTAGGCATCAGTGGCGGCTCGTGGGTGTATAAGGAGGTGAGGCTATAAAATATAGCGCCGCAGGTGAAAATTTTTCGCGATTTCAAGGTCATTGGCTTAAAATGAATAGTTAGGAATTCAACCAGCAATATAATTATTTTAAAATACTAGGTTTCACGAGAAAAATATTCAATTTGCAAGGTCAGGGTCAATTTCTCTCAGTGAATCCGCTATTGTGTCTCTATTTTGCTCTTGTAAGAACTACTACAGAAAAAAACGAAATATATCAGTGATATAGTTTAATAATCAACTTTTTTATGTACGAATACGCTCAAACATCGACAAATACAAATCTTAAGGCGTACCCGACGAATGTCTAACAAAAACTGCCGTTTCTATACCCTTCAAAAAATCTAAAACTATGCCCTATTTATATTCTAAGCATCTATATGTTTACATTAACACCATAAAAACTAATGGCCTTATGCCAGTCAGTATTTTAACCCGCAGACCCGCCTCGAAAATCTAAAATCACGATACCTAGGTTAACAATCACAAACGAATGGCACGCGTCGTAACTCGTAACCTAACGGCATAGACCAAGGTGTAAGTCTGTGTACTGTGCCTAACGGCAAAGGGCTTTTCCAACGATCTAATTAAATCTAATAAGCCGACACCTGATCCTTTGAGAAGAAAAGATAGCCTATTAACAATAAAACATTGGCAAGTTTCAAGTAGGCACTAGGCACCCACCTGTAATCTTTAATTTTTATCTGTTTTTTCGTTTTTTGTTATTGGGATTTAATTGCATATTTATTAAGAATATCTTATAGAACAATGAAAACATTTATCAATAATTTCTAACTTATTTTTTTATGTTTTTAAAAATAAAACATTTAAATAATTAGTAAATAAGTCAATAAGTGTCCTTCTTCAATCAACATTTGGCAACATGCAAGTCATTGCAAGCTAATGTAAAAATAATACGATATAGGCCCAAATAAGTGGGCCTCACTCCTCACTCGCCTGCAAAATTTGACTTTTTTCCTGTTGTGCGCGATTAAAGCGGTGGAGGTGCCGGGTTGGAGGGTATAGCGTTTTATAAGCGATTTGTGACGTAAAAGAAGCTCAAGTTTTTGGGATTACAATTTTCTTTTTATGCGGTCGGGCAACGATTTCAGTTTTTAAAATTAATGTTGAATGGGGTGCGCGCTAAATTTAAAAGATAATATGTTGAACTTTGATGGTAATTCGATGTTCTATTGGTTTGATACTTTTAATGATTGGAAATTGGTTAAAAAACATTTTATATTTAAATAAATAATTTATTAATTTTACATGTGAGGCCCGGCCTCAGTTGCTTTATACGACGAGCCGCCACTGGTAGGCATGGGTGCCTACTCGGGTGCCTACTACAAAAATAAGTAAAGTTAAGCCTAGAGCTGAAATTGAATGCAGTGAGTTTTAAAAAGTTACCATCGTTTTCTTAAATTTATTTTTTATTTTATAAGAAAAATGCGTTACAATATTTTGTCATCAAGGACAAAATACAGGACATTTTACAGTACGCCCACAATATAGGTCAGCAGATAAAAAGAAAGAATAAATAAATCGCAGTACAGTTGCTCTGCACACACAGAGTACCGAGCAATTGGAGTGAGCGCGAGGTTGAGGGTCTTTTCCAGAAAATAGTTTATAGTTTTCTGTAATTCTTTTTCGTTCACTATTCACTCACCGCTTGAAGTCTCGGAAATTAATCTTGAATAGTTGGCAACGTTGTAAAAATGTACATTGAAATATGTTCATATATTGCCGAAAAAGGATAATTAAAAGCAAAACCAACGGCTACATTCGGCTACCTCTTAACCACCTACCTGTTTAATTTTAGCCCTCCGAACATGTTGGGAAGTTTGTGTTGCTCTTTTGTGCTACGAATTTTTCACTGAAATTATGTTTTGTAATGCGTATGAATTTAACTAAAGCCTAAAAATGTAAATCGAAAAATTATACTGCCCTATATATACTTATCAGTTGCATAATAGTCTATTATTAGGTACAACCCAGATTACATATTACCCAATGCATTCCACCCCTAGGTAGGGCAGGTAGGTATTTAAAACTTATAATATTGTTAACATGTAAGGGTAAGTAATCTATAAAAAGTTAATGGGTAAAATCATACAGACTGTGCTTTGGGCTCTAAATCACAGACAACATTTTCTTAGCAACCAGAGTCCAGAGCTATATTACCTATATAATTGCAAAAAGTACTTGTAGAGTTAGTAGAGCAGATATTTCAAATATTGTACAGTGTTGCAATTGAAGGACTGCAAATTTATTTAGAAATATCATATTGTTATTCAGTATTCATGAAATTCCTTTAACAAGTACCATATTTATTGGCAGCATTGCAAAATCTAAGCACGATAGAAAATTGATACTAATATTAGGCCATATTGTAAGTTCAAATATGTATTCTTTCTTTAAGAGACAAAGGATAAAATTATTGACGTGGTAGACTTCTCTAATAAATGTCGAGTGATTTATGCAACTTGGCAACTCAGCTTAAAGAGATTTTAAATATTTAGTGACAATATTAGAGCAGTGGTGACAAGGTCAAAACAAAAACATATATTTCAATATGCAGATGCTGCGTACATTTTGCAGACCCATTTAGCTAACCTTTACTTTTCTGTTATATTAGCTAACTTCAAGAAAATGTCTGTTCGTTTTACCAGATAATAAGTGGTTAAAACGTTTACGACTAGAGATATAAGTGCAGATTAAATATTTAAAAAACATATAAATATATCTGGTTCTCTGATACAATATTATAATATTCACAAAATTATTAGGATTACAGTTGTCGCTGTCAAGCCTGTCGTCGTTATTGTAATTATAAAGTACTTGCAACAGATCATTGCCATCTACCGGAGAAAGATAAAATGTGGAAGTGCGGTGGAACTGATTGAATCTTAGAACCAGAATGTTTCGTTGTCATAGTTTCGAATATTTTTGTTGTACAAGAGTAGTGTAGAGATGGCGCAACTTCATTATGATACTAAACTTGATACTACGAAGTCAGATGGACGGTTTACAGATTTTAGCTTTGATATAAAGTTTGCAAGAGCTCTCTAGAGGCCGCTTGTAGTACCTATATTGTAACTATATTGTAAAGTCCACAGGGACTTTACTATATTGGTTTAACATTTTTTTAGGTCTTAAAGTCTTCATTCCGGGCCCCGGTCTTTCGACTTTTCGCTGTCCTGTTATCACGGACTAGGTACCTACCTACACTCACCTACCTATAAAAAAACTGCATTTTGATTAACTTAAAACAAATTAAAGACATAAGTATAAGTACTTAATACGATAACGATAATACCTATGTCTTCAGTAAAATAGTTTGGTCTGACCCTTGTTACAGTATCATATGAGTCTGACCGGACCAAAGCGTGTCATGTGAATCATAGAACAATAAAAATCCGTGCAATCTGCAATCATGCATCTGTGTAGTGTGTATTTAAAGGCATTAGTAACATTAGTAACATTAGTTTAGTTGTTATGTCAAAACAAAATGAAAATCAACAATTCCGATGATAAAAGTTTATTGGAATTTTTTCTCCTGATCTAGAACAGAATGGGTAAAGTTTTTTTAGTGATAGTGTCTGTGATGTTTTTGCATCAAAGTTATGGATAATCGTGGAACCACCGTGGAACAATCAATCCTTTTTATAGTTTGTATTCATGACCTGATTTCGATTGCACCGTTTAGGTATTAACCAGCTTAAAAACATCGTTTGGAAATATAGCCCAAAAGTCAAGTAGGTAGAGTAGGTACACTCGAAAGATTTGCATTCACGAAGGCCACGGCCTTTGCACGGCGCTCCGTCCGATACGAGGGGTAACTTAAAAATCTTTCAATACTTACCTACAACTTTCACCAATTACCATAGATGGCACAATAAAGGACTATTCACACTTGTCAGTCACGTCTCAGTTCCGTTGCCGTTCCGTCTCAGTCTCATTCAGTAAATATCTGTGACGGATATTCATACATATCAGTCATTAATTGTCCTCTTCTGATTGTTAGTAGTTGTAGTGGTTTTCTCTGAAAATTTGCGGAATGGCTAATTTTACAGATGACGAATTAGCTATGATTGCTGTAGCTCTTGATGAGGAAGAAGAGGCGACTCGAACCCCAAAGAGGAAGTGGGTACATAAGGCGTGGTTGAAAAGGGAAATTGAGGGAGAATTCAGTACACTTTATAAGGAATTAATCGATGATGAAACTAAATTCTATGAGTATTTTAGAATGTCTAAAGATTGTTTTTATATACTTCTTAATAAAATAGAACCCCACTTGAGAAAGCAAGATACTCATTGGAGAAGGGCTATTACACCAAGGCAGCGACTAGCTGTATGTCTTAGGTAAGTAAATTTCGAGAACAGTAAACAGCGTTTTATTTAAAAAAATTAGTAATTTATTTCAGTCGTGACAACAAATATGAACTTAAATAAAATATTTTATTTGCAAAAAAATTATAAAGGTGTGTAACTTTGAAAGTAGTTTTGTAGCTGATCGTGTGCATGCTGTGAATCCGAACTGTTAGTATCCTGTCCATTTCCAACTCCATCGCTGGGTGAATTCAATGGGGTACTAACTGCTGATAAACTATTTGAATAATATGACGTGGACGACATATTACCGGCAGATGCTGGTCCTTGACGCGGCTGATTCATTAACTTTTGCATTTCATATTTTTGCGTAATATTAAATATTTCTGCTTTTGCCAAATGTAATGAATATGGATCTAAAGATTTTAGTGTTGACCCTATAGAAGCCAAAAAAGTGTCAACGGGATGTACGGGAGTATTTCGTTCATTTTTCTTTAACAAATAGTCCATTAATTTTCCAGATGCACTTATTTGGGGTTCCACTTTTTTATAAGCTGCTTTTCTTACTGGCGTTATTTTCTTATCAGTTTCAGGAATATTGTTATGTGGCGGAGAGGATATATTATCATTTCTTGAATATTCAGGTTCAGAAAGCAAAGTAGACTCTTCGACAATATCTTCTCGAATGTTTTCAGGCCTATATTCACTTCACCTTCTTCTTCGTCTTCTTCTTGGCTGTCTATATTCCCTTTTGTGGCCCTCTCCCCAAAATACCTATTTAGAAATTCCAATTGCGTGGAATATTTGTATACTTTTATTTTCTTTGCGCTCTGGCCGCTTTTAGTCACATTTTTTTTTAATGCTTTTCGGTAAGTGTCCCTAATATTATTCCATCGGTTTTTGCAAGATGATACTGAAATAAAAATATGTTATTTACAATAGTTGCTTAGAACTTAGTGGTAATAGAAATTATGTATACAGGATTTGTATTATTTTTTTGAAACACCCTGTAGAAAATGCGCAATAAAATTCCAAAGATTTTTGTTTTTTCCTTTTAGATATCTGGCTACAGGAGATTCTATGAAAACAATATCATTTAGCTATCGCTTGGGCCATAGCACGGTATATACCATTATAATGGAAACCTGTAAAATTATTAATGAAAATCTTTTGAGTGAAGAATTACCTCAACCGTCGGAAGAAAAGTGGAAATCTATTGCCGATAATTTCTATAATCTATGGAACTTTCCTAATTGCATAGGTGCTTTAGACGGCAAGCACATTTCAATACAAGCACCACGAAATAGTGGGTCACTTTTTTTTAACTATAAAAAAACATTCTCAGTTGTCTTATTAGCCCTGGTTGATGCTCAGTATAGTTTTATAGCTATAGATGTTGGTGCATATGGGAAGAACAGCGACGGAGGGATATTCGGAAGCTCTAACCTTGGCAAGGGTCTTCACAGGGGTTCTTTATCTGTACCAAAGAATTCTGCATTACCAGGTACAGATACTGAAGTTCCATACGTAATTGTAGGAGATGAAGCCTTCCCCCTTAAGACATATCTGATGAGGCCATACCCAGGACAAGAACTGGATTACTCTAAACGGATTTTCAATTATCGTTTGTGTAGGACAAGGAGAATTGTGGAAAACGCGTTCGGCATTTTAAGTCACAAATTTAGAATATACTTCAGAAGAATCCAAGCATCTCCAGAGAATGTAGATACAATTATATTAACGACTTGTATATTACACAATTTTATTAAAAAATACAGCACATCAGTGACATATAATCATGAAAGAACAAACACAGTTACAGATTGTGCTTCAAAACAAACAGCAGTGCTGGAACATTTGCCTATGCAAGGTGGGAATGCGTCAACAGATGCTTTCAGAGTAAGAGAATTGTTCAAACAATATTTTGTTTCAAACGTTGGAAGTGTTCCATGGCAAGACGATAGAGTTTAAATTAAATGTTACCTATATTATAATATACCACACATATCTAATAGCTTACCATCTTGTTTCATTTCTTTTGCAATCCTAGCCCAAATATTGTTTTTAAATCCTGAGTCCATATATTTGGAATCCGATAAATCATATATAATAGGATATTCTCGAACCAACTCGATTAATTTTTCGTCATTCATATTTTTATGTGAAACCAATAAACTTTTTACGAAAACACGTCAGTCAAAACAAGAAAATATCGTTGGCGACGAATTTAAATTATGACTGCACGGACACTCAAACGAGACTGATGGTAAAATCCGTGACGGCGCCGGACGTGTTTGACAATGTCGGTTTAAAAATAAGGCAACGATATTTTTTTTTATCGTAACTGAGACTGTTTGACGGAACGGAACTGAGACGTGACTGATAAGTGTGAATAGTCCTTAACTCATTAATAAATGCTTTAAAGATGACTGTGTTGACAAAATCGTTTGTACGCGAGACGAGGTGAGGAGTTAGATGAGACCGGGAGTGGGGATTTGCATTCACTTTAGAGTGTGACAATGCTATACTCTATTAGCTATACCTAACCTATAACACCCAACTCTCTGTTTACTCACCTATGAAAAGTAACTTCAGGATTTAGGTAGGTATACTCCGATTTATCACATACCTACTCATTTTAATTAGTCTCCAAATAAAAACATCACAAAACCCTTAAAACTCCAGAAAGGCGCTGTCAACAATGAATAAAACATAGCCATGCCTCGTCGATGCGGACGGCTACGGAAATGTGGACGGATCCCTTACTGCTGGGTCGTCATACAGCAATCTTTTTACAAGGATTTAGACAATGTTATAAATTTCTCACATGATGTTATTCATGTTAATACTTTTCACAGCATAAGTTTGGCAAACCAAACTTTAAACTGGAATACGTTGATGTCAATACGTTTATTTGTTATTGTTGTATCTATAGTTAGTAGATCATTGACTTTCACACCCAACAAACACCACAAAATGATCGTGATCAATCCAAGTAAAACAGCTAATGCATCCGTTACGTTGTAGAATTAGTTGACTCCATCTATGGCAGATTAATATGCATATTATGGACCAGTGCGAGTTATTCGCCTTGCTTGCATGGCTGATTTGAAACGGAAAATTTATATTTGTTGTGCAGTTTAAAATGTTATTAATATAAGTCGACAAATATAGGTACCTACATGCAGTGACGGAAATAAAATTTCGTACACTGAGGTTAACATTTTATGCCATTTTTGAATATTTTGGTAAACTGGGCTTTTTACAATTATCTCACCTCTATACCTTGCATTTCTTATTTCAGTAATGATAGAAAAAAGGCTATATATATAAAATTATTTATTCGAAGAAAGTAGGTAAGTACCTATATATTCCTAGATAGTTGAGCAAGTTGGGAAACCAAGAAGCACTATACAAAGCCTCAGAACTAAATGTGAAAATACAAGATCATTGGATAGAAGGGCTGGAAGTGGCAGAAGAAAAATTTCAAACAAAAATCAAGATAATAATATACAATACATGACTTCAAAATTAAATATAAAACAGATTATTCAAATATTAAAAAAAAACATTGGTTCAATATTTTAAAGCGGCACCATTTTTTTCCAGTAATAAGTTTAAACGTCTGGGCATTGATGCCACCAGCATTTGGACGTGATGAAATATGTAGGTATTCCAGGTTTCCTCAATTTTATTCCACAAATCATCACTGTTTTGAGGATGAAAATCATTGTTCTTGTTAATTTCTTTCACGATACATCCCCAAACGTTTTCGTTTAGATTGATATCAGGGCTTCTTGAGGGCCAAGGTAACAATGAAATGTTATTTTCCCGTATCCAGTCCGAAACTCTCCTTGCTGTATGGACGAAGCAGTTGTCATGCTGGTACATAAAATTTTCTTGTTGAAATATAGTGTTTACCGATGGCAACATAACATTTTGAAGGATGTGTAATATAAGCTTGAGTATTAAATCTTTCTCGAATTCGGTGGCATATTCCTAGCCCTCTGGAAGTCATATACCCCCATACATTCCCAATAAACATTTTTGGTTCTATATTATTTACCGTAAATGCTATATCACCTACCCTAAATAACTTACAGTGATATATTTGGTAATAGAAATATTTCTGTTACTCTTATAAAACCCTTAAAACGCTTAAATGGGGAGTTTATAAAGGTTGCGGAAACCTTTGTTTAGTAACGCTATATAAATGTAAGTTATCTAACTAAAAGTAACAGAAAGGTTGTAGTAAGCACTATATAACATCCTAAATAACCGCGTCTTAACACCTTTAGTTATATAAATTAGTGGTATATATGTTTCGGTTACCGTAATAAACGTTGCATACAAAGGTTCTCGAAAATTTCCGCTACCAAAATTTCGTCACTTCGATCTGTTATGTCATTTCTCATCTGTCACTTCTTTTTATTGAAGGCATATATTTCTCTCTCTTATACCCACTTTATTAATTATTATTGGTCTTTTTCTGTTTCCACAATACTAAATAAGTATGGTGTTCAGATTTTATAAGACTATTACAGATGGCAGTCGCTAAATTAAATAATAAATATAGAAGGAAATGATAAATTGGTAGTTTTATTTTATGCTTTGTACTCACGTATGACCCAAAATTTAGGTGGGAACAGTTTTATACTGCAAAAATAGAACAAATACTTCCAAAAAATGCAGGGGCTCTTAAAATACCCAATAAAAATTAAATTTAGGTCAGGTTTTCAGTAAATATATATATGTTTTTTTTTTAATTTTACGATTTAGTACCAAAAGTTATTAGTATATGCCACCATTGGATAGGTAAGCGTTTATTTCGTATTGATTGTTGTTAAATTTTGTGTTTTTGTAACGTCCCTTTTTAATACTTCTAAATTTAACTAAACAATCATGGCGGAATCAATGTAGTAACGATATAAACGTTGGAATGCATAAGATCACCCATGGTGACCTTATATACCGAATAGTGGCATTTAACACCATTATGTTACTTACAGTATCTTTTAAATAGGCAACTTTCGTTATTCTAGTATCAGAAAAATTGAGTGTGTTTATTAGTCGTACCTACGTAACGGTTTAAACTGCTAATAAAAATACTCCAAATCGAAGACATTTAAGAAAAGTAAGAGTTAAATTATTATTATTAAAGCAGTAAAATTATTGACAACGGTCGAACGAATTTTCATTACGCGTCACGATTCGCCCGATCAGTAAAAAGCTCATAGAACTGGCTTCTTCCATGGTCTCAGCATTTTCTTCCACATACGGTTTGGTTGGAACATCTTCCAAGACATTACATGGACTTGCATCTGCAGTAGAAATTATTTTTTTAACTTGACACTGCGAACGGATTTTCAGGTTATGGCCACTAATAATCCTGGTTAAGGAATCTGATGCCACAGAATTTAAAATTTGCCTAAAGTTTTTCGAAATTTTACGGCGAAATGAAGTGCTGTGTTTTATTTTTTTCCAATTATTCATTGTGAAAAACGAGAAATATCAAAAACTTTAGGCGTTTGCGTTTAAATATGACAGACTACCATTTTATAACAAAAACAGGAATGTTTATTGTGTTACTTGTGTTTGCGAAGTTGTATAGACGAAGCGGTCGTTACTGATATATCACCAAGAGTTTTATAATATACCATACCCAACACTACTATTTTCCAGATTTTATTATGGTAAATAATATTACTTCTACATAACTAAAAGTATTTAAGTTGAATAAATGAGGTTACGGTAAACCTGATATAACCTGTTTATAAAACAATTGGTAACGATTACTACAAGTTTTATAAAATGGTGATGGAAAGAGTTACGTTACCTTCTTCTATACTTGTAGGTTATAGTAATTTTATAAACCCGTTATAACAATAGGTTATCAAAAGGCACAGATTATAAAACTCCGAAACCTTCTTATATACCTCTATTACCTTTATATAACCATTATATAACTTAGTGTTACTATAAGTTACGGAAAATGTTTATTGGGTTAACTGAAAATCTTCCACTTGTTTTAACATGTTGGGTATATCTTTCTTCGTACCGTGTATTTGGCGGCCTATACACTCTAATCTGCCCGTTATAATAAGACTGAGAAGTCTTCTCGTCGGTAAATACTACCTTTTCCCAAAAATCCATACCTTGCGGTAAATATTCCAGCGCAAACCCCATTCTTTGCTCTTTAGTCATATCGGTCAAAAACGGTTTTTTTAGCAGGTACCTTATTTCTCAATTCCGAATTTTTCCGTATACGATTTATCGCCGTTCTTACTGTCCCAGGAAAATTAGTTTGGTTGTGTGCTTCTACAGCCGTCTGAAATGGATTGTTTCGCAAAAAATCTATTAGTTCATTATCTTGATTTTCGTTTCAAATTTTTCTTCTGCCGCTTCCAGCTCTTCTTTCCAATGATCCTGTATTTTCCCATTTAGTTCTGAGGCTTTGTATAGTGCTTCTTGGGTTCCCAAATTGCTCAGATATTCTTCGTAGAGAAACACCGTTTTCAAATAATGCAATTAATCTCGCCTTCTCGAGTTAATTCATGTTCACAAAATTTTTTAAAATGAAATAATTTAATTTTCAAATCTGATGACACCGATAACAATTTGTCAAAAAGTGAAGTGCATTAGGTGATCTAGGTATACAAAAGCCGACATCACATCAGGAAAAATTAAGTGTACGAAATTTTATTTCCGTCACTAATACCAATGGATAGCAGGATTGGTAGGATAACCATTATGGGTGTTTGCCGAAGGCTTGATGCTTGAAAGAAAAATAGGTAGGTACACTTGATCCTCTGGAATCTGGAAGATATATAGTATAATAGCGATTGGGAAACGAAATTGAGAAGACGATTAGTTCTTTATCTATGGACTGCTAACCTGCTCTTGGCTGCAATAATTAAGCCAATATGGCTGTCACTATACACAAGTAGGAAGGTAACGTCAATTGACGTTGTTTAAAGCCTGTGGTCCATTGATATGTTACCCATCTGCTACTTGGGTATGTGGATGGGTATAGGTATAGAGAAAATTTTGGTACAAAACAATAATGTAAACAAACAAAACACTGGTTGACGGAAAACAAATATAGGTAGAAATTGAAAAAGTAGTCCATACTTGCAGTGGAGTTTACGTAATGTAAATAAAACGACAATGTCTTCCTTCACAAATTTAATAAAGGTAAAATTCTTGTTCCCTACATGTTTCGGGCGTCTAGACGTCCATCTTCAGGGGATACTAGAAGGAATTTCATCTTTACAAAGCTAGTTAGAATCATGGTGAACACTGACTTACCCATAATCGAGTTGACTATAAAAACATTAAATGGTTGCCTCAAATTAATGAGTACAGCCAAAATTGAGTAGGAACCTCAGAAATTGGGTGGACTTGTGAAAAATTATAATTTGTATATTTATAGAATGAAAATTTTTGTGAAAATATAAGAATTGAATAGCAAATATATTATTTTAAAAGGTGCATTTTATTTTTTAATGATGATTTTCTAGAAAAACATTGTACTTAGTTGTGAAGAAAGAAATTTAAAATAAAATTTTGGAGGCATGCTCCGTGTTAATTTTTAAAAAATTGAAATTTTTTTTTTTATTTTTTTTTTATTTTTTTATACCATAGGGGCTATGCCCATGGTAATATATAAATTATGAAATCATTTCATTTAATGAAAAAAGAACTTTTTATTTTTAAATTTTTTTAAAAAACAGAAATAGTGCTAAATCACCACCATGTTCACTTTACACACACGTGTCTTAGAGTGAAAGAGAGTAGGTAAAGCGGATATGACATCACTTGGATGTCAGCTGTTAAAAAATGAGGTTTACCTAAACTCGATATTGGATTTAAAAAATCGATGAGAGTATGTCAATATTCAATAGAATAAAGTTTAAAAGTTGTGGTCACTAGACGCTCATAGTATCCGAAGAATGACTGACAGCAGACATCTGTCAATGAATTATAAAAATTGGGGTTAAAATGTTCAGAGGGGGGCACTAAACTGCACTGAATTTGCGAGTCGCACAAGGGGTAAACACTATAGTTAACACTAGATGATACACTCGAAACATGAAAACCTCAGCCTATAAACAGTCTCAAAGTCATAGATGTGTAAAAACAATTAATATCTATGAATAGAAAATTCTTAGGGAGTCAAGGTAGGATTGACAAAATCAAAAGAACAGTTGAACTCCCTTGGGTAGGGAAAGAGTAAAGTAGAGATAGTAAGAGCTTGATTATTTAGTGAAACTTAAAGCATTGAAAAAATGTGTGCTGTTGTGAATAATTTGGATTTACTTGAGATTATGGAAATAAACCAAATTATCAGAGACCCAGATATTGTCTGCGTTAATGACCAAATTATTCACAACAGCACACATTTTTTCAATGCTTTAAGTTTCACTAAATAATCAAGCTCTTACTATCTCTACTTTACTCTTTCCCTACCCAAGGGAGTTCAACTGTTCTTTTGATTTTGTCAATCCTATCTTGACTCCCTAAGAATTTTCTATTCATAGATATTAATTGTTTTTACACATCTATGACTTTGAGACTGTTTATAGGCTGAGGTTTTCATGTTTCGAGTGTATCATCTAGTGTTAACTATAGTGTTTACCCCTTGTGCGACTCGCAAATTCAGTGCAGTTTAGTGCCCCCCTCTGAACATTTTAACCCCAATTTTTATAATTCATTGACAGATGTCTGCTGTCAGTCATTCTTCGGATACTATGAGCGTCTAGTGACCACAACTTTTAAACTTTATTCTATTGAATATTGACATACTCTCATCGATTTTTTAAATCCAATATCGAGTTTAGGTAAACCTCATTTTCTAACAGCTGACATCCAAGTGATGTCATATCCGCTTTACCTACTCTCTTTCACTCTAAGACACGTGTGTGTAAAGTGAACATGGTGGTGATTTAGCACTATTTCTGTTTTTTAAAAAAATTTAAAAATAAAAAGTTCTTTTTTCATTAAATGAAATGATTTCATAATTTGTATATTACCATGGGCATAGCCCCTCTGGTATAAAAAAAAAAAAAAAATTTCAATTTTTTAAAAAATTAACACGGAGCATGCCTCCAAAATTTTATTTTAAATTTCTTTCTTCACAACTAAGTACAATGTTTTTCTAGAAAATCATCATTAAAAAAATAAAATGCACCTTTTAAAATAATATATTTGCTATTCAATTCTTATATTTTCACAAAAATTTTCATTCTATAAATATACAAATTATAATTTTTCACAAGTCCACCCAATTTCTGAGGTTCCTACTCAATTTTGGCTGTACTCATTAATTTGAGGCAACCATTTAATGTTTTTATAGTCAACTCGATTATGGGTAAGTCAGTGTTCACCATGATTCTAACTAGCTTTGTAAAGATGAAATTCCTTCTAGTATCCCCTGAAGATGGACGTCTAGACGCCCGAAACATGTAGGAAACAAGAATTTTACCTTTATTAAATTTGTGGAGGAAGACATTGTCGTTTTATTTACAAATATAGGTAGATCTGATAGATAAATATAAATATAGATATCTTGGGGCAGGCAATGCTCAATATTGGATCAAGAAGAAGAGATATATAAAAAGGGGAATAAAAATGGTCCGAAAAGCATTTTTAATAGTATTCGTTGATGTTGAAAACAGGAACTTTTTAGACGGTGGGGTTTTTGGAATCCCATGTATGGTTTCAGTCATTGGATGGACAGTAGAAATCTGGACACTGGAAGCACAGATAACTAAAATATAGATTTCTTTGAAATGTGCTCGGAAATGTGACTATGAGGATCATAATACGATAAACAGCCAGAATATACTAGGATGATAGTAGGTACAATGAAAAACCCTCGTGCATGCCTACGGTAACTATAGGATTAACCGTAACCCTATGGGTATATTACACTCATTCGCAGCAGGCAGTCTATAATGGTAATGGTTGCATGATCTCCTAACAGGAAATTGCTAAACAGACATGCAGGTTCTGCAAAGAGAAGGAAGAAGCAGCCTTGATTGTGAAGGACTTTTGAGATGATTTGGTGGAACTCAACCCAAAAGCGTTAAGCTGAAGCTTTGCTAAAAATTCACTGTCGAGATTTTGGAGTATGGCAAAAAGAAACATTTTGTTCCTAAAATTTTAAATATTTCGATGTCTTGTTGTTTAAGTAAAGTAGGTATATTCCATTGAATTTTTATCACTCCATTGGCACGATACCTCAAATAGGCGTTACCCCATGTAAGGTAAAATCCGTCTATCTATCTTACAAACTCGTTATAAATGCTAATACCTTACCGTCATAATAACCTATTGTGTGAGGTGTAAAATTCGGCCACCTGATCTGGGGACTCCAGGTACGGATCTATTTTTAAAGTCTATTATAGTATTATATTTTCTCAGTATAATACTATAGTAAATAGTATAAGTAAATAGGTTTATTTTAGTTATTTAAATATGCTGATTTTTGGTTTTAAAATTCAGTTAGATGTTTGTATTGGTTTAGACGAGAAGTAATTTGTTGCCAATTAAACGTGATATCTAAGAATGTTTCGTCCGTGGAAAGAAACCAGTACGCAAAGTGAATCAACGGGTCGTGATAAAAACCAATTAAGGCGTGATATTTTAACAGTTGACACAAAAAAAGTAATCTTGGACGTTTACACCACCCTTCTTGAACGTGGTTTTTAAAATTTGGTGCAGTGAAGGAAGCGGCAGCTTTGACACGCAGGCCAGTGAGCACTGTGTGGTTTGTTGTAAATAAACCTATGATAGATAATGTGAGCTACCACAGGCGTAGGTTAAATAAAGTTCCGTGTGCCAATGACACAAAAGTTACCATCCAGGACATTATGATGGAAAATAATATGTATGTTGAGGAAAATTACACAAAAAAGCAATTGCTCGAAGTTTTAAAATAATTTTCAATAAAAGAGCAATATTATTGCATGTGACACTTTGGCGGCAGAAATGGGTCATACCGTGTTAAGACTTTCTCCTTATCATTGTATGTTCAACCCAATTGAACATATATGACGCTATGAGATGGAAAGTGCCCCAATCCACAATTTTGCCAAAAAAGTCACCTAGTTAAGGTATCTCGAAAATACCATTTTTGTATATTTCGAAAATTTATTAATAAAATTCACCTATAAAACGTGTTCGTCACTTTTCAAATAAAGTGGTGGGGGAAGATTGAACATTATTTGTAATAAATGCTGATAACTCTGGTCTGGCTTAACAAAATTTAGTAAATTTAGTTTTGTTAAGAAGGGCTTTTCTCACTCTATATATCGTCTTATGAACTTCAACAATATGTGTTTTACACTAGGCACTAGGGGGCGCTGTTTTACAACTTCACAAACATTGCGCGTTTTTTCCATAATTGTAAATATAATAGTATATTCATTTTTACCTGATTACAAGGATGATTAAAAGTCTAAGAAGTCAGCGGAAACCGCAAGTTAATATCTATTTTCAATCCGGAGATATCAACAACAATAATCATAATTACGGAACATTATGATTTTATTTTCAAGTTGCCATAGTATCTAAAGGTTTTTTTAAGAGTCAAATAGGCCTTGGAAAAACAAAATATGAAGGTAAGTACGTATGTTTCAAGCAAATATATCGTTTCGACAATAATTCTCAGTGGCGCCCTAAATGTTCAAATTGTCGCCCTTCGTTCTGTATACACGATTCCAATCTCTCCCTGGTTAATAATACTGCAGTTTCCACCTCTGCCATAGGGATACGGCGGCTGCTGTCCATTATCCTTTCTATCATGTTTTCCCTTGTGGTGGGTCTAGTAACGAAAACAAGATCCTTCAATATCCCCCATAGATAAAAATCTAGGCATGTTAAGTCAGGTGATCTAAAATAGAAATTACCGCTTTCATTAACAGTATCACAATATATCCTATAATATTACCTGGCAGGCCACGGAAATATACTCCCTCTTCCTATCCACCTTGCAGGAAATGTGTCGTCAAGAAAATGACGAACGTTTGCCGCAAAATGTGCAGGACATCCATCGTGTTGGAAAACCATAGTTCTGCGAATATCCAAGGGCACATCTTCGAGAAGAATTGGGAGTTCGTAATTTAAAAAATGTAAATATCTTTGCCCAGTAAGCGACTCATTAAATACAAACGGTCCAATTATTCTGCCACCCAAAATCCCGCACCAGACATTGACACTCCATCTTCCTTGATGCTGCACCTCCCGCATTCAATGGGGATTATCCCGCGACCAATAATGCATATAATGGCGGTTTGCTCCTCCATTATTATGGAAAGTAGCTTCATTAGTCCACAAAATTCTGGAGAGGAGATTTCTATCTTCCAATATCATATTAAGCAACCAATAGCAATGATCCAATCTTCTATCATAATCTTGCGGGGTCAAAGCCTGGTGGAGCACAATATGGTAGGGATGTAGCCTAAAGAAAAACAAAATACTTATTACATTGACTTGAAAACTATTAAGAGAAATATTGGCATTATTCTAAACTATTTAAGAGTTATAACATATAGATATAATTACTCACCTTTCTTCTAATAAAATCCTATGCACAGTAGAGCGAGTAACGCCCAAGTCACTAACAATTAATCTAATACTAATTTGTGGATTAAATTCCACATATGCCAAAACATTTACAATGTTTTCCTTGGTTCGACCTCGGCGGCGTCTGCGATATACAGGGCGACGAATACTTCCAGTAGTACGAAAACGGCTAGCTAAACGATTAAACATTTTACTGTCGTATCGGCGCCTTTGAGGGTATCGTACTGCGTAAACCCGTTCAGCAATTGTTGCATTTCCCAAACATTCAAAATACACCGCAATGATGTGAACCGCTTCTTCAAGTACCTAACAGAGGCATTTTGAAAATCAAATACGACACAACACTGTTGGCACGACAAAAATTTTGACGTAATAACGAAAGGTGACACGCGTGCACAGTTTCAATTCATATTTTGTTTTTCCAAGGCCTATTTGACTCTTAAAAAAACCTTTACAATGGCAACTTGAGAATAAAATCATAATGTTCCGTAATTATGACTATTGTTGTTGATATCTCCGGATTGAAAATAGATATTAACTTGCGGTTTCCGCTGACTTCTTAGACTTTTAATCATCCTTGTAATCAGGTAAAAATGAATATACCTACTATTATATTTGTAATTATGGAAAAGCGCGCAATGTTTGTGAAGTTGTAAGATAGCGCCCCCTAGCGCCTAGTGTAAAACACATATTGCCGTAGTTCATAAGATGATATTATTATATAGAGTGAGAAAAGCCCTTTTTAACAAAACTAAGTTTACTAAATTATGTTAAGCCAGACCGGAGCATTTATTACAAATAATTTAATAATAATAATTTTATTAATAATAAGTAATTATTACCTAGGCGACTTTTTAGGAAACTTCGTGATTCATATTTACCGTTACTGTTGCGCCCTCCAGTGCCAGTCTGAGAAACTTGAAAATAATTTCCAGCAATTTCTCATGACCACTTTACCTAATAAATTTTTTTTTCCGCAAGCCATACGACTAACACTTTCTGAGATACGGCCGACAGCCATTCTTAGTGGGACACCCGGTACAGTCAGAGATGCAAAACATTCCAAACAAAAGCTGGGAAAATTGTGTAGCGCATGTTCAAAAAGTAGAAAAATCATACGTAAATATAGATCTGTTGCCCAGAGAAAGAATTATTGTGAACTTGGATGACAACACTGACAGTGAAACTGACTTGAGTTAAAATGTAATAATTAATTTTCTGACACCGTACTTTTTTGTAGGTATAGGTATGTGTATTTTGTTTTAATTAATAACCGTCCTATATATGTTATAATTTTAATCGTATTGTATCTTATATACTGTTATATTATTATTTTATTATTATTACTTATTATTACATTACGTTTAAAATATGTCTTTGCGTTTTCTTTCTAACATAAAAAATCAGTACGACACTTTTGTTGCATACAGGTAGATAAAAAAAAAATATTTTTTTCCACGCTTTTGTATATATTATTATCTTAAAGTAGCGCAACCTTTTATTCTATCAGCAACGAGTGCGTCTCTGCTTTCATTCGATCGCCCGCTGGGTCTTATTGGCATTAGGGATTAGCATTCATAATGAGTTTGTAAGATAGATAGACGGACTTTACCTACTATATTAAAAAGGTTTTCGAAGGAAAGCCCCATTTCACTTTCACTACTATGAAAATTTATTTTTTGCCTTTTCAATGTATTGCCATATTCTAAATCTTTTGGCCCCCTAACAGCTACTTTATTTATTTAGCTTTATAATATCTTCAAATGATTCGACAAACTTCTGAACTTAAAGAGGTGTTACAGGTCGTAGTGTCAATAATAATACTCCAGAAACGTTAATATACTCGTAGTTAAAGTTGTGTACCCACGATATTTTTTTTTATGTGGAACATCGCGTCTATAGAATTTAGATTAAAAACTGGAAGTCATCACATAGACGTATATCTACAGGGTGTCCCAGAATTCGCGGGCAATTTCTCTGATTCATTTAAATCACATGAAAATGACATCGTAAGTTCATATTCATTTTCTTACAACAAGGCCCATCCAGAAGGAGATATGTGCTATAGATATGTCTATTAGGGTGCCCCATCTTATGCAACCTTTGAAAAATTGTGTTGCCTTCCCTCTAATAGGTTTCATTTGATAAAAAAGCATCCCCCTAAAATTTCATCTTGATCGGATACCAGGAAGTGGTGTTACATGCAATGTTAATTCTGATAAAAATGAAAAATTAATTATTACCTAATTTTGCAAATATGTTGTATTTGTAAAGGCGAAATGTATTACAAAACAATATTTTGTTATCCTGAAAGCACATTTAGAGCAAGAAATATATTCTCTATTAAAACAATAATGATACTTAATGCTTAATGGGAAATGGGTACAATAACACTACATGTATACTTTTTCAAATTTGGAGTGATATATTTATAAAAAATATCTGAACAACAATTTGCACATTAAGTCATTTTACACTACTCCACGAGTTTACTTAAGACTATTCTAAGACCTGCAACATTGTCTTTTCTTTAACTTCTGGAAAACGTGTTGTATAATCCTTAACAACTTCAAGTAAAAATTGCTTTTGCTCTTCGTCCTTAGTTAACATTTTGTTATACTCATTAATTAGCTTGATACCTCTCTCAGCTGTGTCATTTACTATCTACTTTAAGATTGTTGATAATTTTGCTGTAACTTTCGTTTTTATTCCAAGTTGCTGGATCGCTTTCCAAAAATTCTGTAGGAAAATTCAATTTTTGAAAGAAGCTTTTAGAAGTAACGGATATAAAGTCGTAAATTTCTTTATTTTCTATTGGATCTAATTCCCCTACTATTGCCCGTTTGACGCCCTCTTCATGTGACGCTGGCCTGTTCAGAGCCCTTACCAATCAAAATATTTTCATCAAAGAATGATAAGGAAACATTTTCAGGATGTAAATACCACAAATGGTTTTTTATTTTATCACATGCAGCTTTAGATATACTGTCGTCTATGTTTTTATATTTTATTAATTCTTTACAAAACTGGAGGTCGTGAAATGGGGCCTTTTTGCCGAAGGTGCTGTAAACCAGGCTTTATATAAATATATACGAGAAACAAGCATATGTCGTTAATAACTGATTTCTCTTTTTGTGTTAGTTTAAACTGATCTTTAAAGAAAAATATTTTTAAGCAAGAAATGCCTTGCGTGATGAAATGCACCAGGACGATAAAATGTTACGTTTGACGGTTAATCTTCAAAAAACAATTTGGAAAGTAATAAAAATTCTTTATAATTATCTCGAGGGTGTTGTATTGCTAGGAATGAATTTGTAAAATCGACAATTTCAGATTTTCCAGGCTGCAAAATTTAGTTAAATATCTCGACTTGAAAACCGGTTTTAAAATCAGTTTGGTCTATTTTAGGTCAATGTTCTTTAAAACGTTTAAGTAAAGCAACATTAGGAGCAGATGAAGAGGGGATTTTTGCATCAAATGCGCCTCGCAAAACTAATTCGAAATTATGATGTCGACAAGGAAAATATAAAATGTCTCTTTCTAATTATTGTTGCAGTATTGAAACTGCACCATTTAAATAAGGTGAAGTTGGGTAAGTGGGAGCCCTATTTACAACTTTTAAAATTCAAATGTTTATAACTTAAAATAAAGGCTCATCCTGGTTTTGCAATTTATAAGGTAGAAAGTCCTATTATATTAGAACATAATTGTAAAATATGATTTGTCACATTACTCTCAAGGATTTGCAAACTCCTTTTAAAAAAAAAATTCAGGTGGTCCACTTACCCCTAAATTGGGGTAAGTATGCCACCCCTCTAACATTGTATTTTAGGCAAGGATAACACAGGAAGGGCTTGCTGGTAACTGGGCCATACTTTAACATAAAGTCTTCAATATACTATTTACACATAAAAAAAATCTTAAATTGCTGTGGAGATATGAGGTCAAATAAAATATTTTTTAAACTTCAAAAAATGTTTTATTCAAATAGTAGAACAAACTAACTTAACAAATAGTAATTAAGATCGTAAAAACGTGAAAAACGAAAAAAAACGGTGGTACTTAAACAAAATATGCATTGATAATCCTTATTCTGGACTATTTGTCTATGAAAAACAACAAAATAAAAATTTCCCAAGAATATGCCCTTCCTACACCTATTGTTCATTTCCCTTGGTAAACACTTATTTAATTTAGCTAAATACTTATTTAATTCTGGGACATTAAAAAACCCACTGTTATTTAGTGGAGTAGGTGGCGGAATAATTTTCAATATTTCTTTCAACTCGTATTTTAAAACATCTTCCCTTTTCGGCCATTTCCATCCATCAACTTTTCCTCCCTTCTCCATATGCTTAATAGTAATAACGTCGGGATTTTCAGTATTTATTTCAATGACTTGACCAGGATAATATTCTGAGTTATAACACACAATTACGTAATCATCAATGAGAACTTCCACAGTTTGTTCATCTATGTCTTCTAGTGAATCCGAACGATCGTCTTCATAATTGGATGTGTTCACTTTCCGAAAATGACGGAATTGCAGTTTTCTTTTTCTCAATAGCAAGTTTTCTCTCTTGTGGTTAATCATTCCTTTTCAAAACGGTTTTTTTCTTTCTTCTTTTAGTTCAAGCGCTTTCTTTTTCCGTTCTTCTTCTTCTTTTTGTTTTACCAGGTATTCCTTTGTTGTTATTATTTCAGCACTAGTACAAAGTCTTCTCCTTGATTTTATTGGGCTACGAGAATTAGCTGAATTTCCTTTAATAAAATTCAAAAGAATTTTCTCAAAAGAGTTGCTGCCCTCAATATCAGAATTTAGTGGTTTTAGTTCTTTGTTGCTCACATCTTTAACATTTGTATTTGCTCCTTCAATGTTTTCTGAAGTAGTAGAGCCATTCTGGTTTTCAAGATCGGTAGGGTTAAGTTCCTCGTTAGGATCGAGCTTTTCAGAATCAAACATCAATGTTTCATTTTCAGAGTTTTGGTTGCTTGATTTAGAAATGTTGCGATCACTTATTGGTGGATTAGGGAGTCCAGAAGTTGACGGTTGATCCATACTTAAATGTG
Source organism: Polydrusus tereticollis (assembly GCA_963920685.1). NCBI lineage: Eukaryota > Metazoa > Arthropoda > Insecta > Coleoptera > Curculionidae > Polydrusus > Polydrusus tereticollis. The sequence continues at coordinate 74,712,793 of OY987328.1, forward strand.
GTAGTTCGTCAATTGCCCCTTCTAAATTAAGATTTACAATTGTGTCGTCGATAGAATCAACAGGATTTCTCAAATCAGATTCTCCGTCGTGAAGTGAATCAATAATTGTATTAGATTTAGACGCTCTAGCATCAATATATTTTCTGTATGCTATTAAGTCGTTGGGATTGAAAATATCTGTTTTTATCACGTCTCTTGAAAGTGGGTAGATTCCCGTTGCTTTGAACCCATTTTTAATAACTTCAGGTAATAATTTATCGTATACCTTGTTTAAAACGGTGACGAATGTAGACTTTGGAATCCTTTGTCTAGGATTTTGTCTTTGCCCCGCAAGTAATTCCTTTTCCCAGTTACTTTTCATAGACTTGAAGACTGCAACGGAAGTTTTAAAATGGTCACTTTGCTAGCCAATGAGCATGTTCAATGATTTCAACAGAAACATGAGTAGAGTGACCATCAAATAGCAGCAAAAGTGGCCTTTCTTGGGGTGCATTCGGCAGGAAACAGTTCTTGAACCACTTGCAAAATATATTGGTTTCCATCCAAGCTCTCTGAGAAGCGCATAAAACGTTTTATCACTTTCATTCACATTAAGCCAGTGTTCTAAAATGTTTTTGCCTTTAAAAATCATGAGGGGTGGTATTTTATCACTTAAAGCTGAGCAGCATATTAAGACCGAAGTGTTCTCGCGACCGGGCGAGCTTATCATTCGAGTGCTTTTCACGCCTTTAGCTCCAAGTACTTTGGCTTTAGAGGGGTCGTGACAAAAACTAGACTCGTCCAAATTAAAGACTAAGTGAGGTTTATTTTCCAACTTCAATTTCTTCATTGTATCTGCTAGTTGATCGAAATAAGAGTAAATTACGAAATGATTGATTTGATCCATTCTAGCATGTTCAACCCCTTGAGGTTTTTTCAATGATAATTAGTTAACGGGGCGATCATCTCTAAATCTTGTTGTCAAACCGTTTGTTTTAACATATATTTGCACAATTTCCAAAACTTCCAGCCTAGTTAAACCAAATCCCCATCTCTCAAGCACCTTTAAGCTGTTAGCTAAGCGTTGCTTAATTTCGAAATCTAAATCGGTGTTCCGGCCTCCTCCACATCCTGCACCTGCCAAACGGCCTTTGCCCCTCGTTCCATCGAGGTGGTGCCTCAATGTACTTCTCGGGATATTAAATACCTTTGACGCTCCATATCTGGTTCTTTTCCGGTTTTAACATCTGAGATAGCCCTTGCAAGAGTCTCTGCTGTGCAACCATCTGCGCCTCTTCCTGTGTGCCGGGTATAAGTTCTACCCATCGTCCTGAAAATTATTTAAAATATAATAAACCTCTTTACCTAGTTGGGTAAGTGAGCCATCATGGTCCACTTGTCCAGTAAGTTATGGCCCACTTTGCCCAAATGCCTATAAACACAAGAAAACTGGGCCATCCTAGTTGATTCCAACAAAAATATTAATTTCAACGTTAACTAACTTTTATATCAAAATTTGCATCTGTAACTTACCTTACCTACATATGTCGTAATGGGCAATAATATCGATTGATTTATGAAATATCGATACAGAACTGCTACCAACATGCATTTTTTTTAAGATGGTACCATTTAAAAAAAAATAAAACAGCCATGGCCCACTTTCCCCGGTGGCCCATTTACCTGACTTCACCTTACCCTATATTAGAGGCTGTGGTGTCACAACATAAACCAATAATCATATTTTCTAAATTCCCATTAATTAGAGTTTCATAAACTGCCAAGGATTGTTCTTTACTTGTTGAATGCTGCAAAGTAGGCACTCAAAGCAACTGCTCCACTTCTCCACTAGTAACTAGTACAACAAGTCTGTCCACATTCTCCATCCCCGTCAAAGAAGGCAGGAGTTTTCCATCCCAGTGGATTATTGGCGTTAAAAGATCGTATTCTTTAAAAGTTACTTTTAATTTTGCGGCCCTTTCTTTTCGCATACGTTGCCTACTTCGTTGAAGAGTTGTTCTACTTATAGACAAAGACTGAACATCATGTCCTAGTGCTTCTGCTTCTGCGGTCAAAACATGAACTCCATCTCTATTGCTTATCCTACAGGTATCAAATGCAGCTACTATTTTTAATGTTACAATGTTAGTTATTGTTCCGTAAAGTTTGCTTCTTTTAGGCTATGATGGACCAGCCTCTTCTAGGGCTAGCGGTACTTCCTCTTGGGATTCTAGCCTCTCTTCTTTCTCTCAATTTCAACAGAGGAACTGCTTCCCGAGGATGAAAGTGTCACGGTTTTGATTAGTTAAGAATTTTCTTGAAGACCGTTGAAATCGCTCCGTAATTTTTTTATGTTTCTCTTCACCTACTTTTTCTCGAGCAGCTAGCTGGTACTCGATGCCATACATAAACCCCGGACGGCCTTTTTGCTTTTGACTGATTAAAGACTGTTTGTCTTCTTCAATTCTTATTAGCTCAAGGGCGTTTGCATGGGATATATCAAATAAATCGTCCATCTTTTCCACAAATATTTGTTCTTTTTGTTTTTCACTTTCACTCTTTCTCTTAGCTGCCTTTTGTAACGCTCTCCACTCGGCGTAAAGTTTTTCCAGATTTTCAATACAGTGCATGGTTTTCTGTTCGTATTGGAATGCGAGGTTTGACCCAAAAAATAGAAGCTTCTTTAATAGTTAGCGCGGCACTTTCATCTAAACTTAGTTTCACTTCACGCATGTTAAAGAATAAAACATGCAAAATTTGTTTATTAGAAGGCAATTTTTTACCAACAATTTGGGGTGTACAATTTCCAATTAAATATACGACACTGTCTTTCCGTAAATTTGGAGTCTCAGATATTATCTTGTTTGTTTTTAAATTTCACAAAGAAAATGCACAGACAAACTTAATTTATCTGTAAGGAGGTCTGTTGCATACTAACATAAGTAAGAAATTATTAGTAGGGGGGTGACTGGCTTAGCCGCTGTAAACACAAAAATTCCCAGATAACAACTACCTGTATAGGGTCAGGTATATTTTTATTCTTAGAAGTGACCAATTTAGAAACAAATATTTTAATTACAGGCAACAAAACAGTCTGACGCCGATCTACCCCTCAATAAATGCAACGAGCAACACTGCCAAATTTCACTAAAATCGTCAAGAGGATCTTTGAGATATTAATAAAAAAACTATTTTTTTTTAAGCTTTGACACCTTGTATCCTGAAAACCAGACTTTTTAGGACACATGTTTATATGAACTATTCTACTTGAATAGAAATAAAGGTCTGTCTTTACCACCAAAATACGTTTATTTACCCCTCTAGGGTGGAAGTTAAGGGTTAGGGAAAATACATGAGAGTAAATGTTAAATTAAATTTCTTAATGTAGACGTTGTACTAGTTTCGACTTTAGTGAAAGTCATCATCAGCAACTCAGTAATAAGAAATTTCTTTTTAGACTATGATCAAGACAAGTGGGTAAGAAAGTGGTTCAACAATATAAAATCTTAACCTGTCATTAGCCAATGGATTCGACAGCAGTTTATCATGCTACTTCATACAATAGGGGAAATATTTTTGGAAATATTTTTGGAGTAATTGGTATTAAATCCGAAAGTCATACTAGACTATTAACAGTTGTGCAGTACAATATTAATGTCAAAGACACTAAGTGAAATATATTACTGATACACGTGGTACTCAGATATTATAGGATTAATCAATTAATTTCATGAAATTTTAATTAAGTTATGTGGAGACATAATTTGGTGGTTTTTAGAAAAAGTCAATGGAAATAAAATAAATTATTATTCTCAAAAAAAAAACTTAAAACGTACTGGAGTTATGACGTGAAATTTGGAATTTGTCTGAAAAGGAAGAAAATTTACAATTCAGTATTGAAGATTAAGATTTAAAACATAAGGTATCACTATAAGTTAGTTTGTTTTTCTCTGTATATATATGTTTTAAATCTTAATCTTCAATACTGAATTGTAAATTTTCTTCCTTTTCAGACAAATTCCAAATTTCACGTCATAACTCCAGTACGTTTTAAGTTTTTTTTTTTTTGAGAATAATAATTTATTTTATTTCCATTGACTTTTTCTAAAAACCACCAAATTATGTCTCCACATAACTTAATTAAAATTTCATGAAATTAATTGATTAATCCTATAATATCTGAGTACCACGTGTATCAGTAATATATTTCACTTAGTGTCTTTGACATTAATATTGTACTGCACAACTGTTAATAGTCTAGTATGACTTTCGGATTTAATACCAATTACTCCAAAAATATTTCCAAAAATATTTCCCCTATTGTATGAAGTAGCATGATAAACTGCTGTCGAATCCATTGGCTAATGACAGGTTAAGATTTTATATTGTTGAACCACTTTCTTACCCACTTGTCTTGATCATAGTCTAAAAAGAAATTTCTTATTACTGAGTTGCTGATGATGACTTTCACTAAAGTCGAAACTAGTACAACGTCTACATTAAGAAATTTAATTTAACATTTACTCTCATGTATTTTCCCTAACCCTTAACTTCCACCCTAGAGGGGTAAATAAACGTATTTTGGTGGTAAAGACAGACCTTTATTTCTATTCATAAACTCGCCACAGAAAATGGACTACTTCTTGAATCTATTCTACTTGAGTTTGAGTTCAGGAATGCGCCTTTGCAATTACGGCCTATCATTACCTAAGTAACACCCTGTATATGTCTATACGCTCAGGGCAGTCAGGGCCGTCGAGAGAAAATCGGGGCCCGGGGGTAGTAAATCTATGAGCCCCCCTGCACCTGTTTTTTCATGCCACACAGTTACAAATTTGTAGTAAGAGTAGATTACTAAGATAGTATTAGGAGAGATGAAGTTATTAAGTTAATAGTATCAAGAAATTCAAATATAAATACTAGTAGAACACAAGTTATTTTATACTTTTACTATAAACATCTGTCATACATTTAGTCGTAAATAGGTAGTAACAACTGTTATAAACATGCCGGCGCGCCGGTCTTGAACGAAATCCGGGCCCCCTCAAAATCTCCGGGCCCGGGGGAAATCACCCCCAAGCCCTTCCCCCCCCCTCTTGCCGGGTCTGTATACGCTTACTTTTTATCTAATATACCTACGTGTACTTAAATTTGCTACATTTGGTATTAGGTTAGGGTGAGCGCGCCCCTCACTTCTTCTCCTTTTCTGTCACTGTTATTTAAATTTTGCACCAACTGGCCTATCTGTCCATGTAATCCTCCCCACTAGTATTACGTACAAGTGTAAAGTCCACCCAAACATATTTCGTTTGACCTAATAACTGCAATAATAGTTTTATTATATTGTAAACATACCATTGCTTCTAAGCTTGCAAATAAAACATTACCTAAATCTACCACTGAAAAAACCTGATGTTCCACCTAGAAATAAACCAAAATGCTCTTATTGTCCACAAAAGAAAAATCGCAAGACTAGTTTAAAATGTGCCAAGTGCGCAAGAGCAATTTGTAAAGAACATACCTACCATTAGTTATTGCCTCGAATGTGTAAAGCCCGATCCTGATTAAGTACACCTTTGTATTAAGTAAGGTTTCCATTTAAATTGTTTTTTTTTTGTTATATTTTTAAATACAGTTGATTGCCCAACAGTTGTGCTTTTCTCTACACCAAAGGTTATTTTTCTTATAAATATGACGAGTGAGCATAACGCTCACCTGCGGTTAACCGTGTTATTATATACCCTGGGGGAACGCAGGGTTAAGTATATTTTGGTGATCTGATTGTGATTTGTTTATGTTACATTCGGCAATCTGGCCCTGTATGTCCGGCTTGACAGATCCGTATTCTATCGTTGAGTATTCCAAATGGGAGTGAAATTTTCTTCTTCTTCTTCTTCTTCTTCTTCTTGTCAAGGCTTTCATCCAGGAAAATTATATGCCAGGGTCTGAAATTTTATTATTTGTAGTGTTTTTTTGGCAACTTTCTTATCAGCGACGGTAATTTTTATCGTGAAACCTAGATATACTTTTCCGTGAATTATTTAATATTAAATACGATATTAAAATAATATTCTTGCATAATATTAAACAAATCTCGTATTAATTTACTCTGGCCTGGGCGGTACTATAGTTTGGCCTGGATGCAGTTTAGGCGATTGACGTCGGCGTCGGCGTCGTTAGGTTGTCCAGGCAACCCGTGATTGATGGGACAGTTTCTCGGCCCGTGCACAAACACTTGTCAAATTTACACTCGGGGCCAGAGGTTATTTGGAACGGAAAAAAATTAACAGCGCTAGAACGAATCCGACACCCAAAAGATGATCCATCACAGCTGGAAAATATTGCTCTAATTTTTCATTTCACCTTTTAAAAGTTATGCTGTTGTTTCGTGGGAACATTCTTTTAGAATTATTATTTTCACGATATCCTCTCACATTTAGTTTCTGAAACATCATATTTTTATATTTAAAACATGCTCTTCTGATATTAATAATACACGTATTTTTAATTTCAGAATAAAGTGTTGCGCTTCTAATATATTATATTTTAAAATTCATATTCTATTCTAAAATAAAATTATCGATCCTATTTTTACAAATATGAATTTTATTTTCTTATATTCTGTGTATGTTTATTGTTTATTAATAATACCGCATCATTATTTTAATAGCACTTTATTGTATACTTTTATAAAATATATTTACTACGACCTTAAGATAAAATATGTTTACAATAAAAATATAGTATATACAGCGTGTCCGCTTAAGTTCTGTACATATGGAAAACTTTCTTAATATTAATTTTACGAAAAAAAGTTACTTTTTATAAAAAGTTCTGCTTACTGAAAAAATAATATTAGACTATTCAATCTTAAGATAGTATGTACAGGATGATCAAAAAGTAAAAAGAATCAAAATTGATCTACGAGAAAAGTACCCTTAATTTTAATTTTAGAGCAAAATGGAATAAGAAAATGTTGATTGACATTAAAAATTATATCTGTTTCTACTCTTAGTAGACTATTATTAAAAATAAATTTGACATTTCAAAAAATATCATTTTTCGAAATGATTTATAATTAATAATTGTTTTTATTATGCAATTCAAGCTAATAAACATTTATCAATTATTTTGATTGAAATCGTAACCTTTCTAATCATGGCAGGAATTATATTTGTAATTGTGTCTCTAATTACCCTCTCTAAATGGTCAACATTTTGAAATTGCCTTTGTAGGTATATATACGAGTACATTCTGTTTTAAGTAGTCCTACAAGAAATAATCGAGGGGCTCAAGTCCGGAGATCTAGCGGGCCAAAAAAGGTCAGAAAATCTATCGATAACTTTTCCATTAAAAAGGATATTTTAGTATTGTCTTACATTCCTAGTACTGTGGCATGGTGCACCATCTTGTTGGTACCATATCCGTAGTCTATCGGGTATGTGAAGTCTATGAATAAAATTAAACAAATAATTATCTAAAAAATGCAAGTAACGTTCACCATTTAAATTTTGTCGAAAAAAAAAGGTCCTATTATTCTATTTTTGTAAATTCCGCACCACACATTTGTTTTAAATGAGTAATGATCACGTGTCTGTATAGTGAAATTTGAGTTAACGTCACTCGACCAACGACAATTTTGTGAACTTACAGTCCCGTTCGAGGTAAAGGTTGCTTCGTCGTTAAAAATTATATCTCTTGTCATGAATGGGTTATCTTCTAACTCTCCTTGTATTAAAAAACAAAATTCTAAGCGTCGCTCAAAATCACCTGGAGTTTGATTCATTTTTAACATTTTGCTGTTTTATTCTTCTCGGTATCGTTATCGGTTTAAGAGAAATGAATTTTTGAAATAAACGTTACACTTTTTGATCAAGTCTATTTTTAATTGAAACATAAAAGTAGGGGTTTTAAAAGTTAGTACCTCGTGTTACCTCCTCTGGCTCCAGGGGCGGTCATACGGAGGGAGGCATGGGGGCCATGCCCCCCCCCCTTGGCGTCGATTTACATTATAAGAGCCCTGCCTCCATAAATTGACCAATCGTGTCAAACCCTTAATTTTTAAAAAATATTTAAACGCAAAAAATATTAATAAAAATAATTAAGTAAGTATAGGTATAATATAATATAGGTATCTTTAATTTTCTTAAAATTTACTTAGCCGTGTTTTGCGTATTTTTCCTACTTGAAAACCAAGATTCATCAACAAAAAAGGGCGTGGCACCCAAAAATTTTTTGTCTGCGGCGCTAAGACTTGCCACCACCTCTCTAAATTGGCATGAGCCGCCACTGCATGCCCCCCTCCCCCCCCTATAATGTTGATATGACCGCCCCTGTCTGGCTCTTATAACAGCTACTAGACGTCGATTCATTCCTCTAATTAGGTTTTGGATATCCTCTTGTGGAATAGCACCCCATTCTTCTTCCAGAGCATTTCGGAGCTGTTGGAGACAAAGCATTTCGGAGCTGTTGGAAAGTGAATAACTGTCCTCGGCGTTTCCTGATTCGTCTACCTAACATGTCCCGTACGTGTTCTATCGGATTAATGTCAGGACCACGAGCGGGTCAGCTCATAACATTTATTCCAACCTCTTCTAAATATTGGGCCACTATTCTGGCAGTATGTGGACGGGCATTGTCATACATTACAAATAATTCGTTATCGATAAATTGTGCAAAAACAACAACATGTTCTTCTAGAATTTCTTTAATGTACCTTCGGGCAGTTACAGTTCCTCTGTCAAAAAAAACAAGCTCTGTTCGAGCGTTAATGAAATACCGCCCACACCATAATGGATCCACCACCTAAGCTAACCCTTTCGCTAAAATTACATTGGGCGAATCTCTCCCCTTATCGTCTCCATACTCTTTCTCGTCCGTCAGCTCATTTATCATGCACAAAAGTCAATGTCAATGATCAAGTCTCCGATCAAAATCCTCTTCATTTAAGGCTTGGTGCAAAGCTATATGGTAAGGATGTAATCTGAAATGAAAAATAAATTAAGTAAAACATTTTTTTAAGTTGAACGATTTTATTAGAGTCACCCGGACAGAAAATTGCACTAAAAAGTATTCATTAATAGTTATTTACATTACTAGATGCGAAAGTTAATTCTTTGGTGTGAGGAGGTTCTTGAATAGCCGAGGCGAAGCCGAGGTGATTCAATACCTCCGAACATCAAAAAAGGCTTTCGCATCGTGCGATGTATTAAATTTTTTCTACCACTGTTCTCTGACCAATATATTATTAAGTAATGAACTTTGATTTTATTCAAATAACAATGATAAAATACGGTTTTTCCACCTGTAAAATAATCCATGACAACTAGTTATTTGAGTACTGTCAGAGTCTGTCAGTTCGAACTTTTTAATTTCGCTAGTCTAAAATGTTCTCCCAAGACCAAAATCATTATTATTTAAGTTTAATATTACTGTTATTATACCACTTGTTTTTTCAATAAATATAAGCATTTTGTTATTAAGTTTTTTTCCAAAATTTGCTTGAATAAATACAATAAAAATTTCCTATGAGTATTCGTCTTTTTTTGTCCTGGCACCGAAAGTAGTACTTTCGTAGCTAGAAACATACTACTTTCGTAGCTAGCAACGTATAATATTCAGGTAACTCTTATGTTTACTTTCGTGATCTTTCATGTTGCTAGGGCCCGAAGGTTAATTTATTTATACAGTAGTAGAAAAAAAAAATAGAATGAACAATAGTGCTCAAGATTGAGACGAATCGATTTAAAAATAAGAAAGTTCGCCATTTTGGATCCGCCATTTTGAATTTTCAGTGACACGTAAGCGTTGCACTTACTTGCTATTGCTGAATTTTTTTGTTTGTAAAAGACATTTTTAAAGTAAAATACAACCCTTAAATTTAATGCAAAAAAACTCAAATTGAATGATTTGACGTTTCTTCCCAATATTCTCATAGACGTATTTTTGTTTCCGACCGGGATTCGTTTGGAGACCCCTTTGAGTGATTTCTTATATTAATAATATTTCCGTTTTAAAAGAAGATAGAGAGTTGCGGTTTTCACCACTTTTTAGGGCGTTCTGTCGCCTTTTTAGTAATGTTAAAAAATATATAACATTTAATTTAAAATTTCCGGGAAAATCGGGAATATTTGGTAAGTTGTCAAAGACGCCATCTAGCGGTTAAAATAAAAGTCACAAAAAAATTATTTAAATTGTAGCAAATAGATCACAAAAAGACCTCTTAAACGAGACCAAGCTGTTAAAATTTGGTCAAGCCAAAATAGAGTTATGAGTATTTAAATGAAGAAAAGTTTAACATTCCCCCACCGCCTTATTTTTAGAGATAGAGGAAAAAGCGCAAAACAAGAAAGAACCCAAACATTATAAGGAATGAGGAGTAATTATCTTCAATATATCATCATCGGATGAATTTCGTAAAAAATCCTTTTTTTACTTGACCTTAGATCTAGGCCATCTGGTGGCCATTTTAGCAACTTAAAAATATTTTTCAGCTATTTCTTATGAACACTTTTGTAAATTAAATTTTTTTTTGGAAGTTGTGCGACTAATACTTTTCAATATACAGCCGCTTACCTTGCTTAGTTGGCCACCCTGTACATGATAAACTTGTATACCAAACACCCTTTAATACTGCTCGAAACCTAGTATTAGCATGTGTCAATATGACGGGACTTAATGAATCAATAATCTAGGGGCTTCTTAGGGAAAGAAAATCTGGAATGGTAGCCCCTCCAAAACAGTCACCATGAAGGACACCTGTATTAATTGATGAGGATGTGAAAAGTGTCATAAGAAGAAAAATTCATAATTTTTATTTCAACATTGGATTAAATTTGTAATGTTATAAGAGAAGATGAGAATTTACCCAGCCTAGGAAGTAGAAATGCCACTATATTTAAAATAAAATATGTATGTGAGTTATTAAAATACTCGGCGGGCAAAATCCTCACTCTGTGTCCTCCCCGCGGGCGCCCGCTGGTAATGGCTTATAGTCAGCTAAGACTGAGTCTGACACATCAATTGTTTTCGCTCAGTTATGGATGTGAGGTACCTAAATCCGAGGTGGTGTGAGCAACCGTGCCAAGGATGGAAGGCTGAGGGTCAAATCAGCTGTAACGAGCTCCTATAGTGGACCAGGCAATCACTATATGTATCAGCGCCTTGTCCTGGTATGCCGGCTCTGCCAGGATCGACCTTTATTTCCGAGCATACTCGTGGGACCAATATGGACAACCAAAACTTACAAAAAATAGAGACCGCCGAGAGCAATCGGCTTCAGCTGTTAGGAGATGATCTGGTCATCGAGAGCAGCTCACACAGAGACAGCGTGAATGAGGAGGAAAAGCTGCTGAGATCGCCTGGTACAACCCAAGCGGATCTTAAGGACAGCAAGCCTCATAGAATGATTTCAGCTGGAACAAAGAAGATGCGGCTAAGCCAAAAAGCAAGGCATCTTCTGGGGAAACTGGAATGTAAAAATCCAGCTGACCTCACAAACAAGGACCATGGCACTCTAAAGTGGGCAAGAGAACTCTTGGCTCGCGACCCGTACCATGTTCCTTACACATATCAAAAACCGGGTGCAACCCTTGAAAGAAGTGTCGCAGAAAAAAGGACACGTTCTACCGATGAGGAGAGCACCCCTAAAGAGCAAAAAAAACGAAAACCCTTTCCACAGCAGGGCAAAGCTGGAACGTCTTCGAGGAGACTTCGTATGGAGACTAATAAAGTTTCCGTGGCGGTCTCGAAAGGAAAGAGTTCTGCTGCGCTCAGCAGTGAAAGGGGTCAGAAACCACTGCTTCTAAAGAGCGTTTCGATACCAGAACGATGGCGGAAGCGACTCGCAGCAGTCTTCAAGTGGCCGTAATCGATTCAGGTAATAAATGCTGGAAGATTACGTCAGACCGCTGGATTCTGGTTGAGAAGAGGCTTACCGAAATCCTCATGGAGTTTCTGATAGCCAATCCTACTGATCAGATTCTGCAATACGACATCTCGGGATGGACTAGAGGAACCAAAATCATCCATTGCACTGATGATTTCTTGTTGAACTTCTTGACCGAGAGTGTCAAGAAAATTGGGCAGCACGCTTGGCTACGGGTAATCCCTCGTTCGGAGCTCCCAGAGTGTCCGAGAGCGAGGATTTGGTTGCCTGTGCCTGTGATCCCCGAAAGGAACCTACTGCCACTTCTGGCCGCCCAGAATCCAAAGATTCCCTGCAAGGAATGGAGGATTCTGAAAATGGAAGATCCTAAGCCGACAGGGAGGAGCGTCATTTTACAACTCACGGATGAATCCCTACCCGCATTAGAGGAAGCTCAATTCAAGCTTCACTGTTGGTTTAATGCAATAGCAGTTAGCGTTTACAAGGGCCTCCCCAAGCACACGGAGAGAAGCCAAGAGGTAAAGCTAACTGAATCCAAGCAGGATGCCCCAGACAGGGAGGAGGCATCTGCAATGGAAATAGAACAGGGTGCGACACCAGGTAAGGAGTCGGCTCCTGTGATGGAAGATGAAGCTCCAACGCCGCTTAGCGATATTGCGGGTGGTGCAGATCAACCTTCATCACAGTAAAGTGGCTTCATGCCACCTGGCCCTCCTCATGGAAGAGAAGGGCCTCGATGTTGCCTTAATCCAGGAACCTTGGGTCAGAGACGACGTCATACATGGACTAAGGCTTAGAAACTATTCCCTTTTTTACACCAAGGTCAAAAGTAAACCAAGAACTTGTATTTTACAAAAAATAAAAACAAAATGTTCTTAATGCCTAATTTTAGCAATCAAGACATAACAGTCAAAATAAAGTCAAATGGGAACGTAACGGAGGGGCACCATTAATGTTGTCATCCGTCTACATGGCTCACGACGTTCCAGTACCATCGGCAGACGTCCAAAATATCGTGGAATCTGCCAGGATTGCAGGACTAAGTCTGATCTTGGGATGTGATGCCAACGCCTATCATACACTATGGAGAAGCAAGGACATCAATGATCGAGGTGAGTGTCTTTTTAACTTTATTATCACCACTGATTTAAATATCTGTAATAACGGTAACACACCCACATTTGTCACTGCGAATAGAGAGGAGGTTCTGGACGTTACGTTCGCGAGTGAATCTGGCGATCTAAGAGTGGAGAACTGGAAAGTGTCCAGCGAAAATTCGTACTCGGACCATCGTTGGATTCTGTTCGATGTCAGCACGTCCTTGAACGCTCCTAAAACATTCCGCAATCCTGCCAAAACAGACTGGGAAAATTTTTGCAGAATTATCTCGCATAAGCTGGCAAAACCACCTAATAATCTGTTGCCAGATACTGCTTCAATTGATAGCGCGATCAACAAGCTGACAGAAAGTCTTGAGTCAGATTTCGTTAGGAGCTGCCCGATAAGCAGACCGGCCAAAAAGTCATATCCTCCATGGTGGAACGCGGACTTGGGTCTGCTAAGAAGAGACATGCGAAAGCTCTTCAATAAAGCAAAGAGCAAACGTACGGAAGACGAGAGCGCCTACAAGGAGGCTCTAAAGGCGTACAAGAAAGCCATTAGGAAATCCCAAAGGAGCTCCTGGCAAAACTATAGCGAGCGGATAGAGCACACAAGCGAAACTGCTAGACTTAGAAAAGTTTTATCGAAGGAGCCTAATGTTCCTTCCTACCTAAGAAAAAGCGATGGAGCCTTTACAGAAAGTAGCAAGGACACCCTTGAATTGCTGATAGATTTTCATTTTCCTGGAAACACACTGGCAGCAGTGACTCCCATTGATCAAGGAGGTACCCCGGATTTGAATAATATTAAATCGGTGGTAACTAGCGATAAGCTTGAATGGGCGATAGACTCATTTGAACTCTACAAATCACCCGGATTAGACGGGATAATGCCCGCCATGCTACAAAAGGGGAAAAGGTCTTAATTTCCTGGCTCTTGGTGATATACAGAAGCAGCTTGTACTGGGCACACATGCCTGCAGACTGGAATAGGATAAAAATAGTCTTCATACCAAAGGCTGGTAAACGCAGTCATACAACCGCCAAGGACTTCAGACCGATCAGCCTATCTTCGTTTCTTATCAAAACGCTAGAGCGGCTACTAGATCTATATATTAAAAACTCGATACCAGAAGGAGAGCTGTGCTCGTCTCAATACGCCTATACTAAAGGAAAATCAGTGGAAACAGCGCTACACGAGGTGTAGGTGTTATTGAAAAATCACTTAGAAATAAAGAGTACACTCTAGGAACTTTCCTGGACATCGAAGGAGCCTTTAACAATGTCACGACCGAGGCAGTGTGCGACGCTCTAACAGAATCAGGGGTTGACAACTACTTCTGCCGTTGGATTTATAAGATGTTAAAAGGCCGCCAAATCTACTCCAGTTTGGGTAGCAGTGAGATGATCAGATTTGTCGGAAGAGGCACTCCGCAAGGCGGGGTGCTGTAACCAACACTCTGGCTAATAGTTTTAAACAAAGGTCTTATAACTTTAGAAAGAGCTGGAATTAAAGTGGTTGCATATGCTGACGATTTAGTTATACTAGTGTCAGGCAAATTTCTAAATACCATCAGCGATCTAACAGGAACAGCGCTACAAAATCTTCAACGCTGGGCCTCGAGATGTGGCCTGCAAATTAACTAAGAAAAAACGGAGCTAGTTCTATTTACACGCAGAAGGGTGATTGAGAACTTCAGGCTCCCAGTCCTGGACAACAGTACCTTGGTGCTGAAAGCAGGAGCAAAGTACCTGGGACTGATACTCGATTCCAAGCTAAACTGGGGCATGAACTTGCAAGAACGAGTCAATGAGGCGTCAGTTGCGTTCTATGCCTGCAAAAAAGCCATCGGTAAAAAGTGGGGATTGAAACCCCATATAGTACACTCGATTTATACGGCCATTGTAAGACCTATACTAACCTACGGGGTCCTGGTCTGGTGGACTGCTTTGGAAAAAGCAGTACACACAAAGAAACTAACAAAGATACAACGGGCAGGTTGCTTAGGAGTAACTAGTGCCCTTTACTCCACACCGACGGCGGCTTTAGAAGTGATGTTACATCTGCTGCCCGTGGACATTTATGGAAAAAGTATGGCTGCAAAGAGTGCTTTACGACTTAAAGAGTCGAAATGCTGGAGCGACACCAACTACGGGCACAGCAGTATACTAAGAACATATCCAGTCCAAAATTTGCAAGAGCCGACTGATTACATCGTCCCACTTACAGATTTCGGAGAGGGATTTTCTGTGCTCATTCCGACTAGGGAAGAGTGGGAGGGCAATCAGTTAATAATGGAGACAGCCCACTCAATTTTCACAGACTGTTCAAAAATGGACGTCGGAGTGGGTGCTGGTATCTTCTCTGAGAGCATGAAAATACAGAGGTCATATAGACTTCCGGACTACTGCAGCATTTTTCAAGCAGAAGTGATGGCAGTAGATAAAGCAGTAAAAATTCGACATTTTTTGTGTGAATGCCCTGGCCTTGCAAGAAGAAGGTTTAATGCCTTGGGCGAACCATTCTTTAATAATCTGGAGGAAGTAAGCAGCTTACAACTGGGTCGACTTACTAGGTTTATCAACAGTAGTGGCTGGTTTGAGTGAGCTGCCAGGATTCTTCTACGGCGTACTTCGCACTAGCCATCACGGAGCTGATGCTGATAGGTTCCGCAGAATATGTGTGGTAACACAACGGTCCTTATAGGACTACGTGAGACTGTCTGGATAGACCAGAAGTCTGCCACTCTAACCTAACCTAACCTAACCTATTGAAATACTCATTAACAATTATCAGGAGAGGAAATTCGCAAGAAGGTATAAAACATGTAAATAAAGAGGAAAAAAAATATGGGACTTAGACAATACAGGGTGTTTCAGAAGTCCGGTACGTAACTTCGTCGTTTATCATTAGGATTTCCTTAAGTATAGTCAATGACTTTAACTTCTTTTTGTTTATATTATTGCTTCATCAGCGGGTCTTCCATGGGGGGGTTTGTTATTGAACATTTGGTTCATATTGAGCTGAGCAGGTACAACGGCAGTAGGGAAGTATTCACTTTTGAGTCATTTGATTATATTTATTCGGAAGCAAGTTAAGGTGCAGGCGGGGGGAGGAGACGAGGAATGAGCCAGTCTTTCGGTAATCGGTATGGGTTTTAAGGGTTTAAATGTGAGTGTGTTATTAAAGGGTCCAGGGAAGTGTCAGCCCGTTTGTAGTAGTCCACTATAATTTTGTCCATGTACTCAGTTATTGTCTGTATCTGTAAGTCATCATGTAAAGTATGAGTCATCGTATAGCGGGGCGCCCCGGTAATGATTCTTAAACATTTATTCTAAAACCTCTGAATTTTGAGAAAGTTTGTCTTCTTTATGGTACTCCAGGTGGTAATACCATATAGAAGTACAGGCCGAACGATAGTCTTGTAAATTAAAGTTTTTGTAAGCAGATCTAAAGTACTTTTACTGTTTATCAGAGCATAAATTTAATAGCACTCAGTTGACCATTCGCTTTTTTCAAACAAGAGGCTGTGTTGTCGTTCCGGTTTAGCTGTTTATTGAAGAGCAAACCCAGGTTATTTATATTTTGACACCAGTTTATCCTTGACTAGCAATCTGGATATAGGTTGAATACTTCGGCTCTTCGAGAAATAGATAGCCTGTGTTTTGGCATCATTTAGACGAATTTTCCATTTATCAAGCCACTCCTCGATAAGTTTTATATGATGTTGCAGTTTTGAGATTACCAACCTAGGCTTTCTTGCGGTGGCGGTAATCGCAGTATCGTCAGCAATCAGGTATAATTGTGTTTGAGCGAATTTTGGAATATCGCTGGAATAGATATTGTACAGAGCCAGCGCAAGAGGGGAACCTTGCGGTACTCCGGCTCTGACGTGTCGCACAGTTGATAACGCATTCTCTGACGAAACTGCGAAAATCCGATCCGACAAGAACGAGTGAATTACCTTAATTAGGTAGTTTGGCATACCTAATCTTATTAACTTTAGTATAAGTCCATCATGCCAGACCTTATCAAACGCTTTACTGACGTCGAAAAAGACAGCTCCAGTTGTCCAACGACGGTTGGTATATCGGAAGCCAATCGGTTGGTCTGGCGCACCGTGCAATGATCAGAACGGAAACCGAACTGCTCAGGTGGTAAAATATTGTTTTCAAATATGAAATTTTTTGGAAGTAGTCCATCTCACAGTGGAGTAATATTTTATTTATGGAATAAAACTTTTAGATTTTATATTAGTTTACACCTTTTCTAACTTATAGTGTCTATCTTCCTTCTTTATTTAGTTGTTACTCCATTTGTCTAAATAGAGTTAACCTTTGACATTGTCGCATTGCGGCAGATTTGACCGTTTTTTTGAATAAATATAAAAAATAAAATAGAATAATCCATTCACACTTTGGCTATATAAAAATATAAAAATTTTTACCTACCATTTGGTACGACATCA
Organism: Polydrusus tereticollis; assembly: GCA_963920685.1. Lineage (NCBI taxonomy): Eukaryota > Metazoa > Arthropoda > Insecta > Coleoptera > Curculionidae > Polydrusus > Polydrusus tereticollis. The sequence continues at coordinate 74,730,228 of OY987328.1, forward strand.
CCATGATGGTCGTACCCTATTTTGCTTTTAATTTCCCAGTCAAAGTTGGGTTTTATAATAAGTTCAAAATAAAATAAAATTATTTAAAACTCATATTTATTTACAAACCTTTTATTACTATTAGTTATAATGTATTAGTAAATTAATTTTACGTTACATATGTTTTCTTATAAAAATTAAAAAAATTTTCTGCAACATAAGGTAAGTCTCTAGCTTTTACTTCACTGTAATCGCGGTTTAATAATAATCTCGAAATTTTACAAAATATCTTTTTTCCATATATTAAACTTTTATTGATGATGCCTGTGTTGCTTTCACATTATCTAATTGTATTTTTTTTTCCTTCCCCTTTCAGTTTAACAATTTAACAATGTCATTGGTCTCTTCATAATTTAATTACATCTTAATAATAACCCACTGAGGATGAAGGTTTATGCCTTCGAAATATGTATGGGCATATAATATGAATTTTATTTTATTAAATTAGTGGAGCAGACTTTGTGTTTTATTCCATAAATAAAATATGAAATTGTTTATACGATAAAGTATAAGCTTTTCAACAATCTTGCCTAGACATGACAGAAGGCTGATGGGTCGATACCCTGAAACTGAAGTTTTGTCTTGACCTACCTTTGGAATCAAGATAACTTTGGCTTTTTTCCAAAACTGGGGGAAGCGGCCCTTTTCTAAAATAGCCTGTGGTATATTTACTACGTCCATCAATACATTGTCAGGCAAATTTTTCAACGTTTTCACTTTTATACAGTCGAAACCCGGAGCCTTTCTAGGTTCAATGAATTTTATAACGTCTTTAACTTTTTCCATACAAATATTGCTAATATTCTGTATGGGGTGCTCGATAGAACTATAAATTCGTATTGTTCTGGAGATCCTCGCGTCCCTATCAGGATCGGTTGTTGGGTGTTCGTCGAACTGCTCGTAGAATTTGTCTGCGAACAGTTCGACTTTTTCCCTGGGATCGGAAGTTAGTGCATGTGTTGTAGCATGTCTAATAAAAGACATTGGCTTTTTGTCGCCTCTTATTAAAAAAATCGGTAAAAGGATATTTAAGAAAATTATAAAAAACCGCTTTTTTAAACCTTTAACACTCTGTATATCAAAAATGGGGCAACTCCGGACACATGTTCATATGAACTTTTTCTCTTAGAATATCATAAAGAATCACCCCCTTAAGTTACGTACATCATACTTAGGTGAGTTTTCCAAGATGATACAGCAACAAATGCAGCTGCAACTTCAAAGTATGCTATCGACGTTTGCTTTAACCCACAAGTAATGACTTTACATATACATACTTTAAATTGGCTACGATCAACATAAATGGTTTAAAAGGCAAGAAACTTGAAATTATTAACTTTGTCGAGCATTATGAGATTGATAATATATTGCTAGTACAAGAGACATGGTTTAAAGGCTTCACGTTTCCAAACTTTAATATTTTCGGGAATGACAGGCCACTCAGCCCACAGCCATCAGGCCCGTGCAATTGTTTGAGGGCACATTTATCCGTGTGAAAACTAAAACCAAATGGGTTCGCCTGGGCTCTGTTTACTGCAGTCCAGCCGTCGAATTTGACGGCCTTTGTTTGAGCAGGATTTTTAATTCGAATGATACGATAATTATAGGTGGAGACTTGAATGCAAAACACCGCGTCTGGGGATGCCGTCGTGAAAATACCAGAGGTCGTATCCTGTTTAACAAGTCTTTAGACTATAATTATCATATTATACCGCCGAGGGAGCACACCCATTCATCTTTAAATGGGCTCCCGGATATTCTGGATGTTTTTGTAGTAAAAAACACAGACATATTGTCTCAACCTGAGGCGCTCTGCGATTTAACATCCGACCATTTACCAGTGGTGATCGAGTACCGAAATCCACATGAAAAGGGGCAGGGGTTTGTCAATACTACCTCCGCTAACTGGGCCTTATTTAGGCGCACGTTAGATAACAAGGAACCACTGCTACCTATAGTATTGGATACCCATATCGATACAGCTGTTATACAAGTTACTGACGTCATAAATACCTCAATGTCTAGTGCTTATGCTACAAAAATAACCAGGTTCTCCAAATTCGGGGTCTTACCTTGCGAAATCAAGGAACAAATTAGAATAAAAAATAGAATTCTAAATCGGGCGTATCGCACTGGAAATCCACGTATAAAAGTAGAACCTAACAGAGCTTGACAAAAACTTATCATATGAACATGTGTCCGGAGTTGCCCCATTTTTGACATACAGAGTGTTAAAGGATTAAGACAGCGGTTTCTTATAATTTTCTTAAATATCCTTTTTCCGATTTCATGGAAATCTGATACCGTTATTCATAATGATAAGGGGCTTAATTAGTCCCAACTAGAATTAATTTAATAAGTCCAGTGGCGTCCCGGGGAGCACCATATCGAATATTATTGGCAAAAAAATATACGCCACTGACTAACTTTCTAATTTTTGATACCTCTTCTGATTTACCAACTAATAATACAACTTTTTTGTTTCCTGAATTGTTTCCGTATTTTGCTTCGTTTTCGAGAGAAAAAATTAAAACCACTTTATTGCATGTACAAAAAATGCATATATGTATTGCAAAGTTAATTAAAATATGAGGTAAAGGTAAGAGTAGGTAGTAAGTAACAGAGTACTACCATTTGCCAAAACATTTAGACAGCTCCATGCAAGATTAACTGAGACTGGGAGTTTTAAACGTAGTACGGAATTTCCTGGCAGACCTGCAATAGTAACCACGCCTGAGTTAGAAGAGGCTATACTTCTAGAGATAGAAGAGGATCCTTCAACTAGTGTTGTGAAGGTAGCAGTGCAACTTCAAACAAGTGCATCATCTGTTTGGAGGGTTTTGCATCTTTATCAACTATACCTGTATCATATTCAACGTGTGCAAGCTCTGCTTCCCCATGATTTTCAGCCAAGGTTTGATGTTAGTAGGTGGTTGCTGCATAGTAGCACATAACAACAATTTTTTACTAATGAGACCTCTTTTTGAAAAAAAGCCATTATGAATTTTCATAACGAACATTTTTGGGCGTACGATAATCCTCATAAAATTAGAGAAGGTCGATTTCAGCCACAATTTTCAGTGAATGTATGGGCAGGGATCATTGGCGACTATTTTATTGGACTATAATACTTTATACCATAGGCATCATACCACCTCGATTGAAAGGAAACTCCTATACGCAGTATCTATCTCAAGAACTTGACGTTCTGTAAGAAGACGTACGTAGTAAAATCCATCTTAGTCTGAATATTCATCTTCGAATCTTCGAAGCAGTTTGCGGGGCGACGAATTTTCCTTTAGGTATATTGATTGATTTCGGCTAGCCGATCGGATGTCTTTAAGTCACCCTGTTCCATGGGTACAGTATGGCGAAGTTATTTGGGTATCTACTATCTAGTATAGGAACGAAAAAATCCTAGTCTGTACAATTAATTATAATTTGCAATTTGTCTATAGCCAATTAACTTATAGAACTCATAGGCGATGCAAACCAGTCACACAGCAGCTATATATGAGAGTTAAGTAGCTCGATGTTATCTAAACTTTATAAAAATATTTTATATTATCTGCGAGAACTAATTAACTTTTTTGTTGGCCTCTTTACCAGACTATGTAATTTAACCAATCTTAAAAGACAACCGACAGGTTTTAATATTTCCTTTTTTTCTTAAGCCATATTTGAAGCTATCTTACATTAGGGTTACTTATGTACAGGGTTATCCAACCAAGACTAGACAAGGCGATTTTTTGACTTTTCCTGTACTTTTATAAAAAAACTGAAATAGCCATCTTAAGTCATTTTCTCCCGCGAATTCGAATATCTTCAGCAAAAAACAATTGAACATCAAACAAAAGTACTAGGGGTCACTTTGATATTTTTTTAAATGGGATGCCGTATTTTTAATGAGCTTATCCGATTTCTCATATAAATTTTGATCTAAAATGTTGGATTTTTAATTCAAAAACGCCTTTTTTCTTCAGTTTTAAATTCGGGAAATGTTCGTCTACCGTAAGATTAATACCTGATAGATGGATACCCGTTTCACCTGTTCACCCTTTAACCTGCTTTAAAGCGTCCGTCAGTTAGACAAAATAATCAAGTTTCAAATTTCTATATATTTTTCACGAATTAATTACAAATAATGAAATATTCTTTAGAAGAACGGCTAAATGTAATAAAATTATATTACAAAAGTGGAGAGAATGCTCGACAAACACAAAGAACATTTTTTGAGAGTTTCCAGAGACACATTTCAGTGGATACAATTCTCAGAATTAAGACCCTATTTGAAGAAAGTAAGACATTGAAAGATAAGCCAAGAAAGATGAAAAGACGGAATATAAGGGATCGAGCTATTGTTCAATATTTTACTATAAATCCAAGGAGTTCTATTCCGCAAGCGGTACGAGAAGTAAGGTATGGTCCAGGGCTCCGGAGAGTAAGCTATGGAACAGTTCACAGAACTTTAAAAAAATGTGGTCTAAAACCATATTGCATCCTTCCCGTTCAATACTTAACACAGCTTCAAAAAGAACTGCGATTTCGATTTGTTGCTTCAAAGCCGATGAGAGAGCAAGACGAAGATTATAATTTATATAATAAAATTCTATGGAGTGACGAAGCGTCATTTACAACATCGGGGGTATACAATCGGAAAAATACAAGATACTGGGCAGCAGTTAACCCTCATAGATATGAAATGATAAAGTTTCAAGGTTGGAGCTCACTTAATGTTTGGTGTGGGATGTTAGAAAATCGAATTATTGGACCACTATTTTATCGTGGCTCTTTAACAGGCCAAAGATACCTCCATTTTCTTCATAACGATATCGAGGATTTCTTGGAAAGGTTGCCATTGCAAGCCTACAACAATATCATTTGGCAGCAGGATGGTGCTCCGCCTCATGCAGTTCGAGAAGTGGTAACATACCTAAACGAGCGTTACAATCAGTGGATTGGCCGTAACGGAACAATTCATTGGCCACCAAATAGCCCCGATATCACGCCAATGGATACATTTTTATGGGGTCATTTAAAAAATGTAGTTTATCAACGACCCAACAGAAGTCTGGAGGACATTCAGCAAAAAATTATAAATGAAATTAATAGACTTAACCAGGACCAAAATATTGTAAGAGATTCTTTGGAGAGATTGAAAAGGGGGCATCGGTCATGTTTTGAAAATAATGGAGGACACATAGAACAATTATATTATTGAGATTAAAGTTATTCACTTTAGTTTATAGTTTTTTCTAATATGTCATACTTTTTTTATACGTAAGCAATAATAGATTTGCAAAAACTACTAAATTTGTAATTAATTCGTGAAAAATATATAGAAATTTGAAACTTGATTATTTTGTCTAACTGGCGGACGCTTTAAAGCAGGTTAAAGGGTGAACAGGTGAAACGGGTATCCATCTATCAGGTATTAATCTTACGGTAGACCAACATTTTCCGAATTTAAAACTGAAGAAAAAAGGCGTTTTTGAATTAAAAATCCAACATTTTAGATCAAAATTTATATGAGAAATCGGATAAGCTCATTAAAAATACGGCATCCCATTTAAAAAAATATCAAAGTGACCCCTAGTACTTTTGTTTGATGTTCAATTGTTTTTTGCTGAAGATATTCGAATTCGCGGGAGAAAATGACTTAAGATGGCTATTTCAGTTTTTTTATAAAAGTACAGGAAAAGTCAAAAAATCGCCTTGTCCAGTCTTGGTTGGATAACCCTGTACAGTGACGGGAATAAAATTTCGTACACTGGGGTCAACATTTTATGCCATTTTTGAATATTTTGGTAACCTGGGCTTTTTACAATTATCTCTCTATACCTTGCGTTTCTTATTTCAGTAATGATAGAAGGAAGGCCATATATAAAATTATAAAATCAAGAAAATAATATACAATACATGACTTCAAAATTAAATATAAAACAGATTATTCGAATATTAAGAAAAAAAAACATAGGTTTAATATTTTAAAGCGGCACCATATTTTTCCAGTAATAAGTTTAAACGTCTGGGCATTGATGCCACCAGCATTTGGGCGTGATGAAAATTGTAGGTATTTCAGGTTTCTTCAATTTTATTCCATAAATTATCAATGTTTTAAGGATGGAAACCATTGTTCTTGTTAATTTCTTTCACGATATATCCCCCCAAACGTTCTCGATTGGATTGATATCAGGGCTTCTTGAGGGCCAAGGTAACAATGAAATGTTATTTTCCCGTATCCAGTCCGAAACTCTCCTTGCTGTATGGACGAGGCAGTTGTCATGCTGGTATATAAAATTTTCTTGTTGAAATATATTGTTTACCGATGGCAACATAACATTTTGAAGGATGTGTACATAAGCTTGAGTATTAAATCTTCCTCGAATTCGGTGGCATATTCCTAGCCCTCTGGAAGTCATATACCCCCATACATTAACTGAAAATCTTCCACTCGTTTTAACATATTGGGTATATCTTTCTTCGTAACGTGTATTTGGCGGCCTGTATATACTCTAATCTGCCCGTTATAATAAGACTGAAAAGTCTTCTCGTCGGTAAATACTACCTTTTCCCAAAAATCCATACCTTGCGGTAAATATTCCAGCGCAAACCCCATTCTTTGCTCTTTATTCATATTGGTCAAAAACGTTTTATAGCAGCTACCTTATTTCTTAATTCCGAATTTTTCCTTATACGATTTCTCGCCGTTCTTACTGTCCCAGGAAAATTAGTTTGGTTGTGTGCTTCTACAGCCGTCTGAAATAGATTGTTTCGCAAAAAATTTATTAGATCATTATCTTGATTTTCGTTTGAAATTTTTCTTCTTCCACTTCCAGCCCTTCTTTCCAATGATCCTGTATTTTCCCATTTAGTTCTGAGGCTTTGTATAGTGCTTTCTGGTTTCCCGAATTGCTCAGCTATTCTTCGTAGAGAAACAACGTCTTCGATATTATATAAAGTGGGCTTTAATTAATAACAACGAAATTCATATTTAGTCTTTAATCTTGTAAAACTTTTGTGCAAATGATTATAAACAAATCTACTACTTTCTTGATGATAACAATACCAACGCCATGTCTAGAATAACTCTCATAACATAAATTCAGAGGGCGCCACGTATATCAACCACAGAATAACAAGAACAAGCAATATATCTATCACCCCTTCTCAATTCAAATGTACCGAACATAAATAAACTAAAGAAACATTTAAATTGCTCAAGCAAAAGTTATCACTTATCTAAAATACTTAACCTACACCTTTGAAATTTTTCTTTATTCAAAGACTTTGTAAACATATCTGATACATTTTCATTTGATGGAACATAATGTAAAATAATTTCTTTTCGCAAACACAAATCTTTGATAAAGTGGTATTTTATATCGATATGCTTAGAACGCTTTGAATTTTCAAAATTCTTAACTAGAGAAATCGCACTTAAATTGTCAATTTTTAGTAACACAGGTTGACTTACTTTAAATTCACTCAAAATACCTTTTATGTTCATAAGTTCCTGAGCAGCAATACCAGCTGATATGTATTCAGCTTCCATCGAAGACTGCGCCACACACGCTTGTTTTCTGGAATGCCATGCGATGGGGTTTTCAGCATGAAAACACACAAAGCCACTGACACTCTTCCGGGTTTCTCGGTCTCCTGCCCAATCAGCATCACTTAGACCAATCACCTCCTGCATATTTCCTTTCTTGAATTGTAAGCCATATTCTTTTGTACTGTTCAAATACCGTAAAATCCTTTTAGCAGCTTCCCATGCACTTTTTCTGGGCTTATCCAAAAATCTGCTTAAATAGCCAACACTATAACAAATATCTGGTCTACTCACTAAAGAAAGGTACATAAGACTGCATATAAGTCTCCTATATGGTACGTTGCATATGATTTGTTCTTCTTCATTTACTTGAAAGTTGACTTCCATGGGTGTTGCCACGTTTCTAGTTTCTTCCATCGAGAATTCTTTGAGTAATTTATTAATCATTTTGGCTTGTGTGACTTTCAACCCTTTTTCATCTCTCTCAATTTCCATACCAAGAAACGTCTTCACTTCTGTCATTTTCTTTATGTTAAATTCCTGTTGCAACTTACATAATAATTTTTTTACTTGATCTTGAGGCCCTGTGATGAGCCCGTCATCCACAAATAGTACCAAGTAAACATCATTTTTATAGTATAAGCAATAGTCATACTCTGAACGCTTAAAATTGAGTTTTTCCATTACTTGGTTGAATTTAATGTTCCAACACTTTGGGGCATTTCTTAATCCATAAAGTGCTCGATTAAGTTTCAAGTATTTTGTATGTGTGTTTGTTTTTAAGCCTTCTGGTGCTTTTATGAAAACCTCTGTGTCCATTGTACCATTCAGAAATGCGGTTGGTACATCAATTTGATGTAAATTCCAATTCTTCTGCACTGACACTGATAAGAGCACTCGAATTGTTGATAGCCTACAAACTGGGGCGTAGCAAAATTCATCGGAGTTGTTGTATGGCACTTGAAAGCCCTTTGCTACCAACCGTGCCTTTTTAGTTCCATCTTCTTTAATTTTGAAGATCCATCTAGTGTCAATAGCCGTCACACCATCTGTTAGTTTTGCAGGAGTCCAAGTTTCCAATTTTTCATGTGAACTTAATTCTTTATCAATAGCTTCCTGCCAATCTGGCATTTTGCTTGCTTCTTTGTATGTTCTTGGCTCCTGCTCTACTTTTGTCAATAAACAATAGGCTGTATAGATTTCATATTCTTCTAAATGTTGCGGCAATTTTACATTTCTACCTGACCTTGTCACATTTAGTTCTGATGTATTTTCTCCGAGACTTTCTTCATATTCATCACTCGAGCTTGAGGAACTGTCATTATCACTGTCACTATTTGTCTGTTCTTCTATTTCGTTTTGCTTTTGGCTCTCAGTTTCATTATTTTCATCTGGAAAATTAATAATCGCCACCTCTTTTGGTTGATTTTCTGTCGTTTGCTGTACTATCATGTCATTATTTATCATTTTATACTCCATTATGTCTTCATCTATACGTACATCTCTTGACCTGATCACTTTTCTGTCACCTGGCAACCAAATTCTATAACCACCACCACAGTATCCAACAAGTACTCCACTTTCTGCCCTTTTCTCTAATTTATTCTGTTTTGGCAACACTGTATACCACACACGACTCCCAAATATTTTCATTTTATCTATCTCACTTCTTCCATGAAAGATTTTTGCAGGTGTTTGACCTTTGGTCAAACTTTTTGTAGGTAACCTATTTAGTTCATAAACTGAACACTGTAAAGCTTCACACCATAAATCTTTGGGCACTCCAGAGTCTATAAGTTTTGTACGTAATTTATTTAAGAGCGTTCTATTCATCCTCTCTGCAATGCCATTTTCTTGAGGCGTATAGGGGATTGTGTATTCTAAAATTATACCCCTTTTCTGGCAATATTCTTTAAAATTATTTGTAGTGTATTCACCACCATTGTCAGCTCTTATAGCCTTTACTTTAATACTCTTTTGCCTTTCTAACTGTTGAATAAAATCTATCAGATTCTTACTGGCCTCGTCTTTTGTTTTCAACAGCCTGACTATAACAAAATGTGAAAAATCATCAATTATTGTCTGAAAATATTTTGATCCATCATATGATAATGGATTCAATGGGCCACAAACATCACTGTGTATCAAGTCACCAATATTTTTACTTCTTCTTTGTGATTGTTTAAAAGGTAATCTGGTGCCTTTCCCCTCGACACATGTTGAGCATATCTTGTCATAATTTGGTAGCCCAAGCTCTGTCAAAACTTCTTTTCCGGGATGTCCCAATCTCCTATGCCATAAATCACTTGCCATATTGCTATATTCACTTTTATTTCTAGCTATTTTATCAGCCACCAATATAAACAATCCTTTTGTGTATTCACAGTTCAACAAAAAATGTTCACCCTGTATCTTCATCTTGTTTTTCTCCATTACTATTTTACTTCCTTTTTCTGTCATTTTTGATGCAGAAAGAAGATTATGCTGCATGTTAGGTACTATTAGAGCCTCTACGGACACATTTTGACTTTGGCATTCAAACTTCAATGTGCCTATCTTATTTGTTTTTAAATTCTCACCATTTGCAATCTGTATTGTCACATCTTCAGGTAAAAACTTTATATTCGACATATAGTTGCCAACTTCCTCTGTCACAAAGTGGTTACTAGCTCCCGAGTCTATAACAAAGTACACCTTATCCTTCATATTGCATAAATTTGCTGCATATAATTGTACTTCAGTTTCATTTTGTCTCTCATCAGCTGTATTTGCCTGCTGCTGCTGACTGTTTCCACTCCAACCTCCTGAACTTGCACCTGAACCTCCTCGATAACCTCTATTTCTAGCACCTCGATAATATGATTTACCTCTACCTCGGCCTCTTGTATTTTTAGGACACTGCCCAATAAAATGTGTCAAAGATCCACATTTAAAGCAAGCTCTGTTGTCGCTTACCTTGAAACTTGTCTCACTATCATATTTATTATCTTGTGTCATAAATTTTAACTCCTCATCCAGTAATCTGGCTTTTCCAAAATCCATGGTTAATTTATCTACTGTTTCAAGTGCTGTTACAATGGTGTTATATTTTTGGGGCATCGACAAAAATAAGTGACACACCTTATCACTCTCATCCAAAATAGTACCATGCTCTTTAAGCTCTCTTATTATTGCCTCAAATTTTGTGAAGTGATCTTCAAGCTTTTCCCCAGGTTCTGTCTTTAGATTTATAAGTCTTCGCCATGTAGATAACTTGGTAAAGGAACTTGACCTGGCAAATACACCCTTCAGAGCCTCTACTTGAGCTTTGGCCGTCTTGCTATCCTTGATTATGTCTAAATGCTTGTCAGCCAACCCCTGAACTATGATTGATTGTGCCTTGGCGTCCTTTTTAATCCAACCCTGCTTCTCAGTTTCTGATGTCAAACTTTGAAAGTCCTTTTCTAATACATCTTGGCACTGTTCTCGCTTTAAGATTATTTGAATTCTGAACCACCAATTATTGTAGTTATTTGCTTCCAAAATTGGAACAGCAAAGTTTGATAGTCCCGACATTGTTGAAGAATAATCGATTACACTGGCGCTACGTTTAAACTTTTTTACAAGATGTCCATAAACACGACGTTTTTCGTTTTCGGCACTTTTTGTCCACTAAACTAACTAAACCCGCCACGAGACTGGGCCCATAACCTATTATATAAAGTGGGCTTTAATTAATAACAACGAAATTCATATTTAGTCTTTAATCTTGTAAAACTTTTGTGCAAATGATTATAAACAAATCTACTACTTTCTTGATGATAACAATACCAACGCCATGTCTAGAATAACTCTCATAACATAAATTCAGAGGGCGCCACGTATATCAACCACAGAATAACAAGAACAAGCAATATATCTATCATTCGAAAAAAGCAATTAATCTCGCCTTCTCGAGTTGATTCATGTTCACAAAATTTGTTAAAATGAAATAATATAATTTTCAAATCTGATGACACCGACAACAATTTGTCAAAAAGTGAGTTTCCAGGTGATCTAGGTATACAAAAGCCGACATCACATCAGGAAAAAATAAGTGTACGAAATTTTATTTCCGTCACTGTATTTGGTTCTATCTCTTTAAGTTTGAAACATCCCTTGCCTTGTAAGCATTAGGTACATAATAAGAGAATGCAGAAAAACCAGCCTGTCCCCCTCACGGGTTTCCTTTATTTTATGTTTTGTTTGTGTAATGTTCCATTAACAATAATTATTATTAGGCATTGTTCAGTTCTCATTTGGCATCCAACGGAGAACAACGTGTTGTCAAATTTTTTACTGCTGTCAGTGTCAAATTTTCGAAAGTTTTTGAATACAGAGCTTTAATTTAGATTGTCTTGGTATAGTACCAACCATGGGCGATTCCAGTGATGGAGGGTCCTTACCACCACCTGCCAATATTATCCTGCCCGAGTCCGAGGAGGAAGATGACATAGAAATGGAGAAAAATGCCTCAATATCCAAGAACAAACTAGAAGGAGTTCTGGAAAACCGATGGGAAAGATACATCAAGGCACGCGAAGCTGAGTGGAAGCTCCAGCTAGATGAAATGAAGCGATCCACCGAGAAGAAGGTTGTAGACTTGGAGGTAATCATTTTTCAACAAAGAAAGGAGCTAGAGAGATATAAAAGCCAGCTTTCTATCGCTGAAACTATCACAACCAATACTACCAATTCTGCTCCTACTAACACTATTACAAACGCTACTAACACATTTCAAAATACTACACAAAACACTGTTTCTCACATCACAGTTTGTGACATGATCGTTGACGATGACACTACCGAATTTCAACAGGTTAAGTCCTTAAGGAAGAGACCTAATAACAGCAGCTCTGCTCCTTTAGCCAAAAAACAAATAACTACTGAATCGGCATGGCCGAATTTGCCTATTACCAATAACCAAGCCTTGAAGGAGCATTTTACCTCCAAGGCGGGCACATCAAATATCCATTCTGGGCATACCGACTCAGTTCCTCCAAAGTCAATTATATCAAATAAAGTGTCAGGTGAGGAAAAAGAGGAAACAGTTGTTGTAAAAAAACTGCGGGTTCCCCCAATTGTCCTACGTGACAAACATAAATATAACGAAGTTACCCATTTCTTTAAAACCAACAAGATTGACTTTGGACGGGCTATCACAGTTGAAGATGGTGTGAAACTTCATCCCTCCACCCCAAACGACTACTCTAAAATCGTTAAATTCTTCGTCTTAAATAAGATCCCGTACCATTCCTTCCGGTTTCCGGAAGAGAAAGACCTCCACATTGTCTTGCGGGGTGTGCCTGAGACGTGGAGCGAGCAAAAGGTCAAGGAGGACCTGGAACGGTTAGGTTTCAACCCATCAAGAGTGATTAGGTAGCACCGAAAGGGCGGCCAACCAATGCCACTAATGCTAGTTTTTTTTACCGAAATCGGAAAAAGGCATATTTGACTTGACTGTTTTGGATAACTTAAGGATTAAGGTGGAAGCTCAGAGGTCGAGATCTACCACATCGCAGTGCCATAGATGTCAACTTTATGGCTATTCACAATTTAAGTGTACTGCGCCCATAAAATGCTTGAAGTGTGCCAGTAATCACTTTTCGTATGAATGTAAAATTAGTTTGGAGGATTAGCCTAAATGTGCAAACTGTGGAGGCGCGCACCCTGCCAACCACCAGGGTTGCCCCAAGCACCCTAGTAACTTCAAGTCTGTCAAAAATAAGAAAACGGTCAAACCAAATATTCCTCCTCCTAACTTTAGGTGGGGCTCGCAAAACAACGCGGACCTGAGCGATAGCTCAGCAAACGAAAAACCAGCGACTGAGGTGTTGGAGGCTGCCCTTCAAAAGACCATGCAGTCGTTTCTAAATGAGTTTTCTTCAATAATGCAGAAGCAGGTTCAAAGCATGTTGTCTACCTTTACATTGGTTAAGAAGTAATGACTTTGCAAAGCGAGATTGCTTACTTTAAGTTGGCAACATTCAATGCAAATGGCTTGAAAGGCAAAAAACTTGAAATTATTAACTTTGTTGAAAGTAACGACATTGATGTCCTTCTTATACAGGAGACATGGTTTAAAGGGGAGCGCTTCACGTTTCCCAATTTCACGGTATTCAGGAATGGCAGGCCTATTAGGCAAAAAGGGGGTACCATGGTTCTAGTAAAAAAGTACATTATTGCTCAGGCCGTGCCGGGCCCGTCAAACTGTTCGCATGTTGAGGACACGTTCATCCGTCTCAAGACTAAAAATAAATGGGTCTACCTGGGCTCTGTTTACTGTTGTCCGTCAGTCAATTTTGACAGTACATGTCTGGGCAAGGTTTTTAACAGCAATGAGACTATAATTATAGGGGGTGATTTAAACGCTAAAAATAGGATTTGGGGATGTAGGAACCAAAACCGAAGAGGCCTTACTCTGTACAATAAATCTCTCGACTATAATTACCACATTATGCCGCCAGGAGAACATACTCGCTCGTATCCTATTGGTCTACCAGAAATTTTAGACATTTTCGTAGTTAAAAATTCAGACTTGCTGTCACAACAAGTATTATATGATTTATCGTCAGATCATCTACCGGTCGTAGCCGAATATGGCAATCCGCAACAGAAGGGGCAGGGTTTTGTTTCGAATACTACTGTCTGTTGGCCTATGTTTAGACGCATTCTCGAAAACAACGAACCAATACCATCTATCGTTGTAGATCACGAAATCGATGTAGCTGTCAACAGAATCACCGACTCCATTAATACCAACGTGACTGATGCCTCCACTACGAAAGTCACAAGGTTTTCAAAGTACGGCGCCTTCTCAGACGAACTAAAAACTCAGATTCGTATTAAAAACAGACTGATGAACCTTGCATACCTTACTGGTGACCCCCGCATTAAGGCAGAAGCTAACAGGGCAATGTTGCATGTTCGTAGACTCATTCAGGAACAAGCGTCTTCTCTGTGGGATCATAGGATCAGGAATCTAAATACTCAGGACAATAGCATCTACAAGATGACTCGTTCTCTGACGAAGGGTGGTAGAAAACCTATGTCTTTTATCAGAGATATTACCACCAATGAGTTGATTTCTGATCCCAGGGTCAAAGTTGAATTGTTCGTGGACAAACTTCGTGAGCAATTCAGTGATAACCCGACGACAGACCCTCAGAGAGATGCGGTGGTCTCCAGGACAGTACAGATTTATCGTTCACTAGAACATCCCATTCAAAACCTTCGAAATATCAATCTGGAGGAGCTTAAAAATATTCTAAGTTTCATTAAACCTAAAAAGGCACCGGGCTTTGACTGTGTAAAAGTTAAGGCATTCAAAAACTTGCCTGATAATGTTCTCACGGATATAGTAAACATTGCACAGGCTATAATCGAAAAGGGCCGCTTCCAAAAGTGTAGAAAAAAGCCAAGGTTATTTTAATATCTAAGCCAGTACAGGACCTAACATTAGTTGCCAGTTACAGACCAATCAGTCTGCTATCATGTCTGGGCAAGGTTGTTGAAAAACTTATACTGAATCGTATCACGCAGTTCAGAGCAGTTCGGTTTTAGATCTGCTCATTGCACGGTGCGCCAAACGACAAGACTGGCGTCCAATGTTCTTAAGGGCTTCAATCGTCGATTTCACACGGGTGCGGTTTTGTTCGACGTGAGTAAAGCTTTCGACAAGGTCTGGCACGACGGACTGATACTTAAGATGATAAGGTTAGGTATGCCTAATTGCCTAATAAAGGTTATCCACTCTTTTTTGACAGACAGGACTTTCGCAGTTTCGTCAGAAAATGCGGTTTCAACTGTGCAACACGTCAGAGCCGGATTACCTCAAGGTTCCCCTCTTGCACCGGCTCTGTACAATATTTATACCAGTGATATCCCAAAATTTGGTCAAACACAACTTCATCTGTTTGCTGACGATACTGCGATTACCGCCACTGCCAAACAGCCCAGGTTAGTAGTCTCAAAGCTGCAACGTCATATAAAACTTCTGGAAAAATGGTTAAAAAGATGGAAAATTTGTTTAAACGACACTAAAACCCAAGCTATTTACTTTTCGAAGTCAAGAGTGAAATTTCAGGAAACTCGATTGCTTATAAATAACACCAGGATAAACTGGCGCGATAATATCAAATACTTGGGTCTCTGCTTCGACAAGCGGATGGCTTGGAACACAAACGCGGACCAGCGCTTGAAAAAAGCGAATGGTCAGCTTGGTACTATTTATTCACTGCTAAACAGGAATAGCAGGATATACATACGGACAAAGACGAACCTGTACAAAATAATAATAAGACCGGTACTGACATACGGTATACCGACAGGGTGCACTATTAACAAGACTCAAATTAAAGGACTTTATGACTATTGCGGACGCACCTAGACATACGATGACTCACGTACTGCACAATGACTTACGAATGCCGACGTTAAATGAATTTTTTGATAAAGTCATAACAAATTACTACAGACGGACAGACGTGTCGCAAAATGAACTCATTATAACCTCCCACATTAATTCTCTTCCAAACAGTACATATAAATTACCAAAAGACTGGCTTTTACCAAGACCCGATTAATTTCGTTAAGGTAACCTTCCAAATTCAATCAATTTAAGTACCAACTTGAACGCCGTCGACGCACGTCAATTATTTAAAGAATTATTTCCGAATCCAAGACTTATCTAATGATGACCAGCCGAACAGTTGAACGAAGAAAGAAAAGAAGTTAAAGATTGGATCTAACTTAGAAAACGCACATGATCTCATATACAGTGAGGACACAAAGTCTGGAAAACTACCTTTTGCAAGTAAACGAAGCACCTGAATAAAAAACGCTCGGACACGTCGATTTTATTTAATTGTCTTCTATCTTCTAAGATTTCTAAGATATATCCAGGGTGCTTCAAGAAAGCTGGGCAGCTGTTAACTTGTTTTTTTTTAATGGAACACCCTGTATATTAATGAATTTTTTGGTTCTACGGACAATTCTAAGTATATTTCATATAGTATGTCCTATACCTAAATTCAATTGTTTTTAAAATATTGCCAGTTGAAATTATACATTTTTTCATTAAGAGAAAAACCATGATACAACGTAAAATCTAGGAGAAATGTAGTAACTTGATGTCACTTTGACTCGTTGTCACTATGACCACTGTGCCAATTTTTAACATACTGTAGGACAGTTCTGTTACTGTCAAATTATTAAAAATGCTCTCAGAGCGAGAAAGAATGGAAATTCTGATGATGTTTGGCTGGGGAGATCGCCAAAGACATTTAGGCGAAGTTTGTGAACTTTTTAATAACACATATCCAGAGCGCGGACAAGAAATTACGATATCTACAGTCAGCAAAATTGTCAATAAATTCCTTGAACATGGCTGTGTAAAAGATCTTCCCAGGAGAGGTAGGCCGAAACTAGATGATAATAAGAAATTAGATGTTTTACTCAGTTATAACGAAAATCCACATTTACCTACAAGTCAAGCAGCATCAGATTTGTCCATTGGTCAAACATCGGTAAAAAATATTTTAAAAAAGGCAAAGTATCATCCATACAAAATAAGATTAATACATGAATTAAATGAAGACGACTATGACCGCCGAATTCAGTTTTGCGAAAATATGCAAGAGCGGTGCAATATAGATCCATTTTTTTGTAGAAATATTTTATTTTCCGATGAAGCTACCTTTTTTCTTAATGGTACTGTCAACCGACAAAACTGTAGGTACTGGTCCACAGCAGAGAATACTCATTGGGCTCAAGTGGCTCATACGCAACATCCCGAAAAAATCAATGTTTGGGCTGGAATATTTGAAGACAGGATTATAGGTCCGTATTTTTTCGACGTTAACTTAAACGGCGAAATTTATCTTGACTTTCTGCAACTAGAGTTGATTCCTGCCTTAGTTCAACTGTATCCAGGTAATAAGCCTGATATACCAACTCCAACTATGTGGTTTCAACAAGATGGAGCACCACCTCACTACGCGCTTACTGTTCGGCAGTATCTCAATGAGATATTTCCTAACAGGTGGATAGGACGTCGTGGCCCCGTAGAATGGCCGGCCAGGTCTCCGGATTTGACTCCCCTAGATTATTTTCTGTGGGGATATTTAAAAACCAAAGTTTATTTCAACAGACCTCCTAATATCGATGCGCTGAAAAATCGTATAAGAGATGAAATTCGACAAATCCCACCTTTTTCATTCGAAACGTGCAACAAGAGTTCATCGATCGGTTAGGATATTGCCAGGAAGTTAACGGACAACAGTTTCAGCATTTGTTAGGTACGTTAAAATGTGTCATTTAAGTTATTGTCATTAAAAATTCAGTAAACTAGTAAGGTGTGTTTTATTTTAAAAACAATTGAATTTAGGTATAGGATATCCTATATGAAATATACTTAGAATTATCCGTAGAATCCAAAAATGCAATAATATACAGGGTGTTCCATAAAAAAAAAAGAAGTTAACAGCTGCCCAGCTTTCTTGAAGCACCCTGTATATATCTCAGAAATCTTAGAAGATAGAAGACAATTAAATAAAATCGACGTGTCCGAGCGTTTTTTATTCAAGTGCTTCGTTTACTTGCAAAAGGTAGTTTTCCAGACTTTATGTCCTCACTTATAGGCATTGTTATTAATTTGTGGGTGAACTGTGCTACTACCGAATAATTATATTATGGATAGTAAAACTGAGGTGTTGTAAAACTGTTGTGTATTTTAATAATTTTAGGTTAGGTTCATTTTATGATTTTCCCCGCTTTAGTTTATTCGAGGGGGAAACCAGCTATCCAATTTTGTACACCAAAAATTCTAAAGTTCTAAAAAATTCTAAAAAATTCTAAAAAATTCTGGAACTTTATAAAAAAATTCTGACTATTTTTCGGACATTCTAGAACACTCTTAACTAACTAATTTTTTATCTGCATTTTTATCTTCTGTATCATTTTTACGTTTATAATGTGTCAAAAATATGAAGGTTGCTTCAGAAGTACGGTATATAACTTAAGGAGGTGATTCATTATCATATTTTAAAAGAAAAAGTTCATATGAACGTGTGCCCAGAGTTTCCCCTTGATATACAGGGTGTTTTCTCAAAAAAATGTGCCATGTGCCTAAACATTTAGACAGCTCCATGCAAGATTGAGTGAAACTGGAAGTTTTCAACGTAATACGGAACTTCCTGACAGACCTGCAACAATAACCACGCCTGAGTTAGAAGAGGCTATACTTCGTTCCTTCCTTTAACTAGTGACAGGAAGGTAGCAGTGCAACTTCAAACAAGTGCATCAACTGTTTGGAGGGTTTTGCATCTTTATCAACTATACCTATACCATATTCAACGTGTGCAAGCTCTGCTTCCCCGTGATTTTAAGCCAAGGTTTGATTTCAGTAGGTGCTGCATACAGTAGAACATAACAACACTTTTTTACTGAACATTTTATTCACTTACGAGGCCTCTTTTTCAAGAGAAGCCATTATGGATTTTCATAACGAACATTTCTGGGCGGACGATAATCCTCATAAAATTAGAGAAGGTCGTTTTCAGCAACAATTTTCGGTGAATGTATGGGCAGGGATCATTGGCGACTATCTTATTGGACCATACTTTTTATTACCTCGATCTACAAATAAGAACTAATATGTGGCTCATGCACGACGGCACTCCAGCTCATTTTAGTCTAGTTGCTCGTCAATGCATCGACAAGACTTTTCTAATTGCTTGATTAGACGCGCTGGTCCCCAAGATTGACCAGCTCGCAGTCCCGACTTGAATCCTCGAGACTATTCTTTATGGGGTCACTTAAAGTCTCGTGTGTATACAAGACACCAAGTTGCGATGCGATACGAAATAATGCAGGCATTTTTGAACTTCTAAGTAGGGCATCATCTCCCTTCAGGACAGAACTAGAAGTACAAAAATTGTTGCACTGTGGCTGTCGCAGTGCAAACTTCGTTTGTCCCGTGAATTGTAAGAACTTTGAATACCTATATAGGTTGATAACAAATTTAGGCTAAACTTTCCTGTCTTTATACTGAAATATGTAGTTTTAATAGTGTTTATGTATCAAACATTGATATATCAGAAATTGGCATTTATCTACCAGAAACCTATATGTATAATATAAAGGTCGATTTGTAAAACTTTTTGCCACCGTTCCTGCTCGTTGCTTGTCACCGTTTCCGCTCATCGCCACCTTACTTAGGGTAGGTATATACAGGGTGGTATTTAATAAGTATCCGATATTTTACAGGACGATTCGTCAGTTATTTATAAGGTGAAAAGTTCATATAAGCATGGGTCCGCAAGCCCTTCATTTTTGAGATACAGGGTGTTACAATTTTTAATAGGAACAAAAAATATGTACGCCAATGCCGTTTTGTCTTTTGATAACACTGTTATGTAGGCACTTTATTGGCTAATGCAAGATACATTTTCATAATTTTTTGATTTCGGCTTTGTTTAGGAGATGCTATTTTATCAAATTCTGATATGGGCATAGCGATATGCAAATAAATGCCATATATTTCTTTATTATTCTTTTTCTCGAAAACGATTGCTCATAGCGACTCCTACCAAGTATGCCTTTATCGTGCAAAAATGATGAAGAAATCCATTTTCTTGCTTAAAAATATAATGCAACTACGTTTAAAAAAGTTATGACTCCTCAAAAGAGTAAAAAGACACGTAGGTGGCGCCCTCTACAAGTGGGAGCCACACTAACATCAAATTCGAATTTCGCATTTCAAAAAACTCTTAGATACCAATTTTCGTCCAAATATAGACATATATTCAAAAATTATTTACGATAAACAAAAATAAAAATAAATTTTTAACACCCTGTATCTCAAAAATGAAGGGCTTGCGGACCCATGTTTATATGAACTTTTCACCTTATAAATAATTGAGGAATCGTCCTGTAAAATATCGGACACTTATTAAATAACACCCTGTATAAAACACGACTGCACCGTTGCGAGAGCAGTACCGTATTTTGAGGTTAGAATATTAATTTTCTTTGAAAAAGTGGATAATGCGACCAGTAATATTATTAAGCTATGACATAATTTAAGCCCTGTGTATTGTCTATAAATGCTAAAATCGTAGGAATATGGAAAATATTTGAATGTTTCTTTTAGCAAATGTGTGAAATTTCTTTCTTCCTATTGGCTAAAGCACGAACGACGAACAGCACAAGGTCAGCGAGGTAAAAATTGGTCATGCTATGTTGGAACTGCGAACGGGAGCGGTGGCGGCTTTTATAAATGCGTACATTATTCCCCTTAAGGTTAAGTTGGGACGGGAACGGTGGCGACGAGCGGTAGCAATGACGAAAAGTTCTATAAATGCACCTTTATACCTACATAATATTATTATGATTCATACTTACAATTATTAATTTTTAAATTTCTACTTTCAGTGCCCCATAGAATTTCAGAGATAAATAAGCATCCTATTTTGTATATGCATATTTATTACTTAATAATAGTTTATATGTTTTTTTAATAAATATGTTCTTGACATTGAATAATGCATGTATTGTTCCATTTTATATAATTTCAGAAAAAATAGTAAAAGAATACTACGGAGTCGTTGCTGAATTTGATTCCCGAAAGCTTGGAATAACTTTAAAGAGTACTCTTTCATTTACTGCACTCCCCAATATTCACTAGTCTAAATATGTATATATGTGAGAACTTTGTTCTCTAGCCACTTGCTGAGACCTTATATAATAATGATTAACGAGCGCTGAATTATATAGCAAAATTTGGTGTATTTTGACTAACACTGTTAGTAGGTACTAAAATACAGACTCAGATTGCAGAGACTACCGGAAAAGAAAGGAATTAATCTTTATTTCCAATGATAGGATGCTACACTGCTGCTACCTGTAGATCGGTTGTCATGCTCGCTTGTCATGCTTGCCCTGTACTGACGAGAACCAAAGAGTTCGAAACCGGTCTATTTCTATTTTAGTACTAACAGTGTTAGTTAAAATACACCAAATTTTGCCATATAATTCAGCGCTCGTTGGGGCATGTAGCCATAGACACCGTAACTATTACACCGAACAATAACAAATAAACGTGTTGTCATCAATGTATTCCAGTGTAAAGTAAATCAACATTCAAGCTGCTCCCTTCCACTTGGTTTGCCAGACTTACGCCACAGAAAACGTAGTTTTCCCTCTGTTACTCTGTTTAAAAGTATTAATTTCTATGATTAACTAGATTGACATGATGTGGGAAATATATAACATTGCTTAAAACCTTGTAAAAAATCTGTAGTATGGCAACGCAGCAATAACGGATCCGCCCAGATTTCATCATTTTCGTGGCCATCCGCATCGGCTCGACAATACTCGGCATAGCGGATGTTGTTTTCCTGGAGCTTTGTCGCATGCATATGTAAAGGCAGCGTAATCCCCACTCCCGGCCCCACCTAGCTCCTCACAGCGTCTCGCCACCAAACGATTTTGGCATCACAATTTTATAGCATTTATGAATGGCGTGTCGGATCTATAGTTACGATGCCTATGCATGTAGCCCAGAGAATAGCTGTTTTAGCATAATTTGGTTATTCCTTATTCTATCAGGTCTCAGCAAGTGGCTAGAGAACAAAGTTCTCACATATATATATATATATATTTATTTATATGCCATATTAATTTCAGAAATATTACAAGAATTTTTTTTGAAATATATCAGACATGCAATTATGTAATGTTTCAGAAACATAAAATGAAATATTACTTTCACGGAACATTTTTGGGTTTCTGAAAGATTTCATCAATATATCATAAATGTTTTGAAAAATTTATGGAACATTTAAAATCTTTCGGAGAAACTAATATGAAATATTTCTGAAACCCGATTGTGCTATGTGGTTGTTGACCTTAAAATATTACAAGAGCCACTAAATTGAATGACGTATCACAAGTCACAAGGTAGCGATCGTAACCTGAAATTTCAAAGTATAAAAGCAGCTTGGAGATGAAGGATTGAACCCGAAAATTCAGTCTGAATACTTTTAGATATATAAGAACTTCTTGTTTTTCTTTTTTAATTTTAGATCGATACGACAAGGGTCAATACAACCCTGTTTAAGAATCTTAATGACTTGCATTTGTAGTTTCTGGTGTTTTTCATCTATTTCCACACACAGGTGCGCAGCAACATTCTGGTATGTTTTCAACGGTCATTTCGAGGAACTGCATAACATGGTACGTCTAGTACGCAATTTTAAGCCATTAACTAATTTTCATTGTCTTTGTTCGTTTGCGCGGTATCGTTCACATTCCCCCATAAGTAGACGAACCATTTAAAGGTACCTTAACTTTTTGTTGACGAGGTAAATGCGTTCTGCTGGAAACAACTAGCGCATTAAAGGTGTAATGACCTAAATTGAATTTGAATATAAGTACCGGGACAGGGGCGTCTCCAACAGAAAAAAGGGGACAATCCATTTAATTATTGTTCTTCCATGTAAACAACATCCGTACCCAAACAAATCACCAGAGTAACAAAATTCAACGATGTCCATATTTGATTTAATTTTCACTCAACTAGGTACTTAACGGGGGATTAAATAGTAAAATAATTGTCAACTAGCCCTATGATCAAACACACAAGTTAACTCTAGAAGCTAATTTCAAAATTACCTGTTTTCAACCACAGTGAAAAATTAACAAGTAGGATTTTGTTGTCATGAAAAATGTTAACTTGTGTGTTAGATCATAGGGTTGAGTAGAAGTTAAAATTTTATATTATAGCTCTTACGGTCCCATACAGGGTGAGGATTGTAAAGTGTTACAATGCTAAATCCGAAAAACGCTTTGAAATATTTTATTAAAATTTTAGGGCGTCAATAGGGGGACATATTTTAAAACATTTTTGTCATTCGTAAGTAAGCAGAAAATTGTTAAAATCTGGAGAGGGGGGGGGGGGGGGGAAATTGAATAAAATGTTTTCAGCTGTTTTCCAATTTTGCATTGTACCCCTTTTAAATCCTTAGTTTGTGTTTTCAGCAATACCAGTTAACTCCCTATCAGTCTACTAATATATTTGACAGTAGGTACGTTAAATCGTGGTATTTAGTAAATCACATAAATCAAATATTAATGTGGGGCGGAGATGCTTGGCGGTGTTTTTAGGCCTTGCCAAATCTTTCGATACTGTCAACCACAACATAATATTTACAAAACAAGAGAAAATGGGTGTAAGGGGTGCTTGCTTGGTTTTATACAAAATTAACTAATAGGGCGAACACAAATTACTATAATTAATCATATCTTAAGCACGCTACTAACTAGCTTTATTGGAATACCCCAGGGTCTGTACCCTGGTACAGTACTGTTACGTACAATTGGAGTCTATATTATTATTACAGAAATTAGAATTGCAGAATTATGGATAGAAAGTAATATATATACTACAACTCGTCAAATTATAGAGGGTAAGCACGTTCGTAGAAGTTTATAAGCACATATTACAACTACATCATCGATGATGATGTTGCTCTGTAAAGAAACCCCAACCGTTATTGAGGGTATAACACCATAGGTTCGAATGTTGCAAGAGCAGCTTACCAACGGAGATGTAGATAGCAGATAAACGGGAAGAGCATCTCAAGTTACTTGTGCGGCTCACGTTTATAACAATGAGGTACACAAAACTTTAACCTGTATCTCCACAAGTCGACTGGTTCAAACTTGTTAAAAAAT
Source organism: Polydrusus tereticollis (assembly GCA_963920685.1). NCBI lineage: Eukaryota > Metazoa > Arthropoda > Insecta > Coleoptera > Curculionidae > Polydrusus > Polydrusus tereticollis. The sequence goes on from OY987328.1 coordinate 74,754,574, forward strand.
TGGAAAATAAAATCCTTTTTGTCACTTTACTGCATAATTTTTTTATTAAAAGACTAATAATATTCCTCCTCTCTTCACCCTAGCATGGGCTACAACATTACTAACAAGACATGCTAGTTAAAACACTTAACAACTTTTTAACGTGATGGTTTTTTTCCCTCACGGAGTGACGACTTATCTCTTTAGATGTCTACCTGACACTCCTTTGTTTATACTTCAGAATATCCTAATGACCCTATTCAAACACTTTGACCAATCAAATATTAACACGTCAAACCCAATAGGCAACATCTCTACGTCAGTCCACTATCAATCGGCCAATCAACAGCTTATTCTTGTTGCTACGCACGTAGGTTTGTGTCGTAGTTAAAATTGCGTTGTAGTTATAATTGCGTCGCATTTACAACTGCGTCGCGGGACGCTACCAAATCAAACCAACGGCAAAGATGTAACGTGCCGATGCCGACTCTCTTTTGTGCTTGCCTCGCCAACTTACAACGTGGAAGCTAATATTATTTGACAGTTTTAGAGAATATTATTTAGATTTAAAATAGCAGACAGTTTTTTTTTTTACATTATAGGATTTAATTTGAACGTATATTTTATAGATTTGTACAACGATTAAACTACTTTGATATGTGTAAGAGGTAAAATAAATATTCCGAGCAATAACCTCATAAAAAAAATTTAATAAAAGAAATAAAAATAGAAAATAAAAACAAACATAAAAATAAAACAATCTAAGAAAAATATACGGAGAGTAAACTTACTACGAGGTCTTCTTTGGAATCTTTACGTCAGGTAAATACCTTGTTTACTATTTCTACTTTAACATTAAATAAAAAAGTTTAGCGTCCGTCAGGAAAAGCGTTCGAGATGACACACCTGGAAATAAATAGAAAAGAATACCTGAGTAACCAATTTACAAATTATGAAATTAAAATCATAAGTTTAGAACAATACGGAATTTTGATAATAACATGATTGCCAACACAAACAAGACAGTAAGTGTCATATAAACACATGAACCCCACCAAATCACATATCAAAATAATCGTTCGGGTTCTAGGTATGTTTCACCTCTCCAAAAGTACGATATGTCAATCTAGCGTAATTCATAGTTCACATATCTTTAAAACTCAATAAATAAAATGATATACTTTATAATTGTACAAACAACACATTAACCTACAACAAAAGTCAAGCATTTCTCGGGTCGTCGGTATTAAGGGTCAACTCGCAAAATACCTCTCCAAGAACTCAACATTACTAGTCCGGAGTATTATCATGATAACAGTGTATAGTATATAGGCCTTCACTAAGATACTAAGGGTCAACTCGCAAAGTATCCACTCATTTCAACTAGTTTAGTACGAAGGGTCAACTCGCGACGTACTACAAAAATAAGTAGTTTGTTTGTTTTTCTTAAATTTAAATATCTTTTTAAAACAAAAGATATTAAATTATCAAACTGTTATTTAATATATGTGGGATACCAAGCCCTGGATCTCTTGGGCGGTCGACTTGGCGGCCGTGTTGACCGTATTTCAAGTGGACGCCGAGACAGATTTATGGAGGCATCGGCGCCGATGGGTACTTAATGGTTTGGTACGGGAAGAAAGGGGCTTGGGAACAGGGATTGTGGATTTTGCATAAACAGACTTTTTACGGCTTTGGTCGATGAAGCCACGCTGTAATTCGAATTGTATTTTCTCTAATTAATAAAATACTGTGTGTTTTAAGTCCTTTGTATCATTTCTTACATCAGAAGTGGGATTCGCTCACTAAAAGCACCATGGAAGAGTTCGCGAGGATTTTAACCGAATCGTTTAGAGCCCTAAAAGACGATAGTGCTAAAACATCCGTGTCGACCCCAGTGAGTGTTCCAGTTTTCAATCCAGTTCGGGATGATGACGGCGCGTCAAAATGGTGCGACGAAATGGAAAAACTAGGAGAGACTTTTCACTGGTCAAGCTACGAACTATTAGTTAGGAGTGCAAGTGGCCTTACTGGGGAAGCTCAAGAATGGTTTTTAATGTGGAAGCCTGTGCAGAAAACTTGGGAGGATTTTAGGACCGAAATATCCAGCCTCTATCCAGCCAAGCGCAACCTCAGCGTCAAGCTTCGCAGAGCTAGCCTGTTTACCAGCGACGAGGCGGATTCCTATTGTGAGTATGCCAGAAAAAAAAATTTCTTATTAATTCGTTAAATCTTAACCTGTCGGTGAATCAAATTTTGGAAATTGTCATTGGTGATATCACCGATATACATGTCAAAACTGCCTTCGTAACACCCGACGGGCACTACGAGTTTTTGCGTATGCCCTTCGGCCTGGCAAATGCTCCTGCTGTTTTTCAACGCGCAATCTGTAAATCATTAGGCGATTTAAAAGATAAAGACGCGTTAATTTACCTAGATGACATTTTGATTCCGTCGAAATCTGTTTCTGAGGGTCTGCAAAAATTAAATCGAGTCCTAGGTGCCCCCTCTCGGTTGCAGGATTTTCACTAAACATTAAAAAATGTCACTTTTTCGAGACCACGATTGAGTCTCTAAGGCAAGAGGTATCAGAAAAAGGGGTAAGACCTGGGGAAAGTAAAGTGGAAGCGCTGTTAAAAGCCGCCGACCCACAAAACAAAAACAGGTTCGACAGTTCATGGGTTTGGCGAATTATTTTCGTAAATTTATTCCCAAACTATCGTCGCGCACAGCTTGCATAATGAATCTAACGAAAGTTAACGAAAAGTTTGTCTGGGGCGAAGATCAAAAAATAGCGAAAGAGTATGTTAGCGCGTTCCTGAGTCAGAGGCCCTTATTAGCCTTTTTGATCATAACTTACCAACAGAGCTGCATACTGATGCAAGCTCTATCGGTTTTGGGGCTATACTTTTTCAGCGCCACGAAAACAAGCAGCTAAAAGTAGTAGCGTATTTTTCAAAGCGGACATCGAACGAAGAATCCAAATATCACTCGTACGAACTAGAGACTTTGGCAGCATATTACGCAATTAAACATTTTCGAGTTTATTTGTTAGGGATTAATTTTAAAATTATAACAGATTGTAATTCGCTAAAATTATCACAAAATAAAAAGGAACTGATTCCTAGGGTTGCGAGATGGTGGCTTTATTTGCAGTCATTTGACTTCGACATCGAGTACCGAAAGGGTAAATATATACAGCACGCCGACTATTTCAGTAGAAACCCCGCGGAGGTGGTCCCCAAAGTTAATGAAGTAAATACCATCTCCACCGACAACTGGCTGCGCAAGGCTCAAAAACATGACCCCGAGACCCAAGCCATTCAACGACAGCTTCTGGAGGGTAAACTCACCGGCGATTATTTCTGTCAAAACAATATCATTTTTAGAAAAATAAACACCGGTCAGAACCCTCCAATGTATCGTGCTTTTGTTCCGAAGGGCAGTCGTCTAGGCTTGTTAAGGCTATTCCACGATGAGCAATGTCACGTCGGCCCACATAAAACATTCGCAAAAATAAATCATTATTTTTGGTTTCCTAAAATGACGAAATTTGTCAAGAAATATTGCGACAATTGTTTAAAGTGTATTGTCGGTAAAGCTCACAGTGGCCCCAAACAGGCCTCATTACATCCCATTGATAAAAAGCCCATCCCTTTTCAGGTAGTACACGCCGACTGCGTAGGACCGTTTCCGGTAGCTGCCGAAGGGTTTAAATACTTATTGCTTTTAATCGATTCTTTTACCAAATTTTTATTTCTAGTACCCCTTAGGACCCTTTCAGGTCCCGAGATGTGTGACGCTCTAAAGTTATATTTAAATATGTTTGGCATTACCAAAACTTTAATTTGCGATAGAGGTACGAATTTCACCGATAAGGTCGTAAAACAAATGCTGTCAGAAGTAGGTATTCGACAGCACTTGATTGCGAAAAGCGCCCCTCGCGGTAACGGGCAAGTTGAGAGATATGTCAATACTGTTTTAAATTTACTTCGAACAGAGATCAACGATAAGCCTGAGTGGCCAAGCCTCATTTTAAAGTTACAAACTACGCTTAATACCACCGTGCAAAAGACTACGGGATTTTCACCTATTTATTTGTTAACGGGAGTCCACGGTAGCATACCCGATATTAAAACGCTGACTGAATCTATACCAAATCGCGACGTATCTAAAAGTCTGGAAGACGATCGAAATCTGGCATACCAGCGAATTAGGAACCAGGCTGAGCAGGCAAAACATCTGTTTGATAAGACAAGGAGGTCGAATAAAGTATTTACTGAAGGCGACCTTGTATTTCAACCTTCGGGCAGTAACCACTTGGCAAAGTTGGACAAAAAATACGACGGTCCTTTTGAAGTGGTACAAGTTTTACCGAATGATAGATTTGAATTAAAAAACCTGTCGACCAATAGAAAAACTGTTGTTGCAAAATACATGCTTCGGATCTGGCCAGGCGAATTCTCCGAGGACTAAATTTTGACTTTATAGGTAGTTAATCAGTGGTATTATAATCCGTGAAAGCGATTGTGAGTAAACGAAAAACAAAAATTATTGCTGCGATTATATTCTCCGATAACGCTTTGCAAACATTTGTGTTTGTTGAAAGCCATTTAAAACAAAAATTATTGCTGCGATTATATGCTCCGATAACGCTTTGCAAACATTTGTGTTTGTTGAAAGCCATTTAAAACAAAAATTATTGCTGCGATTATATTCTCCGATAACGCTTTGCAAACATTTGTGTTTGTTGAAAGCCATTTAAAACAAAAACTATTGCTGCGACTATATTCTCCGATAACGCGTTGCAAACATTTGTGTTTGTTGAAAGCCATTTAAAACAAAAATTATTGCTACGACTATAATATACTCCGATAACGCTTTGCAAACATTTGTGTTTGTTGAAAGCCATTTAAAACAAAAATTATTGCTGCGACTATATTCTCCGATAACGCTTTGCAAACATTTGTGTTTGTTGAAAGCCATTTAAAACCAAAATGATTGCTGCGACTATAATACACTCCGATAACGCTTTGCAAACATTTGGGTTTGTTGAAAGCCGTACTTCGAAACAAAAATTATTGCTACGACTATATCCTGCGATAAAGCTTTGCAGACATTGCTGTTTGTTGAAAGCCGTACTTTAAAACAAAAAGAGCCATCGTAATAAATTGGAGTTCTTGTATTGGCGGCGAGTGTCACTCACAATCTGCTCGCGCGGCGAGGGTGTTAATAGAAAGAACCATTCGGCAAAAATCTGCTTCCGTTTCTTTTGTTTCAGATCATCAGCTCCTGTTCATCATCCCAGTAATTCGAGAACGAATTACTTTGTCAGAATGGCCGTGTGGGATACCAAGCCCTGGATCTCTTGGGCGGTCGACTTGGCGGCCGTGTTGACCGTATTTCAAGTGGACGCCGAGACAGATTTATGGAGGCATCGGCGCCGATGGGTACTTAATGGTTTGGTACGGGAAGAAAGGGGCTTGGGAACAGGGATTGTGGATTTTGCATAAACAGACTTTTTACGGCTTTGGTCGATGAAGCCACGCTGTAATTCGAATTGTATTTTCTCTAATTAATAAAATACTGTGTGTTTTAAGTCCTGTGTATCATTTCTTACATATATTATATAGGTGTAAACCCATTTACCAGTTGAGAGAGTAAAAGAAAAGAAAACGGTTATAATAAATAAATAAGCACAAATAATATAAATTGGTTACCCCGTTGGTTACACTTTCGTTAGAGTACTTAACACGACTTTGTTCTATTCAATAATAATAACCCTATAAAAGAAACTGGGGACCAACGCAACGTAACTCGAGCTGGTACGAAAAAGACGTTATAAGCGATTTTGGCCTTTATTTCCTATTCTACCTACAGCATAAAATAATATAGCCAACACCCGAATGGTTCGTGAAGTCCTAAACAGAATGTTTACAAAATCATATCTGCATCGATATTGGTTTGTTTATATTAACACCATTAATTTCCAGCCCTCTTCTTGTGACCCGTTCTTCGTTAAAGCTTAGATTTTATGATGCGAGTTTAACTTCAATATTGAATAATATTATTTTCGTATTATAAAATTTACTTACCCTGACATATGCGGTGTTGCCGTTTATATTGCATTGAAAATTAATGTACTTTTCTATTTATTAGCGTTTAGTTCTAGTACTTTAGCACGAATGCGACGTTGCCGCTTGGCTTAGTATTACATTACATTACATTTTATCCCATAAGATTGATTTCAACATTTTTACTTTATTTTCCTACTGGGTCACGACAGAAATATGAAGTGTTTCCCAAACATTACTTTAGACGAAAAAGGAATTCTTTAGAAACTACATCAACTTTATGATGAAAGGGGAAGTAATGAGCCAGTTTTTAAGTTTGCTTGCACCTACATGGATATGGTTGAATCGATGTTAGTCTTTGTGAAGTCAGTTAATAAAAGTATTCTTCAAATATTTCCTTGCTATGGATCGGCAAAATTACGCACGAATGATAACATTGTATTTGCCAGAAATGTATAAACTTCAAGAAACAGGGTTAAAGTTTTCCTTACAGATGCAGAATTAAGCCGCATTACAGAAGATATCAAAATACTTTATAGACGTTCAACAACAATAGCAAAGAACATCACAGATCTTCATTGCAGTTCAGAAATCGACTAGATCAGCATGTTATTCTATTAAAAAAGGCTTTTGAATCGACAACTAATCCTTATGCATGCAGAAACACGCATTTGGTACAATTGGTCAATCAGCAAGGGTTCCACCAAGATATTGAACATGATATTGGGAAAGTAAAAGAAGCTGGAGAAGAATTGTATTCCAAATTTGTGATAGAATGCATTGATACAAAAAGCGTAACATTTTGGTCTCGTTTGCGTGAATGAATTGAAGATCAAAACAGCCAATCCACCGGCATTGAAAAACTCGGTGATAGCTGATAGCTCCTGCACTGAGCGAGAGCCGGCCATGCATTTTATATAACGTTCCCCGATGCTGTAATAATGTAGAGCAGATAGTTTTTGAGTATTCAGATTACCATTAACAAAATATGGTCAGAGCAGAAAGGGAGTAAGAAACTAAATTATAAAAGTTGTTGGACACATTAATTTATTTGGCCTCTGGGTCCCCCTTTCTCCCCCCCGTAGCTGCGCCACTGGCGTCCATATTCCTGTATTTACTTTACTGCACCCAGTGGTGACCCCGGGGCGGTTTTCTATTGAGTACCCCTCTTACGCGACTTTATTTTCCTAATATATTCAATTACAATATTCATCAAAGTTTACTTTCTTTTCCTTTTCGACGTACAAAATGAAAAGATTGGTTAGTCGCGCTTGGCTCATCGTGGAACTTCAGTACTAGTAGACTAACCTTAATTTTGAAGTGAGAGTGAACTGTTGCCATAATCAAAGAAGTTGCGGACGGTTTCCTTAGTTAAAGTGCGTGAAAGTGGCTCTTCCAGGGCGCAAAGTGCCACTTACTGTCACCCCTTGGTACTTGACACCCCCATCCCTTACGTCGCCACTGGCTGGACCTACTATACCATTTATATAGAAAGTACTTTCTTTGGCAATCATCCGGAAAGTACCGAGTTCCCGGACGTTTGACTACCAATTTGACATTAAAATAGTTGATATAATGCTTTTTAAAAGTTTGCATGGTTTTTGGTCGCGATTATTGCAATAAATAAGGGAAAGCCAGTTTGAAAATGTGCTTGACGAAATTTCCAATGCAGCACAATTATTACCTGCAAAATCAAAGTTTAGAAACGAAAATGTTTATAATTTGTTCATGAAATGGATGAGGAGATGAAATCAGAAATTGGTAATTACTACCCTATGGAGCATGTGCTCTATACTCAAGGAGTACCATTTTAGTGAAGAATAATATAAACGTGTTCCTGAAGTTATCGTATTTCTTAAAAGAAAGAACGTTGGTTATAAAGAAAATAAACCAGAAATTCTCGGCAGCGAGCAGATCAATAAATTTATTAGGGAAGCAGATAATGAAACCTACCTAATACTAAAGGTAATTTTAACAAGAAATCATAATAGGACAAAGTTATTAACTTAAGTTTGTTTCTACTTTCAGGTAGCAACAATGGTTGGGTTGGCCTGTGCGTGTAGACGGGAAGAGCTAACAAAAATATCATTTGATCATATAAACCACATGGAAGACAAGCTGCTTGTGGAAATACCGGATTCGAAAATACACATTGAGAGAACATAATTGGGCAGGAGAATTTGGTATTGTATTATGTATACAGGGTGAGGATTTTAAAGTGTTACAACGCAATATCTGAAAAACGGCTATAAATATTTTAGTCAAATTTTGGGACGTGGATAGGGAGGTTGGGGGACAAATTTTAAAATATTTTTGATATTTACCCCCCCTCCAGATTTGATGTGGCTAGTGACAAATTTGAAATGTCAAATGGAAAGGTATTTTTTTTTTTTGATAATTCGATTCCTCGTCAATAACTACGTAAGTGAGCAGAAAATTGTTACATTTGCTCTACTAGTTGCTTAGTTACGAATTTTTCAATAAATAAAATAGGAATACTTAAAAATGATAATTCCTTAAAAATCTAACGACGATCATGCTTCAAAAGGTGTTCGAAATGACCCCCATCCATTTCTAAACATTTTGCAATTCTTTTTTGACATGAGTTGCGCACGCGAGTTAACATTTGAGGCGTTACTAAATTACATGCTTGTTGAATACGATCTTTCATGTTTTCTGGTGTGGTCGGTGGTGTAGCCATAACTTTCTCTTTTATAAATCCCCACAAGAAAAAATCTAATGGGGTTAAATCTGGTGACCTTGCAGGCCAATTTACAGGACCACCACGACCAATCCATCTGTTTCCAAACATTTCATTTAGTGTATCTCGAGCTTGTCGGGCAAAATGTGGCGGAGCACCATCTTGCTGAAACCATAGTTCTTGTTGATTTCCATTATTATTCAGAAGTTGTGGCAAATCGGTTTGTAAAAAATTATTATACATTTCTCCATTTAGGTGACGGTCAAAAAAATGTGGTCCAATGACTCTATCTCCGACTATGCCACACCAGGTATTAACCGACCAAGGATGTTGGTTTGGCAGAAATCTCATCCAGTGAGGATTTTGAGGTGCCCAATAGTGTAAATTGTGCCGGTTGACCTTAAATTAAGAAAAGCAAAATTGATTGAATCAGTATAAAATTAAAAATAAATCTAAATGTATGTGAATATTCTCTAAACACCCGTTAACGGGTGTTTAGATATGTATTTATTTATGTACACCCATCAAGTAGTGGATTACATATTTTTGATTATTAAAAGTTACATTAATCCATATTGATTTAAATAATTACCTGACCACAATTGGTAAATGTAGCTTCGTCAGAAAATACTATCTTTCTTAAAAATGCATTGTTTTCGTGAATTAAAGTTTGTAACCACGTACAAAATGTAATCCTATTTTGAAAGTCTTGGCCATACAATTCCTGATGAATAGTTATGTGGTAAGGGTGAAAATTGTGCTTGTGTAAAATAGCCAGTACCGATTTTTGGCACATTCCTGAATCACGAGCAAGTTCCCTTGAACCAACATGAGGATTTACAGCTATTACACCCAACACTCCAACGGCCATATCGTCATTAGTTTTTGTTTGTCTTCTAACTCTGTTCTTATTTTTTAGGATTCCCGTGCTGCGGCCTCGATCTTCTAATCGCTTAAATGCCATATGAGATTTTTGAATGGCGGGAAACCTAACAGTCCACAATTGCGCCGCTTCCCGGTAGTTTTTTCTACATTCTCCCAGAATTAACAACATGTCTATTTCAATGTCATAAGATTGTTCCATAATTGCACTGAATAATGAACTTTATCAGATTATCACTACTTGTCAAAGTCAAAAGTGGTTTCCTAGGATACAACATAATTAAAGGTTTGGATAAACAATAATCATAGGTGTCATGATTTAAAATGTGTAGTTTTAAGTATTCCTATTTTATTTATTGAAAAATTCGTAACTAAGCAACTAGTAGAGCAAATGTAACAATTTTCTGCTCACTTACGTAATTATTGACGAGGAATCGAATTATCAAAAAAAAAAAATACCTTTCCATTTGACATTTCAAATTTGTCACTAGCCACATCAAATCTGGAGGGGGGGTAAATATCAAAAATATTTTAAAATTTGTCCCCCAACCTCCCTATCCACGTCCCAAAATTTGACTAAAATATTTATAGCCGTTTTTCAGATATTGCGTTGTAACACTTTAAAATCCTCACCCTGTATATATCTTTGCGGCCAATGCGGCCATCCCTTACTCCACACAACAGATTATTTTCAAATTACAGAAAAGAAAACTGTTCGATTCACCCTGTTTGAATCCACAGTTTTGGAACTCTAGGAATAAGGAATTGCAAAATTTTTAAAGTTATCCAATCCTAAAAATAAGACAACTTTAGCGTCGTTAATTGCTGATTTAAAGAGGCACGGTTACTGAAAGTCTATTAATGCCGCTGAAGGATATATGTATACAGAGTGGTAAAAAAACGTGCATAATGCCTGTAACTTTTAAATTACTTCGTATACCTTCATGAAAGTTTTTCAGTAAATTATTCCCCACATTTCTACCGGCATGAATTAATTTTTTCTGTCATTTCTAGTTTGGTTGTCATAGGGACTAACTTACTTTTTTTTAAATGCAACACCCTGCATATGATTGCATATTTGGATTCTACTGGGAAAACTCTGAATTTTTTGTATTTCAAACTTATTTATTTAAAATTGTAACAAACTTTATAATAAAAAAATAAATAGCCTAGAAAATTGAACAACTTAACTCGGAATAATAAACAAGTGAAACCTTTTCAGTGGATCAGGTGTTCAAAATGACCATCATTTTCTGCTAAGTAGAGCGCCAGTGGATCCCTGAACCCGTATACAACGTTTAAAAGAAAGTCCTCTAGAATGGCCCGAATTTCAGCACTAATTCTGACTTTTAAAGATTCTAAGTCATTTGGACGGTTAACGTAGACTTTGTTCTTTAAGTGTCCCTACAAAAAGAAGTCGAGCAGGGTTAAGTTTGGGGATCGCGCTGGCCAGTCAATAGCACTTCTTCTGCCTATCCAACGTCCTGAAAATTGTTCGCTTATGTATTGTCTAACATTTGCTGCATAATGCGCAGGTGCTCCATCTTGCTGAAACCATACCTGTTCGTTTATGCCATTATTTACACCCGGTAAAACCATTCTGCAAGAAGGATTTATGTAATTCCTGAGGAGGTCCAGATATTTTTCGCCATTCAAGTTACCATCTATAAAGTAAGGTCCCACAATATGTCTACCAACTATGTCCGCCCAAACATTAACTTTTTCGGTCCTTTGAGTATGACCTTCCTGGAACCAGTGAGTATTCTCAGCAGACCAATAACGATAATTGTGTCTATTAACAACGCCATTTAAATAGAAAGTAGCTTCATCCGAAAAAATGGTATTTGTTGCGAAGTTATTATCGTTATTGCATCTCTCCATCATCAGCTCACAAAATTAAGCTCTTCTATCAAAATCGTCCTCGTTTAACTCGTGCACCAACTTTATCTTGTAGGGATGCAACTTCTCCTGCTTAAACAAATTTTTCGCTGACTGATGAGACACATTAAAATCCATTGCCATTGGCCTGGATGATTGTGTTGGATTTTCATGTATTGAGAGCATGATATCCAAAGCTTTGTCTCCCCCGGTTGCTGTTTTAGGTCGACCTGATCTAGTGGCTTCCCTAACTCTGCCTGTTTCTCGAAATTTCTTTACCACTCGACACACCGTTGACTGATTTATTAGAGGCCTATTTGGATATAATTCATTGAAAAGTTGACAAATTTGATCTTGCGATCTCTTTATATTTCTGTAACCGTTCATTATTAAAATTTTAACTCGTTGTTTCTCACTCAGATGAACCATAGTGTAAACCTTAGACGAGGTAAGTGTAAACAAATTAGAAATCAGACAATCGAAAATTGAACAGGAACTCAAAATTATCACCTCTTAGATCGCTGTCATGAAAACACCTTGACTCAACTGGTGGGTATTATGTAGGAATAATTATAATTAGTAAGTTCTCCATTTTTGAGCTGTCAGTATCTCGGAAACGCTTGCAGATAGGTGAAAATTTAAAATACAAAAACTTCAGAGTTTTCCTAGTAGAATCTAAATATGCAATCATCCATTTAAAAAGAGTAAGTTAGTCTCTATGGCAACAAAAACCAGAAATGACAGAAAAAATTCGTACAGGTAGAAATGTGGGCAATAATTTACTGAACAACTTTCATAATGAAAACTTTTTCGTATACGAGGTAATTCAAAAGTTACAGGCATTATGCGCAACTTTTTTGCCACTTTGTATTGACAATTCACTTACAAACAATATTAAAATCGCCAAGACCATTTAAAAATTATCACATGAAAACAATCAACATGAATCGGATACCTTACCTTCCCTCAGGTTCTGACTTGAACAATAGTTAAATTCAAAGTTCAATATAAATATTAATATAAACAATAATTAGAATGTTCCTACATTTCTTCTACAAATAAATATTATAAGGAAACGTGCTTTATTTATTTTTTTATTCCATACGATTGCCCAAAGAATAGTGCACGCAATACGACCGGAAACTGTTTTATTGGAGTCACAGACTTCCAGGATTCGCCCGCAGTATTTTCCGGACTTATTACGTAAATTACTATTAACCGAGAATTAATACTTTATTTGCTATAGTTTAGTCGTTGTTAATCTTAAACTAAAATTTGCCTCTCCCAAAATTCAGCTTCAGTAGAACGGGCTCTATGACGACCGCTTTAACTAGGGATGCTTAAAATACATTTATTTTTTTGGGCCTTCGATTCAAAACCAATGTCAGCGGGCATTCGGCATACTAAAAAGAAATAACTAAAACGGGAGGAATCAGGAATAAATGTCTATTATTCTCCAATGAAGCGACCGAGCAACAAAAAAGTCGTCATCAAACAACATGCGATGCGTCGCGTTGGTAAAGCAAACGCAGATGCTGATGCGAATTGCGAAACAATGGACGAAATTAAAAATTCAACTGGTCGTCAATCAAGATCGACTAGCGATGGCCAGTGTCTATGCCAGAGTCAAGTTAAGAGATTGTTGAAAATCAGTGTCGTACAAATTTTAATATTGCTACATGCGGATACAGTACATTTGGACCATTAGGGATAATAAAATTAATATTACTTAGCAGAAGTTAAATACCAAATCTTTAATACTGTTAGTACTAAAATACAAACTCATACCATCTATCATTGGAAACAAAGATTTATTCCTCTCTTTCCGGTAGTTTATGCAATCTGAATGTGTGTTTTAGTATTAACAGTTAACAGTGTTAGTAAAAAGCGCTCGTTGGGGCACATAGCCCAGAGAACAGCTGCGTTAGCATAATTTGGTTAATCCTTATTGTTGTATAAGTTCTCAGCAAGTGGCTAGAGAACAAAGTTTCTTACATATACAGGCAGGGCCGCCGAGAGCCCACACGGGCCCTGGGACTGGACAGCCTCCAGTGTTGCTAGGTATGCGCCGTAGGCGGCAAAAAAATAGCGCCGCAGGCGCCACGCCCTATTTTGATGATAGTGCTTGCTTTTCAAGTAGATAGTGCCGCATGCCACTTTTTTTGCCTTTCATTTAAATTTAAAATATATATTTAAATATATTTTTTACCGTGCTTGTAGTAGGTATATTTCTAATGCGGATCAATTCGCGATTCACGCCCGGGCCCCGGGAATTTGTCCCGTCTGCCCCCCCCCCTCTCGTCGGCCCTGTATACAGGGTCGTTGGTATGTATGAAAACGGTCGATTATTTCTTAAAATACAACCGATAGCAAAAAATACTTAAGACAAAAGTTTTAGGGTTTTTTATAATCTATTGGAATTCTAATAAGTTAAGTATACAGGATGAGTCAAAAAGCCGTAGAGAAATAAAGTTCCTTTTTTTTCAATGGAATACCCTATATCTTACAATATTTTTGGATTTTGCATAAAATTATACAATTATTTTTTACTAAGTACCGGGTGTTCCACCTAAGGAGGTAGTCGGCTATATCTCAGAAAGTAATAACACTAGGACTTTGGGAAAAAATATATATCGATAAAAGCGGCCATGAGAAATTGCTGGAAATTATTTTCAAGTTCGAAAAATGACCGCTAGGGAACGTAAGAGAACTTTAAAAAACATAACAAAAAAAATGCCGATTTTCTCTTGATTTTTCTTAATAAAAATATATTAAAGATATAAGCATTGTATTCTTCATAAAATTATACAACTTTATGTTAGGAATCGATTTTTTCCAATTTCAATAATAAAGTGGTGCGAGAAGGTCAAACTTTTTTTCTTTCAAACGCTGATATCTCTGCTTTGGATAAACCGATTTTATTCAACTTGGTCTTGAAAAAAAGCCCTTCTTTTCCTCTACACGTAGATCTATTAACTATGCTAAGGGTTGTTTATTTTAAGCGTCTTTCAGGTTTTATAAACGAAAATATGGAAATTCCACAAAATATTTTAGAAAATGCTAAAAAAGCTAAGAAAATATTATTACCGGCAAAGTCTAAAGCTCTGTATGATAAGGAGTATGAAAATTTTCTAAAATGGAAAGTAAAAAACCAAATTACGGTGATTACTGAAACAGTAATGATGGCTTACTTTCAGGAATTGGTATGTAACCCTTTTGCTTATTGGTAATCATCATCATCATCATTCAGCTCTCTGCGTCCACTGCTGGACATAAGCCTCCCCCATTTCTGCCCATTCCCACCTGTCTTGAGCTCTCTGTATCCAATTGCCTGCACAAGGCTGCACAATGCACATCTCCTTAGATCGTCCGTCCAACGCGTAGGGGGCCTTCCCCTGCTTCTCTTATCCGAGCGCGGTCTCCACTCGAGCAGCCTTTTCGTCTCGTTCGTCATTCGTGCCACGTGTCCAGCTCACTTCCACTTGAGTTTGCGAATCTGGGTAACTACATCTGTGACGCCGGTTCTTCTTCGTAAGTCTTCATTCCTTATATGATCCCGCGCAGTGACATTCCGAACATGTACCTTTCCATCTTGCGCTGTGTTACCATAAGCTCCTTAGCACTTGCTGTGGTTAGTGTTAAGGTTTCGGCTCCATAGGTCATGACCGGCAGCACGCATTGATCAAACACCTTCCTCTTCAAACATTGTGGCATGTCGCTTCTAAAGACTTCTAAGACTTGGTATTGGTAATAACAATTTTTAATTATTTTTACTTTATTTTAGTCGGAAAAATATGCCCCAAATAGTAGCCTTTGGACAAAATATTTCCAGGTGAAGTCTGAACTTATAGTATAGGAAAACATTAATATTTTAAGATATTGTCAATTAATAGCATTTTTAAAAGTTAAATCAAAGGGATATCTTCCTAAAAAGTCAAAAGTTTTGAAAGGTGAACAAGTTTTAACTTTTATCAAAAATGCGCCGAATGATACCTTCCTGCTGCATAAAGTGGTATTCGTAATGGGAGTTTTTGGCGGCCTAAGACGGAATGAGATGGTAAAAATTATCATTGATGATATTGAGGATAAGGGGCCTGTTATGTTTGTCAAGGTACCAGAAACTTAAGCTGCTACGCCAAAAAGTTTTACTATAATCGAAGAAGACCAAACAGATGCCTTAAAATTGGTTAGACAGTACCTTGCATTAAGGTCAAAAGGAATTAAGGAACGCAGATTTTTCCTTATATACCGAAATGGTAAATGCATAGCTATGCCTGTGGGTAAAAATACACTAGGGCGTGTTCCTTCTATCATAGCAAAATTTCTTAATTTAGAAAACGCCAAGGAATATACAGGACATTGCCTACGTCGGACCTCGCCCACACTTCTTATCGAGGGTGGTGCTTCCCTTGCAACCCTTAAGCTACACGGAAAGTGGAAGAGTACAAGCGTAGCGGAGGGTTATACATGTATAGAGGAAAGCATCACGTCAAAAAACTGAATAGCAAAAATGATAGCTAGCTCTGTTACCGAAAAAGAAAATATGTTAATTAATGTTGAAATGGAGCAGAAATCCGCATGCACATCAAGAAACTCAGCAATCGAGTCGCAAAATTTCATAGTTGGTCCAGCTTCTTTATCAGGAAAATTCAAAAATCGTACGTTTGACATAGGAAAAACAGAATAATATTATATAAAAAATTGTTAAAAATAAATACAAATTTTGTTCAATATTTTATTTAATAATAGTTACCAGGCATTACGAAAATCACCGAGCATTATGAACTTTATCGCCCGCTAATATTTCCTATGATATTATGATGATGTTTATAGCAACCGTTTCTAAGGTATTATAAGTACTTAAATAATTGATAGATGAAAAATAAATGTACTTTAAGTAATATCTAAAATAATCATACCTAAGTATGAAGGCCATGCTGATTGCCACTTGGTACTACGGGTCTTCTGAACGGGCATGCCAATGGTTCTCTCTCCCAGCGTACACAAATGGTCGAGCTGGACGGATCGCAGGCCATCACAATAAACTGTTGTGTTCCGCAGGAAAGTATCCTTGGCTCAATATTGTTTAGTTTATATACCTCTGACTTGCCAAAGCAACTACAGTAGTGCTCCGTCCACCTCTACGCTGAAGACACCCAACTTTTACCTGGCTTCGCCCTTGAAGATGCCACTCGGGCATTTCAGAGGGTTAATGAGGACCTGGACCGGGTTTTCAGGTGGTCTTGTGATCATAGTCTGATTCTTAGTCCTAAGAAGATTAATTACATGCTAATAGGGTCTGGTATTCTCAGAAGCAGGTTGGAACTCTTTAACTTTCAATTTTAGTAATTTTACATATTAATGGAGCCCTGCTGTCACTCACATAGCAGACAAAGAACTTGGGGTTGATATTCGATTGGCATATAAATTTTGAGAATCACACAAAAATTAAGTTATTATTGGTATAGATATATCAAACTTAAAAGCTTATTCCCATTCAAATATATACCATATATATCTGTCAATCTGAAATGTATGCTTGTCGAGGCGCTCATCTACCCTCAGCTGGATTATTGTAGCGTAGTATATTTTAACAATTTAACTATTGAATTTCAGAATAGGACTCAGCTGGCCCAGAACGCATGTATCCGATTCAGCTACGGTATTAACAAACTCGAACAGATTACACCTGTGGATGCGAACAATAGCCATCTTAAATATAAATATCGCGTTCTGCTTCATTTGGGGGTGTTTATTTATAAAGTATATAAATTTCCAGACGTCCGTGCCACCTGCGGGAATCTATGGTACCTAGACAAGACCTGCACAATCGAAATCTTAGAAATGTGATCCGATTCAATATTCCTCCTCACAGAACCTCGAAGTTCAAGAGTTCATTCGCGCTTCTGGCCGCTCACTTCATGAATATATTATAATTATATATTATAATTAATTAATGCAATTACAGTTTACTCATTTAATTCATTTTCACTGTCACTATCAACACCTATGTTAATAATAAATCTTTCTGTAATTTTCCCAATTTGAATGTATGGATTTTCAACAGTTTTAATATGCGAAACACAATTTTTCCAGCTACTCACAGGCAGTTTGTCCACTTCAGTAATAATAATATCCAGTACACTAGCGTTTATAGTGGGTGATACATTATTACGTCTAACGGCAGATTTTAATTGATGCCATATTATGTTCAATGGGATTGAATATACAGTGATACGGCGGAAGCCTTAGCACTGTATGCCTCTTACTTTTAGCGTAGCTGTCGCAGTAGTACTCCTTTTCTAGGTTCAGAAATTTAAGCACATTAAGTAACTCTGGGAATACTAACACTGCCATCGGCTTATATTCTGAAGAGCCTGCTTTATGTGAGGAAAAACGCTGAGCTTTATAGGATGAATGGTGAGGTCCACCCTTACGATACTCGTGGTCGAAACGATCTTATTACAGGATACTGCAGACTAAGGAGGTGTCAGGATGGCCCGAGGCCATTAAATTCTTTAATCATTTGCCCATTGATATACGAGCCCTACCACTAGAGCAGTTCAAAGAAAGGACAAGGAAGTTTTTATTGGAAAATTGTTTTTATACTTTTGATGAATATTTTAATTGTAATTGTAATATTGTGACATAGGTTATAGGTTTTATTCAGTTTTAATTAGTATTGTAACTTATACATATTTCTGTAATTTTTTTTTTAAGTGTACTTTTGGAATGTATTTCGTACCTGTATTGACAACAATAAATTATTATTATTATTATTAGCTCTCTTTTAGTCTAACTTTCATGAAAATATATATCATTCTGATACATAAATTCCTGTATTGCCATTATCGTATCTTTTGAACAAGGGTGCTTGTTTAACTGTCTACTGTGGTAACTTGCGTTGTCCATAACAATCACACTGTTTGGAGAAACATTGGGAATTAACTTATTTACGAACAAATCCTCAAATAACTCCGCTGTGGTATCGTTATGGTAATTCAAAACCGGAGTCATTTATATTTTTGGCTGCCAATGAAAGTGCATTTGGTACCCAAACATCTTCGGACCCTGCTTGTATTATGGTTATTCTTTTTCCTCTGTTTGATGGTGCCTTTGTTCTACACCTGTCACTAGAATCAACCCAACCTTTTGATGGGGTATTGTGGGTATCAAACCAGGTTTCATCCAAGTATATAATAGGTCCGCTCTCACTTCTGTACTGAGCGATTTTTGTCAAATATTCGCCATGCCTTAAGTCGTTGCGATTTCATGATAACTTGCCGTTTATCGACTTTTTTTAAATTTAAAGCCGATTCGTTGAAGACACTTCCACAGTCCTTTTAGTAAATTATCCAGTGTTGGTACCGTATGCTCTTCATATATCTTATAAATTTTGCGTCGGACTAAATCTTCATCGCTGCGATCCATTTTTTGCAAGTCCCAGAATCTTTCCTTCTTTTCCTTTCGGTGATGGGTTTATTCACAATTTTCCATACCGTTTTTTCCGAAATTTTAGTCAATGTGGCTGTTTCTTCAATACATTCCATTTTACTCAACTTTTCACGTTCTATGAGAGTTGTATATAAATGTTTTATAATCTCTTTAGAACCTAAAGAATAGTGTCTTCTTCCATTTTTATTTCCGCACTGTGGTTGTACCTGTACCCCCTCTGGCTGTTCTATACTAGATTCACCAATCCACGGACGCCACATATTTGGATAATCAAAGCTGCGTTTTTATTTCACACGAACTAATAAAATGACTGGTTTGGCAACACTGATTTGTCTACTTATTTTTTTCTCATTATTTAATAAGGCTTTGTAAACTAATTACGGCCAAGTACGGTCCTTACCTGGATAATAAAATCATTATCTCTATGATCCTTGAAACCCTTTCAACAAAGAATTTTATAATGGGTGATAACTAAAGGCAGGTAGTCATTCTCTTAAATCTATGAACGGACCATACCTTCAACGACCTAGTGATGGGCTTTCACTAGTGCAGTATACAAACGAGGACTTTGAAGATCTGTTTATCCTAAGGAGAGTAAACATATTTTTACTCGAAAAAACTTCGACATCTCGCCACCAGTTTATTTTCCAAGATAGAGTTAAATATGTAGAATAAAAAACATTCGGCATTGTCTAAGGATTAAAATGATATGCATGTTTAAATCTCTTAATTGGGCAATATAAAGAGTAGAGCCTAAGTCTGTTACGCTCCCTATCGGACAATGTAGAAACGGAAAAGTAATTTCTAAGTATTTCTAACAGTCAGGTTAGTTACAGATACGGCCGGTGACCATTCTTATTTGGCCATCCGGTTAATAAATCAATGTAATAGCAATTTTAACACTTTAAAATTCCAAATGCTTTTAACATAAAGCAATATGTATTATAAATGTCCTTTGCCTTTTATGCGACAGAAAAAATATACATATTTTTTTAAATACTAAGAAATAGAAATAATTTTATAACCTTAATTTTTTTCATCCGGTATAGGCACTTACTATTTAGTCATTACATATTAATTTCTTAAAGCTTATAGTTCGTTTTTTTTTGCAATCTGCACATTCTTCCGCTATGAATCGACTGCAAATACTACATCAACACACCATCCCCCACTAGCCTGACGTCTGGTTCGGTCTTGACCATAGGCATCGTAACTATAGATCCGACAAGCCATTCATAAATGCTATAAAATTGTGATGCCAAAATCGTTTGGTGGCGAGACGCTGTGAGAAGCTAGGTGGGGCCGGGGGTGGGGATTACGCTGCCTTTACATATGCATGCAACAAAACTCCAGGAAAACAACATCCGCTATGCCGAGTATTGTCGAGTCGATGCGGATGGCCACGAAAATTATGAAATCTGGGCGGATCCGTTATTGCTGCGTTGCCATACTACAGATTTTTTACAAGGTTTTAGGCAATGTTATATATTTCATACATCATGTTAATCTAGCTAATCATAGAAGCTAATACTTTTAACAGAGTAAGCCCAGAAAACTACGTTTTCTGTGGCGTAAGTCTGGCAAACCAAGTGGAGGAGAGCAGCTTGAATGTTGATTTACTTTACACTGGAATACATTGATGACAACACGTTTATTTGTTACTGTTCGGTCTTATAGTTACGATGTCTATGGTTTTGACTATGCCGCTTCGCGCAATAAAATAAAGCGAGTGTTTTCGTGTTGGACCGGTAGAGGCTTCATCTTACATTCGTCGACACTGGGCGAGAGGCGCGCGGTGTAAGGGGAATAGTGGCCACAGAAAAATTCATAGACTCTCCGTATCTACTACTGTTTTTCAATCAACGCTGTTAGTTGGTAATATTTCTAAGAATAATATTAATCTAGATAAAGGAGTAACACGGACTATAATTTCCGTCAACTCCACAAAATATGCTAATAAATGCACCAGGTATCAAAAATATGCAAATTACCAAATTATGCAGAAATTACATTAAAATGCAATTTGCGTATTATCCGTCCTTTAGATAACACAGTAAACATTTTTAAAGAGTCTTATCTTCCCAGTGTTTTTGGAGAAATTAAGATAAAATAGGCATCACATCATTATTCATAATGGAATTAATGAATCATTTTCAGTTTTTTCCATTTTGAAATTATGAATTGTTGTTGTTTGTTCCATCAATAATACACCAAGAGATCATTTAGTATCTAGACTTGAACTAACTAGTTGATTCATGGGATCCAGGATTAGTACTTAGCGTGTCATGGCGATTTACCAGAAGAAAAAATAGGAACATATAAGAAACCAACAAATGCAATAATGTTGTTCAGATACATTGTATGGACACATATCACCCGACGACGATCACAATTAGACCGTGGTGATCCGCTGCTGGATGTAGGCCTTCCCATATCGTTCCAACTCTTTCTCTAGGCCCCTTTATAAAGTTTTATTGGTGCGACGATGACGTTGTAGTACGCACATCTTAAATGAATTCGGCGCCCATGGCCGAACATCGGTTATTCCGATAGTAGAGCCCCCTGTGGACGTAGCGTCAGGTCAGTAACCGACTGAGAGGAGAAACGTAATAAAAATAACAAAATCCGACCAGTGCAGCTTGCAAAAATAACGGCGCATTTTTATTGGGAATTGTAAAGAACCGGCCCGGGCAGGGAATTAAAGAGACGCATTCTTATATACAGGTTCCACTATGTTATCCGATTCGAGGGGCACTGGTTACTTGATAGAAGAGAAAGGACCTACCTATCTGGTAGACTGGGCCGCTGCGATAGTCTCCTTCCTGTTTTTGAATTGATTATGGAAGAAGTTGTTAAAATGAATGAGATATAATTTTAATAGGCCTGGCTTAAGTAAAGCTCCGCAAAATACAGGGTGAGTCGGGAGGAACGGACCAAACCTGGATTTAGTAGAAGAAGCTCACGAGGAATTGGTGCTTCATTGGGTATTCCACAAAAAAGAGTAATATACACACTCCACGATCCACGAGCAAGGCTTATATCCATATCATGTACAGAGGGTACACCACCTAAAACCGGAAGATTATGCTGAACGTATGGAATTTTGTCGGCAGATAAGTAATAATCATCGTGTTGAATCGCATATACTTTTTACGGATCAAGCAACATTCACCCGTGACTGTATTAATAATACTCGTAACTCTCATGTATGGTACAATCGAAAATCGTGTGGTATGGTATGCTCGATAGTTATTTAATTGGCCCTTTCATTTTGGAGAATCGCCTCACAGAAGACCACTACTTCACTTCTTTACAAATTTAATAACAAGAACTACTAGAAGATGTTCCTGCAAACATACTATTAGCACGATAGAGCTCCTGCCAGTGCCGCAGACAAAAAATTTTTGGGACCACGCCCAAATTTCGTAGGAATTTACCTTCTTCATGCTCCTTAGGGAACAGGGGTCTGGCCCCAAATGAAGGTATAATCCGCTATATAAAAAAAAATAAATTTAATGTGATGGGAGGCTCTCAAAACCGGTTTTATTAAGTTTACTTCAATCGCTCTTCTTTACTAAAAATAAAATAAGACCGATCTTGTTTTTTAATAATTATTTTTTTAGTAGTGAAGGGGCGCCAGGCCAAGGGGGGCGATCGCCCCCCTTCGCCCCTCTGTGGCTACGCCACTGGCTCCTGCATATTTCGCTCGTCAGGTCAAGCAACATTTGGATTTCCAGGGGTTGGATTGGCCGCGGTAGTCCTATTAATTAGCCTCCAAGATCTCCAGACCTCACAACACTAGATTGTTGTTTACGGGGCTGGCTTAAAAATGAATTAAATAAAGTAAAAGGGAAAGATCATATGGCGATGACGTATGATCTGAAGTTAAGCAGCAAGTGAAGCGGCTTGAACCGTTTATATGCAGTGTTTTGAAAAAAACAAGAGTATTTTTAAGAGTTTTAAGCTATAAAATTCATTACTGATATTATAAAATGGTTTAGTTTACAAACTCAAAAATGGCCGATATGCATTTTGTCTATGGAATGGCCCAAGGCAATTCCAAAGCGGCTAGACGCATTTATCAAGAGAAAAAAACATTTGTAAGAATACATGAAAGGCTGTGAGAATCAGGCACCTTTCAAAGGTCCGCTACTCTTATTGGAAGATCTACAACAGTAAGAACAATGGAGATGGAGGTAGCAGTTTTACATAAAGTTGAGAGTAGCCCCGATACAAGTACACACAAAATTGCACAACAATTAAACATTTCTCATTTAACTGTATTGCAGATTTTAAGGGAATATCAACTGTATCCTTATTCCACATACAGCGTGTTCAAGCGTTATTACTTGCGGATCTTGCTCAGCGAGCTGTTTATTGTACTTGGCTTTTGCAGCAACAGGTAGCATCTCCGACATTTACATCCCATATTATGTTTACCGATGCAGCGTGTTTTTCCAGAAATTCAATTATGAACTTTCATAACAATCATATCTTAGCTGAAGAAAATCCCCATGCGGTTTAGAAAATAATTATTAACAACATTTTTTCGTGAATGTTTGGGTTGGATTGTGGGTGATTATCTCATTGGACCTCATTTCTTACCACCGAGATTAAATGGTCAAGAGTATCGTCATTTTTTAGAATTTGTGTTACCTGAACTATTAGAAAATGTCACTGCCAGTAAGAGGAGCAATGTGGCTCATACACGATGGGGCCCCACCTCAGCATAGCATAGTAGCACGTCAATTTCTGGATGCAACTTATGGAGAAAAGTTGATCGGTCGCGCAGGTCCACAGTCATGGCCATCCAGGTCACCGGATTTGAATCCCTTATATTTTTTTCTTTTGGGGGTATTTAAAGTGCCTCGTTTATTAAACTCCAGTCAACACTGAAGAAGAATTAATCCAAACGGATACGGGCTTCATGTGATCAGATAAGACATACGCAGGGAATATTTCAACGTGTTCGGTAATCGATGTTAAGACGAGGTAATGCTTGCATTGAAGTTAAAGTAGGACATTTCCAGCAACTATTGTAAGTTTCGTGTTACTTATTGTTAAATGTTTTCTTACTAAAAAAAATAGCGTAAAAAGTAATGTACAGCCTGTAAAATTTTTTATTAAGTTGCCCCAGGGACATGCAATAAAGTGATTTTTATGTTTTTTCTCAAAAACGAAGCAAGATACGAAAAAAATGCTAAAAATAAAAAAGTAGTAGTTTTAGTTGCCTAATGCGAAAAAATACAAAAATTGCGAAAAAATCAGTGGCGCACATTTTCTTTTTGTTAAAAATCTCAGTTAAGGTGCCTTTCGGGACGCCACTGGACTGGAAGATTTACCTTAAATAACACTGCCAAATTTCGACAATATCGGCTAAAGGATTATTAAGATATTTAGGAAAAAACGATTTTTGTTAAAGAGTTTGACACCCTGTATCTTAAAAACGAAGCATTACCGGACCATTGTTTATATAAACTTTTTGTCTCAGAATAACTCAAATAATCACCTTTTGAAGTTTGGCCACGTCTTTAAATAACCCCCTGTATGATCATTATACATATAAATATTTAAAAATACACATCATATATCATCATATCAAAAACTACGTAAAACTTACCATGCGACATGCAAAAGTTTAGTGAATGTACCGGGTGTTCCACCTAAGGAGGTAATCGGCTATATCTCAGAAAGTAATAACACTAGGACTTTGGGAAAAAATATATATCGATAAAAGCGGCCAAGAGAAATTGCTGGAAATTATTTTCAAGTTCGAAAAATTACCGCTAGGGGGCATAAGAGAACTTTCAAAATAGAAATGCCGATTTTCTCTCGATTTTTCTTAATAAAAATATGTTAAAAATATAAGCATTGTATTCTTGCTATGCAACTTTATGTTAGGAATCGTTTTTTCCTATTTTCAATAATAAAGTGGTGGGAGAAGGTCAAACTTTTTCTCTTTCAAACGCTGATATCTCTGCTTTGGATAAACCGATTTGATTTAACTTGGTCTTGAAAAAAAGACCTTCTTTTCCTCTATACGTAGATCTATTAACTATGCCATATTGATTCTGATGGTGGCCACTAGATGGCGTTTTTCCGTAATTCCTCAATGAATAAGGATTTTCTCAAAATAATGTTATGGTATGACTTTTTCATCATATTTTATTTTAGGCTTATAAAGGCTATTAAATAGTGGAATAAAAAATCCAGGTCCGTATTTAAAATAAAAAAGTTGCTAATGGTCGCTTGAATCCGAAACGTCGGATTAAAAAACTAACCCCATCAGCTTGTAGAGGAGGAAAAGTTACTATAAGGAACTGAAAACCGCAACGTGATATCTTTTGTTAAACTAGAGAAATTAGTGTTTTAAAAATGGCCTATTTTTCCATATTAATTACTATTATCCCTACCATCATCAACTTTTTTATTTTAAATACGGACCTGGATTTTTTATTCCACTATTTAATAGCCTTTATAAGCCTAAAATAAAATATGATGAAAAAGTCATATCATAACATTTGATATTTTTGAAAAAAAATTGAGGAATTACGGAAAAACGCCATCTAGTGGCCACCATCAGAATCAATATGGTATAGTTAATAATCTACGTGTAGAGGAAAAGAAGGGCTTTTTTTCAAGACGAAGTTGAATAAAATCGGTTTATCCAAAGCAGAGATATCAGCATTTGAAAGAGAAAAAGTTTGACCCTTCTCCCACCACTTTATTATTGAAAATAGAAAAAAACGATTCCTAACATAAAGTTGCATAATTTTATGAAGAATACAATGCTTACATTTTTAACATATTTTTATGAAGAAAAATCAAGAGAAAATCGGCATTTCTATTTTGAAAGTTCCCTTACGCCCCCTAACGGTCATTTTTCGAACTTGAAAATAATTTCCAGCAATTTCTCTTGGCCGCTTTTATCGATATGTATTTTTTCCCAAAGTCCTAGTGTTATTACTTTCTGAGATATAGCCGATTACCTCCTTAGGTGGAACACCCGGTACCTACTTACCTTCCTAATCGATTTTACACGCGAGCAACCACAGGGTTATAAATGTTTTTAATACATTGACGTATCAAAATCCACGTGTTCGCCCAACGGATAAAGTAGTAACCTAGAGAACTACATTAACCCATAAAAACGCAAGAAGTAAGTCAAAAATAATGCGATAGATGGATGTATGGCAATAAACATGGTACCCCATGTTAGGCAACTTTCCTCCAATATAATATACTAATTGAACACATTTGCCAAAGCTAAAGCAACTAGGTAATTAACTACTTATTGATTATATTATTACTTGACACTTTTTTGTATTTATTGAATGTAATAAGGCATTAAACCGGCTCGGCGTGGTACTATTACGAAGCTTCTTATATGAAACGTTACCTCTGCAACAGCTAATTAGAATTGGATAATACCAAATATAATAAATAGACATTCACCATTGTGTCAAAAATATCCTATGCAAGTATGTAAGTAAGTAAAGTGCGAAGAACCATGGATGAGACCCCATCGATTCGACGGGTTTTAATGCGCTGATTACGAATCTGCAAGGCACTAGTTTCTTAATAACCTCGACAATTTTAAAGAAGCTTAAATATTTTACTGATTTTTGGAGACAGAATAACTGGACCATTTTTCCTGGAGAGTAATCTGCTTACTGACAAATATTTAAAATTCCTTCAGCATCACGTTATTGCAGGGTTGCGGGGAGTGCTGAGCAAAATAGCAGGATAATATTACAACCTGATGCTGCCGCAGCGCGTGATTTTTTTGCAGGTGTGCAATATTTGTGGGTAGGTAACTAACATAATACTAAAGTTTATGATAACTAATGATATTAAAATAATAAGCTAAATTTCTAAAGGTTTTTGGGGAGTTAATGCACCGTTTCTTTTAAACTGCAATATTTCTTGCCCAGTAATCCCATTGTTGGATAATTCAAGTATAATATACAGGGTGTCAATTTGAAAACTTCCCAACCTCAATATCCCATCTGGAAAAAAAGTATTTTACGTTACACATCCGGAAAGTACGTTAATAGGACTCGTAGGCTTCCAGGAAATTGTCTGCTTGGTCCTGTGAAATAGTACTTTCCAGTCTTGTAACGTAATATAGTATTATACTAATGGAATAGCTAAACTGGATCCCAACCCAACACCAAACGCTAACTGATTGATATAAAAAGAACAAAATACATTAAAAGATGTTCGATGACGTTGAGGTAAGGAGGATTCTTTTAGGGCCGGCTTAAGGTAAAATTTTCACCCGGGCGAGAGGGTAATTTGGTGCCCACCCTTAGTACCAAAAATCACCACGATGGAGAATAGATTAGAACATTTTATTATAATGTAACGTACGTATACATTAATAACAAAAACTACAAACAGTAAACAAAAAAAAACAAATATTACAAAAATTATTATCTACGATCTACAAAAAAGATTTAAGAGCTTTTTTATCGGCAAAATCTTTATTCAATGTGTCAAGATCTATTTCGTGTAATAGTTCATGTTCAATTGACGTCATGGCTAATCCGACCAGTCGTTCTCTATACTGATGCAACACTAACTGGAAGTGTGAGAGCAATTCGTAGCGCAACGAAGATATTGGGAAAGTTATCACTCAGATTTCTCATTGTAATGTAGGATAATATGTCTTTGGGTTGATGCTCACTGGGCTCAGGCAATAAAGGAAGGAGCACCTATAGTTCTTGAGCAAGTTGGTAGCCTTCGATGTCAGAGTGGTCTCTGTCTGTTAAATCGGAACAGTTTTTTAACAAGCTATTCTTATCTTCAGATCTTATGTCGTCATACTTGAATCCAAAAATATCATTGTGACTGTTAAGTTGAGAAAAACGCTCTTACAATGAATTAATAGCACAGTCTAGTACGTAAAATTAGAATACTTCTAAAGGTCTTCTTTGGGGTCCGAAATTGTTTCATCTTCATATTCTTAGTCAACATGAAGTTTGCTTTTTCTTCGTCTTATCACAGATTGAGTGTGAAAAGTCGGTTCAACTTCCAAATTCTCTGAAATTTCTCTTAAAATGACATTGCACTTTCTCAATCATCTGACTTGCTGTTGAAGTATTGGTCTTTTCTTTCTGAAGCTATTGGCTCATAAGATTTATCCTGAAAATTATTTTGTGCCAAATAATTAGGCAACAGACAAACTTGATGTATTTTATTTTACGAGCCATTTCAAGAGCAGCGTTCTTTCCATTTGTATCAGTTCTAGATTCTAGAGTCTTCTGATATCTCAAGTAATGCATCGTATATTTCTCCAGCCTGATAACAAAAATGATTAACAGCATCAACGATTAGTTCTTTTAACCTTGACTATAAGTAGACGCAGAGAAGAATTAATATACTTCTTGTAGAATGCTGAACATATTAATCGCTCTACGGCAGGACGAAACTGCATCATTGACAACTAGGTTGAGAGAATGTGCACTACATGGAACGAAGAATTCCCATGGGTTCATGCCTAAAATTCTGTTTTGAACTCCTTCCGGTTTCCCTTGCATGTTAGCCCCATTGTCGTACCCTTGACCTTGCATATTAGTCAAAGGTAATTTTAAATCTTAAAGTTGTGACAAAAGGGGCTCTGTCAAAGCTTCTCCTGTAGAACATTCAACAGGAATGAATCGTAAAAAATGTTCTTTAACACTGGATACCTTTCCTGGTTCAGAACAGATTCAGACTGAATTGCTATAAACTAAAATTTAACAAATATTGAGGCGTCGGAATCTGCAAGATATAAGATTTACAGTAAGGTACTATTGCGAATTTCATAGTCATAATTACCATTATTTGCTTACTTCAACAGGTGATTCTGTCGTTTCTATGTTTTTTTCTTGATTTTTATCATCAGAATGTGATTCTTTTTTCTCATCACTGATTTGTTTTTCTTTCAACTGAACACCTGTATTACCCGATTGTGATATGCCAACAACATCCTCCTAAAAATACCAGACAACCGAGACTATTTTAAATGTTGCTGCTGATTGCCTTAAGTTGTATAAATTATTTTTATTACTATTGTTATTATTTTTATTATTATTATTTGCTTAGGTACTACTTGAGGCCAATCGGATAGAAATAATGACGTGCTTGTCGAGGTGAGAGGGATGGCGTTTCCACTATAATCAAACTTTTTCATTGCAGTCGCTTACTTTTCTACTTAAGCAGCTCTTTGTGACTTCCGCTTTCGACAAAATGAACCAAAATAGTTCTTTATTTCAGACATATTTATAATTGGCACAAACGACAAATATCGCGTGTCGATAAAAGTAAAATAACAATTTAAGAAAAATTCTGTAGTCTGTAGGGCTATGAGCGCTCGACGCACCACAATCCACAATAAACTACTGCAATAACTGATTACAATTATTACAAGTACTTCGCGTTCTATTCGCACCGTTATATCTTAAAACATTAACTTGCTAAGACACCGAAGAGGCGCGCTTGAGCTTTTTATATATACTCAGCGGTCAGGTCTCTCGAGCAACTTCCATCTAGATATTTCTGGAGGCGACGCGAGCGCAGTGGAAACTCCCGAACAAAACAATAACTCTTTGCACGACCACACGGTAATTAATTTCGACCACCGTAACAGGAACAGTACTTAATACTACGTAATAATCGTTGTAATGACAACATTTCTTTATATATAATTGATATGTGATGGGCTACATGCTTGGTACTACTGTAATTTCCTCTACTATTTCTTTATATGTTTGAACTTTTTGCGCCCCTCTAGACGCGGCGTTCTGGGAGTCGCCCGAGCCTTAAGCCGCCCCTATATTCTTTACTCTATAAAGTCCACCGCCACAGGTATCGATGGATTAAACATCAATCTCTTGTTACTGGTACATCGCTCCTAGAGGTGAATCTCGGACTTGTTAACTATACGCAATAATGACACCTTTGCCAAAAGTTTCTAACCCAAATGAATTTTGCTAGTTAGTGTGCTTTTCGTGCTATCCATGATTCTGGAAAGGCTTGTGGTGTAATAGTTCCAGATAATACCAAAATTTTAGTCTAGTTTCAGACCTTAACACAGTTGCACAATTGCTAGTCGGAGCATACGGATGATATACAGGGTGCCCAAGATAAGGAGGGCCTCTATGGGGATCTCGGTTATGGTAAGAGCTACAACTTTGATTAAATGGGGAAAAAGTTGCGCAATCAGAGGACTAATAATATGGCATAAAAAAAGTTTTAGTAATATTTGTAAGTTTTGAGATATTAAATAAAAACTGATATTTTGGATTTTTGATTTTATTTTTCTTTGGCGTTATTATTAAAGTTAGAGCAAAACTGACAAAACTCTCTCACAGCAACTTGTTATGAACTTAAAGATTACATCGCAATTTTTTTTATACGACGTTTCGTTTCCAAGCAAACACCATCAACTTCATTTTTTCTAATACGGCCCTGATTTCTTATTGTCAAATTTTGAGAGCATTTTTTATTCTTAATTCAATGATGTACCAGACAATGTTGTTTAATTACGTTTCGAGCCTTTTTAACCATCTTTATGAAATTTTCAGGGTCCGGACCTGGATCCTAGAGTGTTGCATATGCTTTTTCAGCTTTTTTAATTAAACCTTACGATACTGTTTAAAAAAAAATAAAAACTTCCTGGGTTTATTTTCTTTTTGAAACAACACAAATCTACGCTGTTGCAAACTAAGTATTGTTCTTTTCCCAAATTAGCGAAGTAGGCATTGGAAAAAAAAATGAGTAGGTATGGTGTCAGACAATTTGGCATTACTTCAGTTGAACTAAATATGGCAGGTTATTATTCAAATGAAGAAAAATTTGATATGTTATCATGTTTTATTTTAAGCGGAGAAAATTGTAATGTAGCGGAGCGGATGTATTTGGACAAATATCCGGAAAGGAGACAACCAGCTAAACGGACTTACAGTAAGTTAGTAACTAACCTTAAAGAACACGGTGCATTTAAAAAACCCATGCTCTCCCGAAAAAAAAATAGTAACCAGGAAAAGGTTTTCAGCGTATTATTAGCTGTTACTGAAAACCCTGGAGTATCAACTAGAGAAATTGATGAAAATGTAGGCGTAGCGAAATCAACTGCTCAATTTATTTTAAACAAACAAAAATTTCACCCATATAAATACAGAATTTGTCAAGGACTGAGGCCAGGTGATGCAGAAAGACGTCGATCATTCTGCGAATGGTACACCAGAAAATGCCACGAAAACATAAATTTTCCTTACCAGATAATTTGGTCTGATGAAAGCATGGTAAATCGAAACGGGATCTTTAACAGAAAAAATGTACATTACTGGTCTAAGGAAAATCCACGTGTATTCAAAGAATCAAGACACCAATACCGTTTCGGATTTAATATGTGGGCTGGAATTTTGGGAACAAGAATAATAGGACCTTTTTTCTATCAACATAATTTAACATCTGAGCATTACCTGAATTTACTCCAAAATGACTTAGAGGAGGCTCTGGATAATTTACCTCTGGCAGAACAACGCGACACTTGGTTCCAGCAGGATGGTGCACCTGCACATAATTCAAGGCTAGTTAGAGAGTACATTTCAGCAAGATTTCCAGAAAAAAGTATCAGCACTTATTCTGTAACACCCTGGCCGGCGCGTTCCCCAGATTTAACCCCGCTTGATTTTTTCCTGTGGGGATATATCGAGAATTGTGTTTATAAGCAGAATTTTAAAACAGAAGAAGAGCTTAGACAACTAGTGCTTGCAGCCTTTCACAGCGTAACGCCACAAATGTTAACTAATGTCCTAAATAATACAGTTTTAAGATCCTATTTATGTTTGGAGAACGACGGAAATCACTTTGAACACCTTTTGGAAAATTAATTTTTAATGAGTTAATGTTAGTTTTATTTCAATTAATTAAAGTTTAATTATTATGGGTTCGGAATCAGTATTTTACAATGTTAAATAAATAATTAAAAATCTATTATGTAATTTTATTATTTTTTTTTAAAATTCATAATGAAACTAAAAAGATTACGTTGTTACCTTCTACATCCATCATTTTCATTTTTTTAATTAAAAAAGCTGAAAAAGCATATGCAACACTCTAGGATCCAGGTCCGGACCCTGAAAATTTCATAAAGATGGTTAAAAAGGCTCGAAACGTAATTAAACAACATTGTCTGGTACATCATTGAATTAAGAATAAAAAATGCTCTCAAAATTTGACAATAAGAAATCAGGGCCGTATTAGAAAAAATGAAGTTGATGGTGTTTGCTTGGAAACGAAACGTCGTATAAAAAAAATTGCGATGTAATCTTTAAGTTCATAACAAGTTGCTGTGAGAGAGTTTTGTCAGTTTTGCTCTAACTTTAATAATAACGCCAAAGAAAAATAAAATCAAAAATCCAAAATATCAGTTTTTATTTAATATCTCAAAACTTACAAATATTACTAAAACTTTTTTTATGCCATATTATTAGTTCTCTGATTGCGCAACTTTTTCCCCATTTAATCAAAGTTGTAGCTCTTACCATAACCGAGATCCCCATAGAGGCCCTCCTTATCTTGGGCACCCTGTATTAAAAAGTGCGGGTCAAGAGAGTCAAAAGTGATTTTCCATATGCCGATACTATAAGCCATAGTTTGCTTTGCCCAAGGTTGCAAGCATTAGTGATGAGAGCTTAAAAATCTTGCATAGGTATTGCTTTTTGAAGGAAGAAGTTGGTTTGTGTTGCGGATGTATGGTTTCAGGCTTTTCCTGTATCATGTGGCGTCCCTCTAGGTTCCATATTGGGACCCCTCTTTTTTTATAATATACATTTCGCAACTTGTAAATCAAGTTTGACATTGTTAGGGTGCTATTACATGCCGACGATATGTAGATATATCACACTTTCGATCCTAGAAGTCTTGACACTTTTATTTAGAAAATGAGGATCTGTAGATTATTCTCGGCAGTTTCTGATCATTGTTTGCTAAGTAATAGCAAAAAAAGTTTTGTAATGGTGATCAACCGGCGCTCATGTGAAGTGCACACTTTACATAATAATATTATATTGGTAGGCGGGCACCTGGCAACACAATTCATTCCTATTCATCAACAGCCGCTTCATCATCATCATCAGCATTATCAATTAGTTCAGCTACGTCCACTGCTGGACATGGGCCTTTCATAAACGTTCTCATTGACTTCTACTCTGCGCCCCATGCATCCAAGTCATGACTAGAAGTACGCACTGGTCAAAAACCTTTATTTTCAAGCACATAAAGTATTGAAAACTGTCCACGTCAGGTTTACTCTTCTAGGGAATCTCTGTCTGTTGTTTGATTGTCTCTGTCCAAAATTATCTCGTGATCCAGATAATTATACTTTGTTACTTGCTCAATGTTATGAGCCCATAGTTTGTCAGAAACTGGGGTTTAGAAATATCAATTTTAAGTCCATCGATTCCGCGCGAAGTTTGGTGAAGTCGTTCCAACATTTTTTTGGCTTTATCTACATTATCTGACACGAGGACAATGATATTGGCAATTTTGAGGTGGTTTAGGCCCTCTCCATGTTTTGCCAGTCTATTTGTTTTAGTAAGGCTATAAACAGTTTTGGAAAGATAATGTTGCCTTGTTGAACTCCGTGTCGTGCTTCATAAAATCTAATGCAGGCTGCTGTAGTAGGTATCGTAAATATTTTTGTAACTCCAATCAATGGCCAATGGTCAGTCATGCAGCAGGCGCCAGCAGAATTTTATGTTAGTCGATGGTATCGAATGCTCTGTCATAGTCCACAAAGACAAAGATTAGCAGCTTATTGTAGTCCACACACTTTTCGATTGGTGAATTATTGATTTAGGTGCATAATTTTTTCGTAGGTAGCTTTGCTACGATTTTCATGAAAAACTTATATACATGAGGGAGCAGGCTAATGGGCCGAGAGTCTTGGATTTGTGATATCACCTTCGTTATGGTAATAGCATTGTTTTAATGGAAGGGGGTTGTACCCTTGATCACGCATGCATTAGTTGTTGTATGGAATATGCCGTTCCTTCTTCCTTAATGGCCTCACCAATAACTTATTAATTTTCATTTCGAAGTGTGCTGCTGTTATCTACTGGTATATCTCTGGAAAATCCTCAGAACCAATCTTTTCATTTTTTGGTATTTGATTTAGTTCCTTCTCTCGTCTGTATAGATCTGCGTAGAAATCCTAAGCTGTTTTAAAAATATCATTCTTGTTTGTGTCTGGTTTTGTCCTTCCGTAAGTACTTTCATACGTTTACTGTCTTGTATAGATCAGATATGTGTTGTATTTTCTATTATCATTTCGGATGACTTTCGAAATGTCTTCATTTATTTGTCTCTGTGTAGGGGAGTTTGGAATCTATGCGTTTCTTACCTTATCCACTCAACCAAACTTAAAACAGCGGTTCTTATACTGTGGAACGCCGAATGAACATGTTGTATTTTTATTACAATTTTTTTGCAAACATATATAGATGTAATCATACCGAAAGCATTATAACTAAATTAAAATAACACATTTCTAAGGCATATTATCCAAAAACCTTTAAAGTACACAACCTGTCCAAGTTTGGTTTGATGTTCGAGATAGATATTTTGAGCTCCTTTTTTATTCAAAGTTTTTTTCTAAACTTAGACTTTATAGCAGTTACAGCGGAAAATCCAGTTTCGCAAACTTAAGAAGTAGGAAAATGTAACAGTATCGGAAACGCTTTTGCTTTAATAAGAGAATAGTTACCAGACAGTTCACTCCAGAAATTTGTAAATTACTTAGTAGTAACAAAATTACTTTGAGAGCCTTGTGAAAATTTTACCTCTGTTTCTCGAAAAAGTTTCTATTCAAAAAATTTACGGGACTTATTGACATATTGTTTGTGCTGAGTTTCTAAATGTCTTTTTATTTATTGGGTTTCGAGCAATTTGCAGAAAAAATATTTAGGCAAATAACACATTGAGGTTTTTCTTCATCACTTATTTGAATGCTTGTAAAACCGAAGTTTAAGTAGGCTGAGTCATATTTTTGTGTTTTTGATTTTACAGCAGGATTAGCATAAGTAGAAGCTTGTTCGTCCTTAAGCTTACATTTGCCACCAATTAAAAATCTATCAATATTTACTATAGCTACGTGTACGCAGGGCAGCATTTAGGACGGGGCCAGCGGAGCCATGGCCCCAGGGCCCCCACCAATTCGGATAAAATAGAAAAATGATTGGTATGTTTTTTAATTGATCCCAAATTCGATAGAAACTAAAAAAGGTTTTCTAGTGTAGTTATAAGCAAGGGTCATTCATTGCGTGTAAAATATATACGAAAAAATTTTAGGGGCCTCCACCAAATTTTGGCCCCAGGGCCTCCGAATTCTAAATGCGTGTACACGGTGTACGTAAATATATAATAATGTTTTCCGGCGTTTGAACTCAACTGACAAACTCTAAACACCGTCGCAACGACACAACTGAACTACTGGCAATTGGCAAACTCTAAAAAGCGGCCTACACACGCTGAAACATGCTGCGATGCCATGCATCGACTCAAGGATTCATGAAACTTGCATCAGTTGCATAAGCGCCTACTCAAATCGAAACCTGTTGCGATGCCTGAATCGACTCTATGTTCATGAAACACAAGAACAGTCGAGTGAGTAGAGAGATATGGACAGAACGAGACCAGTGGTGCTGGTGGTGCTGTTTTACGATCTAACCCAAGTGGTGCGGTGGTGCGTTTTACGATCTAACCCGGGTGGTTCGGTGGTGCGTTTTATGATCTAACCCAGGTGGTGCAGGTGGTGCGTTTTATGACCTAACCCGGGTGGTTCGGTGGTGCTGTTTACAAAATAACCCGAAATTAAACCCGACTTTTTACGACCTAACCCGGATGCTTTCATGAGGCGGCTTCTTATCTAACCCTAACTTGAACCTGAATATTTATGAACTGACCCGAGATAAAACCCGACTTTTTACAGCCTAACCCGGATGCTTTCGCGAGGCGGCTTCTCATCTAACCCTAACTTGAACCTTAATATTTATGATCTGACCCGAGATAAAACCCGACTTTTTATGATTTAACCTTAGTGAAACGCCGCTGCTAAAGCGGGATAATTAAATCCCAATTTTTATAAGCCATCCTTAAACCCAACTTTTTACGATCCGACCTGAGCCATCCTTAAACCAGACTTTTTATTATTTTCCCTTAGTTGAAACGCCGCTGTTAAAGCGGTATAGTAAAAAACATTATCTATATTTTCCCTTAGTTGAAACGCCGCTGGTGGGTAGTAAAGCGAAATAAATCCCTAATTTATATGGACTAACAAGATAAGTATATTAAGGCGGCACATTTGTCACCCCGCAATAATTATTTATACCTAAATAACCCTCTCAAACCCTCTGCCGACTTGATTTAAAAAGAAAGGGACATAAACCTTTATTTATTATTCCGAAGGACCCTCATTAAAATTCAGTAGCATATCTAATAATTGTTTTCATTTTTTGCATCACTTATAGAAATACAATAAAATAATTACCATCTAGAACCATTAACTAGCGATTTCTTTGTACTGGAAATGGATAAATTATAGGACTATCTTGTAATGAGAACAGAGTAATAAAAAGTAAATAAAACTTAAATACGTATAAAATACCAAGCAGGTATAGGTACTATACAACTTGTGTTCGCCATCAGGTAAAAGCCCTCATAATGCTTTTATAAAAATTTCGGATAATATCATAATATAAGTAAATAGGCTACAATTTCAGGAAAAAAGTAAAAAAAATTAATTCACAGTGTAAAATTATAGTTAAATAGATTGTAAATACGAAATAATATAAAAAGCTACCTTTTGTTTGCGATGATGTATGCACAATAACTCTATATTATTCGGTCCTTAAACTGAAAATACCCACTAGTTAGGTATCATAAGCTGTATTTGTCATCAGGTAGAACCCCCAATAAAATTATGAATATCAGGCGTAGGCAACAATAAGCAAATCACATTGGTTTTTTAATTTATTATTAATCTGGCTAACTTAAGAAACTCACAATATAACGACCATCCAAAAAAATCATAATACATTACTGGGTGTGAAAGCAATTGCGCTGCAAAATATAGTGTATACCGACTCTGAGGTAGTTAATTAAAATCCCAATTAGCGCTAAAAAAATCAATTAGATATTTACTTTAGATATTTTAATAAAAAAATTCAATATTCTCACCAACATTTAACTTTTGAAATTAGCATAATAACAAATCCTTTACAATGAATTAAACAAACGCATACAAAATTTTAAAATCACATAATAAGAATATAAGCTAAAATCTAACAAGTTCAGACTACTCGAATGACGTCAGTTTACATCTGTAGAGCGAATCATAAAAAATGGTCAAACTTTGTCGGCAAATACCCTTCTATGATGCAGGGGAAGGACAGGTAACTCGAGATGTTTATAAAGAAACGTTAAAGAACATTATTTGCTTATTTCTAGACTCTTAAAAATTAGATGCAATCGAACAATAAATGTTTTCATCATGTATATTTATGAGTAACACATTACCTTCGACATACATAAATTCAAATTGATAATTACTTGCCTTAGTACTTTTTTAGAAGCTTGAATCATTGCATATAACCGTCTGAGGATACCCAAACTTCCCCTAACATATTTCTCCGCAACCGGGGAAAAAGAGGTAGAAAAAGTAAAATAACAACTCCAAGTGTCTTTGCGAACAATCGGCAATAAAATAGAGTATTTCAGTTTTTAATTTTTCGTAAAT
Source organism: Polydrusus tereticollis (assembly GCA_963920685.1). Lineage (NCBI taxonomy): Eukaryota > Metazoa > Arthropoda > Insecta > Coleoptera > Curculionidae > Polydrusus > Polydrusus tereticollis. The sequence continues at coordinate 74,792,330 of OY987328.1, forward strand.
AAAAGTTGGTTAGATTAATAGTCTCTGTGAATATAATAACATAAACAAAGTGATATGCCGTAAATTTAGGAGTACAGTATAAATTATGCCTCTATTAAAATATACCGCAATAACTAACTACCAAAGGATTTTTGATATTTTGAATATATTTGATGCTCATAGCATTATCACATTTCCAAAGGCTCTAAATTTTAGAAAAATGTTCTAATAGAATATGTCTATCAATATAAAGTAAAGGTATTGTTAGGTTTTTTTAAAAAATACGACCTACAACAGTCTCTGCTACAGCATGGCTGACTCTGTAGAAACTTCTGTGAAACCATAATAATTATATCAATAATCGAGTTGTCCTTATGATAATATTTTCTTCCAATATCCGACTCCACTATCCATAAAAGTTATGTTAGAAAATTCATAATTGAGCGCATTGTAATTTTTTAAAAAGAAATTCACTTCACACACAAAGATGTAGCCATTCAATCCATGAAAATAATGCAAGTCAGTATGCGTATGTTATGGCTAACTGTTTAAATGTCTATTCCTTCCACGTTTATCGGAAGAAATACTTTTTTTATACTAGTATTTTAGTTGAAAATAAGATCATAAATCATCTATACAAAACAAGCGCCCCTTATGGATTTGAACGAAAATCATAGATTCGACTATTTTCATGAAAAATAAATCTAAGTACGGAATAATGCAGGAAGATTATCTATTTTCTTGGTTTAGAAAGTGATGTAGTTAAGATTTATAACTTAGGAATAAATAAATTATTATTAATCTTTTCGACCTATTTCTCTTGCATATTTAATTTCTTTGATAGTAAGAACTAATCTTTTTATTTTACAAAGTAAAAAAAAAAAAGCTAAAGATCGGCGTTGTCAGTCAGGTATAAGAACTGATTTAACACGATGGTTTTTGTACAAACGTTCACATACAATTGTATGCTTTTTAACCGATTGTGTCGGAAAAAATGACGATTTATAGATTAGATATTTAGACGAAGAGCTAACCTTCTCAATAAAGTATTGATTATTGCCCTGCTAGCTAGACAACACTTTTTATGTTAGTCAAAAAAAAAATTTTTTTTTTCGGACGCTATTACAGATTTCATCGTTAACTAACAAACATTAAGACCAAAAAATTAGCGTGCAAGATGAAATGTATAGGTTCACTTCATTTCTACATTATTTTACAACTCTCAATCGCATTAAAAACAAGATCGAATAAAAAATAACTTATGACATATGGACGAAAAATGTTTTTCGGGCTATTTAGGTTAGCGACCGCATTACGTCTGAAATACTACATTTTTCGAGCTTATAACATAATTTACTATTTTAACGTTAAAATAGGGGAAATGATGTATCGAAATGGATACTTTTTTTGTCGGTCACGAGATTATAGTTTCTTTTAAAATGAACTCTAATATTTACAACACAAATTATCCTTTAAGCCACATTAGTTTAAAACTCGTCTGTCGCTTTCCCTCTATTGTGAGTTTGATTAAAGTATAGCGTAGTATATATTTAGATGAATTTCGCAAATGTTGAATACTTTCAAAACTGAAAAAGCCGCCCTTTGCAATAAATATCTCCGTAGAGTTAGGTACCCTGCAGATTAAGGGTATTTCAGCGGATAATCATATACAAATTCAAAGATTTTGTCTATTTTAATGGATTAACAAACAATATCTATAGGATGACTTTACTGATAAAAAAAAATAACAAAAATCCATAAAGTCTAGGCTCACATGAAATTCCATAAAGAGCAGCTGCATAGCTTTATCACATCAAACTATATTTTTATTTCGTTCTATTGTCAAAAGTCTGTGTTTAGGAGATTATCGTTCATTTTAAAATGAACTCTAATATGTACATCACCATAAACTACCTCTTAAGCCGTCGTAAAAATACACTTTTCGATTTACCTCTATATTGATTTTCTAATATTAAATATCTACAATAGTCGAAATTCGCTCGCTAATACCTATGTATGCAAGGTTTCTTCAAAAAATGACAATTTTGTTGTTTAATGGCTTGAAAAAATGGAAAAAGGAGGTTTTTTGCATCCATTTATTTCCAGATGAGTGTTAAAAATACTTATAAAACTCGGTATACCGAAGATCAAGCATTAATGAGAGGGTTGAGTCCTGTTTGCCAAATCCTGATTTTTAATTTGACGTTGGCAACGGTACAATTTTTTAACATTTATCATAAGAGGCGTATATTTTTGGGGCTTAGATCTACCAGTTTATCCACGCCCCATTTATTGTTAGTGCTTTAGTAATTTTACTTTCCAATTATTTTTTACCAAAACGCGTAGTTGAAACAGTGTCTATATCAGACGATATAATAAATTTTAAGGATTAATTTGCTTACAAATACACTTCAATTTATTTAGGCTAAAGCAGCCAGACATATACTGGAACTACGAAAACCCTATTACAATTTGGTTGCCTAGAGAAAATTTTGTAAAAAACATAGCTTTCTACACAAATGCTTGCACATTATGTACCTATCATTTTAAGATACCTGGCGACATCAATGTAAGCATTGACATAATGACGCAAGATATAGGTAGGTACTAGAATATTCAAGATTTCTATTAACGATACACTTCAGCATACATGCGAGATGTCATTAATGTCTACGGAAGGCAACAGACATACCAGCTATTTTTACATGGGATTCCATAGACTTGGACGCTTCTTGTTTAGAAATATTTGATGTCATCTTGAGGAGTTCCGTATTGAAGCATCAAACCTACCTGCCAAATAATTGACGAAATATGGGATATCATAAAATATGCCCCCCATCGAACTAAATGATCCTATAAACCAGCTTCACAGACCGTAATTTGTGATGCTAACACGATTAATACGCAATAGAACAAGATTAAGAAACAAAATTTAAAGTAGCTCTTTATCACACGAAAATAATTAAATAATTTACGGTTACAGAACAATAATTATTTTAAAAAGCTGTATAACTAAATATATTATGTTATTAGGAATATTCTGTCTAAAGTAACAGCTGATCTTAGTCGAAAATGAGATCGTATTATTGATTGTTGAATTCGTTAGGTATGAAATAAAATTAGAGATTTCGTCTATTTTTTCACGATTAAAAAAGAATACCTCTATTTAGCTAAAAATGAAACGATTACAGTGGTAGATTAATTCACTTTACCAAGCATGTAAACTACTAATTTTGCAATAAATATCTTCTATATTTCTAGGTAGGTTTACTCGAAAATGTTGGGCTATTTTCATCAAAAATCCCGATACGAAATTGAAAAATTTGCCTATTTTTGTCGGTTTACAAAGTGATAGTGGAATATTGGTTTGATCAAAGAACAATAATTATTTTAAAAATGTTGTATAATTAACTAAATGTCGGTGTTATCAGGCAGGCAAGAAGTTATTTATCTGAATCTTATTTGTACCATTAGCGTTTATATACAAATGTTAGTGGTTTTCAAAAATTGATATCTCGGAAATTATTAGGTTTAGACTTATAATACGCTTATTAAAAAATAATGACTACTTTATGCAAAATTCAAAAATATTATAAGATGTAGGGTATCCCAGTAACTTAACCAAAGATTTTCGGTCTTCGTAAAGCTTTACACGTTTCTTCAGCGTACCAAACATTCACTTTTTTTAAATATTGACATCGGGTTAGGATTCTGAACATAGGATTAACATCACTCCAATAGTGAACATGTTGCGTTGTCACAGTTCCATTCGTTGAAAAGTAAACAAAACCGTTTGAGCTACGTGGGGAATAAATAAAGTTGGCTTGTTGAAAAATTTTAATATTTATTAAGGTAAAAGACTATAAATATATCGATACAACACTTTGGCATTTCTAATACTACAAACATGAATATCTAAAATGTGATATTTACAGCCATCAACTCTCTCTCCCTTCTCTAATTTTGGTACACCAATGCTGTCTTCTAAGTTTATAATATATGGCGTCCTGCAGTTTAATTCCGAAAATGTTTTAACTAAAAATTCCTCTTTAACACGTCCTTTAACGTAAATAATGTCTGCGTCTATCAGATTGTTGGATATGATATTATGTAGTTCCTTGTAATCGGTATCACCATAATTATAAAGGATACCATGATGATTTCCAAATAGATATTTGACTTGTTTCTTGCAAGCCTTACTTAAGGTGTCGAATGGTTTAACTGGTTTAAAAAAGTAACTTTTCATACTATTCCCATCATAAATAGCCAATTCTTTCGCGCAAAATTCAGGTATGTTAAATCCTTGAATATCGACTACAACGAACTTCATTGTCTGAAGACTCAAATCAAACAAGTATATTTTCATATTTTTATCGCTCTTAAGTTCGATTTCAAAAGCACACCCCCACTTTTCGATAATTTCACAGTCTTAGCACATAGATCTTATATTTTTATTTACGATCAATTCATCTTTATTCGCCAATCGTCTCAAACGAGTCTGCTTTTGAAAGTAATATAGCCTTAGTATTCAGAAAATATTAATGATATCGGAGCCTAAAACATCCTTGACACTAAAAAATCATTGTGTTTCCTAACAAAACCCATCATCTTGTCTATTTAGCTTGCTTTCCTATTGTTTAGCAGATTAAATAAAATTATTATTTCGCTCTTTTTGTCTGTACTGAATCGTTAGGGGAATACGTTTCTAGTTCTATAAGAGAGACAGTTAAAATTTATGTAAGCAATCAAAAATCCTACACTATGAGCTACTTAGTTAAAATTTCATATTTCCTTCCTGGGTCAGGCAAAATTTGTGATGTGTCGGACAAAATTTATAAAAATACAAAAAAAAAATGCTGGATGCATTTTTAGCGTGACTTTCTATTTAATACCATCTTATTTCAAGGTATAATTCGGTTGTCAAAATGAGAATAAAATAATTTTCCCATGGTTTATGTCATCTTAAAAAAGTCAAAAGGTTATATTCTGTAGAGGGTCAGATACATTCAAATTTAAATATTTTCTCCAAGAAGAATTTTAAGATAGTATTATAGTAAATAAAAATTCTATACCTCCAATATTTCATGGAAACATATCGTGTTCTAGCGACATAACCCAAAAGTACCTCTATTCAGAAACGCATCGTACTTTTCTTGTCAATAATTGTCTCATTGTCCCATCCATTACATTATTATAATCTTAAAGCACCTGTTACCAGCATTATCTGTTTTTATGGTTTTCATAAAACATAGCGATTACCGATGAAAATTAAACGAAAACTTAATAAATAACTTTTTTTTCAACTGAAATAGACTGATTTTCGATGGAAAAATGTTACTTATAACTAAAAATGAATATAAGACATATACGCAATGATATTTAGAATAAATCAATCTTTTCTAAAATTACTATGAAATATTCACAAAATCGTTTCGTTATAACCAAAGTAGCAAGGCTTGCAGATTTCGTATAGAGTTCAAACGCGATACTGAGATGATCTTTTTTTTTTTTATATTTTTGTAGGATAATGCACCACTACGTTGTAAGTACTTGAGAGAGGACTTTCTTGAAAAATCCTCAAATTTCTCTGCAATTTTGTTCCTTCTAGAGTTAAATTCACACAGAAAACCCCGTATTCTTATCTTTCAGGTTGGTATATTAAAAAGGGCTTATTAGTATGGTTTAGAAAACAAGCAATATTAATTAACGGATGTTTTTTCGTCGTATGAAGAGTTGAAAAATTTTTTTTTCCACTCCAATGGTTGCGATGCAGAGAGTCGGGTTTCATCATAATCTTTCAGGGTAGCTCAGGTTTGATTGCATGTAGAGAGTCGGGTTTCATCATAATCTTTCAGGGTAGCTCAGGTTTGATTACATGTACTAAGGTTAGTGCTCCTTGCAATCGGTTTCAGGTTTGACGCGCCCCCCTCAGGTTTGTTCAGGTTTCTCAAACGTTTGAGAAACCTGAACAAACCTGAGGGGGGCGCGTCAAACCTGAAACCGATTGCAAGGAGCACTAACCTTAGTACATGTAATCAAACCTGAGCTACCCTGAAAGATTATGATGAAACCCGACTCTCTACATGCAATCAAACCTGAGCTACCCTGAAAGATTATGATGAAACCCGACTCTCTGCATCGCAACCATTGGAGTGGAAAAAAAAATTTTTCAACTCTTCATACGACGAAAAAACATCCGTTAATTAATATTGCTTGTTTTCTAAACCATACTAATAAGCCCTTTTTAATATACCAACCTGAAAGATAAGAATACGGGGTTTTCTGTGTGAATTTAACTCTAGAAGGAACAAAATTGCAGAGAAATTTGAGGATTTTTCAAGAAAGTCCTCTCTCAAGTACTTACAACGTAGTGGTGCATTATCCTACAAAAATATAAAAAAAAAAGATCATCTCAGTATCGCGTTTGAACTCTATACGAAATCTGCAAGCCTTGCTACTTTGGTTATAACGAAACGATTTTGTGAATATTTCATAGTAATTTTAGAAAAGATTGATTTATTCTAAATATCATTGCGTATATGTCTTATATTCATTTTTAGTTATAAGTAACATTTTTCCATCGAAAATCAGTCTATTTCAGTTGAAAAAAAAGTTATTTATTAAGTTTTCGTTTAATTTTCATCGGTAATCGCTATGTTTTATGAAAACCATAAAAACAGATAATGCTGGTAACAGGTGCTTTAAGATTATAATAATGTAATGGATGGGACAATGAGACAATTATTGACAAGAAAAGTACGATGCGTTTCTGAATAGAGGTACTTTTGGGTTATGTCGCTAGAACACGATATGTTTCCATGAAATATTGGAGGTATAGAATTTTTATTTACTATAATACTATCTTAAAATTCTTCTTGGAGAAAATATTTAAATTTGAATGTATCTGACCCTCTACAGAATATAACCTTTTGACTTTTTTAAGATGACATAAACCATGGGAAAATTATTTTATTCTCATTTTGACAACCGAATTATACCTTGAAATAAGATGGTATTAAATAGAAAGTCACGCTAAAAATGCATCCAGCATTTTTTTTTGTATTTTTATAAATTTTGTCCGACACATCACAAATTTTGCCTGACCCAGGAAGGAAATATGAAATTTTAACTAAGTAGCTCATAGTGTAGGATTTTTGATTGCTTACATAAATTTTAACTGTCTCTCTTATAGAACTAGAAACGTATTCCCCTAACGAT